>CM067608.1:28193715-28793715 GCA_034336685.1 Luscinia luscinia | reverse complement strand
GAAGGTTTGGATGTAGTGGAGGGGCTGAGGATGGGCACGGTGTATAAAGTTTTATAGAGGGAGGCTAGGGATGGGGACAGTATAGAAAAGTGCCTGGCAGGGGGCTGGGAATGGGTAGAGTATATAAAGTTTTATAGAAGGGGTTTGGGGATTGGTACAGTGAAGAAAACTTTAGAGAGGGGGGCTGGGGATGAGTACAGTATAGAAAATTTTACAGAGCTTGGCTGGAGATGGGGACAGTATAGAAAACTTTGCAGAGGCGGGCTGAGGATGGGGACAGTATAGAAAACTTTGTAGAGGGGGGCTGGAGATGGGTACAGTATAGAAAAAGTGTATAGAGGGGGGCTGGAGATGGGGACAGTATAGAAAACTTTAGAGAGGGGGGAGTAGGGATGGGGACAGTATAGAAAAGTGCCTGGCAGGGAGGCTGGGAATGGGTAGAGTATATAAAGTTTTACAGAAGGGGTTTGGGGATGAGGACATTATAGAAAACTTTACAGAAGGGGGGCTGGGGATGGGTACAGTATAGAAAAGTGCCTAGCAGGGGGCTGGGAATGGGTAGAGAGTATAGAAAACTTTGCAGAGGTGGGCTGGAGATGGGGACAGTATAGAAAAGTGTATAGAGGGGGCTGGGGATGAGTAGAGTATATAAAGTTTTACAGAAGGGGTTTGGGGATTGGTACAGTGTAGAAAACTTTGTAGAGGGGGGCTGGGGATGGGGACAGTATAGAAAAGTGGGTAGCAGGGAGCTGGCAATGGATAGAGTATAGAAAACTTTACAGATGGGGGCTGGGGATGGGGACAGTATAAGAAACTTTACAGAGGGGGCTGGAGATGGGGACAGTATAGAAAAGTGTATAGAGGGGGGCTGGGATGGGGACAGTATAGAAAAGTGTATAGAGGGGGGCTGGGATGGGGACAGTATAGAAAACTTTATAGGAAAGGGCTGGGGATGAGTACAGTGTAGAAAACTGTGTAACAAAACATTGTAGATGGTACAGTAGAGTGGGCAGCAGTAGATTGGGGTACAGGGGGTGGATATGGCACAGCACAGGCCCGGGGGTGGGTGCACTATAGAAAACTCTGTAGTGGGATACAGGGGATGGGTAGAGTGTAAAAAACTGATTTAAAAGGGACTGGAGACAGGTACAGGATAGAAAATGCATTAAAAAGGAAGTGGGAAGAGCTGCAGAGAGGGGTCCCAGTGCTTTGGGGACAGGAGGAGAGCCCCACAGAGGGGTCCCAGCGCTGTGTGGGTATTATGGGGACAGCAGGAGGGCCCCACAGAGGGGTCCCAGCGCTGTGTGGGTGCTGTGGGGACAGCAGGAGGGCCCCACAGAGGGGTCCCAGCGCTGTGTGGGTGCCATAGGGGCAGCAGGAGAACCCCACAGAGGGGTCCCAGCGCTGTGTGGGTGCTATAGAGGCAGCAGGAGAGCCCCACAGAGGGTCCTAGCGCTGTGTGGGTGCCATAGAGGCAGCAGGAGAGCCCCACAGAGGGGTCCCAGTGCTGTGGGGACAGCAGGAGAGCCCCACAGAGGGGTCCCAGCGCTGTGTGGGTGCCATAGGGGCAGCAGGAGAGCCCCACAGAGGGGTCCCAGCGCTGTGTGGGTGCCATAGGGGCAGCAGGAGAGCCCCACAGAGGGGTCCCAGCGCTGTGTGGGTGTTATGGGGACAGCAGGAGAGCCCCACAGAGGGGTCCCAGTGCTGTGGGGACAGCAGGAGGGCCCCACAGAGGGTCCCAGCACCATGGGGACAGCAGGAGAGCCCCACAGAGGGGTCCCAGCGCTGTGTGGGTGCCATAGAGACAGCAGGAGAGCCCCACAGAAGGGGTCCCAGCGCTGTGTGGGTGTTATGAGGGCAGCAGGAGAGCCCCACAGAGGGGTCCCAGCGCTGTGTGGGTGTTATGAGGGACAGCAGGAGAGTCCCACAGAGGGGTCCCAGCGCTGTGTGGGTGCCATAGGGGCAGCAGGAGAGTCCCACAGAGGGGTCCCAGCGCTGTGTGGGTGTTATAGGGGCAGCAGGAGAGCCCCACAGAGGGGTCCCAGCGCTGTGTAGGTGCTGTGGGGACAGCAGGAGAGCCCCACAGAGGGGTCCCAGCACCATGGGGACAGCAGGAGAGCCCCACAGAGGGGTCCCAGCGCTGTGTGGGTGCCATAGAGACAGCAGGAGAGCCCCACAGAGGGGTCCCAGCGCTGTGTGGGTGTTATGAGGGCAGCAGGAGAGTCCCACAGAGGGGTCCCCAGCGCTGTGTGGGTGTTATGAGGGCAGCAGGAGAGTCCCACAGAGGGTCCCAGCGCTGTGTGGGTGCCATAGGGGACAGCAGGAGAGCCCCACAGAGGGGTCCCAGCGCTGTGTGGGTGCTATGGGGACAGCAGGAGAGCCCCACAGAGGGGTCCCAGCGCCGTGTGGGTGCTGTGGGGACAGCAGGAGAGCCCCACAGAGGGTCCCAGCGCTGTGTGGGTGCCATAGAGACAGCAGGAGAGTCCCACAGAGGGGTCCCAGCGCTGTGTGGGTGTTATGAGGGCAGCAGGAGGGCCCCACAGAGGGGTCCCAGCGCTGTGTGGGTGCCATAGGGACAGCAGGAGAGCCCCACAGAGGGGTCCCAGCGCTGTGTGGGTGCCATAGGGACAGCAGGAGAGCCCCACAGAGGGTCCCAGTGCTGTGGGGACAGCAGGAGAGCCCCACAGAGGGGTCCCAGCGCTGTGTGGGTGTTATGAGGGCAGCAGGAGAGCCCAACAGAGGGGTCCCAGCACCGTGTGGGTGCCATAGGGACATCAGGAGAGCCCCACAGAGGGGTCCCAGCGCTGTGTGGGTGCCATAGGGACAGCAGGAGGTGTCCCTGCCGGGGCGGTGACGCTGCTGTCCCCTCCCCGCAGGCCTGCGCAACGCCCCGCGCTGCTGGGACGTCATCCAGCCCCTGCTGTGCGCCGTGTACATGCCCAAGTGCGAGGATGGGCAGGTGGAGCTGCCCAGCCAGACCCTGTGCCAGGCCACGCGGGCCCCCTGCACCATCGTGGAGCGCGAGCGAGGCTGGCCCGACTTCCTCAAGTGCACCACCGACCGATTCCCCGAGGGGTGCCCGGTAACGGCGTGGGCGGGGAAACCTGGGAGTGGGGAGGGAAAGGGCTGGTGCTGCTCAGCCTGCAGAGGAGAAGGATCCAGAGAGAGTTCCCAGCACATTTCATTCCCTAAGGGGCTCCAGGAGAGCTGGAGAGGGACTGGGGACAAGGGATGGAGGGACAGGACACAGGGAATGGGGAAAGGGCAGATTTGGGAATTAGGAATTCCTGGCTGGGCTGGGATTGCCAGAGAATCCCTGGATCCCTGCAATGGCCCAGGAAGGATTGGAGCAGCCTGGGATGTGGGAGGTGTCCCTGCAATGAGCTCTGAGCTCCCTTCCCAGCCAGGGCAGCCCAGGATTCTGGGATTCAGGACACTCAGAATCCATCCAGAGGGATTTTGATGGCCAGTGGGGATGGAAAAGAGAGGAAAAGGGAAGGGAGAGCCTTGATGGTTCCCTGAGATTGCAAGGGAAGGCCCTGGATCCATCAGTCCCTTGGAGAGGAGATGGATCCAGTGTGAGGCTGTGGAGAGCTGGGAATTGGCAGCCTGGAGAAGGGAAGGATGCAGGGAGAGCTTCCAGCACATTGCAGGGCCTGGAGGGGCTGCAGGAGAGCTGGAGAGGGGCTGGGGACAGGGGATGGAGGGACAGGACACAGGGAACTGGGAAAGGGGAGATTTGGGCAGGAATTCCTGCCTGGGCTGGAATTGCCAGAGCAGCTGTGGCTGCCCCTGGATCCCTGCAATGCCCAAGGCTGGACACTGGGGCTGGGAGCAGCTGGGACAGTGGAAGGTGTCCCTGCTATGGCAGAAAAAAGTCACTTTTGGGAGGAAAAAGTTCCCTTTTTGTGAAAAACAAAATCACTCATGAGGAAAAAGTCACCTATAGTGAGGGAAAAGTTCCTAGTTTTGAAGCAAAAGTCTTTTTGTGAGGAAAAAAGTTATTATTTGTGAGGGAAAAGTTCATTCTTATGAAGAAAAGGTCCAATTTTGGAAGGAAAAAGTCACTTTTGTGACAAAAACATCGCTTTATATGAGGAAAATACTGATTTTGTGAGGGAAAAGTTCCTTTTTATTCCCCGTGAAATAAAATGTCTGTGATGAAAAGGCCTCTGTGAGTAAAAAGTTACATTTTGGAGGTGAAAATTTGCCTTTTGGGAGGAGAAAAGTCATTTTTGGGGGACAAAAAGTCATTTTTGGGGGACCAGAAGCAATTCATTTGGAGAGAAAAGTTTCCATGTGTGGACAAAAGTAACTTTGCTGGAAGAGAAGTCACTTTTTGGGAACAAGAGTCCCTTTAGGGGGGAAGAAAAATTGCTTTTTTCAAGGCAAAAGTTACTTTTTTGGGACAAAAGACACTTCCTCTGGGGAAAAAATTACTTTTTTGAGGGGATGAGTACTCTTTATGGGGAAAAATATCAATTTTAGGAGAGAAAAGAGAATTTTAGGGGGAGACAACTTGATTTTTTGGAGGAAGGTTCCTTTTTTTAGGGGAAAAACCAGTTTGGAGGGACAAAAGACACTTTTAGGGGAAGAAAAGTTGCTTTTGGGGGAGAAAAGACAGGGGTTTTTGGGGAAAAGTCACTTTTTTGGAGAGCAGCTACTTCTTGGAGTAAACCTGGTTTTTGTGTGGAGAAGTAGCTCTTCGGAGGGGATGTTTTGGGGAAAAAATGGATTTCTGAGGGGAAAAATCACTTTTTTTGCATTCCTCGGAGAAGCAATCGCTTTTGGGGAAAGAAATCACGTTTTGGCGGGGGATGAGGTGGATTTTAGGGGGGAAAAAGAATCAATTTTAGGAGAGAAAAGAGAATTTTTGGGGGGAGGTAACTTGATTTTTGTGGAGGAAAGTTGCTTTTTTGAAACTTTCCAGACTTGGCCATGGGGGTGTTTCCTCCTCTTCCTTCTCCTTTTCCTCCTTTTCCTCCTCCTCTTCCTCCTCCTCCTGCTCCTTCTCCTCCTCTTCCTCTTCCTCCTCTTCCTCCTCCTCCTCCTTCTCTTTCTCTTCCTCCTCTTCCTCCTTTTCCTCCTCTTCCTCCTCCTCTTCCTCCTCTTCCTCCTCTTCCTCCTTTTCCTCCTTCTCCTCCTCTTCTTCCTCTTCTTCCTCTTCCTCCTCTTCCTCCTCTTCCTCCTCCTCTTCCTCCTCCTTTTCCTCCTTTTCCTCCTCTTCCTCCTCCTCTTCCTCCTTTTCCTCCTCTTCTTCCTCTTCTTCCTCTTCCTCCTCTTCCTCCTCCTCGTCCTCCTCTTTTTCCTCTTCTTCCTCCTCCTCCTCCTCTTCCTCCTCCTCTTCCTCCTCTTTTTCCTCTTCTTCCTCTTCCTGCTCCTCCTCCTCTTCCTCCTCCTTCTCCTGCTCCTTCTCCTCCTTCTCCTGCTCCTTCTCCTTTTCCTCCTCTTCCTCCTCTTCCTCCTCCTCCTCTTCCTCCTCCTCCTCTTCCTCCTCCTCCTCCTCACATCTACCTCCTCTTCTTCCTCCTCTTCCTCCTCCTCCACCTCCTCTTCTTCCTCCTCCTCCTCCTCCTCACATCCTCCTCCTCTTCCTCCTCTTCCTCCTCTTCCTTCTCCTCCTCCTCCTGCTCCTCCTCCTGCTCCTCCTCCTCCTCACACCCTCCTTTCCCCTGGCAGAACGAGGTGCAGAACATCAAGTTCAACAGCTCGGGGCAGTGCGAGGCGCCGCTGGTGCGGACGGACAACCCCAAGAGCTGGTACGAGGACGTGGAGGGCTGCGGCATCCAGTGCCAGAACCCGCTGTTCACCGAGCGGGAGCACCGCGAGATGCACGTCTACATCGCCTCCTTCAGCTCCATCACCATCTTCTGCACCTTCTTCACCCTGGTGAGGGGGCCCCAGAAAGGGCTGGCCCTTACAGGCTGGCCTGGTGTCTGTGTCTGCCAAGAAAGGCAGAAGCTTAAAATGGAGAATTTGTTGTTATAAATTTGAAATTGAGGGACTCTCAGGCAAAGAGATGGGAATTAGGAATAACAGTTCTTTACTAGGAACATTAAAATAGAAATGCAGGATTACAAAGAACAATCCCAAACCCTGCCAGAGTCAGAATCCAAGCTGACACCCGTCAGTCAGTCAGGGTGTTGGCAGCAGTCCCATTCAATGGTGGCTGCATCCTCCTGCAGGGGCAGATGTGGTTCAGCTGGAGCAGTGCTCCTGGAGAAGGTGCAGTTTCCTCTGAAGCTCCAGGGATGATGTGGAAGGGTCTGGTTTTCCTCTGGAATGCAGTGGAAAGAAGGTGCCTTGGTGTCCAAAATCTCAGTTTTTCTCTGGGTAGGAAAGGCTTGGCTCCTGCCCTGGCTGGAGCATCTCCCAGTGGGATGATGGAATTTGATCAGTCATGCCCTGGGACTCCATGGCCATGAACAGGAGATATCTCCTGGAGGGAGGATGGGCTGTGGCAAAGATAAAGATGATTGCCCAGCTGGTTTAAAGCTGGCCCATGAGCAGATAATGTGTGCCAGGAGATAAGGGTCACTGCCCCACCCGGTTTAACAGCTGGGGACAGAATTCACATTGCTGGTCACATCAACCCAAGACACAGGCCCAGGGAGAATCCTGAAGGATTTTTCCAGTCTAGCTTTCTCAGCCTCAGCTAAGATTTTTCCCAAGCTAGAGGCTCTTTCTCTGCTGTAAACATGAGAGAAAGAATTATAACAAAAGATAAACACCTGCTGGATCCATGAGAAAGCTTGGGACAAGAGGTGTCTCTTTCTCTGACCAATGAGCTGTCTGTAGTTTGTTTTTCACAAACTCTCTTATTTAAAGCCATGGCTTCCTTCAATAAATTTCTTGTTCTTTCTTGTTCTTTTTTACACCATGTTACTGTGTCCTTTCCCAACTTAGTAACCCATATACAGTAACAAAAAGCAGACAGGCAATGAGCTGTCACTTTCTCCACCCCTCCCAGGCCACATTTGTTGCTGACTGGAGGAACTCCAACCGCTACCCTGCTGTCATCCTGTTCTACGTCAACGCCTGCTTCTTCGTGGGCAGCATTGGCTGGCTGGCACAGTTCATGGATGGTGCCCGTGACGAGATCGTGTGCCGGGCTGACGGCACCATGAGGCTGGGCGAGCCCACGTAGGTGTCTGGAGCTGCCTGGGCTAGGGTGGCTCTAGCTTTGGGCTGCTGCAGGGTCTGGATAGCTCCAGGAGCCCCTGAGGCAGAATTCAGCTTCTCAGCTAGCAAGGAGTAAGAATTGAGGAGATGCTGTAGAGGTTCTGAAGGCAGCTTTATTTCTTCGAAGGGTTCTACCAGCAAAATCCAGTTACATAGCACAGCGAGGGGTTTTTATAGATCTTAGAGGGATTGAATTTCTAACCAGTAAAATTATAAGTTGAGAACTGTTGCCTTCAGGAGCTGGAACAGAGATCACACAGAGTTAAGGGAAATAAAGTGGGTGTTTATTGTAAGGGCCTTCAAAGGCCACACCCTGGCAGTACCAATGCCACAGTGTGGCCCCTGCCCTGCCTGAGTGGCTCCAAGGTGGAAGTAAAAGAGGGCTTGGTCACAAAACCTCACATCTTTATAGACTTCAGTGCCATTTGCATACAGGAGTCAACCATCCAATTAATAGTCTCAGATTGTAAGGTTTCATCCTCCTGGCCCACCCTCCTCTTCTCACATTGTTAATGCTTAGGGCCTGGAGTTTGAAAAGACTGTCCTGGAATTGGACTACTTTGTCTCATCACCCTAAGCACCATGGAAAAGCATGCCCAAGCAGAACAGAAAACTCAGAACTTAAGGCGTCAGAACTATCCAATTACTTTAAGATTCTGGGTGAGAAAAGACCAATCATCTAGTAAAGTTAAAGACCAATAGAAATCCTAAATGATAACAGGGGTTTTGGTAGGGAGGGGGAACATCTCATGAAAGGTTTCACAAAATCCCAGGGGCAGTTGTATCATCCACAGGTGTCACCTCCATGCCCAGAGGGGTTCTCTGGGAGCCCCTCCCCACCCTCCTGCTGTCCCCTCGTGGGGGTGGGTGACACTCTTGCCTCTCCTCAGCTCCAACGAGACGCTGTCCTGCGTCATCATCTTCGTCATCGTCTACTACTCTCTGATGTCGGGTGTCATCTGGTTTGTCATGCTCACCTACGCCTGGCACACGTCCTTCAAGGCCCTGGGCACCACCTACCAGCCCCTGCTGGGCAAGACCTCCTACTTCCACCTCATCACCTGGTCCATCCCCTTCGTGCTCACCGTGGCCATCCTGGCCGTGGCGCAGGTAACGGGGTCAGCGTCTCGGGGTGGTGTCTTGGTGACACCCACAGCCCGCTGACCCTGCTGTCCCTGTCACTGTCCCTGCCAGGTGGATGGTGACTCTGTCAGTGGCATCTGCTTCGTGGGCTACAAGAACTACCGCTACCGAGCCGGCTTCGTGCTGGCCCCCATCGGGCTGGTGCTCATCGTGGGGGGCTATTTCCTCATCAGGGGTAGGTGTGGCTCAGCTCTGGGAAGGGATGGTGTCACCGTGGCTGTCCCCACAGCCTGACCCCCCCATCCTCCCCCACAGGGGTCATGACACTCTTCTCCATCAAGAGCAAGCACCCCGGGCTGCTGAGCGAGAAGGCGGCCAGCAAGATCAACGAGACCATGCTGCGCCTGGGTGAGGGCTCCAGCAGCCGTTCCCCGGGAACCCGCGTGGGAGCAGGGACACTGAGTCCCCGGGAGTCACACAGGAGCTGTGCTGGTGGCACTGGTGGCACTGGGGCTTGGCTGAGCTGGGGGTGTCCCTCTTCTCTTCCAGGCATCTTCGGCTTCTTGGCCTTTGGCTTTGTCTTCATCACCTTTGGCTGCCACTTCTACGACTTCTTCAACCAGGCCGAGTGGGAGCGCAGCTTCCGGGAATACGTGCTGTGAGTGCACAGGGACGGGGGGACAGGGGGGACAGGGACACGCTGGCACTGCAGCATGGACAGCCCTTGTCCCCCACCAGCAGTGCCACCACATCTCCACCCTGCAGGGCTGTGGGAGCTGTGGGGAGGGTGTCCCCAATTCTCACAGCCACTGTCCCCCTGTGTGTCCCCTCTCCTTACAGCCACTGTTCCCCTTCCTCACAGCCACTGTCCCTGTGTGTCCCCCTTCATCACAGCCACTGTCCCCATGTGTCCCCTCTCATCACAGCCACTGTCCCCTGTGTGTCCCCCCTCCTCACAGCCACTGTCCCCCTGTGTGTCCCCCTCATCACAGCCACTGTCTCTGTGTGTCCCTCCCTTCATCACAGCCACTGTCCCCATGTGTCCCCCTCTCATCACAGCCACTGTCCCCGTGTGTCCCCTCTCCTCACAGCCACTGTCCCCTGTGTGTCCCCCTCATCACAGCCACTGTCTCTGTGTGTCCCTCTCCTTACAGCCACTGTCCCCATGTGTCCCCCCTCCTTACAGCCATTGTCCCCGTGTGTCCCCTCTCCTCACAGCCACTCTCTCTGTGTGTCCCTCTCCTTAAAGCCACTTTCCCCCCTCCTCACAGCCACTGTCCCTGTGAGTCCCCCTCCTTACAGCCATTGTCCCCTGTGTGTCCCCCTCCTCACAGCCATTGTCCCCTGTGTGTCCCCCTCCTCACAGCCTCTGTCCCCCGTGTGTCCCCCTCCTCACAGCCTCTGTCCCCGTGTGTCCCCCAGGTGTGAGGCCAACGTGACCATCGCCACGCAGACCAACAAGCCCATCCCGGAGTGTGAGATCAAGAACCGGCCCAGCCTGCTGGTGGAGAAGATCAATCTCTTCGCCATGTTCGGCACCGGCGTCTCCATGAGCACCTGGGTCTGGACCAAGGCCACCCTGCTCATCTGGAAGCGTACCTGGTGCAGGTGGGACCCCCAGGGCGTCACCCCAGCTCCCTGGAGCCCTTCCTGCCCCATCCAGGGGGTGTTGGACATCCCATCCTCGATGAACTGTGGAACGCTCTGGAGTGGGGTGGTGCTGTGTGTGGGACACCTCCATCCCCAGGGGTGTCCCCATCCAGAGTGGGAGGGGGAGCTGGGCAGGTGCCTGTGCCCCTAGCTGTGCCCCCCATTGCGGGAGTCTTTGTGTTGGGATAGACGGGGTCAGAACTCAGCACTCTGTGTAAGCTAAAAGTTACTGTTACATTTATTGTAACAGTGAAAGCACACAGAGTCCTACTGAGTGTTGCTAGCTGCAGCACAGAGTAGGACAAGGAGTGAGAGAGGGTTAGAGAAAGGGCAATGGGATAAAAGGGTGATGGGGTAAGAGAAGAGGGAGAGAGGAAGAGCAGAGAGAAAGAAGAGAGCGATTTCCCATTTACAATACAATAAATTTTCTTCCATGATGAACATTCTAATTTCCACTAACCAATGTAATACAAGATACATGTCCATACAGCCCATAGGAATCCTTACATTCCATAGTGTGTTACACTTTGAACTCCAAAAACTACTCTTTGGATGTCTCTGACCTTCGGACCCACTATCTAGCAGAAGGCATTGTTCTGTCGGGAGGGGATCACCCCTAGCTGGCTATCCCATTGTTTCATGGTAACTCAGTACCTAAGGTTTTCCTGTTCCATCTTCCCCAACCTCCCATCCCCTCCGTGCCCCCAGGCTGACGGGGCAGAGCGATGACCAGCCCAAGAGGATCAAGAAGAGCAAGATGATCGCCAAGGCCTTCTCCAAGCGCAAGGAGCTGCTGCGCGACCCGGGCCGGGAGCTGTCCTTCAGCATGCACACCGTGTCCCACGACGGCCCTGTGGGTACGTGCCAGGGCCCCCACAATCCCCCCTGACCCTGGCAGGTTCCTTCTGACCCCCACCAACCTCTAAGCACCAAACTCTGGAGCTCTAAGGCTCCTGCTCTGAGCTCTTACTTGTCGGGTAATTTTCTGAATAAGCAAAGCAGCTAATAGTTAAAAAGGTTATTTATTACAAACACATCTCATTACAAAGCTCATCAGTCTCAACAGGCAATAGCAAAAGCAATGGCAAAAGCAGCAGCAATAAGCAAATGGCTAGGAGCCAGAATGGCTAAAAGCAACAATGCTAAAAGCTGAATGGCTAAAAGCAGCAACTCTCCCAATCCATACTGTTATACAGGATTTCTCCAGCAAGCTAAGATGCAAACTCAGACCACCACTCTTTAACCTATTAGAATTCTGGTTTCTTAGCTCACCAGGTATAACACTACACATACACTGTATCATGTTCTAAGAAATGTCAGCAATATTCTTACTATAACTATTATATCTAAGCACTGTCTACAACTGTGGGCCTGGAGCCTCTACTGAAGATATCAGTGTGTTTGCAACCTTCACTAGAACACTCACTGCTACTGTGGAATCCAGACCTTTTACTCACTAAAAACACTAGAACTCACTCTAAGATTTATTCAATATCTGCACTCTGATTTCTTGCTGAAGAATTCAGAGAGACCCCTGACTCACTGACTCCAACAGGTACATGCTTGGGGCAGGGGACATCCTCAGGGTCCCCAAAACCCCCCCTTGACCCCATGCCCCTGTCCCCACAGCTGGGCTGGCCTTCAACATCAACGAGCCATCGGCTGACGTGTCCTCGGCGTGGGCCCAGCACGTCACCAAGATGGTGGCCAGGAGAGGAGCCATCCTGCCCCAGGACATCTCCGTGACACCCGTGGCCACACCTGGCAAGTCTTTGGGGGGGGATGAAACTCCCTGGGGGGGCGGTGGGGGGCACAGATGGGACTCACAGCCACCCTGTCACCCCCCAGTGCCACCAGAGGAGAGGCCCAAGCTGTGGCTGGTGGAGGCCGACGTGTCCCCGGAGCGCGGCGGCCGCAGGAAGAAGCGCAGGAAGAAGAGGAAGAAGAAGAAGGAGGAGGAGGAGGAGGAGCAGGAGGGGGTGACCCCAGACCCCCAGCGCTGCCTGGGCGGCTCCAGCGTCCCTCGGCTGCCCCGCCTGCCCCCCCAGCCCTGCCTTGTGGCCTTTGCCCCCGATGTCCTGCCCGATGTCACCTTCCCTGGGGGCGCGTGGGAGGGGCAGAGCCGCCGGGCCAACGTGCTGCACGTCATCAGCAACCCCTTCTGCCCCGAGAGCAGCCCCAGCGAGCAGCAGAGCCCCTCTGCAGGGGGCTGGCAGCACAATGGGGGCCCCCTGTGGCCCCCCAAAGCCGGCCCAGGGCTGCCCAGGACTCAGGGGGGATGGGCAGGGCTGCCCCCCATCCACTCTCGGATCAACCTGGTGGATGCAGAGCTGCTGGAGCCCGACTCGGACTTCTGATGCCTCACCCCGAGGTGAGGGGGCCACCAGAACCCCCCTCACCCCTCGGGGATCCATCCCAAATATTCCACCAGCTGATTTCTCTCCCTTGGAGGATTCATCTCCCAGCCTGGCCTGGAGGTTTTGGGATTCCCTCCAGCATGACTGGGAGAGAGGAGCTGTCAGGGATTTGGGGACAGCTTAGATCAGGGTAGATTTTGGGCAGCTTTGGGGTGCTGCCACCCAGCCCTGCCCCTGCCCCAGGTACGTAGAGCTCACCCCACTTTATCATTTTTTTAAATTCCTGATCTTTTTAAATTTTGTATCATGATGGGGACGTGAATCCTCTGTTTCAGGTGAGCCCAGCTCTGCTGTGCACTCCTATTTTGGGTTCACCCCACTCCTTTCAGAGACCCCAAAGTGCCTTCCAGCTCCCCAGAGAGCTCAGCCAGACCCCAGTCAGGATTAGTGGGGTGGCAGCACCAGGGAGATGGGATGGGAAACACCTTGGAAACAAAAAAAACCCGAAAACCTCGGGGTGAATCAGGGTCAGCAATCCCTAGAGCAAAGCTTTTTATTATTTTTTTAGGAAAAAAAAAATCAAGTCACAGCAACCCAGCAGAGCCCTGTGGCAAGAGGGCTCCAGTCCCTGCTGGTGTTTGGATTTTCCCTGGTTTTATTTTTATTAAGTCCTGGTAGGCTCCTGGCTTTTTTTTTTAATTTTTTTTTTTTTTTGCTATCCCAGTGACTTCCACGGGTTCATTTTTGCTGTGTAAAGAAAAAACCCTCCTGTATCAGTATTAAATTTACAGATTTTCAATCCCAGTGGCTGCTCTGGGCTCTTTTGGGAAAACATTTCTGGGGGGGAGGGAGGAGTTGTCCTTTTTCCTAAAAACCCTCCTGCTTTAAAAACTGCTTTAAACTGCTTGAAAGTCTTTCAAAACACTTTAAAACACCTTAAAAACTCCTTTAAAATGTTTCAAAATGCTTTGAAGCACCTTAAAACTGCTTGAAGGTGTTTTAAACCACTTTTAAAACACCCTAAAACTGCTTGCAAGTGTTTCAAACCACTTTCAGACACCTTCAAAACTGATTTAAAGCACCTTAAAAACGGCTTTAAAGTGTTTTAAACCACTTTAAAACACACTAAAAACGACTTTAAAGTACTTTGAACCCCCTGTGGGGACACTTTTGGGGACAGCTGGGCAGTTTTGGGGACAACTGGGGCCTTTGCCAGCAGGTGGCACCACGGGTTAAAATATCCCCCAAACCCCCAAAATTTTTGGGGGCTGCTGGGTGGGGTCCCATGGAACTATCTGATGCTTTTTTTGGGAGGAAAAATGCTTCTTTTGGAAAAAAAATCCCTTTTTTAATTTTGTTTGAGAGCCATGCAAACCAGACCCTGAAATTTAGGTGGAATTGGTCAGTGAAAATTGCATTTTTGCATTTTTTGGGTTTTTTTTTTTTGATTGACCTCACTCCAGAGTCAAAGCTGGGTTGTCTGGAATGAAACAATATTTCCCTTTATCTCCCTTTTTTTTGTTGGTTTTTTTTCTTTCTTTCTATACATATTTTTATTTTGTGGCTTTCTTAGTTAAAAACCCAGTTCTAACAAAACTATTCCTAAAAAAATTGCCATTTTGAAACAAGAAAACCCAAAATATTTAAACGAATATTAAATGATGTGGGTCACACATCTCCCAACACTGGGAGGAAAAACAGGGAAATTTCAGGAAATTTGGATAATATTCATTTATTCCCTATGGATTCACTGAACCACTGCTCCCTGGGGAGAAATGTTGGAATTTTCCACCCATCTGGTGGAATTTAAAGTATGAAATCTCTGGATGCTGCAGGCTGCTCGTGGGGATGATGCCAGGAGGAATTGATGGCTGCAGAAAAAAAATGGGATTGCTGGAATTGAATGGCCAAAAATCACCACAAAAATCACCCAGAAATCACCCAAAAATAATCAAAAAAATGATCCAAAAATCACTAAAAAATCACCCCAAAATAATCCAGAAATCACCCAAAAATAATCCAAAAATCACTCAAAAATCACCCAGAAATCACCCCAAAATAATAAAAATAATCCAAAAATCACCCAGACATCACCTAAAAACCACCCCAATATAACCCAAAAATCAACAAAAAAAATCACCCAATAATCACTCAATCCAAAAATCAGTCAAAAATCACCTCAAAAATCGTCCAAAAATCTCTCAAAAATCACCCAAAAAACACCCGAAACCCACCCCAAAATAATCCAAAAATCACCCAGAAATCATCCAAAAATCACCCAGAAATCACCCAAAAATCACTCAGAAATCACCCAAAACTAATAAAAAAATTATCCAAAAATCACTCAAAAATAATCAAAAAATAACCCAGAAATCACTCAGAAATCACACAGAAATCACTCAAAAATCACCCACAAATTACATAGAAATCATCCAAAAATCACCCAGAAATCACCCAAAACTAATAAAAAAATTATTCAAAAATAATCAAAAAATCACACAGAAATCACTCAAAAATCACACAGAAATCATCCAAAAATCACCTCAAAATATTCAAAAATTCATCCCAAAATCACCCCATATTCACCCAAAAATCATCCAAAAATAATCAAAAAATCACTCAAAAATCAGCCCAGAAATCACCCCTAAAATCACCCAAAAATCATTCAAAAATCACCCAAAAATAATTCAAAAATCACCCAAAAATCAATTAAAAGTCCAATCCAGTGGGCTAAAAGAGCAATTAAAAGGGGATAATGTTATAGTGTGGTATCAATTCCCAGTTTTTAATTACATTTTATATAAATCCTGCCCAAATGACACCTGCAGCTCCACCACTCCCATGGAAGGAGGCACAGAAAACACCCTGGAAAATTCAGTTTTTCCTCCTTTTCTACCAACATTTGGTTGATGCTCGTGCTCCAGCTCTGTCGGGGCTCTCAAAAACAAGGAATTTTGCTTTTTCTCCCTCCCCAAACAGCCTCTCCCTTCCTCCCCTCCTTGTTTTCCTGGATAAATCTCATTTCCCAGATGAATCTCATTTCCCAGATAAAGCTCCTGCATCCTTGAAGCTGGGAAAATTTTGCCTTCCCTGCCAGTCTCATAATTTTGGGAATATTCTTTAAAAAGTGGGGAAGATCCCACGTTGAGCCAGGATTTTGTCTTGGTCAAAACAACCTGGTGGGTTTTTTATGGGATCTGTGGGTTCTGAAATGATAAATTCTGGAGAATTTCTCAATTTCCAGTCTCTATTTTCAGGCACCAGCTCCTCTCCTCAAGAGAGAAAACTCAGAGTGAGGATTTTGCTTTGGTCAAAACAACCTGGTGGTGTTTTTTGTGGGATCTGTGGGATTTGACATGATAAATTTTGGAGGATTTCTCTATTTCCAGTCTCTATTTTCAGGCACCAGCTCCTCTCAGCACAGGAGGAACAGAGTTAGGATTTTGTCTTGGTCAAAGCAAGCTTGAAGGTTTTTTGTGGGATCTGTGGCACCAGGAAATGATAAATTCTGGAATATTTCTCTATTTCCAGTCTATTTTCAGGCATCAGCTCCTCTCCTCAGCAGAGAGAACTCAGAGTGAGGATTTTGCCTTGGTCAAAACAACCTGGAGAGTTTTTTATGGGATCTGTGGGATTTGAGATGATAAATTTTGGAGAATTTCTCAATTTCCAGTCTCTATTTTCAGGCACCAGCTCCTGTCAGTAGAGGAGAACTCGGGACCAGGATTTTGCCTTGGTCAAGGTTATGCAAAACAATCTGGCAGGTTTTTTTCTGGGATCTGTGGCACCAGGAAATGATGAATTCTGGAGGATTTTTCCATCTCAGCTCAGCACAAGCTCCTCTCAGCACAGGAGGATCAGGGTTGGGATTTTTTCTTGCTCTAAACAAGCTGGAGGGTTTTTAATGGGATCTGTGGGATCTGAAATGATAAATTCTGGAATATTTCTCAATTTCCAGTCTCTATTTCCAGGCACCAGCTCCTCTCCTCAGCAGAGAGAACTCAGAGTGAGGATTTTGCCCTGGTCAAAACAACCTGGAGGTGTTTTTTGTGGGATCTGTGGCATTGGGAAATGATAAATTTTGTGGATAAATTATGATTTCTGGAGGATTTTTCCATCTCCAGGTTGGCACAAGCTCCTCTCAGTAGAGGAGAACTCAGGATTGAGATTTTGCCTTGGTCAAAACAACCTTGTGGGGTTTTTATGAGATCTGTGGGATTTGAGATGATAAATTTTGGAGAATTTCTCAATTTCCAGTCTCTATTTTCAAGAACCAGCTCCTCTCCTCAACAGAGGGGAACTCAGAGTGAGGATTTTGCCCTGGTCAAAACAATCTGGTTGGGGTTTTTGTGGGATCTGTGGGATTTGAGATGATAAATTTTGGAGAATTTCTCAATTTCCAGTCTCTATTTTCAGGCACCAACTCCTGTCAGTAGAGGAGAACTCAGGACCAGGATTTTGCCTTGGTCAAGGTTATGCAAAACAATCTGGCAGGTTTTTTTTCTGGGATCTGTGGCACCAGGAAATGATGAATTCTGGAGGATTTTTCCATCTCAGCTCAGCACCAGCTCCTGTCAGTGCAGGAGAACTCAGGATTGGGATTTTGCCCTGTCTGAACAACCTGTTGGTGTTTTTTGTGGGATCTGTGGCACCAGGAAATGATGAATTCCGGAGGATTTTTCCATCTCAGCTCAGCACCAGCTCCTGTCAGTAGAGGAGAACTCAGGATTGGGATTTTGCCCTGGTCTGAACAACCTGGTGGTGTTTTTTGTGGGATCTGTGGCACCAGGAAATGATGAATTCTGGAGGATTTTTCCATCTCAGCTCAGCACCACCTCCTCTGCACTTTTCCCTGGCAGGGGAGGGACATCGCTCCAGCTCCACATCCCTGCCCGGAGCTCGGGCCCCTCCTGAGCCCGGGACCAGCCCCGGGCAGGAGATTTGTGATTTCGGCAGAGGGAGGGACCAGAATCAGACCCTGGGACCGGCGGGGAGCAGCTTCAGCTGGGTGAGGTCGGGAGCTGTTCCTCGTGGAATTCCGGGCACACGGGGATGCGCTGCTGTTGCTCTGGTTCCGATCCCCTCCGGAGTTCCTGAAATCATCCTTCAGCCTCTCCTCTGCTGCTCACATCTCTCCTCCCCCTCTTGATTTTTGGGGAGGTTTCTGTTTTCTTCTCTTTCTCTCCTCTCCTCCAGCTCGTTCGAGCTCGCACAAGGTTTTAGAATTGGAGACTTGAGGATTGGAATTGACACTTGAGAATTGAGAATTAATTAAGCTCTCACCCACCAGCAGCTCCAATTCTCCTCTCGGGGCTGATCTCAATAAATCACAATAATAAAAGGATGCAGCACTCAGTGCTCTGGGCTGGGGACATAAGGTGGGGATCGGGCACACCTTGGTCTCGATGGTCTTTTACAACCTCAGTGCTTCTGCGATTCTGTGCCCGGCGATTGAAACGTTTAAAATTCACCAAAACGTGAAAAAACCCAAACGCCTTCCCAGGGCGGGCGGCCCAGGGCGGACTACAACTCCCAGCAACCCCCGCGCGGCGGCGCCGGGAGGCGTGGCGTGGCGCCGCGGGGAGTGCCGGGAGCTGTAGTCGCGCCGGGGCGGGAAAACTACATGTCCCGGCATGCAGTGCGGCAGCGAGGGCGGCGGGGCGGAGCGGGGCGGGGCCGGCGGCCCTGGGGGAGCCGCAGCCGGAGCCGGAGCGGTCGGCGACGATGTCGGTGCAGGTGGCGGTGGCCGCGCCCGCCGTGGAGCTGAAGGAGCTCGGCGGCCCCATGGACAAGGCGGCGGGGCCGCCGTGCGAGCCTGTGGGCGCTCACGCAGCGGCGCACGGCGTGGCCGCGGCCGCCTGCCCCGTGCCGGGCGCCGAGCGTGAGGCGGCCCCGGCCCCCTCGCGCCGAGCGGCCTCCGGGCAGCGGCTGCCCCGGGCTGTCCTCGGCCGCCGGGCTGTCCTCGGCCGCCGCTAAGGTGCCGCAAGCTTCGGCCATGAAGAGGAGCGACCCGCACCACCCCCAGCACCGGCTCCGCGACGGCAGCGACAGCAGCAGCAGCGCGGCCGAGGCGCTCGTGAGCCCCGACGGCTCCGTCACGGAGGCGCCGCGCACCGTCAAGAAGGTAACGGGGGCGGCCCCGGGGCATCCCACCGGGCACGGGCACGGCACCGGGACATCCCACCGGGCACGGGTACGGCCCCGGGACATCCCACCGGGCACGGGCACGGCACCGGGGCATCCCACCGGAGCCGGCCCGGGACATCCCACCGGGCACGGGCACGGCACCGGGACGTCCCACCGGGCACGGGCACGGCCCCGGGACATCCCACCGGGCACGGGCACGGCACCAGGAGCAGCCCTGGGACATCCCATCGGGCACGGGTACGGCCCCGGGACATCCCACCGGCCACGGGCACGGCCCCGGGACATCCCACCGGCCACGGGCACGGCCCTGGGACATCCCACCGGGCACGGGTACGGCCCCGGGACATCCCACCGGGCACGGGCACGCACCGGTAGCCGGCCCGGGCTGGGGCTCCGCGGTGTGCGGGGGGTGCCGGTGACCCTGGGGTGCTGCAGGGCTCTGGTTGCGTTTTGGGACGTGTTGTGCCGTGCCTGGGGGTCTGTCTGCGCCTTTACACGCCGTGTTTGACATGGGGGTGACTCTGTGCGCCCTTACACCCCATTCCTGTCCCCCCATTTGCTTCTGTGTCCCTTTTCACCCCATTACAGGTGTCCCTGGATGTGCCTTTACACCCCATTCCTGCCCCCAGGTGTCCCTGTGTCCCTTTACACCCCATTCCAGGTGTCCCTGTGTCCCTTTTCACCCCATTTTGCCCCCATTTGCTTCTGTGTCCCTTTTCACCCCACTCCTGTCCCCCCCAGGTGTCCCTGTGTCCCTTTACACCCCATTCCAGGTGTCCTGTGTCCTTTTACCGCATTCCAGGTGTCCCTGTGTCCCTTTTCACCCCATTCCTGTCCCCCCCAGGTGCTTCCTGTGTCCCTTTTCACCCCATTCCTGTCCCCCCAGGTGTCCCTGTGTCCCTTTACACCCCATTACAGGTGTCCCTGGATGTGTTTATACCCCATTCCTGTCCCCCCCAGGTGTCCCTGTGTCCCTTTTCACCCCATTCCTGTGTCCCTTTTCACCCCACTCCTGTCCCCCCAGGTGTCCCTGTGTCCCTTTTCACCCCATTCCAGGTGTCCCTGTGTCCCTTTTCACCCCATTCCTGCCCCCAGGTGTGGCACTGCCTGATCTGCAGGGTGTGTGTGAGTTCACATCAGGTTCACACTCCCAGAGTTATCTCAGAAATTTGGATAAGATAAGAATGTGCTGGGAGCTGCTGGTGATGCTGGCACTCGAGGCAGGGCCAGGTGTGCCCACACCTGTGTGCTGAGGGTGTTTTTGGGGTGCCCCATCCTGGCTGAGTGCTGTGCTGGGGATGGAGGGAAATGCACATTTCCCAAATTTTTTTAGTGCCTAGCATCCTTCCTGCTGGAAATCTCAGGAGAAGGAATTACCCCTTGTGAAACTTTTGGGGGGATGTGGGGAAAGAATTGTCCCTGTCCCACCTCAGGAAATTTTGGGGTCTCACTGATGGACTTCCATCTTCTTTTGGGAATTTGCCTCTTTATTTTTTGGGGAATTTGCCTCTTTTGTGGTTGCTCTAGAATTTCCTCTCCCTTTGGCAAGCCCGGGATGAGGGGTTTTGTCTCCATGACCATGACTTCCCTGAAATTCCATTTTTTCCTTGGAAGCAGCACATCCCTGCAGGATGCAGAGTCTGGATCAAGGTTCCTTCATCCCCCTAAAATCCCTTTTTTTTTGGGATTTTGAACCCTTTTTGGGGGGGTTCAGCTCCTCAATAAATCACATTTTCCCTCTGAGATCCTGACTGCCATCCCCAGTGTTTGGAGCCTTTTCCATTTGATATCCTGATCCCATCTCTATTTTTAGGGACCCTATTTCTCCTCAAATGTGCTTAAACTCTTCGTCCTCCCCCTCTCCATTCTTTGCTGGGTTAAACCACAAAAATGGGATTTCTCCCTGTGACTACTTTCTAAGGGCTTAGCTGCACTATTTAGTGGCTTATTTTTATTTTTTATTTTTTTGCCTTTGCTTCGAATCAGGATTAAAACACGAGATGAATTTCTTGCTTGGACTTGGTTGTTTATTAAACTTTATTTAAAGTACAGAGAGTTCTGCAACACTTTTAGCCACCAGCTAAAAGTGAGCAGAATGGAGCTGAATTTAGCCAATTGCAAGGTCTTTTAAATAATTTAATAAAGCCCTAACACCTATATTATTGATATTTTTGATCCAATAACCAAACACCTGTGACTCCCAGTGCAGAACTATTGAACTAAAAATTACTGCTTGAAAATTTTGAGGAAGAAACAAGAAAAGGAGGATGGGGGGCCCAAGAATTTCCATCTTGTTCCATACTTATTATATTCTAAAAACCCCAAAATCCAAACCCTTCACCCTGTGACACCACACACTTTTATTTTAACTGCACACTTGTGATTTTAACTCTATTTCTCCAATTTGGAAATTTCTCCTTTTTCCAAGGCCTCAGGTCAAACCAGGCTTTTCATTCACCACATCCTCAAAATAAATAATATTCAATATTCTGGTGTTACTGATATCAAACCTGATTTGGGAGCCATCAAATTGTCCCCAGGCCTCTGGTTGGAAAATTTGGCACGTGGAGCTGAAGTTTCTGGTGAAAAAAGCAAAAATAAGAGATTTTTTACTCAGATCCAACAGAACTTTGCTGAAATAGAGGTAAAAGTTGAATTAAAATAAATGAAAGTTGTAGTGGAACTGTGGTTCTTAGGAGTGTTGTAGATGATGCTGGGCTTTTCTCTGCCACCTGTGAGTCAGGCCCTGAATCACCTGGGATTTTTCTTTTTTTGGGGTTTTAGTGGTGTTTGGGGTGATCACTCAGCAGCTTCAGGGGGTGGTGTGGAGTTTAAATGGATTTTTGGTCACTCAGCAACTTTAGGGAATGGTGGATGCTGGTTTTGGGGTTTCAGTGGTTTTTTGGTCACTCATCAGCTTTAGGGGCTGGTGGCTGCTAATTTTTGGGGTTTAAATGGATTTTTGATCATGGGGTGATCACTCAGCAGCTTCAGGGGGTGGTGTGTGCTGATTTTGGGGTTTCAGTGCTGTTTGGGTCACTCAGCAGCTTTAGGGGTTGGTGGATGGTGGTTTTGGGGTTTAAATGGATTTTTGGTCGTGGGGTGATCACTCATCAGCTTTAGGAGTGGTGGGTGCTGGTTTGGGGGTTTAAATGGATTTTTGGTCACTCAGCAACTTTGGGAAGTGGTGAGTGCTGTTTTTGGAGTTTAAATGGATTTTTGATCATGGGGTGATCACTCATCAGCTTCAGGGGTTGGTGTGTGCTGATTTTGGGGTTTCAGTGGTTTTTTGGTCACTCATCAGCTTTAGGGGCTGGTGGCTGCTGGTTTGGGGGTTTAAATGGATTTTTTGATCATGGGGTGATCACTCAGCAGCTTTAGGGGGTAGTGGCTGCTGGTTTTGGGGCTTAAATGGATTTTTGGTCAGCAACTTTGGGGGTTGGTGGATGCTGGTTTTGGGGTCTAAGTGAGTGTTTGGTGGTGGGGTGATCACTCAGCTTTAGGGGTTGGTGGATGCTGGTTTTGGGGTTTAAATGGATTTTTGGTCAGCAACTTTGGGGGGTGATGTGTGCTGGTTTTGGGGTCTAAGTGAGTGTTTGATCATGGGGTGATCACTCATCAGCTTTAGGGGTTGGTGGATGCTGTTTTTGGAGTTTAAATGGATTTTTCATCATGGATTGATCACTCAGCAGCTTTAGGGGTTGGTGGCTGCTGGTTTGGGGGTTTAAATGGATTTTTGATCATGGGGTGATCACTCAGCAGCTTTAGGGGGTGGTGTGTGCTGATTTTGGGGTTTCAGTGGTGTTTTGGTCACTGAGCAGCTTTAGGGGTTGGTGGATGCTGGTTTTGGGGTTTAAATGGGGTTTTGATCACTCAGCAGCTTCAGGGGTTGGTGTGCTGGTTTTGGGGTTTCAGTGCTATTTTGGTCACTCAGCAACTTTAGGGGGTGGTGGATGCTGGTTTTGGGGTCTAAGTGAGTGTTTGGTGGTGGGGTGATCACTCAGCTTTAGGGGGTGGTGAGTGCTGGTTTTGGGGTTTAAATGGATTTTTCATCATGGATTGATCACTCAGCAGCTTTAGGGGTTGGTGGATGCTGTTTGTGGAGTTTAAATGGGGTTTTGATCATGGATTGGTCACTCAGCAGCTTTAGGGGGTGGTGGATGCTGGTTTTGGGGTTTCAGTGCTGTTTTGTCATGGGATGATCACTCAGCAGCTTCAGGGGTTGGTGAATGCTGGTTTTGGAGTTTAAGTGGGGCTTTGATCACTCAGCAGCTTTAGGGGGTGGTGTGTGCTGGTTTTGGGGTTTTAATGGTTTTTTGGTCACTGCAACTTTGGGGGTTGGTGTGTGCTGGTTTTGGGGTTTCAGTGGTGTTTTGGTCACTCATGCAGCTTTAGGGAGTGGTGAGTGCTGGTTTTGGGGTTTCAATGGTGTTTTGTCATGGGTGATCACTCAGGAGCTTTAGGGGATGGTATGTGCTGGTTTTGTGTTAATTTTTAGAGCATTTCAAGGTCCAAGCAGCTGAGAGTCACAGAATTTCTGGAAATCCTGTTATTAATGAGGGAGGAGCCTTAATTAAGACTCCCAGACTCATTAACTGGGCAATCTTAGCCTTGTCATGACACCTTTGTGCCTCTTTCTGCAGCTGGGAGAAGAATTGTGGAATCACTGGGTGGGTTGGAAGGGACCTTAAAGCCCACCCAGTTCTGATTTTCAACCACAAGAAAAACTTGGATTTCAATAGATTCAGATCTGGATTTAATCAGATTCAGGTCTTGATTTAATGGTTATGAGTGATTCAGGTCTTGATTTAAGGGTTGTGAAGTGACAGCTCTGTGCTTCTTTCTTCAGCTGAGATAAAAATCACAAGTTGGGTTGGAAGGGACCTTAAAGCCCACCCAGTTCTGACCTTCAATCACAAGAAAAGCAGAAATTTAATCAGATTCAGGTCTGGATTTAATGGTTGTGAAGTGACAGCTCTGTGCCCCTTCCTTAGCTGAGAGAAGAATCACGAGTTGGGTTGGAAGGGATCTTAAAGCCCATCCAGTTCTGACCTTCAACCACAAGAAAAACTGAAATTTAATCAGATTCAGGTCTGGATTTAATAGTTGTGAAGTGACAACTGTGTGCCCCTTTCTTAGCTGAGAGAAGAATAATGGGGTGGCGTGGGTTGGGTTGGAAGGGATCTTAAAGCCCACCCAGTTCTGACCCCAACCTCAAGAAAAAGCTGGATTTAATCAGATTCAGTTCTTAATTTAATGGTTGTGAAGTGATTCAGGTCTTGATTTAAAGGTTGTGCCCCTTTCTTCAGCTGAGACAAGAATCACGATTTGGGTTGAGTTGGGACCTTAAAGCCCATCCAGTTCTGACCTTCACCACAAGAAAAACTGAAATTTAATCAGATTCAGGTCAGGATTTAATGGTTGTGAAGTGACAACTCTGTGACCCTTTCTTAGCTGAGAGAACAGTCACGAGCTGGATTGGAAGGGATCTTAAAACCCATCCAGTTCTGAACCCCAACCACAAGAAAAACTGCAATTTAATCAGATTAAGATCTGGATTTAAGGGTTGTGAAGTGACAACTCTGTGCCCCTTTCTTAGCTGAGAGAAGAATCACTGGTTGGGTTGAGTTGGGACCTTAAAGCCCATCCAGTTCTGACCTTCAACCACAAGAGAAACTGAAATGTAATCAGATTCAGGTCTGGATTCAATGGTTGTGAAGTGACAACTCTGTGACCCTTTCTTAGCTGAGAGAAGAATCACGAGCTGGGTTGGAAGGGATCTTAAAACCCATCCAGTTCTGATCTTCAACCAGAAGAAAAACTTGGATTTTAACAGGTTCAGTTCTTGGTTTAATGATTGTGAAGTGACAGCTCCATGCCCCTTCCTTAGCTGAGAGAACAATCACGAGTTGGTTGGAAGGGATCTTAAAGCCCATCCAGTTCTGACCCCAACCACAAGAAAAACTGAAATTTAATCAGATTCAGGTCTGGATTTTAGGGTTGTGAAGTGACAGCTCTGTGACCCTTTCTTAGCTGGGAGAAGAATAATGGGGTGGCATGGGTTGGGTTGGAAGGGACCTTAAAGCCCATCCAGTTCTGACCCCCAACCACAAGAGAAAGCTGAAATTTAATCAGATTCAGGTCTGGATTTAATGGCTGGGAAGTGCTTGGGGCTCTGGCAGTTCTTGCACCCCACGCTGGGCAGGTTCAGCCTCAGCACGTGGCGAGTTTTCTATTAAACAAGCATCAACCTACAAAGCAAAATGGAATTTTTAACATTTTTTTCCCCGTGTCCCAGCCCCTCAGCAGCCTGCTCATGTTTCCAGCTGTGCTCTTGTGCTTTTTTTTTTATAATCCCGGCAAGGTTTGGTGCTGGGAAGGATTCATTTCCTGGGGCTGTTGATTCATTTCATTTATTTCTCCCTGTGACAAGAGGAGGGGGTGGCTTTTGTCACCGTGTCACCTCCAGCGAGCTGCCACATCCCTGCTGGGGAATTCCAGGGAATTCCACCCCAGGAATAAATTCCTGCTGCTCACTGGGCTGGCACATCACCTGAGCTGCAGGTTTTGAGGAATGACTCTCATGTGCCTCCTCTGACCTTCACTCCCTGCAGATAAATCTCTTTTTTCCCATGGAAATTCCCAATTTTTAAGGGAGTTTTAGCTCCTTGGAGGATTTTTTATTTCTTTATTTTTCCCTTCTAACCCCCAGGCATCCCTTGTGCAGGTGATGAATTCTCCTCCCCCCGGGCTGAACTCCCAGGAAATGCTGGAATTGCTCTTTAGCAAAACCTTCCATCAACCTTGGGGCAGATTAAAAAAATTTAAAAAAAAAAAAAAAAAAAGGAGAGAGGGAAATAACAGCTGTAAAAATGGGATGAGGAGGGAACCTTGGAATTGGGAATGAAATTCTCAAAATGTTGAGCTGCCATTGTTCTAGGCTACAAAAACATTTATTTTTTTTTCTCCAGTATTTAGAATAAATAGATATTTATTAGAATGAATTTCAGAATTAATAGGTATTTATTAAAATAAATTTCAGAATAAATAGATATTTACTAGAATAAATTTCAGAATAAATAGATATTTACTAGAATAAATTTCAGAATAAATAGATATTTATTAGAATAAATTCCAGAATAAATAGATATTTACTAGAATAAATTTCAGAATAAATAGATATTTATTAGAATAAATTTCAGAATAAATAGATATTTACTAGAATAAATTTCAGAATAAATAGATATTTACTAGAATAAATTTCAGAATAAATAGATATTTATTAGAATAAATTTCAGAATAAATAGATATTTACTAGAATAAATTTCAGAATAAATAGATATTTATTAGAATAAATTTCAGAATAAATAGATATTTACTAGAATAAATTTCAGAATAAATAGATATTTACTAGAATAAATTTCAGAATTAATAGGTATTTATTAGAATAAATTCCAGAATAAATAGGTATTTATTAGAATAAATTTTGGAATAAATAGATATTAAGAGAGAGCTTGGAGATGATTTTAAAAGTTTCTCCCAGCCCAAACCATTCTGAGATTCTGGGATTTCTGTTCCACTGAATGATTTATTTATTATTTCAATTTTGCTGATTCAAACCCAAAGGTCCAAGAGTAAAACCTGAGTTATGGGATGGAATTCTCAATATTGAGCTGCCACTGATGTAGGCTACAAAAACAATACATTTTTTCTCCAATATTTAGAATAAAGAGATATTTATTAGAATGAATTTCAAAATAAATAGATATTTATTAGAATAAATTTCAGAATAAACAGATAATTATTAGAATACATTTCAGAATAAATAGATATTTATTAGAATTAATTTCAGAATTAATAGGTATTTATTAGAATGAATTTTAGAATAAATAGATATTTATTAGAATGAATTTCAGAATAAACAGATAATTATTAGAATGAATTTCTGAATAAATAGATATTTATTAAAATGAATTTCAGAATTAATAGGTATTTATTAGAATGAATTTCTGAATAAATACATATTTAGAGCAAGGAGCTGGAGGAGAGACAGCCCTGGAAATGAAAATAAAGAAATAAAAAAATCATAGAAAAAATAAAGAATTAAAAATAAAGAAATAAAACAAAAAAAAAAAAAGAAGTAAAAAATCATAGAAATAAAGAATTAAAAATAAAGAAATGATTGATTGAAACCTTTAGGAAATGTGGAATTTATTTATTTTATTTTTTTATTTATTTATTTATTTGTGGGAACCTTTAGGAAATGTGGATTTTATTTATTTATCTATTTATTTGTTGAAACCTTTAGGAAATGTGATTTATTTATTTATTTAATTATTTATTTTATATTTATTTATTTATTGTTGGATTTGGGAAGGTCAGTGCTGTCAAAGGTGTTTTTGCATCCAAAAATTTCCCAAAAATTCATCCTGATGGAGCCACTGAGGAAACTTTGAAACTTCACATATTTCATAGGTGCAGCTCATGGCATCAGTGCTCACTCCTAAATATTCATTTTTTATAAATAAATAATAATATTTCATTATTTATTGCAATATTCAATTGTAATAATTTCATTTTCATTATAATTCCATTCTTTATTATCATAATCATTATTCATTATAAGAACAATTCATCCACTATTTATTATAATAATTTCATTATTTATTCTAATTCAATAATAACAATAATAATAATCCATTATTTGTGATAATGATTTATCTACTATTTATTATAATAATTACAGTGAGACATTATAAATTTATTATCTAAATAGCAATAAAATTAGAATAATTTCATAATTTATTGTAATTCAATAATGATAATTCATTATTCATGATAATGATTTATGTACTATTTATTATAATAATTATAGTAAATAATTATAAATTTATTATCTAAATAGCGATAAAATTATAATAATTTCATTATTTATTATAATTCAGTAATAATAACTCATTCATATATATATCTATATATATATAATTTATTGAATGATTTGGGTTAAAGATCACCCAGTGCCAACTTCCTCTATCCCAGGATGGATTAGAATTTATTATCCTTAAAAAAAATATGGAGCTGATTAAATTGGCAGAAATTTAATTTAATTTAATTGGGAGCTTTGTGCTGCTGAGCCTTGAATTTTTAGGGGTTTTTTTGAGAAATAAATAGAATTTATTGCATGATTCTTGCTGGGAAATGTACTTTTAGAATCATGCAAATATTGAAATATCTTTTCATTTTTGTTCTGGTGGAGTTTGTGACACTTGAGGATTCCAGAAAATTCTGGGGCCAACAGAAATAAAAAAATAAATGACATTTTGGGACTTTTCCTGATTGTGGGAACTGATTTATCCCTCTATATATTACCTATATTTTACTCTTTATATTTTTATTATTTTATTATTTTATATTTTTTTATTTTATTACTTTTATTTATTATTTTATTATACTATTATCTATATTCTACTATTAAATATTCATTTCCTATACTATCTATTATATGTAGTATAGTATCATATATTTTTATTATATTATTATCTATATAATACTATTAAATATTTATTTACTATGCTATTTATATGTATATTACAGTATTATATATATTTTATTATATTATCTATATTATACCATTAAATATTAATTTCCTACATGATTTATTATATATATTACAGTATTATATATTATTATTATCTATATTATACTATTAAATATTAATTTCCTAAACTATTTATTACATATATTATAGTATTATATATTTTTATTATATTATCTATATAAAACTATTAAATATTTATTTATAATGCTATTTATTATATATAGTATTATATGATTTTATTATATTATTATCTATATTATACTATTAAATATTAATTTCCTATACTATTTATTATATATATTTTATAGTATTATATATTTTATTATATTATTGTCTATATTTTACTATTAAATATTCATTTACTATGCTATTTAATATATGTATTAATATACATATTCTATTATTTATTTATTTATTTATTTATTTATTATCTATGTTATAGAATTTATTCCCACTAATAATCCCAAAACTAATTTCTGGGATTATTTGCAATCTGAATTCCAGTTTTTTAATTTTTTTAATATTCTCCTAATTCTTCTCCTAAACCTTGGAGGATTTCAAGGTTTAAATTAGCAAAGTTTCAACTCCAGGTATTTATAATTCTGTAATTTTTTTTCCCCTTAAATTGGCAGCTAGTTGTATTTTTCATGAGTGTCAGAAAGAGGAAAAAAATCACCTCAAAAATTCAGAGTTTGCAAAGAATTCCTGAACCACCCCATGGCAAATCTCCAAGATAAAGACCAGAAAAAATGATAATTTTATTTAATTTTTAATTTTTGGACTCTAAGGTAATGGGATGAGAGGAAAGAGTCTCAGGTTGGAAAATAAAAATGACAAAAATAAAAATATTTCTGTTCTCCCTCCATTTATTCAGCCAGCTTCAGAGGTGCTGAGCCAAGCTAGAGCCCAGAAAAAAATGATAATTTTATTTAATTTTTAATTTTTGGACTCTAAACTAATGTGAGGATGAAATGGTAAAAATAAAAATAATAAAAGAATAAAAATATTTCTGTTCTCCCTCCATTTATTCAGCTCCCCTTGGAGACCAGGGAGGTGCAGAACCAAGATAAAGACAAGAAAAAATTATAATTTTATTTAATTTTTAATTTTTAGACTCTTAACCAAAGAGAGGAAAGGGCCTCAGGTTGGAAAATAAAAATGATAAAAAGAAAAATATTTCTGTTCTCCCTCCATTTATTCAGCCAGCTTCAGAGGGGCTGAGCCAAACTAGAGCCCAGAAAAAATGATAATTTAATTTAATTTTTAATTTTTTATATGATCTAATGACATGATTTCCTATTTTTCCTTTATAATAAACCTGAGGTGACCATTAAACAAAACAATATTTAATTTATTTAATTGTGGTTGTGCTTAGGCTCATCCAGCAATTCCATGTGGAGAAAATTGAGATTTTCTGGGAATTTTGGTGGAATTTTGGGAGGTATTTTCCTATTTTATCCTGATTTTTCTACCTCATTATCCAGGCTTTAAATTGATTAAAAATGTGATTTTCAGTGCTGATGTTATGCAAGTTTCCTTTTTATTTTATTTCCTTTTATTTTCCTTTTTTATTTTATTATTGGTGTGGATTCAGGAGATGGAATTAAAATCACGCTGAGAAAAATGGGATTTCTTGGGAATCTTTTTTTTCTTTTTTGGGAATTTTCCTCCCTTTCTTGGGAATCTTTTTAATTTTTGGGAATCTTTCTTCCTTTTTTTGGCAATCTCTCTTTCTTGATAATCTGATTTTTTGGGGAATTTATTTTTGGGAATCTCTTTTTTTGAAATCTTTTTTCTTTGGGAATCTCTGTTTTTTTTGGAATTTTTTTTGGGAGTCTTTTTTTTTTGAATCTTTTTTTTTGGAATCTTTTTTTGGAGTCTCTTTTTGGGAATCTTTATTTTGGAGTCTTTTTTTGGGAGTCTCTTTTTGGGAATCTGGTTTTTTTTGGGAGTCTCTTTTTTTGGGAATCTCTTTTTTTTGGAGTTTTTTTTAATCTCTGGGTTTTTTTGGAATCTTTTTTTGGAGTCTTTTTTGGGAATCATTTTGGGAGTCTTTTTTTTTGGAATCTCTCTTGATAATCTGGTTTTTTTTGGGGAATTTTTTGGGAGTCTCTTTTTTTTGGGAGTCTCTTTTTTTTGGGAGTCTCTTTTTTTTGGGAGTCTCTTTTTTTGGGAGTCTCTTTTTTTGGGAGTCTCTTTTTGGGAGTCTCTTTTTGGGAGTCTCTTTTTTTGGGAGTCTCTTTTTGGGAGTCTCTTGGGAATCTCTCTTTCTTGATAATCTGTTTTTTTGGGAATCTCTTTTTGGGAATCTCTATTTTTGGGAATCTCTATTTTTGGAGTCCTTTTTTAATCTCTGGTTTTTTTGGAATTTTTTTGGAGTCTCTTTTTTGGGAATCTTTTTTTGGAGTCTTTTTTTTGGGAGTCGTCTTTTTTTGGAATCTCTTTCTTGGGAATCTGGTTTTTTTGGGGAGTCTCTTTTTTGGGAATATTTTTTGGGAATCTTTTCTTGGACTGTTTTTTTGGAGTCTCTTTTTTGGGAATCTCTTCTTTTTGGGAGCTTTTTTTGGGAATCTTTTTTTCTTGGGAGTCTCTCTTTTGGGAATCTGTTTTTTGGGAGTCTTTTTTTTGGGGGAGTCTTTTTTTCCAGGAATCTTTTTTTTTTTTGAGTCTCTTTTTTTTGGGTGTCTCTTTTTTTGGGACTCTCTTTTTTTGGGAATCTGGTTTTTTTGGGACTCTCTCATTCTTTCTCAGGAATCTCTTATTCTTTCTTGATAATCTTTCTTTCCTTCTCGGCAATCTTGGGAATTGTTCTCCTGGGGAGTTGGGCAGTGGCAGTTTGGAATTTTGAGAGGCAGCACCGAATCCCAGAATGAATTTGGAAAAGGTGACAGATCCAAGCTGTGCCAATCCCTCTTGTTCATGTGCATCTTGTGCTATTTTTGAGGGGAAAAAAAATCAGATTTCATGCATTCAGCAGCTCTGTGTTTAACTGCTCATTCTTCCTTTTTTTTCTTTTATTTTTTGACTGATATTCCTGGCAGGTGAATTTTAAAATGTCCTTTCCATGTGTGGAACAGCTGCTTTGCAGATGGTTTTTCAAACAGATCAATTGTTTAGGTCGACATCTGGAGGAAAAAAAACCAAAAAAAAAAACCAGGGAGAGGAAAGAGAAGGGAAATAGAATTTATTTTTTTTTTTTTACTTGCCAGATAGGATGTGATGCCCAGGTTTTAAAGAATCCATAAGGACATGGCAACAAAACCTCCAGCCTTTATTTTGTAAAAACCTTTCCTACAGTCTGGAGCCCAGAATGTTGAAACTGAACCTGGTCCAAATTGATCCAGAGTAGGAGGAAAAAGAAAAGGAGAGAAAAATTGCAGAAATCCAAGCTAGTTTGAAATTGTGAAGCTGAGTCTCCCAGGAGGGAGAGGAGAGGTTCAGGGAATGCAGCTGGGAAGGGGAGGCTGTTCCCAGGGTGGTTTTGGGGTTTTGGTTTGGGATGGGCTCCGTCATTAAAAGGGTTCAAAGGATTCACCCCGGGCAGGGCCGCACCCAGGATGGACTCAGAGTCACGAGTTTCACACTTTGATAAGGATTAATTTGGGGTTAATTGTCCAATTGCAGCTCCAGGTGGTGAAATCCCATCCTGCCAGATTGCTCTCCTCAGTTCTCTGTTGTTTGCACTTTTTGTGTAAATGATACTTTCTATACCCAAAGCTGCAATGGCTCTTGCTTCTGGGGTTCTGTGTGATTAAACTGTGAGAACTGCTGATGTTTTATATGGAATTCAGAGTTATGGAATAATGCAGAGCAGAATGGGGAAAATGGAAAAGCTAAAATTGAAGGCATCGTGGGGAGCTGTGTGTGCTGCAGGATTTTGGGGAGCTGTGTGTGCTCCCAGATTTTGGGGAGCTGTGTGTGCTGCGGGATTTTGGGGAGCCCTGTGTGTGCTGCTGGATTTTGGGGAGCTGTGTGTGCTGCAGGATTTTGGGGAGCTGTGTGTGCTGCAGGATTTTGGGGAGCCCTGTGTGCTCCCAGATTTTGGGGAGCTGTGTGTGCTGCAGGATTTTGGGGAGCTGTGTGTTCTCCCAGATTTTGGGAGCTGCTCCTGCAGGCCCAGCACCAACAGGAGCAGACAAGAGTCATGGGGGAGCCCTGAGGCATTTTGGGGTGCAGGCCCAGCTGCAGATCGGGGCTTGCAGGGTTTGGGGAGCCCCTGGGGCTGCAGATGGGAGATGGGCACTGCTGGGAGCTGCAGGAGGGTGTTTTATTCTGAAGGGGGCTTTTTTATTCTGGAGGGGGTTTTTTTATTCTGAAGGGTTTTTTTAATTCTGAAGGGTTTTTTTAATTCTGAAGGGTTTTTTTAATTCTGGAGGGCTTTTTAATTCTGGAGGGCTTTTTAATTCTGGAGGGGTTTTTTATTCTGGAGAATTTTTAATTCTGGAGGGGTTTTTTTTATTCGGAAGGGTTTTTTTAATCTGGAGGGTTTTTAATTCTGTGTGTTTGGTGCTCTCGTGTTGTGGTCTGGGCTTCACCATGGATGTGCCAGTGATGCCTGGAAAGGCTGAGCTGGAACAGAGACCAGGCAGAGCAAAAGCAATAAAATAGGGATTTATTGGAAGGATTCACCTGAGCCTGGCTGGGGTTACACCCAAATCCAAGCCAAGCTGGAGCCTGGTCACGAGTGTTACACTTTTATAAGTTTTGGTTCATTACATACTGGGGTTAATTATCCAACCACAGCCCCTGGTTATGGAGTCCCAGCCCTGGCTTGTCCCTTCCCTCACCATTATTTCTGCTTTTGGGTGCTTGGTTCTCTGTCTAGGAAGGAATTGTTTTAACTCCCTGTGAAGAGACCTCACAACACCCAATGTGAAGTTTCAGAGTTGCACACCAAGCAGCAGAGATCCTGAAACACAGAAGAGCTGAAAGCCAAGGCATGAGCAGCCCAGATCTCACCCCATGAGCAGAGGGAGCACCCAAGGGACACCAGCTGTGCCCAGGAGGGGTCTGGGGTCCATCCAGCACAGAGGCTCTGGCTCCAGGCTGCACCTGGGCCAGGGGAGGTGTCCCTGCCATGGCAGGGGGGCTCTGGGGGGGCTCTGGGGTCCCTTCCCATGATGGGGTGGGGGAGGTGTCAGAGCAGGGAAAAGAGAGCAGGAAATCCTGCCCACAAGAGTTAGGGTGATTTAGGGTGACCCTGTGCAAATCCCCCTCACTGCCAAGCCCAGGCAATCTGAAAGAATCAGAATTTTAAGTTTTTTGTTGTTTAATTTTAATTTTTTGTGTTTGTGCTGTGCTGTTTGGAGATGATTTGCAATTCCAGGAGAGATGAAATCACCATCCACTCAATATTGCAGCAGAGCTTTTTGTCTGGCATCTCCCTCTTCTTCATTCTTCCCTGCTCCAGAGTTGTTTCCTGCCATTCCCAGCCCCAAACTTGCAGCATCCCCTCCAAGCCCTGCTCCAGGGCAGTCCCAGGGATTCATTTCCTGACATCTGAGGAGTTCAGGGAGGGGGTGGATCCTGAGAGGATGGCAAGGAGCGCTCGGCTGTGGAGGGTGTTTGCTCCCAGCTGTGCTCACGCTGTTCCAGGATATCTTTGGAGCTTTTCAAAAGGAAACAACCCCCAGATGAAAAAGAAAAGGCTTTTAGTTCCTTCTAAACCAGTTTTTTTTTCTCTCTCAAATCAAATGGGCGATGACTCAAGCACCCATAGAAGTGTCTGGCAGAATTGTGCAGCTCTCAAGTTCTGCAGGGCATTGCTTGGAAATGCCATTTTTGTGGGAGTCTCTGCAGTGCAGTCGGGTTCTTTGGGCAGGGCAGAGCTCTGAGATGCACTCTGCAGCCCTGACTGCAGGATTATTTTGGGTGATTCCAGGAAAGGAATCCTGCACCAGCCTTGGCTTATCTGCTCACCACAGCAGAGGAGCTGTTGGTAACTCTGAGTGCCAAGAACTTTCTGTTCCTTGCTTCTCATTCTTCTCTTGACTTTTTTTTTTTTTTTTTTAATTTTAATTTTTAATATAAATAAGCTGAAACATTTTCTGGTTTCTCTGCAGCAGAATGACCACAGATGAGTCACAGGGCTGCCTGAACATGTAAAGCATTTTGTGATACATTTTTGGGTGTCTCACCCCGCTCTGGATACGAGGGAACTGCTGAGACAGTGATTCCTGCTTGTGTCAACCCCGTGAAAAATCCAACCAAAAACTTGTTTGGAGCTGAAATTCAGATGGTGATGCTCTGGCTGATTCATCAAATGATTTGGGGTGGGATTTTCAGATTGGGTTACTTGAGGAAAAGTGAGTAGGTGTGTGCAGACCTGTGGAGCTCAGCTCAGACAAAGCTCTCCTTGTTCTCTGGGGCCTCAGAGCTGCTTTTTCTCCTCTTTGTTTGTCCTTTGTGGAGCTGCTTTTTCTCCTCTCTGTTTGTCCTTTGTGTCCTGCCCTCTGTTGTTTGTGTGGAATTCATTCCAGGCACACTTTGCTCCTGGGGCTGGGCTGCAGGATGGGCTCCAGCTGCTCCCCCAGCAGGCTGGAAAACCCAAAACCTTTGGAAACATTGGGAATTTTGGTTTTTATCCAGCAGGAGGAAAGTGTTGGGGGTTGTGTCAGCCACAGAATCGTGGGATGGTTTGGGTGGGAATGACCCAGAGCCCCCCCAGTGCCACCACAGACACCTCCCACTGTCCCTGCTCCAACCTGGCCTTGGCTTTGGGGTTTTGGGTGGGATCATGAATGGTTTAGGCTTTTTTGAGTGGAATCATGGAATGGATTTGGGTTTTTGGGTGGGAAAATGAAGAAGTTTGGGGTTTTTGGGTGGGATCATGGAATGGTTTGGGGTTTTTGGGTGGGATCATGGAATGGTTTGGGTTTTTGGGTTGGATCATGGAATGGTTTGGGGTTTTTGGGTGGGATCATGGAATAGTTTGGGTTTTTTGGGTGGGATCATGGAATGGTTCTGGTTTTTTGGGTGGGATCATGGAATGGTTTGGGGTTTTCAGTGGCATCATGAATAGTTTGGGTTTTTTGGTGGGATCATGGAGAGGTTTGGGTTTTTTGGGTGGGATCATAAATGGTTTGGGGTTTTGGGGTGGGATCATGGAATGGTTTGAGTTTTTTTGAGGGAATCATGGAATGGTTTAGGTTTTTTTGAGTGGGATCATGGAATGGTTCTGGTTTTTGGATGGATCATGGAATGGTTTGGGGTTTTTTGGGTGGGTCATGGATTGGTTTAGGTTTTTTTGAGTGGAATCATGGAATGGATTTGGTTTTTTGGGTTGGATCATGGAATGGTTTGGGGTTTTTTGGTGGGATCATGGAGAGGTTTGGGTTTTTGGGTGGGATCATGAATCGTTTGGGGTTTTGGGGTGGGATCATGGAATGGTTTGGGGTTTTTTGGGTAGGAAATGACCCCAGATCCCCTCCAGTGCCCCCTGCCATGACAGGGACACCTCCCACTGTCCCCATGTCCCACCTGGCACATCCAGGCATCCAGGAGCAGCCAAAGCTTCTCTGGCAATTCCAGCCCAGCCAGGAATTCCCAAATTTCCATTTTCCCCAGTCTGAAGCCATTCCCTGTGTCCTGCCCCTCCATCCCTTATCCCAGCTCCCTCTCCTGGAATTTTTCTGATCCAAAAATCAAAGTATTTGCTTTAATTTCACCTTAATTAAAAAATCTGCTGAGCTTTTGAGTTTATTTGGATTAGTTGGATGGAGAATTCCTCAATAATTGACTTTAAGCTGATTGTTTTTTGTCCTGTCCCTGCTTGTTCCATCCATAATTTCCATTATTTTATAGTGAAACCCTGAGGGAAAACATGGATGGAATTTTGGGATCCTGGACTCTGAATCCCCCCAGCCTCCAATAATTTTTATTATTCTTATTTTAATTATTTATTATCATCTCTCCACATCAAAATTCTGCAAGAAATCTCATTCCTCACTCAGAAATTCATGCATGGCTGAGTTTTTCCCTGGTTTTTTTTAATTCTTGGCCAATTTATGGCAAATATCAAGCAGCAAATTAATCACCCTCATCATGCCTGGCCTCGTTTCCCCTGGGTGAGCTCAGAGCAGAACAAGAGGCAATTTTGGTTTTTTAATTACTTTTGCTTCATTTATTTATTTATCCCCAACTGACCTCTTGAGTTTTGGCCTCGTCAGGAAGGGGCCAGAGAAAGTGGGAGGTGGAAATTTGTGGTGGGAAATGGAAATTGGGTGTGGAAAATGGATTTTTTTTTTATCTTGGGAGATGGAATTTTGTGGTGAGAGGTGGAATTTCATCATGGAAAATTGAAATTTCTCATGAGAAATGGAAATTTGTGGTGAAAGATGGAAATTTGTCATGGAAAGTGGAATTTTGCAGTGGGAAATGGAATTTTGCAGTGGGAAATGGAATTTCATTGTGGAAAATTGAAATTTGCCTTGAGAAATGGAAATTTGTGGTGGAAGATGGAATTTTGTCGTGGAAAGTCGAATTTTGCAGTGGGAAATGGAATTTTGTGATGAGAAATGGAATTTTGTGATGAGAAATTGAAATTTGTGGTGAGAGGTGGAATTTCATAATGGAAAATTGAAATTTTGTGATAAGAAATGGAGATTTGTGGTGAGAGATGGAATTTCATAATGGAAAATTGAAATTAGTCATGAGAAATGGAAATTTGTAGTGAAGATGGAAATTTGTCATGGAAAGTGGATTTTTCTGGTGGAAAATGGAATTTCATCATGGAAAATTGAAATTTTGTGGTGGGAAATGGAATTTCATTGTGGAAAATTGAAATTTGTCATGAGAAATGGAAATTTGTGGTGGAAATAGGGATTTTGTGGTGGAAGATGGAATTTCATCTTAGAAAATAGAAATTTTTCATGAGAAAAGGAAATTTGTGGTGGAAAATAGATTTTTCTCTTGGGAGATGGAGTTTTGTTGTGAGAAATCAAATTTTTTGGTGGAAGATGGAATTTTGGCATTGGAAATAGGGTTTTATCTTGGGAGATGGAATTTTATGGTGGAAAATGGATTTTTTTTTTTAGAAAAAATTGAATTTTGTGGTGGAAGAGGAATTTTTTTAGCAAAAAATTGAATTTTGTGGTGGAAGATGGAATTTCATCATGAAAATGGAATTTTGCAGTGGGAAATGGAATTTTGTGGTGGAAGATGGAATTTTTTAGTGAAAAACAGAATTTGGTGGTGGAAGATGGAATTTCATTGTGGAAAATGGAAATTTAGCTTGAGAGATGGGAATTTATCATGAGAAATGGGGTTTTATCCAGAAATTGTGGATTTTCCATCCCTGGAAGTGTCCCAGGTCAGCTTAGAGCACCCTGGTGGAAAAAAAAAAAAAAAATCCAATTTAAGATCCCTTCCCACCCAAATTCCATGATTCTCTGATGCAACAAAAATTTTGTTTTGGAGTGAGGAAAACACAGAAAAAAAGAAATTTGTTGGTTTTCCAGAGTTATTTTACTGAACCCTTGGAGGACTCTCAAGGGGAGTTGTTGGGGGAAAAAAAAGTCCAAATTTTTGCTGGAAAAATTGAGGAAAATGATGATTTACCTTCCACAGCAGCCAAATTGAGGCTGGAGAAATCAGGGGGGAGATTCTGCAGGAAGAGCTTGGATTTGGGGAATTTTGGGGTATTTTGGGATTTTTTTTTGGTGTTTTGGAGGCTGGGATTTTGTAAGTTCAGTGGTAGCTGTGGCAATCCTTTCCCTGAGGGGATTGTCCCAAAAACCCAACCCAAATATCCCAAATGTCCATCCCAAATATCCCAAATATGCAGCTCAGTTATCCCTAAAGTCCAACCCAAATATCCCAAAAATCCAACCCAAATACCCCAAAAATCCAACAAAAATATTTCAAAAATCCAACCCAAATATCCCAAAAATCGAACTCCTATATCCCAAATACCCCAAAAATCCAACTCCAATATCCCAAAAGTCCAACCCAAATATCCCAAAAGTCAGACTCAAATATTGCATATATCCGACCCAAATATCCCAAAAATCCAACTCCAATATCCCAAATATCCCAGAAATCCAACCCAAATTTCCCAATAATCCAAAAATCCAACCCAAATATCCCAAAAATCCCACCCAAATATCCAAGTAATCCAACCCAAATATCCAACTCAAATACCCCAGAAATCCAACCCAAATATCCCAAATATTCCAAAAATGCAACCCAAATATCCCAGAAATCCAACCCAATTATTTCAAAAATCCAACCCAAATATCCCAAAAATCCCACCCAAATATCCTAAATACCCCAAACATCCCGAAAATCCATCCCAAATATCCAACCCAAACATCCCAAAAATCTAACTCCTATATCCCAAATATCCCAGAAATCCAACCTGAATATCCTAAATACCCCAAATATCCCAAGTATCCAACCCAAACATCCCAAAAATCGAACATAAATACCCCAAAAATCCAACCCAAATATCCCAAATACCCCAAATATCCAACCCAAATATCCCAAAATATCCAACCCAAATACCCCAAAAATCCAACCCAACTACCCCAAATATGCAACCCAGATATCACAAAAATCCAACCCAAATATCTCAAAGATCCAACCCAAATACCCCAAAAATCCAACCCAAATATCCCAAATACCCAACCCAAATATCCCAGAAGTCCAATCCAAATACCCCAAAAATCCAACAAAAATATTTCAAAAATCCAACCCAAATATTCCAAAAATCCAACACAAATATCCAACCAAATTATCCCAAAAATCCAACCCAAATATCCCCAAAAATCCCCCCAAGCACCCCAAAAACGTTGGGATGATTCCCCCCAGCATTCCCTGTTTTCTGTGCCACACGAACAACATTCCATGAAATTCTCTTCCCTTCAGCCCCTGCACATCCCCAGTTTCCCCAGCACAGCCAATTTCCTCTGAATCCACTTTGATTTTTGACTTTGATATGAACTTAATAAATTCCCAGCTGGATTATTTCAATAATAATAAAAATCTTTTCCAGATCTCACTCGGATTTGAGATTTTGGCAAAGGGAAGGAGCAGCAATGAGTTTTAATCTCATTTACTGAAATATTTTCTGACACTCAGGGCATGAGGAATAAAAAAAAATCAAAGGCTTGGATGGAGGAGGATGAAAAAATTACCATTAATGTGATTTTTTTGCCTTGACCTTTTTCTCCTCTCCCAAATTAATTTGGGAACGTGGTGCAGAGCCAAGATCCTGCCTTTAAACCAGATTTTTTTTTTGTCAGAAGGATGAGGAATCACCTTTTACCTTGTGAGAAATTATTGGAATTTTAGAGTTATTTATTTAAGTTGGGAAATAACCATCATTCTACACACATTCTGTATTTTAGATGCATTTAACAGTAAAAAATGTAAAAATCTGGCTGCTCCAGGCAGGATTTTTTTTGTTGTTGTTAAAAAAAAAATATTTTTAATCTCCAGAAGCAAAATTGCTGGGATCTTGGGAAAGATGAAAATTCTCATTTTAGCTTTTTTTGGCAGAAATCTCCCAGTTCCTGAGGTGGGATGGGGTGGGATGGGGGAATCTCTGTGCCCAAAAAAAAAAATCCTGCTGGAGATGGAACAATCAGACAGAGCCATGAGTGGTCTTTAAATCAGAGTAAATGTGATATAAAATCTGAAAAAACCCCAACCTCTCCATGATCCCAAACAAAAAAATTCCATGCTCCCACCCAAAAATGCCAAATCACTCCATGATCCCACCCAAAAAACCCCAAATTCTCCATAATCCCACCCAAAAACCCCAAACCACTCCATGATCCCAGCCAAAACCCCAAACCACTCCATGATCCCACCCAAAAACCCAAATCATTCCATGATCCCACAAAAAACTCAAACCTCTCCATGATCCACCCAAAAAACCCCAAACCATTCCATGATCCCACCCAAAACCCCAAACTCTCCATTTTCCCAATCAAAAAATCCCAAACCATTCCATGATCCACCCAAAAATCCCAAACTCTCCATGATCCCACCCAAAAACCTAAACTGCTCCATGATCCCACCCAAAAATCCCAAATCACTCCATGATCCACCCAAAAATCCCAAACTTCTCCATTTTCCCACCCAAAAATCCCAAACTCTCCATGATCCCACCCAAAAACCCCAAACTTATTCATTTTCCCACCCAAAAAAACCCCAAACCTGTCCATGATCCCTCCCAAAAACTCAAACCTCTCCATGATCCACCCAAAAATCCTAGACTCTCCATTTTCCCACCCAAAACCCCAAATCATTCCATTTTCCCACCCAAAAATCCCAAATCATCCATGATCCCACCCAAAAATCCCAAACTCTCCATTTTCCCAATCAAAAAACCCCAAACTCTCCATGATCCCACCCAAAAAACCCAAATCATTCCATGATCCCACCCAAAAATCCCAAACCATTCCATGATCCCACCCAAAAAACCCAAATTCATTCCATTTTCCCACCCAAAAATCCCAAACTCTCCATTTTCCCACCCAAAAATCCCAAACTCTCCATTTTCCCACCCAAAAACCCCAAACTCTCCATTTTCCCACCCAAAAACCCCACCCAGCTGTGAATGACCCCCACTGCTCCTGAGTCCCTCATTTCTAAAAACCTCCAAATTAAAAATTCCCCTTTGGGCAGCCCCATAAAAACCCTTTTATTTTATTTTCTAACCCCAAATCAAGCAGCAGCTGGGATGAATTTTTATTTTTTATTTTTTTCCAAGATCTTGCAGCTCTCAACCCTTTCCTCAGCAGAATGTGACTAATGCTCTGTTAATTAATTCCTGTTAATTATCCCTGTTCCAAATCCTTGCTTTTTATAAATTCAAGATTTTCTTCTGCCCCCACAGAAAACCATCAGCAATAAAAAATTAATTTTTTTTTTTGTTAATTTTGACTGATTCACCCAAAAATCCTTCCCTGGACGAGCTGGGAAATTCTCCCTGCTGTGTTTTCAGCACTTTTGGGCTCTTTGCATCCCAAAAAATTCAGATTTTGGGGTAAAATTGGGGAAATTTTCCACAAATCCAAGGAAATCATGGCAAGCTCAGTGAAATAAAAGCTGAATTTAGCTTTAAACAGTGATTTTTTTTTTTTTTTTTTTTTTTTTTTGGTGGAGAACTGAATGTGGTTTCCAGAGTGATTTATTTTTATTTTTTTTTCCCTTTAATTATTTTGTATTAGTACAGAAAGGGGATGGGTGAGCAGATGGGAGGAAACCAGATTGGAGTGGGATACAGGATCTGGAAAAGCTGGAAAAGGACACCAAGTTCTGCTGCAAACTCGAGGTTTTGTCATTGTTATTTATCCCAAAATCTGGGATTTCAGTGGGAACACATCCTGCTTGAAATCATTGAAAAATTCCAAAAAAATTCAAAAATTCAGACCCTGCTCTGGGATTTCAGTGGGAACACATCCTGCCTGAAATCACTGAAAAATTCCAAAAAAATTCAGACCTTGGTCTGGGTTTTCAGTGGGAACAGATCCTGCCTGAAATCACTGAAAAATTTTAAAAAATTCCAAAATTCAGACCTTGCTCTGAGATTTCAGTGGGCAGCAAAGCTGGGAGCACATCCTGCCTGAAATAATGGAAAAAATAAAAAAAAACTGAAAAATTCCAAAAAATTCAAAAATTCAGACCTTGGTCTGGGTTTTCAGTGGGAACACATTCTGCTTGAAATAATTCAAATATTTTAAAAAATTCAAAAATTCAGACTCTGCTCTGGGATTTCAGTGGGAACAGATCCTGCCTGAAATCGTTGAAAAATTCCAAAAAAATTCAAAAATTCAGACCTTGCTCTGGCAGCAAAGCTGGGAGCACATCCTGCCTGAAATCATGGAAAAAATTAAAAAAAATGAAAAATTCCAAAAAGTTCAATAATTCAGGTAACCATTGAAACCATTCAGTGCATTTTGGGATCCTAACTCCACAAAAAACCAATTTCATGTTGCTGTCGCCCCCGTGGATCCCATTGCAGGATGTGGGAGGAAAAATTCATTTTTTCCTTGGGAGCTGTCAGCTCTTCCAGAGGGAGGCTCGTTAGTAATCCCTCATTAATCTCATTTTCACATCCTCCTTGATCTTTTAATACACATTAAAAAAAAAAAAAAAATCCCCTTTAATTGATTCACCTGCTCCTCTCATTCCTTTTGGGTTTATTAATCCCTTTTGGAGCTTCCCAGAATAATTTCAAAGAGAAATTTTTGGTTTTTTCCATGGTTGGGTTTGGTTAAAATAAAAGTAATAATATAAAAGAATAAATAAATAAGTAAATAAAGGATAAATCCCAGGTTTTGCTGCCACAGGGAAAGGGAACAAGGAAATAGGATGGAAATTCCTATAAATTCCTATAAATCCTCTATAAATTTATGAAAATATGCAGTGGGGTTCCAATCCTATAAATTCCTATAAATTTATGGGAATATTTCCTTGGGATCTAATCCTATAAATCCCTATAAAATTATGGGAATGTTTCCTTGGGTTCCAATCTTATAAATCCCTATAAATTTATAGAAATGTGCAGTGGGATCCAATCCTATAAATCCTTATAAATTTATGGGAATGTTTCATTGGGGTTTCAATCTTATAAATCCCTATAAATTTATGGGAATGTTCCCTGGGGATCCAGTCCTATAAATCCCTATAAATTTATGGGAATGTGCAGTGGGTTTCCAATCCTATAAATCCCTATAAATTTATGGAAATTGCAGTGGGATCCAATCCTATAAATTCTATAAATTTATGGGAATGTTTACTTGGGTTCCAATCTTATAAATCCCCTCTAAATTTATGGGAATGTGCAGTGCAGATTTCTGAGCAGTATTAATGACAGACTGGGTTTATTCTCCATATTCCTGCTCTTCTGCTCTTTGGATCCCCTCTGCTCCAGTTTTTCAACCCTGTGGAATTGAACCTGGCTTAGCAAGGCCTGGCTTAGTGCAGATTTCTGAGCTGTATTCATGAGAGATGGGTTTATTCTCCATATTCCTGCTCTTCTGCTCTTTGGATCCCTTCTGCTCCAGTTTTTCAAGCCTGTGGAATTAAACCTGGTTTAGCAAGGCCTGGCTTAGCAAGGCCTGGTTTAGTGCAAATTTCTGAACAGTATTAATGAGAGATGAGTTTATTCTCCATGCTCCAACTGCTCTGATCTTGCCTTGAATCACCTGTGCTCTGCTGTTCCACACTCTGGAATTAAACCTGGTTTATCAAGGCCTGCCTTAGTGCAGATTTCTGAGCACTGTTAATGACAGACTGGGTTTATTCTCCATGTTCCAGCTGTTCTGATCTTCACTTGAATCACCTGTGCTCTGCTGTTCCACACTCTGGAGTTAAACCTGGCTTAGCAAGGCCTGGCTTAGTGCAGATTTCTGAGCAGTATTAGTGAGAGATGGGTTTATTCTCCATGTTCCAGCTGTTCTGATCTTCCATTGGATCCTCTCCCTCTGTTTTTCAACCCTCTGGAATTATGCCTGGCTTAGCAAGGCCTGGTTTAGTGCAAATTTCTGAGCTGTATTAATGAGAGATGGGTTTATTCTCCATATTCCAGCTGTTCTGCTCTTTCCTGGGTTTTTTTTCCTGTTTTTTTTCCCTCTGGTTTTTCAACCCTGTGGAGCTGAACCTGGCTTAACAAGGCCTGGTTTAGTGCAGATTTCTGAGCAGTATTAATGACAGAATGAGTTTATTCTCCATATTCCAGCTGTTCTGATCTTTGCATCCCCTCTGCCCTGCTGCTCCTGAACAGTGACAAACCCCAGGGAACAGCTGGATTTGTGTCCCCAATCCTTAATCCCGGCTTTAGAGGGTTTTTCCCTCCCCTCCCCTCCCCCTCACTCCATTCCCACGGGAAAGCAGCAGCTCAGGCAGCTCTGGGCTGTCACTCCCAAGCTCCAGTGATTAAACTCATTAACTCATTAACTCAGGAGCCCTTTTAGTCCAGGCTCAGGAGTGCCAGAGCTGGAGCCAGCCCTGGCCCTGCCTGGGGCACGCTGGTGTCACCATGGCTGGGTCAGGGTCCCTTCCCACCCAGAGCATCCCAGGGTTCCCTGGCACCCCTGCAGGAGTTCCACTTTGCAGCAGCAATTCCCTTTTCCAGAGGAAATTCCAGCAAAAGTTCCATTTTCCAGGAGAAATTACATTTTCCAGCAGAAATCCCATCAGAAATTCCATTTTCCAGCAGAAATTCCATCAAAAATTCAGTTTTCCAGCAGAAATTCCAGCAGGAATTCAATTTTCCAGCAGAAATTCCATTTTCCAGCAGAAATTCCAGCTTTCACCAGAAATTCCATCAGAAATTCCATTTTCCACCAGAAATTTCAGCAGAAATGCTATTTTCCACCAGAAATTTCAGCAGAAATTCAATTTTCCATCAGAAATTCCAGCAGAAATTCCATTTTCCAGCAGAAATTTCAGCAGAAATTCCATTTCCCAGCAGAAATTCTATTTTCCAGCAGGAATTCCATTTTCCAGCAGAAATTCCATCAGAAATTCCATTTTCCACCAGATATTTCAGCAGAAATTCTATTTTCCAGCAGAAATTCCAGCAGAAATTCCATTTTCCACCAGAAATTCCATCAGAAATTCAGTTTTCCACCAGAAATTTCAGCAGAAATTCCATTCTCCAGCAGAAATTCCATTTTCCACCAGAAATTCCATTTTCCACCAGAAATTCCAGCAGAAATTCCATTTCCCAGCAGATATTCCATTTTCCAGCAGAAATTCTACTTTTCAGCAGAAATTCAATTTTCCATCAGAAATTCCAGCAGAAATTCAATTTTCCACCAAAAATTGCATCAGAAATGCAGTTTTCCAACAGAAGTTCCATTTTCCAGCAGAAATTCAATTTTCCACCAGAAATTTCATTTTCCAGCAGAAATTCCACCTTTCAGCAGAAATTAAATTTTCCACCAGAAATTCCATCAGAAATTCAGTTTTCCAGCAGAAGTTCCATTTTCCAGCAATAATTCTATTTTCCAGCAGAAATTCAATTTTCCATCAGAAATTCCATCAGAAATTCTATTTTCTATCAGAAATTCTATTTTCCATCAGAAATTCCATCAGAAATTCAATTTTCCAGCAGAAATTCCATTTTCCAGCAGAAATTTCAGCAGAAATTCAGTTTCCCAGCAAATACTCCATTTTCCAGCAGAAGTTTTATTTTCCAGCAGAAATTCTATTTTCCATCAGAAATTCCATTTTCCACCAGAAATTCCATTTTACTTCAGAAATTCCAGCAGAAATTCCATTTCCCAGCAGAAATTCCATCAGAAATTCCATTTTCCAGCAGAAATTCTATTTTCTATCAGAAATTCCATTTTCCACCAGAAATTCCATTTCCCAGCAGAAATTCCAGCAGAAATTCCATTTCCCAGCAGAAATTCCAGCAGAAATTCCATTTCCCAGCAGAAATTCCAGCAGAAATTCCATTTTCCAGCAGAAATTTTATTTTCCAGCAGAAATTCCACTTTCTACCAGAAATTCCACTTTCTACCAGAAATTCAATTTTCCACCAGAAATTCCACCTTCCACCAGACATTCAAATTTACAAGCAGAATTTCCACTTTCTACCAGAATTTCCACCTCCCATCAAAAATTTGATTTTCCAGCAGAAATTCCATTTTCCAGCAGAAATTCCCCCTCCCACCAGACCAGGCTGCTCACTGAGCTCAGCTCTGCATTTCCATTATTTTTTCCCAACGTGGAATTTTCACCATTCCTGACCTTTTCCTCCTTTAGCCAGGGACATTTAACCCCAAAGTCCTGATTTATCATTTAATTTAATTTTTTAACCCTTCTCTTCCCACCACACCCCAAATCCTGAGCAGATCTCCTGGTTCTCTCTTCCCAAATTTCCATCTCTGATTCTTGTCCCAGCATCACAATTCCATTTGTACCAGCTCCATTCCCTGCCCTGGACACACTCCAGGATTTGGGATTTCAGGGAAGGGGAGATGTGGAATTTTTGGTGGGGATGTGCAATTTGGGAACACCAGGACACCACATCCCCCCTCCCCTCCCAATTCAATCCAAATATTTTATTCCCAATCTTTCCCAAAAGCTGCTGGCATTCCCAGCTGGAAGAAATCCTGACAAATTCTCCTCAGAGCCTCTCTGGGTTTTTTCTGTTTTCCTCCATCCATGAAAATTTTGGGATTTTTCCACAGGGGTCTCACTCCCCCTCGTGCCTGCATGGAGCTCCTGCAGCCTCTGGAATTTTTTCCTCCAGGCTTTGATCCCATCCTTCTGTCCCAGATTTTCAGCAATCCCTGTATTTTTGTGGATTTGGGCAATAATTCCTAATTCTTGTTTTCCAGTCAGGCCTTTCATCACCTGGATCAACGTCTGGATATGGAAAATTTTATATTTACTGAGGTTTTGAGTTGTTCTTTGCTCTGAAATTCCATCCTTGAGTGATTTATTAATCAAAGCAGGGTTTAAAAGCTTTTCCTAATTGTTCTCCCTTTTCCCAGAGCAGATCACTGCTGGTATTTCCTGAATTTTTAATAATCTTGGTTTGAGTCAGGGACATTGGAAATCAGCATCCACAGGGAGTTAAAGGCTGGGGAGCATCAGGGAGGTTTTGTTTTGGTGTTTTCAGGGAAAGGAGGAAAATCCTGATTTTCTTCATTTTGACCTAAAGCTTCACCTCATCTAAAACCTCAAGGAGCTTAAATATTCCTCACCCACATTTTTTAGTTTGGTTTTTTTCTAAAAATAAAGCTGGAGAAGTGATGGGAATTTCCCACTTGTACTGAAATTCCTGATCTGAGAGATGATCCCAAATTTGAAAGGTTTGCTGTAGGAAATGAAAATAACTCGGGGTTTAAGGTATAAAAAAATATTTTGGGATGTTTTGTTGGATCCAGGACGAGCTCCTTTATATGGGGTCAGTCCTGCAGGAACTGTTCCAGCCTGGATCCCTTTTCCATGGGAATAAAAAATGGAATTTTACAGATCCTTACGACTTTATCCTGCACCAAGAGGAAAAGGATAAAATACAAAATAAAAAAACTGGTTATTAATACAAAATTATTGAGAGGGATTAAAACAAAGCCCAAAGAGGGAAGGGAGGAATTACCGGAAATTCAGCCTCGCTTCCCAAGTTAATTCCTGATGGAATGGAGTCTAACAAGAGCAATTAAAAGTTGTTAATTGGGCATTTTTATCATTTTGGGAGAGCCCAAAATATTCCTGGGAGCCTGGAAATTTTTTTTCCTGAGCAGCTCCCAAGTGACTCCCAAAGTCAGGAATGTTCCTTTTGCTTTTATCCCAAGAGTGACTGAGTGATGCCAAATCCATCCAAAATTGAGTTTCCTTGTCTGCCTCAAAATAGGATTTGGGGGAAAAAAGTGAATTATTTGAATATTCAGGTTTATTTTAAAATTGCTAGATTGCTCTGGAAGAGAGATCTGCCCCAGGTTTTATCTAAATTTGGAGTGGATTTTCCATTTTAATCTGAAAATCTTGGGATGGGTTGGATGGGAGGGGAGTTCCTGAAGGACTGAGCCCATGGAAAAGGGATCCAGGCTGGAGCAGTTCCTGCAGGACTGAGCCCGTGGAAATGAGCTCATGCTGGGCAGATCCTAAAAACCTGCAGGAAGGACACTGCAGAAGTTGCAGGAAGGTTTAGGTTGGAAATTGGGAAAATTCCCTCCTGGGAAGGTTTGTCCATCCCTGCAGAATTTCACAGCCCCGTGGATGTGGCACTTGGGGACAGGGGCAGGGTGGCCTTGGCACTGCTGGGTTGGGCTCCAGGGGCTTTTCCAAGCTCAGTGATTCCATGTTTTCCAAGAGCTCTGGGAATCCTTTGGGAATATCTGTCACATCCCACACTTTGGCTTTTTCCTGGCACAAATTAAACCTGGTGTTCTTGGAGCTGGGAATGGGATGGTCTCAAGGCAGCTTCTTCCAAATCTGCAGAGGGAAAACACCACCCCAAATCCAACAAACTCCCAGACATTCCTGGCAGAGAATGGGAATTCCAAGGAGAAGAAAAGGGGGAATGCTCCACTGCTGACAGTCCTGAGAGGGCTCAGAAAATTCCCAGAAATTTGGAGAGAATTCCAGTTAAGATGAAACCTGAACAGAGGGCAGGATTGTGTTTGTATCCCGGTGTGGATGTGGGATTGTGCAGGAATTCCCTTTCCAAGTGCTCCTTCCCTGTCCTCTCTGCTCAGCAGAGGGAGCTGCAGCCCTTCAGCAGCTCCATCCCTGCCCTGCTCTTCCCTTTAAATCATTCACCGTGCAACGTGCAGCTCATTCCCACCCTGATCGACCCTGCAAAAGCATTCTGCTTGGAATGTGGAGTTCATTCTGAGCAGCATCGATCCTTTAGGAGCATTCCCCTTGGAATGTGGAGTTTATTCTGAACAGCATCGATCCTTTAGGAGCATTCCCCTTGGAATGTGGAGTTTATTCTGAACAGCATCGATCCTTTAGGAGCATTCCCCTTGGAATGTGGAGTTTATTCTGAGCAGCATCGATCCTTTAGGAGCATTCCCCTTGGAATGTGGAGTTTATTGTGAACAGCATCGATCCTTTAGGAGCATTCCCCTTGGAATGTGGAGTTCATTCTGAGCTGGATCAATCCTTTAACAGCATTCATTTTGGAATGTGGGGTTTATTCTGAATTGGATCAATCCTTTAAAAGCGATTCACCGTGGAATGTGGAGTTCATTCTGAACTGGATCAATCTTTTAAAAGCATTCACTGTGGAACGTGGAGCTCATTCTGAAACGGATGGATCCTTTAAAAGCATTCTGCTTGGAATGTGGGATTCATTCCAGCCTGGATCAAAGCATTCTCCTTGGAATGTGGAGTTGGAATCGTTCACCTTGGAAAGTGGAATTCATTCTGAACTGGATCAATCCTTTAAAAGCATTCACTGTGGAATGTGGGGTTTATTCTGAATTGGGTCAATCCTTCAATAGCATTCTCCTTGGAATGTGGGATTCATTCCAACCTGGATTGATCCTTTAGGAGCATTCACTATGGAGTGTGGAGTTTATGCTGAGCTGGATCAATCCTTTAAAAGGATTCACTGTGGAATGTGGAGTTTATTCTGAGCAGCATCGATCCTTTAGGAGCACTCTCCTTGGAATGTGGAGTTCATTCTGAACTGGATCAATCTTTTAAAAGCATTCACTGTGGAATGTGGAGCTCATTCTGAACCGAATGGATCCTTTAAAAGCATTCTGCTTGGAATATGGAATTCATTGCAGCCTGGATCAAAGCATTCCCCTTGGAATGTGGAGTTCATTGCAGCCTGGATCAAAGGATTCCCCTTGGAATGTGGAGTTCATTCCAACCAGATCACGGTCAGGATTTGAGGCATCCCTGTGCTCTTTGGGAATTTTGATGGTGCCAAGTGAAATCCTCGGTGCTGGAGGCCTCCAGGACTCAATTTGGGGCAGGAATGAGTAATCCTGAGTGAGGGGCTGGATCTGAGCCCTTCCCAGATTTGGGATTTGGAGCAGGAATGAGGAATCCTGAGTGAGGGGCTGGATCTGAGCCCTTCCCAGATTTGGGATTTGGAGCAGGAATGAGGAACCCATTGCTGCCCTGAACATGGGGCTGGATCTGAGCCCTTCCTGGATTTGGGATTTGGAGCAGGATTGAGGAATCCTGAGTGAGGGGCTGGAACTGAGCCTTTCTTGGATTTGGGATTTGGAGCAGGAATGAGAAACCCATCACAGCCCTGAGGGGCTGCATCTGAGCCCTTCCCAGATTTGGGATTTGGGGCAGGAATGAGGAGCCCTGAGTGTGGGGTTGGATCTGAGCCCTTCCCAGATCTGGGATTTGGAGCAGGAATGAGGAACTCATCACTGCCCTGAACATGGGGCTGGATCTGAGCCTTTCTTGGATTTGGGATTTGGAGCAGGAATGAGGAATCCTGAGTGAGGGGCTGGAACTGAGCCCTTCCCAGATTTGGGATTTGGGGCAGGAATGAGGAATCCTGAGTGTGGGGCTGGATCCTGAGGAACTTCTCTGCTGGGACATCTGTGCCTGTGAGCGGTGGGGCTGGGCTGGTGCTTCCCAATACATCCCAGTGCATTCCCAGTACACCCCAGTGCATTCCCAGTTCATTCCCAGTTCATCCCAGTGCCTTCCCAGCTGTGAGCCTGCAGGGATTCTCCGTGGTCGTTAAGGTGGGAGATTAACGAGCATCATCAGCAAGAATTGCCTCATTAACAATGGCCAAGTGTTCCCTCCTGGTCATCCCAAATCTGCTCTATTGAAATCCAGTTTTTGCAGGAATTTGGGACTGGTGGGGAGGAGGAGTGGGAGAACCCACAGTGTGTTCAGGAGATTTGGAATTTCATCTCAGATCCATCTTCTCAGTTTAATTTTTACATTCTGCTGTTGGAATAAAACCCCCAAAACTTCCGGACACCCTCCAGAACTCCTCATTTGAGTGGTTAAAGAATTTCAGAGATCCCAAATACTAAAATCCACTTTTCCCTCTTTCTCCAGTGGAAAGAATTCTTAAAGCAGCTGAAAATAAAATGACATTGCTCCAAAATCCAGGCAGGGCTTGGGAGACAGAATTCCATGTCTGGGATTGGCTCCATGTGCCCAAAACTGGAGCAATATTTGTTATTTATTCTTACATTTCTGCTCACATCTCCAGTTTCTGAATTTCAAATTGTCCTTCCTGGTAGTTCTTCTAAAAATACTTGGATCCATGGGATAAAAGTTGGAATTCTGATGCTCCTGCAAAGGAATTTGATTTTATTTACAAATACTGTCCATGCATTGGATTCAGGCATCATTATTCCCTTTATATCCAGCTTTATGTTCCCTGCTGTCCTTTCCTTAATTTTATGGATTTTATTGTAAAATTCCACTTTATTCTGCCTCTCACTCTTTTTTTTTTTTGTGGCAAATTCTTTCAGCTTTCCCCTGAATTCTAACATATTTATATAAAAAATTAGGAATAAATTCTGCATTTTATTTCATTTTATTTTATTTTAGTCTAGTTTAATTTAGTTTTATTATTTTATTTTTAATGAAATTTGCATGTAGGGTTATCAGTGACAAACTTTGCATCCTTCACAATCTTTTATCGTCTCAGATTTTGATTTTTCTTTCTAAAAGGTAGAAAAACAAAACCTCTCCCTGTGGATTCTCTGGTTTTTCCATTATGGGATCAGAGTCAGATGACAAAAATTTTATTTAAATAGCCTTTTTTTATTCTCATAGCTTTAGTAATTTCCTTTTTTATGATTTCATGGATGATTTAAAAGCTGCTGTGGCATCAAATCCCTCTCCAGTGGCTCCAGCTCGTGTCCTGCAGCAATATTTTTAATTAGGATTTAACTCACCTTATTTGCATTTTATGTGGTTCCTCAGGTCAGCATGGGAGGGAACAACCACATCTCGAGGAATAATTAGCCCAAGCTCTAAATTGCTCATTATCTTTAAGGTCATTATTTCAAATTAGGTCTTAATGTTCTTGTTGAGTCCCTGCTTTTATGTCCAGTTCTTATTATTAACCCAATATTGGGAAGTTGTATTAGTAGGGAATAATAAAAATAAAAATAAAAATTAAAAAACAAAAATATAATAATAATAATAATAATAGTAGTAGTAGTAGTAGTAGTAGTAATAATAATAATTCCTTTGGATTGCTGCTTGGGAAAGCAGCTGAAAATGTGGATTCTCCCATAGTGGTTGCTTTTAGGTTGTTTTTTTTTAGTTTCACTCAGAGTCAGGATTAAAACATGAAGGAAGCAAATTTCTCATTTGGATTTGGTTATTTATTAAATTTTATTTAAAGTACAGAGAGTTCTGCCACTGGTAGTTAAAAGTGATCAAAATGGAGCTGAATTTAGCTAATTACAAAGTCTTTTAAAGCTAAATATTTAATAAAGCATTAACACCTATATTATTGATATTTTGGACCCAATAACCAAACCTGTTCCTGCTCTTCCATCCACAAAATGATGGATTTTATCTCACTCCATGCAGAATTTGAAATTCCCAAGTTTTTTGCAGGTGGATTTGGAAGCTCCAGCAATGCTTGTTCTGCTTAATCCCACAGATTGTTTCTCCCTTTGCTCCCTCCAAAAAAAAAAAATGTGGCCAAGAATTAATTAAAAACACTCAGAACAAAACAATTTACTGGGACTCAGAGTGGTCCTCGCTGATTTTATTTGACTGACCCACATTGACACAGAAATCACAGAATATTCCTGAGCTCTGGGGTGGAAATGAAGCAAAATCTTTTAATTTTAGCATTTTGATCAAATATTAATTCTTAATTTTAGTGTGTCTGACCCGACATTCACTGAGGAAAAAAAAGGAGATTGTTCTTTTCCCCAGGAAAAACATTTGGATTTAAGTAACTCAATGTGAAAACCTGCTGGAAAATGAGTCTGTGCTTTGGTGTTACCATAAAATGATTTTTTTATTCCTTTAAAGGCTTTGAGTTGATTTGGCCTGAGCTGAAGGATTAGGATTTTGCAGAAAGTTTCATGGATAATGTGAAAAATGAAAAATTTTCCTGGAAAACACAACTTGGGCTGGGATGTCAAGTGAGCACAGCAATGCTGATCCCAGATTCTCCTTCCCTGAGATATTTCCACCTTGGAAATAATTCACATTTCCATTTTTCACGTTCTTCAGCATCACACAGCTCAGGAATTCTGGGGGGATTTTCCCCCTTTTTTTCCCCCATCCATTCCTCCAGGAGTTGCTGTCAGGAATTTGCTGAAATAGGAAATAGCTCAGGAATTTTTGTGCTTTTAGTGGATTCCTTGAAATCTGCCCTGGAGATGGAAAATGCTGTGGAAGGAACATTTTGGAGGAGCCCTTGGGAGGGATTTTCCCTGGCAGCATTTTCCATCCTTGGATCTGATGCAGTGTAAATCAGGAGTAAATCCAGTGTAAATCTGGAGTAAATGCCGTGTAAATCCACTGTAAATCAGGCGTGAATGCGGGGTAAAGCCAGTGTAACACCAGGGTAAATCGGGTGTGAATCAGGTGTCAATCCAGTGTAAACCCAGTGTAAATGAAAATATGGTCTAAACCCAGTGTAAATCCAGTGTAAATCTGGGTTAAATCCCATGTAAATACGTTGTAAATGCAGTGTAAATCCGGTGTGAATCAGGTGTAAATCCGGTGTAAATGCAGTGTAAATACAGTATATATCCGGCTTAAATCCTGTGTAAATCCAGTGTAAATCTGGTGTAAATGAAGTGTAAATCAGGTGTAAATACCATGTAAATCTGGTGTGAATCCAGTGTAAATCCAGTGCCAATTCTGTGTAAATCCAGTGACGCTTCAGTGTAAATACAGTGTAAATCTGGTGCAAATGTGGTGTAAATGAAGTGTAAATCTGGTGTAAATCCCAGGTAAATCTGGTGTAAATCTGCTGTAAATGAAGTGTCAGTCATGTGTAAATCCGGTGTGAATCTGGTGTAAATCCAGTGTGAATCTGGTGTAAATCCGGTGTGCATCCGGTGTGAATCTGCTGTACAGGAGCATTCAGGGCTGGGGGAGCTTTTTCTCCCATATTCAGTCAGAAATCAGCCGGGCCCTGCTTCTCCCAAATCCCTTTTCCTTGGGATCACAGACTGCAATCACGGGATGGGTTGGAGGAGACCCCAAAGCCTCCCCAGCCTCTGCCACTGGTTTTTCCCAATTTTTTTCTTCTTTGTATCGTCTCTTCCCACTAAAAGGCTTTGGAATGAGCAGACCCCAGTTTTAATTCTCATTTAGAGGCTGGCATTGTTATCCATTTTAACCCTGCTAATTTATTTCCTGGGATAATTCCCATTCCAGGGAAGCTCTGGCTGCTCCATCCCTGAAGTGTCCAAGGCTGGAGCAGCCTGGGGTTAGGGGAAGGTGTTGGGCTGGAACTGGATGGGATTTAAGGTCCCTTCCAACCCAAACCATTCCATGATTCTGTAATTCCCTGTCCTGGTGAGTAGGACAGGTGTCTGCCAATAAAGGCAGAAAACTTCTCTTTGCAATGGAGAATGTAAACCCCCTCCCTCCAAATTATTGTCATTTTGAAATTAAGGGGCTCTCAGGCAAAGAGATGGGAATTAGGAATAACAGCTCTTTACTAGGAACATTAAAATAGAAATGCAGTATTACAAAGAACAATCCCAAACCCTGCCAGAGTCAGAATCCAAGCTGACACCCGTCAGTCAGGCAGGGTGTTGGCAGCAGTCCCATTCAATGGTGGCTGCATCCTCCTGCAGTGGCAGATGTGGCTCAGCTGGAGCAGTGCTCCTGGAGAAGGTGCAGTTTCCTCTGAAGGTGCAGGGATGATGTGGAAGGGTCTGGTTTTCCTCTGGAATCCAGTGGAAAGAAGGTGCCTTGGTGTCCAAAATCTCAGTTGTTCTCTGGGTAGGAAAGGCTTGGCTCCTGCCCTGGCTGGAGCATCTCCCAGTGGGATGATGGAATTTGATCAGTCATGCCCTGGGACTCCATGGCCATGAACAGGAGATATCTCTGGAGGGAGGATGGGCTGTGGCAAAGATAAAGATGATTGCCCAGCTGGTTTAAAGCTGGCCCATGAGCAGATAATGTGTGCCAGGAGATCAGGGGCACTGCCCCACCTGATTTAACAGCTGGGGACAGAATTCACATTTCTGGCCACATCCTATATTACACCCAAGACATTCCCAAAGCTCTGGAACAGCGCAGGGGGGATGTTGGATCTGGATCCTTCCAAGGACAAACTCTGCCCTGGTTGCCGTGGGGGACGCAGTGGGGGCCGGGGTAATTAAAACAATAATAAATAAAAACCACTTTGCCATCCAACAAACGCCCCCGTTGTTTTAGTTGCTCATTAGTTAATTTTCTTCTAACGAGGCTCCAATCATCTGACATTGGGAGGGAGGGGGGGAAAGAGGGAGGACCCGAGTTAAAGGAGCTTAATTAGCGAGTTAATTACAGTTCTGGTTACATAAATAAGGCATTGTTATGCACACACATTCAAAAAGCTCCAAAAAAAAAAAACAACACACAGGCAGGAATTGTTCCTCGGGACGCCTCATTAAGTCTGCCAAAAAAAAAAAAAAGAAAAAAATTAAAAGAAAATCCAAGTGGTTGCTTTCACCTCCCACCCCCGGTGAGAGCAGGCTCAGCAGGGTCGGGATGGGGCTGCTGGGTATAATTTGGGTATAAATCGGGCATTCCCTGCTCCGGGGGCAGCAGAGGGGCCACCATGCCCAACAAGAAGAAATACAACGTCAACGGCGAGTCGGGGATGAAAGCCCAGGTGAGGGCACGATCCTGGATTCTCTACTCAAAAAAGCAGCTGTTTCTTCACCTCTCTTCTCTTCCCTTGCTGTTTCCACCCAATTGTTTATTCCTCAGTTGGAGAAACTCCCATCTCCAGAGGGATTCTCTTCATTTTCTCTCGGGAGTGATGAAAAGTTGAGGCAATTCGCGTCGCTCTGTCCGGAGGTCAGCACAGGGAAGTTTTCCAGGAAAACCTTTGGATAAAGAGACTTTTTTTTTGCACAGAGAAGTAGCTCAAGGTGGCTCTTTGTGCTGCAGCTCGTTTAGGTTTGGCTCATTTGGAATGTGAAGGTGAAACCTCACCTGAGCTCAGCGCTTATTAACCCCTCGTGGCCCTGCAGGGGAGGTTTTCCAGCTGGAATTGTTTGTTGGAAACAGCCACTTGCAGAGCAGCTTGGGCTCCTAAATGCAAGGAGATTCTCCTTGGAGCTGTGGTTTGGTGGAGCCTGCAGCCAAATCTCTCTTTTCATTCCCATCTTCCCAGCCCGGCTGGAACGCGGCTCTTGGGGCGGGATTGGAGCAGCCTGGCACAGGGGAAGGTGTCCTGTGTCAGGGGGTGGAACTGGATCATCCTCAGTCCCTTCCACCCCAAACCATTCCAGGATTCTGTGAAATTCCCCTTTTACCCCCTCTCTCTATTCCCTAAAATATTAAAGCCAAAGGACATCAGCCAGTGCAAGCCAAAGGCAGAGCCAAGCCTTGACCTGGCCCCTTCCCAAATTTCCCTTTCCTGGTGCCTCCTTCCCCCTCCTTTAGGCTCAGCTAAAGCTGAACCCAGCTCGTGGCAGTGTTTAAGGGGTTTAAACCTGAAAGGTTTTATTTTAAAGCCTGATTTGGTCCAGGACTTTTTATTCTTCCTTTACTTGGTTTTGGTTGTGTGAGGGCTCAGGGAGCTCTGGTTTATCAATTCCACTGTGTCCTGTGAAGTGGGTGTTTGATTTCCTTGGAAAGGTGATGTGGGAGAGGAAAATGTGAATTTAACCCAAATTATTCCCCCCTTGGTCAGAATCCCTGTGTGTCCAGCACTGCTTCACACCAGTCACCTCCTCCTCTGATGGAGCTGCTCAGCCATGGAGGGATTTGTTCTAAATTAAGGGAACAAAAAGGACAGAAAAGGGAAGGAAAAGGACAGAAAAGGGAAGGAAAAGGACAGAAAAGGGAAGGGAAAGGACAAAAAAGAGAAGGAAGGGGACAAAAAAGGGAAAGGACAAAAAAGGGAAGGAAAAGGACAAAAAAGGGAAGGGAAAGGATAAGAAAGGGAAAGAAAAGGACTGAAAAGGGAAAGAAAAGGGAAGGAAAAGGACAGAGAAGGGAAGGGAAAGGACAGAAAAGGAAAAGGACAGAAAAGAGAAGGGAAAGACAAAAAAGGGAATTATTTCAAGCAGCATTTTCTCAGAGCAGGAACAGAGCCCTGGTGTTCACAGCCCCTGTCCCGCCGGGATCAGTGCCTTAATCCCAGCACAGCCCTGGCTGCAACTTGGGTTTGGGTGGATTTTCCCTTCCCATGGGTGCTCCTGATCCTGTCTCAGGATCCTAAAAATTTGTGTTCTCCAGCCAAAATTCAACAGCCTGGAGTGACAGCTGTAATTTGGGCTGGAAAGAGTGAACTTAAAATGAGCATTTAAATAGCAGGAATTGTGCTCCAGATGATTAAGATGGTGCTGGTGCCCCCTCAAGGCTTTGGCTTCTTGGGATGGATCTGCTGGGGTTTTTTTTGACAGCAAATCCCTGATTTCTCCCCACAGATCCAGTTTGCTGACCAGAAGCAGGAGTTCAACAAGAGGCCCAGCAAGATCGGCCGGCGGTCGCTGTCGCGCTCCATCTCGCAGTCCTCGACAGACAGCTACAGCTCGGGTGTGTGCAGGGCTCAGGGCTGTGGCAGCTGGCTTGGCTTTACTCCTCACTGGCTTTTAGGGCTGGATGGCAAATTTCATTTTTCTGCTCTCTCTGTGTGACCCCAGTGTGCAGCTGCTGCTGTTTCCCTCTTCCTTCCATTCCTTCCTATCCTTGGTTCTCCTAGGAAAATTTTTCCAAATTTTATTCCTGCTGTGAGCATCCCTCTTGTCTTGGTTTTAGTTTGAAATAGTAATTTAGTGTTGAGGTTTGGACTTGTTGATTTAATATACTTATTTTTTGCTGTGAGATAGGATTAGGAGCAAAAGGCCTAAAACTTCAAAGGTGTAAAGAAAAGCTTTATTAGCAACATAAAGAAGTAATAAATTTCAGAATAAAACCTTCAGACCACCCCTTCTCCCCTCTTTTGCCCCTTCTTCTTCTTAACAACATACAGCAACACTTTAGTTAGTTGCTAACTTAAAAATAATCTTTTTTACTTTTCTTTAGGGAGAGGAATTTCCCATAGTCAGGCTGTGGGGTTCCAGACAAATCCACAGGGATCCTGCTGTAGCTTTGGGATCACCTGAAGGGCTTTTCCCTAAATGTCTTCTATAGTTGGATGGAAAATTAAATTTTTTTGTGCTTCTTCTCTCTCTGTGTGACCCCAGTGTGCAGCTGCTGCTGTTTCTCTCTCCCTTCCATTCCTTCTCCTCCCTGTCCTGTTCCTTCCAGGAAAACTTTTCCACATTTTATTCCTTCTGTGAGCATCCCTCTTGTCTTGGTTTTAGTTTGAAATAGTAATTTATTGTAGAGGTTTGGATTTGTTGATTTAATATACTTACTTTTTTGCTGTGAGACAGGATTAGGAGCAAAAGCAAGGCAGGCCTAAAACTTCAAGGGTATAAAGAAAAACTTGATTAGCAACATATAGAAATAATAAATTTAGAATAAAAGCTTCAGACCACCCCTTCTCTCCTCTTTTACACCTCATTCCATGAGGAATGGCCAGTTGGGTCCTGGAAGGGTGATCCAGTGCCTTGGTTTAATTTAGGTTTCTTAATTCTAATATATTTAATTTCTGTTTTAAGATGGACTAGGAGTAAAAACAAAGCAGTCCTAAAATTTAAAAGGGTATAAAGAAGAAATTTATTAACAGCACAGAGAAAATAAAAGATTTGGAATAAGATTTTTAAATCACTCCTTCCTTCCCCCCACCTCTCATATTTTTTAACACACAGAGACACTGCAGTCACTCTTTCACCTAAATAATTATTTCAGTTCACTTTAGAGAGAGAGTTGTTTTTGTTTTGGCTCTAAGGATATTTTTCAAGAGAAGAATAAAGTTTTTTTGTGTCTTCACTTTCACTATTTGCATCCATCCAGGAAAATCTGGGAATTGTGGAGCTCCTCCCATCTTCCCAGAGCTTTGTGGGCCATGTCAAACTCCTGGGGTATTACTTTTAAGGGCAAGCTGTTCAAAGGCAAAAGTCCTCTCTATTTCTTTTTTTTTTTTCAAATGTCTTTGTTCATACTTTATTTTATAGAACAGAGATTCTCCTTTCCCTCAGGGGCAAAGGATTTTTTTCTCAAACATTTCAACCCCCCATGGGGTTGAATTTTCAGTGTAATACAGTCCACCCCATACCTTACAAAAAGATATTTTTGAGCTGACTTTCATGGTGTTTTTTTGATTTGTTCCCATCTGGAAACTTGGTTCTTATTTCACTTTTCTGTTTTATTCCTATCTGCTAGTGGGACATCTTTAAACCAGCTGGGGCAATCATCTTTATTTTTCCCACAGCCCATCCTCCCTTCAGGAGATATCTCCTGTTAATGGGCCATTCACTCCCAGTGTATAATTAATAAAATTACATCATCCCATTAAAAAATGCTCCAGTCAGGAGGAGGAGTCAAGCCTTTCCTACCTAAATAAAAACCTAAGATTTTAGACAAAAAATACCATCTTTCCACTAAATTAAAAAAAAACTCTGAACCTTTCCACATCATCCCTAAACCTTTAAAAAAAAAACTTCACCCTTCTATAAAACCACTGCTTCAGCTGAACCACATCTGTCACTGCAGATTAATTAATTTAATTAAACTGCTACCAACACCCTGACTGACAGTGTCAAGTTGTATTCTAACTCTGTCAAAGTTAAAATTGCTCTTTGCAATACTGCATTTCTATTTTAATTTTCCTAGTAAAAAATTGTTATTTCTAATTCCCACATCTTTGCCTAAAAACCCCTTAATTTCAAAATTATAATAATAATTTAGAAGAATTTAGAAGAAAAGTTTACATTCTCTGTTTAAAGAAAAAAAAGCTTCTGCCTTTATTTCTTCAAAGCAAGAAGCCTGATCCCAAGAAGATCCCAAAAAACCCCCCAAAAAAAAAATTCCCAAAAATAAAAAAAAAATCCCCCAAAAATAAAAAAAAATCCCCAAAAATTTAAAAAAAATTTTTTAAATTCCCAAAAAATTATTTCTGGCCTGCTGTGCTCCCACAGCTGCATCCTACACGGACAGCTCCGATGATGAGACCTCTCCCAGGGACAAGCAGCAGAAGAACTCCAAGGGCAGCAGCGATTTCTGCGTCAAGAACATCAAACAGGCCGAGTTCGGGCGGCGCGAGATCGAGATCGCCGAGCAGGGTGAGGGACCCCGAATCCTCACCCCAGATCCCTCTGGGGGGCAGGGGATGGGATAGGCCTGACCCCCATCCTCGTGGGGTGGGGAGGTGCTGGGGGGTGGGAGAGTTCTGTGGGGTTTGGGCAGGTGGGAAAGTTCTGTGGGAATCTATCCCATTATCCCATCCCATGGATCCCATTATTCCATCCCATCCCATTATCCCATTATCCCATTACCCCATCCCATCCCATTATCCCATCCCATCCCATCCCATTATCCCATTATCCCATTATCCCATCCTATCCCATTATCCCATCCCATCCCATTATTCCATCCCATTATCACATGCCATCCCATTATCCCATCCCATGGATCCCATTATCCCATTATCCCATCATCCCATCCCATTAATCCCATCCCATCCCATTATCCCATCATCCCATCCCATTAATCCCATCCATCCCATTATCCCATCCCATGGATCCCATTATCCCATTATCCCATTATCCCATCCCACTAATCCCATCCCATCCCATCCCATCATCCCATCCCATGGATCCCATCCCATTAATCCCATCCTATCCCATTATCCCGTCCCATTATCCCATCCCATGGATCCCATTATCCCTTCCCATCTATTCCCATCCCATCCCATGGATCTCATCCCATCCCATTGATCCCATCCCATGGATCCCATTATCCTATTATACCATAATCCCATTATCCCATCCCATCCCATGGATTCCATCCATTCCCATCCCATCATCCAGACCGTGATCCCATTATCCCATCCCATGATTCCATTATCCCAGCCCATTATCCCATCATTCCATTGATCCCATTGATCCCATGATCCCGTGTTCCCATCCCTGGGATCCTTTTCCCGCTCTCCCTGCAGAGATGCCGGCCCTGATGGCTCTGAGGAAGAGAGCTCAGGGGGAGAAACCCCTGGCCGGGGCCAAGATTGTGGGGTGCACTCACATCACAGCCCAGACAGCGGTGAGAGCCAGCCCCAAACCCCAGCCTGGGAACTGTGACTGCCCATCCCCTAAAACTGACCCCAAACTGGGAACTGTGACTGCCCATCCCCTAAAACTGACCCCAAACTGGGAATTCCCACTGCCCATCCCCTAAAACTGACCCCAGACTGGGAATTCCTACAGCCCATCCCCTAAAACTGACCCCAAACTGGGAATTCCTACAGCTCATCCCCTAAAACTGACCCCAAACTGGGAATTTCTACAGCTCATCCCCTAAAACTGACCCCAGACTGGGAATTGTGACTGCTCATCCCCTAAAACTGACCCCAGACTGGGAATTTCTACAGCTCATCCCCTAAAACTGACCCCAAACTGGGAATTCCACTGACCATCCCCTAAAACTGACCCCAAACTGGGAATTCCTATAGCTCGTCTCCTAAAACTGACCCCAAACTGGGAATTCCCACTGACCATCCCCTAAAACTGACCCCAGACTGGGAATTGCTACTGCTTATATCCTAAATCCCATGTTTGTTTCACTGATTTTCTGTTGTTTTTCCCGGTAAATCCCATTTTTGTGTCATTTATTTTTTCAGTGTTTTTTTTCCCAATAAATCCCCTGTTTGTGTCCCTGATTTCCCGGTGTTTTTCCCAAAAAATCCTATTTTTGTTTCACTGATTTCCCATTGTTTTCCCCAGCAAATCCCATTTTTGTGTCACTGATTTCCCATTGTTTTCCCCAATAAATCCCATTTATGTTTCCCTGATATCCCATTGTTTTCCCCAATAAATCCCCATTTTTTTAGCTGATTTCTGGGTGTTTTCCCCAATAAATCCCCTGTTTGTGTCCCTGATTTCCCGGTGTTTTCCCCAATAAATCCCCTGTTTGTGTCCCTGATTTCCCGGTGTTTTCCCCACTAATTCCCATGTTTGTGTACCTGATTTCCCGGTGTTTTCCTCAGCAAATCCCGTTTGTATCACTGATTTCCCGTTGTTATTCCCAATAAATCCCCTGTTCGTGTCCCTGATTTCCCGGTGTTTTCCCCACTAAATCCCCTGTTCGTGTCCCTGATTTCCCGGTGTTTTCCCCAATAAATCCCATTTTTGTGTCCCTGATTTCCCGGTGTTTTCCCCAATAAATCCCATTTTGTGTCCCTGATTTCCCGGTGTTTTCCCCAATAAATCCCCTGTTTGTGTCCCTGATTTCCCGGTGTTTTCCCCAATAAATCCCCTGTTAGTATCTCTCGTTTCCCGTTTCCCTGTGCAGGTGCTGATGGAGACGCTGGGGGCGCTGGGCGCCCAGTGCCGCTGGGCCGCCTGCAACATCTACTCCACCCTCAACGAGGTGGCGGCGGCGCTGGCCGAGAGCGGTGCGAGCTCCGCGTGGCCGGGGGGCGTGGGGAGTTCGGGGTGTATGGGGGATTCCTCCTGGGATTTGTGGGGGATTCCTCCTGGGATTATAGGGGATTTCTCCTGGGTTTATAGGGGATTCCTCCTGGGTTTATAGGGGATTTTTTTCTGGGGTTTATAGGGGATTCTTTTCTGGGGTTTATAGGGGATGTTTTCTGGGGTTTTATAGGGAATTCCTCCTGGGATTTATAGGGGATTCCTCCTGGGATTATAGGGGATTTCTCCTGGGTTTATAGGGGATTCCTCCTGGGTTTATAGGGGATTTCTTCTGGGGTTTATAGGGAATTTCCCCCTGGGATTTATAGGGGATTTATCCTGGGTTTATAGAGAATTCCTCCTGGGTTTATAGGGGATTCCTCCTGGATTTATAGGGGATTTTTTCTGGGGTTTATAGGGGATTTTTTCTGGGGTTTATAGGGGATTTCTTCTGGGGTTTATAGAGAATTCCTCCTGGGATTTATAGGGAATTCTGGGGTTTTATAGGGGATTCTTCCTGGGTTTTATAGGGGATTCCTCCTGGGATTTGTAGGGGATTCCTCCTGGGTTTATAAGGGATTTCTTCTGGGGTTTATAGGGAATTTCTTCTGGGATTTATAGGGAATTCCTCCTGGGATTTATAGGGAATTCTGGGGTTTTATAGGGGATTTCTTCTGGGGTTTATAGGGATTTCTCCTGGGTTTATAGGTTTTTTTTTTTCCTGGGGTTTATAGGGGATTCTTCCTGGGTTTTATAGGTGATTCTTCCTGGAATTTATAGGGAATTCTAGGGTTTTATAGGGGATTCCTCCTGGGTTTATAGGGAATTTCTCCTGGGATTTGTAGGGGATCTCTCCTGGGTTTATAGGGATTTTTTTCTGGGGTTTATAGGGGATGTTTTCTGGGGTTTATAGGGGATTCCTTCTGGGATTTATAGGGGATTTATCCTGGGTTTATAGGGAATTCCTTCTGGGATTTATAGGGAATTCTGGGCTTGTATAGGGAATTCCTCCTGGGATTTATAGGGAATTCCTTCTGGGATTCATAGGAGATTCCTCTTGGGATTTATAAGGAATTCTAGGGTTTTATAGGGGATTCCTCATGGGTTTATAGGGGATTCCTCCTGGGTTTCTAAGGGATTCCTCCTGGGTTTATAGGGGATTTCTTCTGGGGTTTATAGGGGATTTCTTCTGGGATTTATAGGGAATTCCTCCTGGGATTTATAGGGAATTCTGGGGTTTTACAGGGATTTCTTCTGGGGTTTATAGGGGATTTCTCCTGGGTTTATAGGGTTTTTTTCTGGGGTTTATAGGGGATTCTTCCTGGGTTTTATAGGGAATTCCTTCTGGGATTTATAGGAATTCTGGGCTTTTATAGGAATTCCTCCTGGGATTTATAGAGAATTTCTTCTGGTGTTTATAGGAATTCCTCCTGGGTTTATAAGGGATTCCTCCTGGGATTTATAGGGGATTTATCCTGGGTTTATAGAGAATTCCTCCTGGGTTTATAGGGGATTCCTCCTGGGATTTATAGGGGATTTATCCTGGGTTTATAGAGAATTCCTCCTGGGGTTTATAGGGGATTCCTCCTGGATTTATAGGGGATTTCTTCTGGGGTTTATAGGGATTTTTCTGGGGTTTATAGGGGATTTCTTCTGGTGTTTATAGGGAATTTCTCCTGGTGTTTATAGGGGATTTCTCCTGGGATTTATAGGGAATTTCTTCTGGGATTTATAGGTAATTTCTTCTGGGTTTTATAGGGGATTCTTCCTGGAATTTATAGGGAATTCTAGGGTTTTATAGGGGATTCCTCCTGAGTTTATAGGGGATTTCTCCTGGGTTTATAGGGGATTTTCTCTGGGGTTTATGGGGAATTTCTTCTGGGATTTATAGGGAATTTCTTCTGGGATTTATAGAGAATTCTTCCTGGGTTTTATAGGGGATTTTTTCTGGGGTTTATAGGGAATTTCTTCTGGGGTTTATAGGGGATTTCTTCTGGGATTTATACAGAATTCCTCCTGGGTTTTATAGGGGATTCCTCCTGGGTTTATAGGGAATTCTGGGGTTTTATAGGGAATTTCTTCTGGGATTTATAGGAAATCCTCCTGGGATTTATAGGGAATTTCTTCTGGGATTTATAAGGAATTCCTCCTGGGATTTATAGGGGATTCTGAGCTTGTATAGGGAATTCCTCCTGGGATTTATAGAGAATTCCTCCTGGGTTTTATAGGGAATTCTAGGATTTTATAGGGGATTTCTCCTGGGTTTATAGGGGATTTCTCCTGGGATTTATAGGGAATTCCTTCTGGGATTTATAGGGGATTCCTCCTGGGTTTATAGGGGATTCCTCCTGGGATTTATAGGGGATTTCTCCTGGGTTTATAGGGGATTTTTTCTGGGGTTTATAGGGAATTCCTCTTGGGATTTGTAGGGGATTTCTTCTGGGGTTTATAGGGAATACTTCCTGGGATTTATATGGAATTCCTCCTGGAATTTATAGGGAATTCTGGGGTTTTATAGGGGATTCTTCCTGGGTTTTATAGGGGATTCTTCCTGGAATTTATAGGGAATTCTAGGATTTTATAGGGGATTCCTCCTGGGTTTATAGGGGATTTTTTCTGGGGTTTATAGGGGATTTCTTCTGGGATTTATAGGGAATTCCAGGTTTTTATAGGAAATTTCTTCTGGGGTTTATAGGCAATTCCAGGCTCTTATAGGGAATTTCTTCTGGGGTTTGTAGGGAATTCCAGGCTCTTATATGGAATTTCTCCTGGGTTTATAGGGGATTTCTTCTGGGGTTTATAGGGAATTGCTCCTGGGATTTATAGGGAATTCCTCCTGGGATTTATAGGGAATTTCTTCTGGGGTTTATAGGGGATTCCTCCTGGGATTTATAGGGAATTCCAGGTTTTTATAGGGAATTTCTTCTGAGGTTTATAGGGAATTTCTTCTGGGGTTTATTGGGGATTCTTCATGGGATTTATATGGAATTCCAGGCTTTTATAGGGAATTTCTTCTGGGATTTATAGGGAATTCCTCCTGGGTTTTATAGGGAATTTCTTCTGGGATTTATAGGGGATTTCTCCTGGGTTTTAAAAGGAATTCCAGGGTTTTATAGGGAATTCCTCCTGGATTTTATTTGGAATTCCTCCTGCATTTTATAAGGAATTCGTTATGGATTTTATAGGGTGTTCCTCCTGGATTTTATAAGGAACTGCTCCTGGTCTTTATAGAGAATTTTTGCTGCCTTGGATTTTACCTGGGCAAGTCCAGGGATTTCACCTGGATAAGTCCAGGGATTTTTACCTGAATAAATCCAGGGTTTTACCTGGATAAATCCAGGGATTTCACCTGGATAAATCCAGTGATTTCACCTGAATAAATCCAGGGATTTTACTTGGATAAATCCAGTGATTTTACCGGGGTAAATCCAGTGGTTTTGCCTGAATAAATCCAGGGATTTTACCTGGATAAATCCAGTGATTTTACCTGGATAAATCCAGGGATTTTACTTGGATAAATCCAGGATTTTACTTGTGTAAATCCAGTGATTTTACCTGGATAAATCCAGGATTTTACTTGGGTAAATCCAGTGATTTTACCTAAATAAATCCAGGTACTTTACCTGTATTAATCCAGTGATTTTACCTGGATAAGTCCAGGGATTCTTACCTGGATAAATCCAGGGATTTTTACCTGGATAAATCCAGTGATTTTAGCTCGATAAATCCAGGGATTCTACCTGGATAAATCCAGTGAATTTACCTGGATAAATACAGTGATATCACCTAGATAAATCTAGGGATTCTACCTGGAAAAATCCAGTGATTTTAGCTCGATAAATCCAGGATTTTTACCTCGATAAATCCAGGGATTTTACCTGAATAAATCCAGTGATTTCACCTGGATAAATCCAGTGATTTTACCCGGATAAATCCAGGGATTTTACCCAGATAAATCCAGGATTTTTACCTGGATAAATCCAGAGTTTTTACCTGGATAAATCCAGTGATTTTACCTGAATAAATCCAGAGATTTTACCTGGATAAATCCAGGGATTTTTACCTGGATAAATCCAGTGATTTTACTTGAGTAAATCCAGTGATTTTACCTGGATAAATCCAGGGATTTTTACCTGGATAAATCCAGTGATTTTACCTGGATAAATCCAGTGATTTTACTTGAGTAAATCCAGTGATTTTACCTGGATAAATCCAGGGATTTTTACCTGGATAAATCCAGTGATTTTACTTGAGTAAATCCAGTGATTTTACCTGGATAAGTCCAGGGATTTTTACCTGGATAAATCCAGGGATTTTACTTGGATAAATGCAGTGATTTTACCTGGATAAATCCAGTGATTTTACCTGGATAAATCCAGGGATTTTACCCGGATAAATCCAGGATTTTTACCTGGATAAGTCCAGGGATTTTTACCTAGATAAATCCAGGGATTTTTACCTGGATAAATCCAGAGTTTTCACCTGAATAATCCAGATATTTTACCTCTTTAAAGCCTGGCTAAATCCACAGGTGTGACCACAATCCCTGTCACACCCAGAATCCAAACCCACCTCGTTGGCTCTTGCTGGCTGAACCCCAGTACTTAATTTAATCCCTTCAAATCAATTACCACACCAATTAATAACTCAGCATCCAGGAGCTGATTCCCAAGGGATTTTCCTGCCATAACACCCTCTCCCTCCCTGCCCAGGCTTCCCTGTGTTTGCCTGGAAGGGCGAATCTGAGGATGATTTCTGGTGGTGCATCGACCGCTGCGTCAACGTCGAGGGCTGGCAGCCCAACATGGTGAGTTGGGAACAGCTGGAAAACATCTGGAGAGGCGGAGGAGCAGCAGGGAAAGGGGCTAAAACCTCCTGGGTCTCACCAAGCCAGGTTTGGCCTCGCTGCTTCCCAAGCCAGCTGAGTTAATGCAGTTTTTTGGGTGTTTAGTTTGATTTTAGAGCACAAAATGGCTCCAAATCAGTAATTTTGGTGAAGAGTTTTTCACCCTTAAATTCTCACTTTTGGCTGAGGTGAGTTTTGGGAGCAGAGCCCTGATTTTTCACACTTTAAACCACACAAATCTCAGATACCTCAACTCCCTTTTTATTCTGCCCTTGTTTCCAGGGAAAAAAATTCACCTGGAATTGGGTGAGCAGAATAATTTTCAGCTGTCAGAGGTGCTGTTTTCATCTCATTTCCCCAGAGATTTTGAGCCCTGGAGCTCTTGATCTAAATGAGATGAGAAGGAATTCAAGGTGGAAACATGGAGCTGAGTTGTTTTTTTGCCATTATTGGCTCATTTGGGATTTTTGTATTTTGCAGTCACTGTCACCTTTAAAAAAACAGGAATGTCAAAAAAAAAAATCCACCCCCAAGGTATCAGACTGAGTCTAGACACAAGAGCAGCTCTTGGAGGAATTATTTCCCATCCCAAATGTCACTTTTGGAACAAGTCAGTGTCCCAGAAAATGCAGATTTTGCTTCTCTTCATTCTGGGGCTGTTTTCAGAGCTGCTCCTGGAGCATGGAAATGGTGGAGGGAGCAGCAGGAGCTTGGAGCTGTTCCCAGAGATTTTGCTGGATTTTGGAGATCTGTGGTTTTAGAGATAAGAAATGGGTGAGGAGTGGTGTGGGAAGGATCTGAAAGTCATGGAATTATGGAATTTTGGGTTCAATCCCAGGTGCTCCCAGCCCCATCCAGCTTTGGGCATTCCAGGGATCCAGGGGCAGCCACAGCTGCTCTGGGAATTCTTTAATTACTCATTTTTTACTGTAATTCCTCCCTGTTCCTTGGAAATGGGGTCAGTTCATGGCTATTCGCATTCTGGGAATCCTTCTGAACTGGAATGGTTCATAAAAGGGTTTTTTTCTAAGAAAATACAGAATCTGTGAGGCTTCCTTCATGGAAGAGCCTCTCCAGGGATTTTCTGCTGGAGGAAACCTTGGATGGAAGGGCTGAGGGAGGAGTTGTAACCTGGAGAAAAACTCCAAGTACCTGCCAAGGCTGCTTTTCTCTAAGAAAAATTATTTCCATCTCAAATAAATTGTTTTTTTTTTCTAAAAAGAACCTCCAAAACTCTGCCTGGAAGAGTAGGAATGAGGCCAAACAGCCTGGAAAAAGCTGGGGAAATGGGGATGGATTTCCTGGATTCTCCTGTTCAGGACACCCTGAGCTTCCCAGGCATCCCAGGGGAGCAGCAGCTTTTTCCTGGGAAGGCTCCAGAGGGTCCCCAAAAAGCTCCAAACTGAGACATTTCCACTCAGGGTGGGGTTTTGGGGCACTCAAAATTTCTGCAGGCCACGTCCCCAAACTGCTGGGGGCTGTGGGATGGGGATAAAAGAAAGAGATAAAGGAAAAGAAGGAGATAAAGGAGGAGGAAAAGAAGGAGATAAAAGAGGAGGAGAAGGAGAAAAGGAGGAGAAGGAGGAAAAGGAGAAGAAGGAGATAAAGGAGGAGGAAAAGGAGATAAAAGAGGAGGAGAAGGAGAAAAGGAAAAGGAGAAGAAGGAGATAAAGGAGGAGGAAAAGGAGATAAAAGAGGAGGAGAAGGAGAAAAGGAGGAAAAGGAGAAGAAGGAGAAAAGGAGGAGGAAAAGGAGATAAAAGAGGAGAAGGAGAAAAGGAGGAGAAGGAGAAAAGGAGGAGAAGGAAAAGGAGAAGAAGGGGATAAAGGAGGAGGAAAAGGAGATAAAAGAGGAAGAGAAGGAGAAAAGGAGGAGAAGGAGAAAAAGAGGAGGAGAAAAGGAGAAAAAGGAAAAGGAGATAAAAGAGGAGGAGAAGGAGAAAAGGAGAAAAGGAGAAAAGGAGATAAAGGAGAAGGAGATAAAGACGAGGAAAAGGAGATAAAAGAGGAGGAGGAGGAGGAAAGAAGGAGAAAAGGAGAAGGAAGAGGAAGAAGAGGAGGATGATGCAGTGAGAAGTCTGACATCATTGTATGGAATATGCAAGGATGAGGATGATGATGATGAGGGTGATGATGCAGTTGGAATTCCTTGTGTTGGAGCAGCAAACATGCAAAGCAGAGGATGAAGATGATGATGGTGCAGTGACAAATCTTTGACCTCAGTGTATGGAATATGGAAAGAGGAGGAGGAGAAGAACAAGGAGGAGGAGGATGCAGTGAGAAGTCTTGGGTGCAGGGAACGTGCAAAGAGCTGGGTGAGGATGAGGATGGTGATGAGGATGATGATGCAGTGACAAGTCTTTGACATCAGTGAATGGAACATGGAAAGAGGAGAAGGAGGAGGATGCAGTGAGGAAAATCTGACTGTGGTGTAAGGAATGTGCAGAGAGCTGGGTGAGGATGATGAGGATGATGATGATGAGGATGATGCAGTGACAAGTCTTTGACCTCAGTGAATGGAATATGGAAAGAGGAGGAGAAGGAGGAGGATGCAGTGAGAAGTCTTGGGTGCAGGGAATGTGCAAAGAGCTGGATGAGGATGAGGATGGTGATGAGGATGATGATGATGGTGATGAGGATGATGCAGTGACAAGTCTTTGACATCAGTGAATGGAATATGGAAAGAGGAGGAGGAGGAGGATGCAGTGAGGAATCTGACTGTGGTGTAAGGAATGTGCAGAGGATGGGGTGATGATGATGGTGATGAGGATGATGATGATGATGATGCCATTGTTCTCCCACCCTGGGCAGCCCCTGGACACTTCCCCTGCCCTGGTGACATCTGCTCCCATTTCTCTGGAATCCTGCAGGGTTCTCACACTTTCACCTTGCCCAGGCCACCAAGGTCTCCTGGGCACAGCAGCACTTGGCAAAATCCACATTTGGGTTTTTTTCCTCTTCTTGTGCCTTTTCTCCTTCAGGGGATGAGCCCAGCACCTCCCCTGCTGCCATTCCAGGTGTTTCCATCTCTTTCCAGTGAAATTCTGAATTTCTGGGACTGAGTTTTTTCCTGTCTGCCCTTCCCAAGTTCTCCTCTCCTCGCTCACCTCCCACAGTGACTCTGTGGCTTCCTGCACAGCCCCAGTGACTCTGTGGCTGGTTTTTATTCCAGATCCTGGATGATGGGGGAGATCTCACCCACTGGATCTACAAGAAATATCCCAACATGTTCAAGAAGATCAAGGGGATCGTGGAGGAGAGTGTCACCGGGGTCCACAGGTAATGGGACAGGCTGGAGAAATTTGGGATAAAGCTCAGGGTTAAACCTGCAGCACCTGGGCTCTGCTTTTCCCTCAGCCTGGGCCTGGCTTTGCATGGGAACTGCTCTGAATTCCCAGCAGGAGCTGCTCTGAGCTCCCAGCAGCAGCAGGAGCCCCTCTGAGGGTGTCCAGGTGGGATTCTCCACCTGTGGGCTGGGAGGGAGGAGAGGCTCTCACCTCCCAGGTGTGGGAGGCAGCCAGGAGCACAGCCCTGACCCAAATCCGTGGGAAGTGAGATTTGGGGAGGGGAACTGTCATTTGTTGGGGGTGGGAGAAGCTCAGAGATGAGTGAGAGTGAAATCCTCAGTGCTGCAGGAGCAGAGCAGAGCTGGGAGGTGTCAGAGGAGCTTTTCCATGGGGTGGATCCCATCTCAGGAAACAGGAGCTGAGGGGATGTCCTGCTGTGAGGGACAGGTGTCTGCCAGTAAAGGCAGGAGCTTCTCTTTGAAATGGAGAATGTAAACCCTCCTCCTCCAAATTATTATCATTTTGAAATTAAGGGGCTCTCAGGCAAAGAGATGGGAATTAGGAATAGCAGTTCTTTACTAGGAACATTAAAATAGAAATGCAGTATTACACAGAACAATCCCAAACACTGCCAGAGTCAGAATCCAAGCTGACACCCGTCAGTCAGTCAGGGTGTTGGCAGCAGTCCCATTCAATGGTGGCTGCATCCTCCTGCAGTGGCAGATGTGGTTCAGCTGGAGCAGTGCTCCTGGAGAAGGTGCAGTTTCCTCTGAAGCTCCAGGGATGATGTGGAAGGGTCTGGTTTTCCTCTGGAATGCAGTGCAAAGAAGGTGCCTTGGTGTCCAAAATCTCAGTTTTTCTCTGGGTAGGAAAGGCTTGGCTCCTGCCCTGGCTGGAGCATCTCCCAGTGGGATGATGGAATTTGATCAGTCATGCCCTGGGACTCCATGGCCATGAACAGGAGATATCTCCTGGAGGGAGGATGGGCTGTGGAAAGATAAAGATGATTGCCCAGCTGGTTTAAAGCTGGCCCATGAGCAGATAATGTGTGCCAGGAGATAAGGGTCACTGCCCCACCCGGTTTAACAGCTGGGGACAGAATTCACATTGCTGGTCACATCAACCCAACACACAGGGGAGCAGCAGCTCTTGGCCCTGTTCTTGCAGGGGGAAAGGTTTGGCTGCAGCTCTGAGCTCCATCACAGCTTGGCCAGAGAGGTCCAGGCAGCTCCTGGAACAGGGAATTAAATGTTTGAAGCTTTTGAAGCATTAGAAAATGTTGCAGGTCTGCACCAGTGGTGTCAGGAGGACTGGTGATGGTTTTAGGATCTGAAATCCCAGTCTGGGATAAACAGATTTCCAAAGGCAGGTTCTCCTTCCCAAGGGCTGCAGGGACAGGATTTTCAGACTCTTTGTAGCTACAGCAAGGTGTTTAAATTGATATTTGGTGATTTTCCTGCTCTGGGGGGTAGAGTCTGTGCCCAGAGCTGAGAGCTGGGGGTGCTCAGCCTGGAGAAGGGAAGGATGCAGGGAGAGCTTCCAGCACATTGCAGGGCCTGGAGGGGCTGCAGGAGAGCTGGAATTTGGGAAAGGCCTAGAGGGACAGGACACAGGGAATGGGGAAAGGGCAGATTTGGGAATTAGGAATTCCTGGCTGGGCTGGAACTACCAGAGAATCCCTGGATCCCTGGGGTGTCCCAGGCCAGGCTGGACGCTGGGACAGGATCCAGGATGGTTTAGGGGGTTTCCCAGCCCAGCCCCAGTGCAGGGCTGCATTCCCTGGGTGATCCCTGTCCCTGTCCCTGCCAGGCTGTACCAGCTCTCCAAGGCAGGGAAGCTCTGCGTGCCAGCCATGAACGTCAACGACTCGGTCACCAAACAGAAATTCGACAACCTGTACTGCTGCAGGGAGTCCATCCTGGATGGGTGAGTGGGCAGGGCTCCCACGGGGAATGGGGCAGGAATTCTATGGGGAATGGGGCAGGAATTCCATGGGGAATGGGGCAGGAGTTCCACTGGGAATGGGGCAGGGCTTCCACGGGGAATGGGGCAGGAGTTCCACAGGAATGGGCAGGGGTTCCACGGGAATGGGGCAGGAGTTCCACAGGAATGGGGCAGGATTCCACGGGGAATGGGGCAGAGTTCCACAGGGAGGCAGGGTCACGGAATGGGGCAGGAGTTCCATGGGGAATGGGGCAGGTTCCACAGGGAATGAGGCAGGAATTCCACACGGAATGGGGCAGGAATTCCATGGGGAATGGGGAGAAATTCCACAGGGAATGGGGAAGAATTCCCTCAGGGAATGGGGCAGGAATTCCCAGAAGGGATGGGGCAGGAATTCCCACAGGGAATGCGGCAGGAATTCCCAGAAGGGATGGGGCAGGAATTCCCACAGGGAATGCGGCAGGAGTTCCACAGGGAATTGGGGCAGGAATTCCCACAGGGAATGGGGAAGAATTCGCACAAGGGATGGGGCAGGAATTCCCACAGTTATTGGGAGGAATTCCCACAAAGGATGGGGCAGGAATTCCACAGGGAATGGGGAGGAATTCCCTCAGGAAATGGGGCAGGAATTCCACAGGAAACAGGAAAGAATTCCCACAGGGAAAGGGGCAGGAATTCCCAGAAGGAAAAGGGGCAGGAATTCCCAGAAGGGAAAGGGGCAGGAATCCCACAGGGGATTGGGAAGAATTCCACAAGGGATGGGGCAGGAATTCCACAGGGGATGGGGCAGGAATTCCCACAGGGGATGGGGCAGGAATTCCCACAAGGGAAATTCGGGATGTGCAGCAACACCTTCCAGGAAACATTGAGCAATAATGGGAATAATGGGGGGAGTGAAATATGGGAACAGAATTCCCAGAGCAGCCTTTGCTGCCCCTGGATCCCTGGAATGTCCAAGGCCAGGCTGGAAACTGGGGCTGGGGGCAGCTGGGACAGTGGGAAAATGGGATAATGGGATAATGGGATGGGATCCATGGGATGGGATGATGGGATAATGATAATGGGATGGAATCCATGGGATGGGATCCATGAAATGGGATTTAAAATTTTTTCCAACCCAATAAACCCTGAGATTCCATGGAAACACCTTGCAGGGTAAATTGGGATTTGGGTTCAGGAACTGAGGATGGGATCAGGGCAGGTGAGAGCAGAGGTGCCCTAAAGCTGCTGTGGGGTTTTAGCTGAATTCCCATGGAAAAGTGATGGAATTTCACCTTCCTGCACTGCTAACCTATTTACTCCAGAGCTAAAAATAGCCTGGAATGTAGGGCAGGCTCAGGGAGGGAGCAGGAGGAATCCAGAGCTGCATTTGGGAAAAGCTCTGGGATCCTGGCAGGGACCTCCTTGGGGGGCAGTCAGGGTTGGCAACAAAAATTCCAATTAAAAATAAAATTCAGATTATTTCTGGGAAGGATTCACAATATTTTGGGAGTGCAAAACGAAATGTAAATTAATAAAAATCAACAAAAAAGGGCTCCAAACCCAAATTTCATCCTTGTTGGTGGAAGAACAAAGAACCCCCACCCAATAGGGAAAAGGGAATTTTTTTCATTTTTGGGGTTTTCCTTTTCCTGCAATTTCAGGGATGCAGCATCCAGCTGTGAATCCATCCTTGGAGCAGCTTGGGCTGAAATTGTGTTTTTAATTGACTTTTTAATTCTGATTTTTAAATTTTCTTTTTCCCTTTTTCCTCAGCCTTAAGAGGACAACAGACATGATGTTTGGAGGGAAGCAGGTGGTGGTTTGTGGCTATGGGGAGGTAAGGGGCTCCATTTTCCCCTTTTTTCCCCTTTTTTTCCCCTTTTTTCCCCTTTTTTCCCCTTTTTCCCCTTTTTTCCCCTTTTTTTCCCCTTTTTTTCCCCCTTTTTTCCCCTTTTTTCCCCTTTTTTCCCCCTTTTTTCCCCCTTTTTTCCTTTTTTTCCCCTTTTTTTCCCCTTTTTTTCCCCTTTTTTGCCCCCTTTTTTCCCTTTTTTCCCTTTTTCCCCCTTTTTTCCCCCTTTTTTCCCCAGCCCAGCTTCCTCCACCCCCAGATCTTTTGCTCTGCACCTGCAGGACCCTCCACTCCTCAGGAGTTTGCCAAAACTGAAAAGTTTTCTTCATTTCTTTATTATTCAAGAGATGCCAGAGCTGATTCTTTAAAAAAAAATTAAACATTCTGAATATCTTTAATATCTGGATATTTGAGTGCCCAGATGTTGATACCACACATATTTATATAATTTTAATATTATATTTAATCTGTTCTGGGCATTCCAGGGTGGTCAAAGAGAATTAATCTTGATTTTTCCCTTCACCCACCCTCTCTCCACATGGGAATATTCCCCTTTTCCCAGTTTTTCTCAGGATCACTGCACACCAGGATTTTTTTTAATGCCCAAACAGCTTGGATGGGTTTTTTCCTGCTGTAATCCCATTTTTGGGAACTTTTGGTGGTTTAACCTGGATTCCCTGCAGTGCCTGTGATTCCCAAAATCCAGGCAAGTTTTGAATTCCTTGGGACATTCCCAAAATCCAGAGAAGATTTTCCTGGAGTTGTGCATCCCAAAATCCATGGAAATTTCCTGGAGTTTTGAATCCCTTGGGAGATTCCTGATCTCCAGGGAGGATTTTTTTGGAGTTTTGAATCCCAGAATCCAGGGAGGATTTTCCTGGAGTTTTGAATCCCTTGGGACATTCCCAAAATCCAGGGAGGATTTTTCTCGAGTTGTGCATCCCAAAAATCCATGGAAATTTCCTGGAGTTGTGCATCCCTTGGGAGATTCCTGGTCTCCAGGGAAGTTTCCTGGAGTTGTGCATCCCAAAATCCAGGGAAATTTCCTGGAGTTTGGAATCCCTTGGGATATTCCTGATCTCCAGGGAGGATTTTCCTGGAGTTTTGAATCCCTTGGGACATTCCCAAAATCCAGGGAGGATTTTCCTGGAGTTGTGCCTCCCAGAATCCAGGGAGGATTTTCCTGGAGTTTTGAATCCTTTGGGATATTCCTGATCTCCAGGGAAGTTTCCTGGAGTTGTGCATCCCAAAATCCAGGGAAATTTCCTGGAGTTTTGAATCTCTTGGGACATTTCCCAAAATCCAGCGAAGATTATCCTGGAATTGTGCATCCCAAAATCCAGGGAAATTTCCTGGAGTTTTGAATCCCTTGGGAAGTTCCTAAAATCCAAAAAAAAATTACTGGAGTTGTGCATCCCTTGGGAGATACCCAAAATCTAGAGAAGATTTTCCTGGAGTTGTGCATCCCAAAATCCACGGAAGTTTCCTGGACTTGTGCATCCCAAAATCCAGTGAATTTTCCTGAAGTTTTGAATCCCTTGGGAAATTCCCAAAAATCCAGGGAGGATTTTCTTGGAGTTGTGCATCCCTTGGGATATTCCTGATCTCCAGGGAGGATTTTCCTGGAGTTTTGAATCCCTTGGGACATTCCCAAAATCCAGAGAAGATTTTTCTCGAGTTGTGCATCCCAAAAATCCATGGAAATTTCTGGGAGTTTTGATCCCCTGGGACATTCCTGGTCTCCAGGGAGGGTTTCCCAGGATTTTTGGATCCCTGGGGAGATTCCCAGGACCCAGGAGGGTTTTGGCTGCCCTGCTGTGTCCCCAGGTGGGCAAGGGCTGCTGTGCTGCTCTCAAGGCCATGGGCTCCATCGTCTACGTGACCGAGATCGACCCCATCTGCGCCCTGCAGGCCTGGTAAGGGCGGGCTCTGCTCTGCCGGACCTCCCGAGGGGGAGGGGCTCAGGGCTCCCAGTTATCCCATCCCAGGAAATGTCCCTGCCCTGAGACAGCTCCCAGTTATCCCATCCCAGGAAATGTCCCTGCCCTGAGACAGCTCCCAGTTATCCCATCCCAGGAAATGTCCCTGCCCTGAAACAGCTCCCAGTTATCCCATCCCAGGAAATGTCCCTGCCCTGAAACAGCTCCCAGTTATCCCATCCCAGGAAATGTCCCTGCCCTGAAACAGCTCCCAGTTATCCCATCCCAGGAAATGTCCCTGCCCTGAAACAGCTCCCAGTTATCCCATCCCAGGAAATGTCCCTGCCCTGAAATATCTCCCAGTTATCCCATCCCAGGAAATGTCCCTGCCCTGAAACATCTCCCAGTTATCCCATCTCAGGAATATTCCCTGCACTAAAATGTCTCACACCCATCCCATGAAAATACCCTGCCCTAAATCATCTCTCATTTGTCCCATCTCAGGAAAGGGGCAGTGCCCTAAAACATCTCCCAGTTACCCTATCTCAGGAATATTCCCTGCCCTAAAACATCTCCCAGTTATCCCATCTCAGAAAAAGGGCTGTGCCCTAAAGCATCTCCCAGTTTATCCCATCCCAGGAATATTCCCTGCACTAAAATATCTCCCAGTTATCCCATCCCAGGAAATGTCCCTGCCCTGAAACATCTCCCAGTGTATCCCATCCCATCCCAGGAATATTCCCTGCCCTAAAACATCTCCCAGCTGATCCCATCCCACAGCAGCCAGGATTTTGGGGATGTACCTGCAGGGGTTTGGGGCAGGAGCTGCTCCCTGGCTCCCCCAGGGCTGTGCCCACTCCTCACCCCGGGAGTTTTTGGGGTGCTGTGACCCCCCCAGCCCTCACTGGCACCAGGACACCCCAAAAAAAGGCTGAGATCCAACCTGCCCACAGCTGGGTTTGGATTCTCCTTCTGCACCCCAAAAACACCCAGAGCTCCCCAAACCCTCAGCCTGCTCCTTCCAAGGCTCTTGTGGTGAGAGGACTAATTAGAACAAGTTCTAATTAGAGCTGATGAACTTTTGGGTGACTCCATGACCTCCATCCCTCCTCAGCTGGGAATTCCAAATCCCTTCCCTGCACCAGGCAGCAGCAGCACGTGGCCCTGCTCAGGAAATTGGGACATGCAGCAGAAAAAATTGATTTTTTAAAATATTTTTTTTTAGTAACTACAATTTTGCAGCTTGTGAGAGGCACAGGAAGGAGCTCTGGGAAGGTTGTCAACAAATCCCAAAAAAAATCCCACACCTTGTTATCCCTGAGCTCACCTTGCAGGGCAGGGCTCAGCACCTCTGAAGGTTCTGCAGAACCTAAAAAAGGATTTTAGGGTTGGGGAGAGGCACCTGCAGCTTTGGGGTGTTTTTTAGGATGCTCTAAATCCATCCCAACCCAAATTCTGAGCAGATCCACAGCTCCTTGCTCTAAAAAAACCCATCAGGGTGGAGAGTTGAGGTTTGCAGGTCAGACTTTGGCAGGACATGGGAAAGCCCCAAAATCCCTTCTCAGAAACGTCCCAGAGGCTCCAGGGTGACCCCAAAACCTCCCAATGGCTCGTTGGCCCTTCAGGAAGTTAAATTTGGGGTTTGGGGTCCCTTTGTTCCTGTTTTCCTCTCAGCATGGATGGATTCAGGCTGGTGAAGCTCAACGAGGTCATCAGACAGGTCGACATCGTCATCACCTGCACAGGTGAGGGGGAAACCCCAAAAACGCTGGGGGAGACCCCAAAACCAGGGCAGGGGGAGCTCAGGGGGTTCATTGGGGTTTGGTGCCCACAGGGAACAAGAATGTGGTGACCAGGGAACATCTGGACAGGATGAAGAACAGCTGCATCGTCTGCAACATGGGGCACTCCAACACCGAGATCGACGTGGTGAGAGGGGAGGGGAGGTCTGGGGGTGGGGTGGTGGGGTTGGGGTCACACTGTTTAGAGGTGATGGGGTGGGGTGGTGGGGTTTGGGGGTCACAGTGTTTGGAGGTTATGGGGTTTTGGGGTGATGGGGTTTGGGGTCACAGTGTTTAGGGGTGATGGGGTGGGGTGGTGGGGTTGGGGTCACAGTGTTTAGAGGTTATGGTATTTTTGGGGTGATGGGGTATGGGGTGATGGGGTTTGGGGTGATGGGGTTTGGGATGGGGCACTCCAACACCGAGATCGACGTGGTGAGAGGGGTGGGGAGGTTTGGGGGTTGGGTGGTGGGGTTGGGGTCACAGTGTTTAGGGGTCATGGTGTTTTGGGGTGATGGGGTTTGAGGTTACAGTTTAGGGGAGATGATGTTTGGGGTGATGGTTTTGGGGTGGTGGGTTTGGGGTCACAGTGTTTTGGGGGTCACGGTGTTTTGGGGTGATGGGGTTTGAGGTTACAGTTTAGGGGAGATGATGTTTGGGGTGATGGTGTTTTGGGGTTGCAGTGTTTGGAGGTTATGGGGTTTGGGGTGGTGGGGTTTGAGGTTACAGTGTTTAGGGGTGTTGGGGTTTGGGGTGGTGGGGTTTGGGGGTCATGGTGTTTTGGGGTGGTGGGGTTTGGGGTTACAGTATTTAGGGGTGATGGGTTTGGGGTTACAATGTTTGGGGTGATAGTGTTTTGGGGCTGAACGGCTTTTGGGGTGATGGGTTCGAGGTGGTGGGTTTGGGGTTACAGTATTTAGGGGAGATGATGTTTGGGGTTACAGTGTTTTGGGGGTTACAGTATTTGGGGTGATGGTGTTTGGGGTGGTGGGGTTTGGAGTTTGGGGTTTGGGAGTTACGGGGTTTGGGGTGGTGGAGTTTGGGGTTACAGTGTTTTGGGGTCATGGGGTTTTGGGGTGATGGGGTTTGAGGTGGTGGGATTTGGGGTCACAGTATTTAGGGGTGATGGGGTTGGGGTGATGGGGGTTGGAATGGGGCACTCCAACACTGAGATCACTGCTTTTGGGGGAGCTTTGGGGTTTGGGGTGGTGGGTTTGGGGTCACAGTATTTAGGGGTGATGGGCTTTGGGGTTACAGTGTTTTGGGGGTGATGGGGTTGGGGATGATGGGGTTTGGGGTGATGGGGCTTGGGGTCATGGTGTTATGGGGTGGTGGGGTTTGGGGTGATTAGGTTTGGGGGGTGATGGAGTTTGGGGTCACAGTGTTTAGGGATGTTAGGGTTTGGGGTGATGGAGTTTGGGGTTACAGTGTTTTGGGGTCATGGGGTTTTGGGGTGATGGGGTTTGAGGTGGTGGGATTTGGGGTTACAGTGTTTAGGGGTGATGATGTTTTGGGATGATGGTGTTTTGGGGTTCCAGTGTTTTGGGGTGCTGGGATTTTGGGCTGAACAGCTTTTGGGGTGATGGTGCTTTAGGGTGATGGGGGTTTGGGGTGATGGGGTTTGGAGTTACAGTGTTTAGGGGAGATGGGGATTGGGGTTACAGTGTTTAGGGCTGAGGGGTTTGGGGTGATGGGAGTTGGGGTTACAGTGTTTAGGGGTGATGATGTTTTGGGGTGCCTGGTTTTACCCCATTTTTGGGTTTTTTGGGCTCTGGCTCTGCTCTCACCCCTTCCCCTGTCCAGGCCTGGTTTTACCCCATTTTTGGGGATTTTTTGGGGGGCTCTGGCTCTGCTCTCACCCCTTCCCCTGTCCAGGCCTGGTTTTACCCCATTTTTGGGGATTTTTGGGGCTCTGGCTCTGCTCTCACCCCTTCCCCTGTCCAGGCCTGGTTTTACCCCATTTTTGGGGATTTTTGGGGCTCTGGCTCTGCTCTCACCCCCTTCCCCTGTCCAGGCCTGGTTTTACCCCATTTTTGGGGATTTTTGGGATTTTGGGGCTCTGGCTCTGCTCTCACCCCTTCCCCTGTCCAGGCCTGGTTTTACCCCATTTTGGGGATTTTTGGGGATTTCTGGGGCTCTGGCTCTGCTCTCACCCCTTCCCCTGTCCAGGCCTGGTTTTACCCCATTTTTGGGGATTTTTGGGGATTTCTGGGGCTCTGGCTCTGCTCTCACCCCATCCCCTGTCCAGGCCTGGTTTTACCCCCATTTTTGGGCATTTTGGGGATTTTTGGGGCTCTGGCTCTACTCTCACCCCTTCCCCTGTCCAGGCCTGGTTTTACCCCATTTTGGGGATTTTTGGGGATTTCTGGGGCTCTGGCTCTGCTCTCACCCCATCCCCTGTCCAGGCCAGCCTGCGCACACCTGAGCTCACCTGGGAGCGGGTCAGGTCCCAGGTGGATCACGTCATCTGGCCAGATGGGAAGAGGATTGTGCTGCTGGCAGAGGTGAGGGGAGCAGAGGGACTGCAGCTCCTGGAATTATGGAATTATTATGGAATTTTGGATCCAGCCATTCCCAGCCACCCTGTCCCCAAGTGCCACATCTGCAGGGCTTGGAAATTCCTTCAGGGGTGGGGACAAAACCTCCCAGGGCAGCTGTGCCAGGGCTGCACAAACCTTTCCATGAAGGAATTTTCCCAAAATCCACCCTGAGGGCATTCCTTCTCCTCCTGTCCCTGTTCCCTGGTGGCAGATCCCAAATCCCCCCCAGTGTCCCCTCCTGTCAGGGACTTGTGCAGAGTTCCTGGGACAAAGGAAACTCCCCAGTTTTAATTTTTCCCACTCCAGGGTATCTCCCACAGGGAGATTTCCTCAGAGCAGGTGACAGACAGCAGGGCCACCTTGCCCCAGTGGCTCCTGTCCCTCCTGTGGGGTGGCAGGTTTGCTTTGGTGCCTGTTCACAGGCAGGTTTCTCCCCAGGGCCGCCTGCTGAACCTGAGCTGCTCCACCGTGCCCACCTTCGTGCTGTCCATCACAGCCACCACGCAGGTGAGGGCTGGGGCAGGGCCAGCAGCCCCTGGCTGTCCCCTGGCTGTCCCCTGAGTGTCCCCTGAGTGTCCCCTGTCCCCTCTGCAGGCCCTGGCTCTGATCGAGCTCTACAACGCCCCCGAGGGCCGCTACAAGCAGGACGTCTACCTGCTGCCCAAAAAAATGGGTGAGGAGCTGGGCGGGGGTGGGGGGACAGCTGGGGGGAAACTGGGACAGCTGGGGGGAAACTGGGACAGCTGGGGGAAACTGGGACAGCTGGGAGAGCACTGGGACAGCTGGGGGAAACTGGGACAGCTGGGAGAGCACTGGGACAGCTGGGGGGAAACTGGGACAGCTGGGAGAGCACTGGGACAGCTGGGGGGCACTGGGACAGCTGGGGGTGGCACTGGGACAGCTGGGGGGCACTGGGACAGCTGGGGGCATGGGACAGCTGGGGGCACTGGGACAGCTGGGGAGAGCACTGGGACAGCTGGGGTGGCACTGGGACAGCTGGGGGGCACTGGGACAGCTGGGGGGCACTGGGACAGCTGGGGTAGGCACTGGGACAGCTGGCGGGGCACTGGGACAGCTGGGGGCACTGGGACAGCTGGGGGCACTGGGACAGCTGGGAGAGCACTGGGCTGTGTCACTGGGACAGCTGGGGTGGCACTGGGACAGCTGGGGGGCACTGGGACAGCTGGGAGAGCACTGGGACAGCTGGGGGTGGCACTGGGACAGCTGGGGGAAACTGGGACAGCTGGGGGGCATGGGACAGGCTGTGTCAGTGTCACATTGGAGGTGGCACTGTCAGATTGAGGGTGGCACTGTCACACTGGGGGTGGCACGGGGACAGGTTGTGGCACTGTCACATTGAGGGTGGCACTGGGACAGGCTGTGGCACTGTCACATTGGGGGTGGCACTGTCACATTGGGGTGGCACTGTCACACCCTCCCGAGGACACCTGCCCTCCCAGCTGTGCATTTCCCTGGCACTTGTGGTTCTGAGGCAGCGCTGCCTTGTCCCAGTGTCACCCCCAGCTGTCCCCTGTCCCCCTCCCCGTGTGACAGCCCCTCCTGTCCCTCCCCGTGTGACAGCCCCTCCCTGTCCCTCCCCGTGTGACAGTCCCTCCTGTCCCTCCCGTGTGACAGCCGCTCCCTGTCCCCCCACCATGTGACAGCCCCTCCTGTCCCTCCCCGTGTGACAGTCCCTCCTGTCCCTCCCCGTGTGACAGCCCCTCCTGTCCCCTCCCCGTGTGACAGCCCCTCCCTGTCCCCCCGCGTGTGACAGCCCCTCCCTGTCCCCTCCCCGTGTGACAGCCCCTCCCTGTCCCTCCCCAGACGAGTACGTGGCCAGCCTGCACCTGCCCACCTTCGACGCTGGCGACCTGACCGAGCTGACGGACGAGCAGGCCAAGTACCTGGGGCTCAACAAGAACGGGCCCTTCAAACCCAACTACTACAGGTGCCCCACAGCCCTGCTCCTCTTCCTCATCCCTCCCTAGCCCCCACAGCCCTGCTCCTCATCCTCATCCTCCCTGTGCCCCACAGCCCTGCTCCTCATCCTCATCCTCCCTGTGCCCCACAGCCCTGCACCTCTTCCTCCCTGTGCCCCACAGCCCTGCTCTTCATCCTCCTGGTGCCCCACTGCCCTGCTCCTCTTCCTCATCCTCCCTAGCCCCCACAGCCCTGCTCTTCATCCTCCCTGTGCCCCAGCCCTGCTCTTCATCCTCCCTGTGCCCCCACAGCCCTGCTCCTCATCCTCATCCTCCTCATCCTCCTGGTGCCCCCACAGCCCTGCTCCTCTTCCTCATCCTCCCTGTGCCCCACAGCCCTGCTCCTCTTCCTCATCCTCCTGTGCCCCCACAGCCCCTTCTCTTCATCCTCCTGGTGCCCCCAGCCCTGCTCTTCATCCTCCTCATCCTCCTGGTGCCCCCAGCCCTGCTCCTCATCCTCATCCTCCCTGTGCCCCCACAGCCCTGCTCCTCTTCCTCATCCTCCCTGTGCCCCCACAGCCCCTGCTCTTCATCCTCCTGGTGCCCCCAGCCCTGCTCTTCATCCTCCTCATCCTCCTGGTGCCCCCCAGCCCTGCTCCTCATCCTCATCCTCCCTGTGCCCCCACAGCCCTGCTCCTCTTCCTCATCCTCCTCCTGGTGCCCCCACAGCCCTGCTCCTCATCCTCATCCTCCCTGTGCCCCCACAGCCCTGCTCCTCTTCCTCATCCTCCTCCTGGTGCCCCCACAGCCCTGCTCTTCATCCTCCTCATCCTCCTCCCTGTGCCCCCAGCCCTGCTCTTCATCCTCATCCTCCTCCTGTGCCCCAGCCCTGCTCCTCTTCCTCATCCTCCTCCTGGTGCCCCTACAGCCCTGCTCCTCATCCTCATCCTCCTGTGCCCCAGCCCCTGCTCTTCATCCTCTTCATCCTCCTGGTGCCCCCACAACCCTGCTCCTCTTCCTCATCCTCCTCCTGGTGCCCCCACAGCCCTGCTCCTCTTCCTCCCTGTGCCCCCACAGCCCTGCTCCTCATCCTCCTGGTGCCCCCACAGCCCTGCTCTTCATCCTCCTCATCCTCCTCCTGGTGCCCCCACAGCCCTGCTCCTCATCCCCCTGGTGCCCCAGCCCTGCTCTTCATCCTCCTCATCCTCCTGGTGCCCCCAGCCCTGCTCCTCTTCCTCATCCTCCTGGTGCCCTAGCCCCTGCTCTTCATCCTCTTCCCTGTGCCCCAGCCCCTGCTCCTCCTCTTCCTCATCCTCCTCCCTGTTGCCCCCAGCCTCTGCTCCTGCTCCCTGTGACCCCAGCACTCTGCTCTCCATCCTCCTTGTGCCCCCAGCCCCTGCTCCTCATCCTCCCTGTGCCATCAGCCCTCCTCTTCCACATCCTCCTCCCTGTGCCCCCAGCCCTCTGCTCCTCCTCTTCCTCCTGGTGCCCTCCAGCCTTCTTCTCCTGCTTCTGGTACCCCCAGCCCTCTGCTCCTCATCCTCCCTGTGCCCCCAGCCCTCTGCTCTTCCTTCTCCTGGTGCCTGCAGCTCTCTGCTCCTCATCCTCCTCCCAGTGCCCCCAGCCCTCTGCTCTCCCTGGTTTCCTCCCAGCTCTCTGCTCCTCTTCATCCTCCTGGTGCCCTCCAGCCTTCTCCTCCTGCTCCTGGTGCCCCTCAGCCCTCTGCTCCTCCTCATCTTCCCAGTGCCCCCCAACCCTCTGCTCCTCCTCCCTCTGGTGCCCCCAGCCCTCTGCTCTTCCTCCTCCCAGTGCCCTCCAGCTCTCTGCTCTTCATCCTCCTCCCAGTGCCCCTTCAGCCTGCTCCTGGTGTCCCAGCCCTCTGCTCCCATCATGGTGTCCCCAGCCCTCTCCCCCTGCCCTGGTAGCTGTGGGGGCAGAGGGGCTGGGGTTTAGCCCTGCCCATGCCCTGAGCAGGTTCTGAGGCTCTGCTCAGTGCCAGGGCAGGCAGGCAGGGGCTGCTGCAGCTGGGGCTGTGCCAGGAGCCCTTGGCAGGACAGGAGCCCTTTGTGCTGGCAGCAGCTGTCACCCAGACGTGGCAGATGCCACCAGCTCGGAGGCAGCTTTATTTTTAAACTCTGATGGCAGATGAGGTGGCACAGAGCAGCCTTGGCCCCAGGGCTGCTCCCATGGGCTCAGCTCCTTCCTGAGCCTGGGCTGGGCAGATCCCCAAAATCATCACCATTTCCAGCAGGAGCCCCTGGATCGCTTCCCTTTCCACATCTTTTAGCCAATGCTGCCATGAGTTTCCTCTGTGAAAATTAAATGACTTTGCACAAGCGTGGATCTGCTTGGGAGGGTGAAGCCCAGATCCTTTTCCTGCAGGAAATGGGATTTTCTTGGCAGGCAGGGAGCACCAGAGCACTCCCAGTTTGGGGATGACTGGGTTTTCCCAGATCCTGAGCTTTATTCCTTGCAAAAAAACTGGTACTTGCCTGTGGAGGAATTCCCTCTGGTTCAGTTCCTGTGCCTGGATTTGGAGTCTGGCTCAGCCTTGTCATGAATGAGGTTTGTGCCTGGATTTGGTGTCTGGCTCAGCCCAGCTTTGTCAGGAGTGAGGTTTTTCCCTGGTTTTGGTGTCTGGTGTGGCTCAGCCCAGCCTTGTCAGGAGTGAAGTTTGTCCTTGGTTTGGTGTCTGGCTCAGGCTTTTTGGGAGTGAGGTTTATCCCTGGATTTGGTGTCTGTCCCAAGAGCCTTGTCAGGAGTGAGGTTTATCCCTGGATTTGGTGTCTGGCCCAGCCCAGCCTTGTTGAGCTGGGTTTATCCCTGTGTGAGGTCAGGATCCATTGAGGGAATTCCCTGCACTGAGAGAAGCCCGGACCCCTCAAACTCCAGTGGGCACCTCAGAGGTCACCAGCACCGAGTCCCTTCCTCAGCCACTCCTCTCCTGAGCCTCCCCCCTCCCAAAACCCACCGAGCTGAGCCGGGGCAGCTCCTCCCAAAACCCACTGAGCTGACCCGGGGCAGTTCCTCCCAAACCCACCGAGCTGAGCCGGGGCAGCTCCTCCCAAACCCACCGAGCTGAGCCGGGGCAGCTCCTCCCAAACCCACCGAGCTGAGCCGGGGCAGCTCCTCACCCTTCCCCCCTCACCAAACCCCTTTTTCCTCCTTTTCCCAGGTACTGAGTTCCCGGGGAGCCGCCAGGAGCAGCAGCAGCACCCGAGTCTTTCTCCACTACTGTACAGCGCCAGCTTCCCCCGCTAGAGCCGGCCTTGCTGCCATAGTCCTCAGTGTGTTTTAGGTTATTTATTTATTAAATTAGAAATACTGGTCACGTGGCCTCTGCCACTGCTGTTCGTCCTGCCGCGGGACTGGGAGACGCTGGATTTTTCTTTCTGTTCCTTTCGGTTTTTTGTTGGTTTTTTTTTCTCTCTTTGGGTTCGTTCTTTTTCGGGGCAGGGAGGACGGGAAGGTGAGGAGGAGGAGGAGGAGGAGGAAGCTGCTGGAATCGAGCTGTGGAATATTCATTCCCTTATCCCCGCTCACACCCACCCCACGCACAAGGGGGTCGCTTTTGGTTTTCCTCCCCCCATTTTGCCAACAAAGCCAAAATCCTCCAGGCTCTGCCGCCCAGCCTGGGCAATCCCAGGGAGAAGCCCCTGGAGGTGCCCAGGCCGTGGCCAGTGGGGGAACCTCGCCTTAGCCGTGCCCGGGGGGAGCCCCGCCCGTGCTGCTGCTGCCATTCCGAGTGCCAACACCTCTGTGCATCCCCCAAAGGCGCGCCCGCCGATGCTGCTCACGCCGAGCAGAGCAGGGCAGAGCTCGCCGGCGCCCGGCTGGGAGGAGCCAGCGCCGCCCCCAGCTGCATTCAGTCCTCGCTGGAAACGCTCACAGCTTTTATTTTCTGGTGGTTGTGCTCGAGTTCTGGAAATCCCCTTTGGAATGAGTGACGCCCGCTGGAGTGACCCCAGAGAGTTCAGCATCGCTGGAACCCTTCGGGCACCGCCAGTCTCGGCGTGTCAGAGCTGATGGAGAATAAATTTGGCAGAGTTTGGTGGCACAGGGCAGCGTGACCGTTCCCAAGTGTCTGAGCGGGGTCACTTCTGTCCCTCACATGGGGAATGTGACCTTTCCGAAATTCACCTGCCCAGCCCCAGAGCACAGAAGATTCTCTCTTTGCTTCCCGAGTCTCTCTCCGTGTTTGTCCTCCTGGGCTTCTTGGTCACCATGGAGAATTTTTTGTGGCAGCTCATTCACGCACAAGGAAGGGAAAACAGAGGAATTTCAGCCTCAGGTCCTTCCCAAGGCTCTCAGATTCGGAGTCAGGTTGGCCACAAGTCAAACGTTCCCATGTGCCAGCTAATCCCAAACTTCTCTTTGAAATCTCTCAAAATCAGGAAGGAAAACCTTGAGGAAACCTTGAAGAGGCTTTGAGAAGGCCCTGAGGAGACCTTCAGGCTTTGAGAAGCTTCCACGTGGACTGATCACTAACCACAGACTTGAAATGATCTCTGCTCATTCCTTTTACCCAGATCCTGAGTTTTTTTTCTTTTTTGGGGGGAAGAATCCCCTGAGCTGTTTGAAACACCACCCCCAGCTGGATCCTGCTCTGTGCCAGCCCCTGCTGTTCTCTGGTCCCAGTGGGGTCACTGGGGCACAGCAGCTTTGGGAAGAACAGGAATCCCATCCCAACCACAGCCCCTGGAAAAGCCCCTTTTCCCCCTGGAAAATCCCCTTTCATCCCCAGAGCCACGTCCTGCCCTGTGCCTGCTCTGCCCAGCCCAGATCCCTTCGTGCCCAGTTTTAACCCCTTTTATCTTCCAGGTAGATAGGAAGGGAAAAAAAAAAGATATATATATATATTAATACTAAAATCCCAACTGGCTTTTCCCACCTCGATTTTTAAAGCTCTTCTCCATGTTCTGCTTCTCCTGTAAAAGCTTTTTGGCTCGCTTGGCTTTTTTTCCTAATCAACCTGGAATCATATCCTGTGATCATCTCTAAATTAAACGTGTAATGGGGTTTGGTTTCTTTTATCTTTTTTTTTTTTTTTTCCTAAATGTAACAGATTTTTCAAAACTTAGGAAAAAAGGAGATTTTAGGTAACACCAGCAAAATCATATAAAGGAAATTAATTCTGTTCTGAACTTTAGAGATAATGAGACAAAACTCATCAGCAGCGAGGAAACAAAAACGTCGCAACATTTCAAAAGGATGTTTTAAATATTAATGTCTGAGTGATTGTATTAGATCAGCAATAAAGACTCTGTAATCTCAAAACACAAATAAAACATTGGAAAACTCAGCCTCTCCTGAGCCTCCTTGGGGTCAGAGCAGGATTTTGGGGTGGGGGGACAGGAGGGGTCAGGGATGGGGGATTGTCCCCAGAGGTGGAGCCTTGAGCTCCTGCTGTGCCCAGATAATTCCAGCGGCTCTGGGGCCGTGTCCTGGGGGTGTTTGGGCTCCTGGGCTGGGGTGCCTTGGGGAGTGGTGCTGGGACAGCCCTGATCCCACTATCTGCTCTAGAACAATCCCATTATCTGCTCTGGAACAGCCCTGATCCCACTATCTGCTCTGGAACAATCCCACTATCTGCTCTGGGACAATTCTGATCCTGTTAGCTGCTCTAGAACAATCCCATTATCTGCTCTGGAACAATCCTGGTCCTGTTGTCTGATCTGGGACAATCCTGATCCCACTATCTGCTCTGGGACAATCCTGATCCCGCTGTCTGCTCTAGAACAATCCCATTATCTGCTCTGGAACAGCCCTGATCCCATTATCTGATCTGGGACAATCCTGATCCTGTTATCCTCGCTCTAGAACAATCCTGATCCTGTTATCTGATCTAGGACAGCCCTGATCCCATTATCTGCTCTAGAACAATCCCACTATCTGCTCTGGAACAGCCCTGATCCCACTGTCTGCTCTAGAACAATCCCACTATCTGCTCTGGGACAATCCTGATCCCACTATCTGCTCTGGGACAATCCTGATCCTGTTAGCTGCTCTGGAACAATCCCATTATCTGCTCTGGGACAATCCCATTATCTAATCTGGAACAATCCTGATCCCATTATCTGCTCTGGGACAATCCCATTATCTAATCTGGAACAATCCTGATCCCATTATCTGATCTGGGACAATCCTGATCCCATTCTCTGCTCTAGAATGACCCCAATCCCGTTCTCTGCTCTGGAACAATCCCTGATCCCAGTTTCTGCTCTGGAACAATCTCTGAGCCCATTCTGTGCTCTAGAACAATCCCATCATCTGCTCTAGAACAATCCCCGATCCCGTTTTCTGCTCTGGAACAACCCTGATCCCGTTCTCTGCTCTAGAACAATCCCCATTCTCTGCTCTAGAACAATACCTGATCCCATTTTCTGTCCCGCTCCCGCCCTGGGAAGTTTCCCCCCACCCCCCATTCCCGGAGGCTGTGCTGGGATTTGGGCACCCCAAAACCAGCCCCCCCTTTCCTGCTGTGGGAACGGGGATCCCGCTCGCTGCCCCCCCCTGCTCCAGGGCCCGGGAATGGGGTGACGGGGTTCGGGCAGCCCGGCTGGTTTTGGGGTGCCGGGGGGACCCCGACCTCGGGCCCTGCCTGTGCTGGGGCAGCTGCAGCCCCAGAGCTGCCCCCACGGGCACCCCATGGGCACCTCTGACACCACCGCTCCTGCCCCGCCCCAGGGACACCCCCACAACCCCAGAGACACCCCACAACCCCATGGCAGCATTCTGTGACACCCCACAACCCCAGGGACACCCCACAACCCCCATGGCAGCATTGGACACCCCATAACCCCAGGGACACCCCACAACTCCCCACGGCAGCATTCCATTCTCCCAGCACTCCAGGGACACCCTAAAAATCCTTTTTTCTCACGTTCCCTGTTCTCAGCACCCCAGAGACACCCCATAACTCTGCATCCCAGAATTCCATATTCCTTCCACCCCATTACTCCACCCCATAACTCCTCCCCATAACTCCACCCCATAAATCCCCCCAGTAACTCCCCACATTCCCTGTTCCCAGGGACACCCCATGACTCCTCATATTTCCTGTTCCCAGCAACCCAGGGACACCCCATGACTCCCCCATGTCTCTCGCCATTCCCTGTTCCCAGAGACATCCCATAACTGCCCCCATAACTCCCCCATTCCCCGTTCCCAGCCCCCCAGGGTCACCCCATAACTCCCCCATGACTCCCCATTCCATCCCGGTTACCCCAGGCCCCGCCCACCCCTCTCCGGACCAATGGCAATGCGGGGGTGTGTCCCGAGGCCACGCCCCCGTCCCAGCGGACCAATGGGCGGGGCGGGGCGGGGCGGGGGCGGGGCCCGGCCCGGCCCCACGTGCTGGCGGCGGCCGCGGGATGGAGGCGGCGGGAGGCGGCGGAGCCGCGGGCAGGGCCCGGCCGGGAGCGGCACCGGGACCAGGACCAGGACCGGGACCGGGACCGGGACCAGGACCGACCAGGACCAGGACCAGGACCGGGACCGGGACCGGGACCGGGACCGGGACCAGGACCAGGACCGGCACCGGCACCGGCACCGGCACCGGGACAGCCCCAGGCACAGCCCCAGGCGCTGCCCAAGGGCCGGGAGCTCTTCAGGAGCCAGCGGAAGGAGTCCGAGGTAAGAGCGCGGGGCTCGCACCGGAGCTGCGGTGGGCTGGGGGGTCCCTGCTCCCTGCGGAAGGAGCTTTATCCGGGGCTGGGGGATGCTCTGTACCCCAAACTGGAGCTTCTAGGGGTCCTGCAGGGGTGGCTGTAGCGTCCTGCGGTGCCCGGGGGCTCCCCGGCTCTGCCGCCTCCCCAGACCCGGCTGCAGTTTTGGGGTGCCCTGGGATCCCCACACCCCCCTGCACCCCTCCTGCCCCAAAACCCCAGGGCTGCTCTGCCCCGGCTGCGCCCGTGCGGCTTCGTGGGTGCCGGGCTGGGGAAGCAGGACCGGGAGCGGGTCACCGAGACCCACCGGCACCGGGTCACAGGATCCCACCGGGACTGGGTCACCGAGACCCACCGGCACCGGGTCACAGGATCCCACCGGAACCAGGTCACAGGATCCCACCGGCACCGGGTCACCGGGACCGGGTCACAGGATCCCATCGGGACCTAGTCACAGGATCCCACTGGGATCCAGTCACCGGGATCCCACCGGGATCGGGTCACCGGGACCGGGTCACGGGATCCCACCGGGACCGGGTCACAGGATCCCACCGGGATCGGGTCACCGGGATCCCACCGGGATCTGATGTCCCCGGCCACCGTGAAGCCCCCGCGGGACCCCCGAGAGAAAGAACGGGACCGCTTCTCTTTCCCAGCAAGGAAAGGGTGGAGGGGCTCCCTCACCCCGAAAGGATCCCCGGGAACCGTGTCCAAGTCGTGCCCCGGACTCGTGGATTTGGGGTTTGCTTTGCTCCCCTGGCTCGGTCTCTCCAAGCGGATTAGAATTCCTCACCGGCTTTAAGTCCCCGGCGGCTGGGCTGCAGAAATTGGGTGAAAAAGCGGCGTGTCTGAGCCCGGGGCCGCGCATCCTCCTGGGTCATCAATATTAATCCCGGCGATGCGCATCAGTTCCAGCCCGGCTGCCGAGCAGGGATGCCGGGACTCGGAATGGGAAATTATGTTAATTGAGTTGATTAGCCATTCGCGTGTTCCCTTTCCCTTGCCTCGTCTGGCTGCGGCTGCCCCGCCGGAATCCTCCGGCCAAGTTTCATGCTCCAGTTCCTCATCCGCAGGGGAGGAGGGGGAGATGGGGAAGGCGAAGCCCCGAGAGCTGCGCGGCGCTCAGGGATCCGCAGCATCCCCCGCGGGTTTCTGCTCTGAACCAGCCCCGGGCTCTGTTTTTAGGGCTTTGAAACGCATCCGATATCCACCGGCCTTTTGTGCCGTGCCTCTGCTTTCCCTGGGCTTTGAGAGATGCTGGTTTCACACACGGTTTCCACATTTTCGCTGCGTTTGAAGCGGCCTCGCACGGACTCCCCGCTCCAGCCCATCCGTGCCAGCCGCTGCTCCGGCGGCTGCGAGTGCTGGCAGCGATCCCGCATCCCAAAATATCCCCAGGGATGTGCCAGCCGCCCTCCCAACCCCGTCCCGCTCTCCGCAGGGCTCCGTGGATTGTCCCAACCTGGAATTCGAGTACGGAGATGCCGACGGGCACGGCGCTGAGCTGGCAGGTGAAGCAGCTTTCGGCTGTATTGTTATTTAGAGGTGCCCGGCAGGCAGGGAAGAGGAAAATCCCGCCGGGATGGGGGATGGAGGGTGGATGCTGAGTGCTGTCATCGCTGCAGCAAGCGGGGTTTATTATCAGGGAGCCACTCAGAAGGGATCACCGGGTGGCAGGAGGGCGGAGTGTCCGGTGACACAGCCCAGGGAGTGTCACCATTTGTCGCCTCCTTGTCCCCGGGGCTCCTGCCGTGCTGCTGCTGCTCCCTAACCCCGCGGTCCTGCAGAAAATCGGGTTATTTTTAGCTCGGTGTATCTCAGCTGCAGGAGCTGCCCTGGCAGAAACACATTTCCTCTGCAAAGGGATCCTTCCTCCTTCCCTGCAGGATCGCCTCAGTCTCTGTGGTGCTGCTCAGCACCCCAGGACTGTAGGGGTTCTATAGGAACAGGCAGGAATCCTGTAGGAACAGGCTAGGAATTCTGTAGGAACAGGCAGGAATCCTGTAAGAACAGATATGAGTTCTGTAGGAACAGGCAGGAATCATTTAGGAACAGGCAGGCATCCTTTAGGAACAGGCAGGAATTCTGTAGGAGCAGGTAGGAATCCTGTAGGAACAGGCAGAAATCCTGTAGGAACAGGTAAGAATCCTGTAGGAACAGGCAGGAATCCTGTAGGAAAAGGCAGGAATCCTGTAGGAACAGGCAGGAATTACAAATAGCAGGTGCAACATCCTGTCCCTCCAAGTCCAGCCCCTTTTTGCAGGACCCAAAAAGCTGCTGGGTGTGGGGCCAGTGCAGGTCCTGCCTGGGTGTTCCTGCATTCCCTTCATTCCCAAACTCTTAAGTGAGACTCCAAATGTCCCCTCAAAAACCCCAGTGAAGCTGCAAGTGCAGCTGGGAGCAGCCCAGCCAGGGGATGGAGGTGACGAGTCGGGTCCATCAAGGTTTGGTGATGGTGGCCAAGGGGTTTGGCCCTGGGTGGCCACAAGGTGCAGCAGAGCTCAGGCGTGGCTGCCTGCCCCACATCTGCCTGGGTGCTTGCCAAGGGGTGGGCTGAGGCTGAGGAGGGTGAAGCCCCTCTCCCTGTGCCCCCCAGAGCTGTTCAGCTACACCGAGGAGCCCGAGCTGAGCCTCAGCCGCAGCTGCTTCGAGGAGGATTTTCACACCCAAGGTACCAGCCCTGCCCTCAGCCCCCCAGCCCCCCAGCACCCCCAGGGCTGCAGTTGTGCCCCTTCTTGCAGTGCCTGGCAGGAGGTGGCTGGAGCTGGACAGGAGGCAGCAGAAGGCTCACGTCATGCACCTGCTGGACGGGCTGGAGGTGGTCAGCAGGGACAGGAGGCTGAGAGTGGCACGGGCCATCCTCTACCTGGCCCAGGGTAAGTGGGGGGCTCCTGCTGACCCCAGGGGCTCTGGAGGCTCCTACTCATTGGGTAAGCTTAAATAAGCAAAGCAGGCTAATAGTTAAAAAGGTTATTTATTACAAACACATCTCATTACAAAGCACATCAGTCTCAACAGGCAATGGCAAAAGCAGCAGCAATAAGCAAATGGCAAAAGCCAATGGCTAAAAGCAACAACTCTCCCAATCCATACTGTTATACAGGATTTCTCCAAGCTACCATGCAAACTCCACCACTCTTTAACCTATTAGAATTCTGGTTTCTTAGCTCACCAGGTTACCTATAATACTACACATACAATCTATCTTGTTCTATCTAAGAAATGTCAGCAATATTCTCACTATAACTCTCTTATGTTTAAGCACTGTCTACAACTGTGGGCCTGGAGCCTCTACTGAAGATCTCAGTGTGTTTGAAACCTTCACTAGAACCCTCACTGCTACTGTGGAATTCAGACCTTTTACTCACTAAAAACATCAGAACTCACTCTAAGACTTATTCAATCCCTGCACTCTGATTTCTCTCTGAAGAATTCAGAGAGATCCCTGACTCACTGATTCAAACACTGCCTGGGGTGAATTTTACCTTTAGTTCATCATGCCCTGCTCTAGGGAGCTTCTGGAGGTTTCTTCTCTCCAGTGTGGTGCATCCAAGCACTTTGTTCTTTAGGGTGGTGAGAAGCACTTGGTATGGTCCTTCTCACTGTGGTTTTAAGGTTTTTTCTGCAAAAGACTTAACCTATAATCTCCAGGCTCTGTGTCATGCACTGGTCTATTAACTCTTGCACTTTGAGCTCCAGCCACATGGTTTTTATTTCTCTAAGTTGTTTACTTAAAGCCACCATGTGTGCAGTCAGTGTTTCTTCCCTGACTTGGGCAGACATTCTCTTCTGGACCCCATATGGTCTCCCAGAAAGCATTTCAGAAGGGCTCAGCTTTTCTTTGGTTCTAGGTTTAGTCTGGATTTGCAGCAGTGCCAGCAGGAGAGCTTGGGGCCAGGGCAAATCAGCTTCCTGCCCTAGCCCTACAAGCTGATTAAATGATTCATTTTCTTCACTTGGCCACTTGACTGAGGGTGATACAGAGTGTGGAGTTTCCATTTATACCCAAATGGTGGCTGGTCTGCTGCACTGTTTGTGAGATAAAATGCAATCCTCTATCTGAGGACATGGCTGGAGCTCTGAAGTGTGATATTATCTCTTGTAACCTGGTGGGAAAAGCCTCTGAAAAGGTGTTTGTTAGCACCAGCAAATATCAATACCCCCCTTTTCTTGGAAGTTCTGAAAAATTAATTTACTGTTGTTGCCCAGGCCCCTGACCTTTTCCAGTTTTGCCAAGTTTGATGTTCTTGGGTTTAGTTTGGAAGCAAAGATCACACTGGGGTGGTCCTGTGGAGTGCAGGGGTTCAGAGGCAGATCCTCCCTGACCAGGGTTCCCCTATGGGTGTCCCCAGGTGTGTTTGGGGAGTGTGACAATGAAGGTGATGTCCTGCACTGGTCTCGGCACAACAGCTTCCTCCTGTACCAGCTGGGAACCTTCTCTGCCTTCCTGGAGCTGCTCAACATGGAGATCGAGTGAGAGACTGCTGCCTCAGCCCAGCCCCTCCTTGTCCTCTGCCTCTTCCTTTTCTTCCTTTTCTTCCTTTTCTTCCTTTTCTTCCTTTTCTTCCTTTTCTTCCTTTTCTTCCTTTTCTTCCTTTTCTTCCTTTTCTTCCTTTTCTTCCTTTCCTTCCTTTCCTTCCTTTCCTTCCTTTCCTTCCTTTCCTTCCTTTCCTTCCTTTCCTTCCTTTCCTTCCTTTCCTTCCTTTCCTTCCTTTCCTTCCTTTCCTTCCTTTCCTTCCTTTCCTTCCTTTCCTTCCTTTCCTTCCTTTCCTTCCTTCCCACCCCTCTGCTTCTTGGACTCCATCACCTTGCAGGTCTTTCCCAGCTGAAATTATTCTGGCATTCTGTGATCTGCCTTCTCTCCTTCTTTTCTCCCATTCAATTTGCTCTCTTCCTCTTCATCTTCTTCCCCACTTTCCTCACCTTCTCCTCCCATCCTCCTCTTTCTCTTCTACCTCCTCTTTATAATCCTCTCACCTTCCTCCTTTTCATCTTCCTTCTCCCTGTCTTCCTCACCCTTTTCCCTTCATCCTTCTCCTCCTTTTCATCATCTTTCACCCCATCCTCCTCACATTCTCCTTCAATCCCCCTCACATTCCTCTTCATCTTCTTTCTCCTCATCTCCTTTATCTTCTTCTCCTCATCCCTTTCCTCTTCATCTTTCTCCTCATCCTCACCTTCCTCCTTTTCATCTTCCTTCTCCCTACCTTCCTCATCCTTTTCTCTTCATCATCTTTCTCCTCATCCTCCTCATCCTTTTCCTCATCTTCTTTCTTCTCATGCTCCTCCTCTTCATCTTTCTCCTCATCCTTCCTCTTTTTCATCTTCCTTCTCCCTGTCTTCCTCACCCTTTTCCCTTCATCCTTCTCCTCCTCTTCATCTTCTTTCACCCCATCCTCCTCACCCTTTTCATGTTCTTTCTTCTCATCTTCCTCCTCCTCTTCATCTTGCTCTTCATCTTCCTCACCTTCCTCCTTTTCATCTTCCTTCTCCCTATCTTCCTCACCCTTAACTCCTCATCCTCCTCATCTTCTTTCTCCTCATCCTCCTCCGTTTTCTTTTCATCTTCTTTCTTCTCATATTCCTTCCCCTCTTCATCTTTCTCCTCATCCTTCCTCCTTTTCATCTTCCTTCTCCTTACCTTCCTCACTCTTATCTCCTCCTCCTCCTCTTCGTGTTCCTTCCCCCCACCCTCCTCCTCCTCAGGAACAGCCAGATCTGTGTCCCCTCCCCTCTGTGACACTCCCAGCCATTCCCTGGGGTGGGGATGGGGTCAGGCTGTTCTCTGCCCCACAGGAACAGCCAGATCCGTGTCCCATCCCCTCTGTGACACTCCCCAGCCATTCCCTGGGGTGGGGATGGGGTCAGCTCTGATCTCTGCCCCACAGGAACAGCCAGATCCATGTCCCCTCCCCTCTGTGACACTCCTGACCATTCCCTGGGGTGGGATGGGGTCAGGCTGTGCTCTCTGCCCCACAGGAACAGCCAGATCTGTGTCCCATCCCCTCTGTGACACTCCCAGCCATTCCCTGGGGTGGGATGGGGTCAGGCTGTGCTCTCTGCCCCACAGGAACATCCAGATCTGTGTCCCATCCCCTCTGTGACACTCCCAGCCATTCCCTGGGGTGGGGATGGGGTCAGGCTGTGCTCTGCCCCACAGGAACAGCCAGATTTGTGTCCCCTCCCCTCTGTGACACTCCTGACCATTCCCTGGGGTGGGATGGGGTCAGCTCTGATCTCTGCCCCACAGGAACAGCCAGATCTGTGTCCCATCCCCTCTGTGACATTCCTGACCATTCCCTGGGGTGGGATGGGGTCAGCTCTGATCTCTGCCCCACAGGAACAGCCAGATCCGTGTCCCATCCCCTCTGTGACACTCCCAGCCATTCCCTGGGGTGGGATGGGGTCAGGCTGTGCTCTCTGCCCCACAGGAACAGCCAGGCCTGCAGCAGTGCCCTGAGGAAGCCAGCCATCTCCCTGGCAGACAGCACAGAGCTCAGGTACCCTGGGCACTGGGAGGGCTGTGGGACAAGCTCTGGGGACAGCGTGGGGACACCTGGCTGCCCCTCAGGGTCCTGCTCAGTGTCATGTACCTGCTGGTGGAGAACATCCGTGTGGAGCAGGAGACGGATCCCCCCGAGTGGAAAAGCTGCAGGGAGACCTTCAGGATGGAGCTGAGTGAGCCCCACAGCTCCCTGTGCCCCCTGAGGTCCCTTTGTGCTGCTGAGCCCTGTCTGAGCCTGTCCTGGTCCCTCTGCCTGGGCAGGTTTCCCTGTGCACGCTGAGGAGCCCTTTGCTCTGCAGCTCTTCTCCATGGTCACCAGGTTCTGCAGCGGCCACGCCCCACACTTCCCCATGAAGAAAGTTCTGCTGCTGCTCTGGAAGGTGCTCCTGGTGAGTGCAAACCCATCCCTGCTGCAGAAACTTGGGTTGTGGAGCAGCCTGGGTTTCTCCTGATGTGGAGACAGGTGTCTGCCAAGTAAAGGCAGGAGCTTCTCTTTGAAATGGAGAATGTAAACACCTCCCTCCAAATTATTATCATTTTGAAATTAAGGAGCTCTCAGGCAAAGAGATGGGAATTAGGAATAACAGTTCTTTACTAGGAACATTAAAATAGAAATGCAGTATTACAAAGAACAATCCCAAACCCTGCCAGAGTCAGAATCCAAGCTGACACCCATCAGTCAGTCAGGGTGTTAGCAGCAGTCCCATTCAATGGTGGCTGCATCCTCCTGCAGTGGCAGATGTGGTTCAGCTGGAGCAGTGCTCCTGGAGAAGGTGCAGTTTCCTCTGAAGCTCCAGGGATGATGTGGAAGGGTCTGGTTTTCCTCTGGAATGCAGTGGAAAGAAGGTGCCTTGGTGTCCCAAATCTCAGTTGTTCTCTGGGTAGGAAAGGCTTGGCTCCTGCCCTGGCTGGAGCATCTCCCAGTGGGATGATGGAATTTGATCAGTCATGCCCTGGGACTCCATGGCCATGAACAGGAGATATCTCCTGGAGGGAGGATGGGCTGTGGGAAGGATAAAGATGATTGCCCAGCTGGTTTAAAGCTGGCCCATGAGCAGATAATGTGTGCCAGGAGATCAGGGTCACTGCCCCACCCGGGTTAACAGCTGGGGACAGAATTCACATCGCTGGTCACATCAACCCAACACTGTCCCCCAACCACAATGGGGTTATTTAACAGAAGGCAAGTGGCTCCTTTTAGGGTGAGGGAGGAATCTGGGGAAGGGGCTGTGCTGCTTCCACCCTCCCCACTGCTGGCAGTGCCCAGCAGGGCTCTGTGCTCTCTCCTCTGGGGGTTTGATTGTTGCTTGGACAGTCACTGGAGCTCTCTATTTTCTGTTTTTTAGGTTTGTATTTTATTATAAGGGCGTGGGTGTAAGAGAGAGTGTAGAGCATGAAGAGCAAAAGAGTAAGAAGTAAGAGATAAGAGCAAGGGGGTAAGAGAGAGATTAGAGAGAGAGATTTCGTGTTTACAATACAAGAAGTATTTTTCTATGATGAATATTCTAATTTTTAATAACCAATTTAATACAATATACTAATTTCTTGCATGCAACCTATAGAAACTACTAAATTACCATGTTTTATTTGTAACCCTTATTTTTAGACCTTTCTTGCCAGGCTTGGGACAGGATGTCTGTTGTTTCTTTGATATTTGTGGCATTTGGTATCATCTAAACAAAGGAAGAGGCCTCAAACCTTCACATAACTTTTTTTCAGCATTTATGTTAACGATTGCTAACATTTTTATTTCATTTATTGTTTCAGAACTAATTGCTAGGTGTGAAAAACACGGTTTACTATTTTGGGAGAATGAAAAGGTTTAATAAGAAGACAATAGGAGACACACATAAAGCAAAGGGTTAAAACGGCCGCTGCTTTGGGAACACCCCTTTAAATACGTTTTACAATCTATCCACTTGTTACATATTTATAGACTTTCATGTAGAGTTAACAGTTTTTGGGAACTGTTTAGCACGGCCACTCCTTGGGTCCTCTTTTAGAGCATGCATGGTTTTTGGCTTGTGGTTTTATTCTTCTCCTTATCCCTTTTAATTTGGGTGCTGGTCCAGTCGGTGTGTGTTGATAATTGTTTTGTCAGCTGCAGGGGTTTTCATTACATGTTTAGTTATTTTTGACTAAACAGGTAGTTTAGACATACTATTTTTAAAAAACTTATGTCTAGTGTCACAACCCGAGGTGTCTCCTTGAGCTGATCTCTGCAGGTGGTTTGCAGCCCAGCTCTTTCCTTTGCCCACCCATGAGAGGCTGCAGGAGCTGTTCTGAGAGGTTTTCATGGCTGTTTGTTCTCCCTTATCTCAGGATTGCTCTGTCCAGCTCACAGCTCTGCTCACCAGACGTCCAGGGCAGAATCTGCCTGGCAGAGGCAGGACTGATCTTTTATACTCTAAATTACCTACTAGGGATTTACAATTATTTCCCAATACAATACAACTTTGTTCAACTGCCCAGCTCTGACCCCATGCAATCTAAAGTGCCAGCATGTCACCCAGCATGGATGGCATGGAGAAGAAGGAGGAAGAGGTATCCACACCCCAAATTCTCCATCTTGGCCACGTGTCCCTTATCACAAACATCCCCAAAAGTCTATTTATCTATGTTCTAACAACCTAATTTACACTTTACTAATTTTGATGGCTTGTTTCCATTCCCTCCGTGTTGGTAATTTCCCCCAGGGGTTTGAATTCAGTGCCTGAGACACCTGGGTCTCACTCAGGGATCTTTGGGACCCTCGCCAGGGGGTTTTGAGACCCCCAAGGAGGCCAGAGGAGCACTCTGGACTCCCACAGTCTAACTTTTTCTATTAACCAAGACTATATCCATATAGAAATGCTATTTTAACATTATATATATATATATATAGCATTTATTCCAATACTTGCAAAGAGCCAACAGCATGTTATGTATTCATAACACTAGGCACTCATAAGATTTTTCTGTTCTCTCCTCTCTCTCTCTCCTCTCTCGGGCTCTGTGCTCTCCCCTCGCTCTCCTCTCTCTCTCCCCTCTCTCGGGCTCTGTGTTCTCTCCTCTCTCTCCCCTTTCGGGCTCTGTGCTCTCTCCCTCTCTGCTCTCCCCTCTCTCCCCTTTCGGGCTCTGTGCTCTGTCCCCTCTCTCTGCCCTGTCTCCGCCGTGCCCAGTTCTCGCTGGGCGGGTTCCAGGCGCTGCAGGCCATGAAGGTGCGGCGGCGGGAGGAGCTGGGGCTGCCGCCGCTGCCCGAGGACAGCATCCAGGTGGTGCGGGGGATGCGCGCCGCGTCCCCGCCCGCCTGCGGCGCCGAGCTGCTGGAGCAGCAGCAGCAGCAGCAGCGACGGGCGCACCGCGGCCGCAGGGTGAGAGCGGCCGGGGGTCCCAGCAGCAGCCCCGGGGGGTTTGTGATTCCTTTTGTTGTCCATGAGAGTCTCGGTATTACCAAAATTGGTTTATTTTATATGAATAGGGGTCACCGCCCGCCCCACGCTTCCACCCAGCTTGGTTTGCAGCTCCCTTTTTATAGGATGGTTTTCCTTATAGACATCAATAATTGTTATTGTTTTGTTGTAGTAATTCTGCAAGGTAAGCAGTGGTGGTCAAAGAAACTTCCAAACTTCCTTTGGACAGCTCTTGGGACAATCGGTCATGTAACCATCTGGGCTTGGTAGACAAAAAACAGAAGTGGGAATTCTGATCTTTAGCAGATAGTTTGAGATTGATAACACAAAGGCAGGAAATCTGATTCTGCAAAGAAACCTTTCAGACTATGGAAAACCCTTTTTTTTTCTTTTACAAATGGGCATACAATAGTCAATATACAAAATTCATAATAGTGGGATTTAAACAGAATGGGTTTAATCATATATTTCCCTTTATCTAGGTCCATGTTCTTTTCTTATTTTAAGTGTTCTGGTTTATACAAACTCCAAAACTTCTATGATGAACACGAATCATTGATTAACACGAATCATTTGTCAATTATCACACCTTTCACTCCCCTCCTGTGGGAGCCTGGGGGTGGTCAGGACAAACTCAGGCACTCTCTGTATTCTGGTCTTGAAGTTTGCAGTTTATTGCACGGGATGTGGGTGAAAAGGGCTGAGCTGGGAGCTGCCAGCTGCAGCTCAGAGCAGGGCAGAAAGAGAGTGGGGGATAGGAATTCTAAGAGATAGGAGAGGGAAGCAAGAGAGTGAAGTAAGAGAGATTTTCACATTTACAGCACAATAAATCTCCTTCTATGTTGAATATTCTAATTTCCACTAACCAACCTAGTACAAGATACAAATTCTCTGACATTTACATACAACTTATAGGAATAGTTACATTACCATGTTTTGCTGCTTTCTTATCTCTAAACCTTATCTCAGACCCTTCCTGTCATGCCTGGAGAGGGTCTCTGCTGCTCTCTGGTATTTGCAGCAACTGGTGTTACCTTAACAAAGGGAGATCTTCAAGCATCCACATTGCTGCTCTCAGCAACTCAGTCAAAAACTGCTTTCATTTCTATCTCACTTATGGTTTCCATATTCTCAAAGTCTTTTGCTGGGCAATCACATTTATGAGGTTTTCCTGGTTCATCCTTCCCAACACCCTCCCAAGTGTTTTCCAGCTCTAGGCTCACAGGATGGTTTGGGTTGGAAGGGACCTTAAGGATCATCCAGTTCCAAATGACACTTTCCATTGGATCAGGTTTCTCACAGCTCTGTCCAGCCTGGCCTTGGGCACTGCCAGCCACAGCTGCTCTGGGAATTCCATTCCAGCTCCTCCCCAACCTCATTCCTTCCCAAATTCCCACCCAAATCTCCCCTTTCCCAATCTGAAGCCATTCCCTGTGTCCTGTCCCTCCATCCCCTGTCCCCAGCCCCTCTCCAGCTCTCCTGCAGCCCCTCCAGGCCCTGCAATGTGCTGGAAGCTCTCCCTGCATCCTTCCCTTCTCCAGGCTGCCAATTCCCAGCTCACACTGGATCCATCTCCTCTCCAAGGGATTGATGGATCCAGGGCCTTCCCTTGCAATCTCAGGGAACCATCAAGGCTCTCCCTTCCCTTTTCTTCTCTTTTCCATCCCCACTGGCCATCAAAATCCCTCTGGATGGATTCTGAGTGTCCTGAATCCCAGAATCCTGGGCTGCCCTGGCTGGGAAGGGAGCTCAGAGCTCATTGCAGGGACACCTCCCACATCCCAGGCTGCTCCAATCCTTCCTGGGCCATTGCAGGGATCCAGGGATTCTCTGGCAATTCCAGCCCAGCCAGGAATTCCTAATTCCCAAATCTCCCCTTTCCCAATTCCCTGTGTCCTGTCCCTCCATCCCTTGTCCCAGTCCCTCTCCAGCTCTCCTGGATCCTTCCCTGCTCCAGGTGAGCACCCCCAGCTCTCCCTGGATCCCTGGGAGCTGAGGGGCTCCAGCCCTGGAGCAGCTCCATGGATTCCTCTGGACTCAGCTCCAGGTGCTGCTGTTGTGTCCTCAGGGCTGGGGTCTCACCTGGGCACAGGGATAGAATCCCCCCCCTGCCCTGCTGCCCACACTGGGGGGTTTTGGGCTCTCAGAGCATCTCCAGTCATTCATCCACCAATTTCAGTTGCAGCAGATCAGCCCTGTGGGGTGTGGGATCCACAGGAAGCCAGAGGACATCCTGACCTTATGGCAAAGGGCTGATAAGCAAACTGCTCACAGCAAGGTCTTTTTTTAGCTCTGCTCTTGCTGTGTTATGGGCTGAGGATGAAAATGGCTTTGCTAAGGAAGAGATGTCAGATGGGAGCCCCAAAAGTTAAGGTGGAAAATGGGGTTGCACCTCCCAGAGCAGCAAGGTTGGAGGTACAGGAGGAGTTATTCTGGAATTATTCTTGTGCAGGCTTTGGTGGCAACCTGAGAGGGACTTAGGAGGGAAATCCTTTCCTGAGGATCATCTGGGAGCTTGATCCTTTCAGGATGGAGAGATGTGGTGCCAGCACCTGAGAGGGAAATAAAATCCTTGAAGTAACTTGACTTTTCCTTCCCCTTCTGCTGCAGCCCCTGATGAAACAAGACAGTTTGGATATCTACAACGAGAGAGATCCCTTCAAGAACGATGAAGGAGGGGTGGATGAGGAGGAGAATGATGATGTGGAGAGTGGGATTGAGGGGGAGCTGGACCTGATGGAGAGGGACACGATGATCCCTGCCCTGCCAGCCCAGCGCCTGCCCATCGAGAGGGTGTCCTTCCCCAAGGGGCTCCCCTGGGCCCCCAAAGTCAGGTAAGGCCAGGTGTCACCAGGGTGTCACCAGCCCTGCCTGTCCTGGAGCTCACTGCAGGTTTTTTGGGAAGTTTTTTGGCCTCTGGCAGGTTGAACTGAAGTTACTCCACTTGTCATTTTGTCAGGGTTGGCCTCTTGCCACGTTTGGTGTGTAAATCCTGGGGAAGAGCTCAGCTAAACCCAGCCCAAACCAATAAATGGGCAATCCAATCCAACTTACTGGGCAATTTTGGATATCCCAGGTTGTGCGGAGAAGGAAGCTGTGCTGGAGTGCTGTGGGAGCAGGGTCAGCTTCCCAACCAGATCCCAAAGTCTTGACTACTCAAGGACTTTGATTGTCCTGGTTAATGACCTCTTGTTGGCTGAGCAGAACCCCTGTGTGACTGGTGAAGCCTTTTTTAGTGCCAGAAAAGAACATCTAAGGATAAAGGAGTTGCTGCCTTTCCTTCCTAAGAGTTATCCACACAGGAAAGGAGGGAATGTTAGGAAAAGAGGGTGAAAGCCTCTGCCCCTTTCCCTCTGACCCATGGGAGGGTTTTTGCTGTTTATCCCAAGCCTGGATTTAATCCTGTATCTTTAACACACGGGAGCAAATAGATATTTTTGAGATAGGAGCAGTGACAGGGTTAAGTCTGTCTGTCCAGAGCATTCCTAGCAGAGCCACAGCAGGAATTGGTTTCCCACATGGATCTCCATGGTGCTGCTGTGATGCTCCACATCACTTAACCCTCTGAGCTTTGAAATGAAATGCTGCTGCTTTCCTTGGCTGCAAATCCAGCTGGATTCCTTTCTGTCCAGAAGAATTTTGGCTCACAGCTCGTGTCCTGCCTGTAGCACAGAGATGTGAGCAGCTCCCAGGAAAGATGCCTGAGGTGTCAGTGTGCTGTTGGAGCAGTGTGTGCTCTGACAGACTGTGGAGATGCCATTTGTCCCCTCTGAGGGAGCAGATGCTCCTTGGAGATGGGGCACAGGAGTGTGGAGGTTCTTTGGACTTCCAGGGGCTCTGTGGCACCAACTCAGGAGCTCTTAGGCTCCTACTCTGAGCTCTTAGGCTCTTACTTGGTTGGGTTATTTTAAATAAGCAAAGCAGCTAATAGTTGAAAAGGTTATTTATTACAAAGCACATCAGTCTCAACAGGCAAGCAGACAAGCAATGGCAAAGCAGCAGCAATAAGCAAATGGCTAGAAGGCAAAAGCCAATGGCTAAAGGCAAGTGGCTAAAAGCAGCAACTCTCCCAATCCATACTGTTATATAGGATTTTTCCAACATGCTAAGACACAAACTCAGACCACCACTCTTTAACCTGTTAGAATTCCAGTTTCTTAGCTCACCAGGTTATGTATAGAACTACATATACATTTTATCTTGTTCCATCTACAAAATGCCAGCAATATTCTCACTATAACTCTATTGTGTCTAAGCACTGTCTACAGCTGTGGGCCTGGAGCCTCCACTGAAGATATCAGTGTGTTTGCAACCTTCACTAGAACACTCACTGCTACTGTGGCATTTGGGACCTTTCACTCACTAAAAACATCAGAACTCACCTTAAAACTACTGACTTAATTTTACTTAAATGTCTACTTTATGTGTGAGTGGCTTAATACACTTTAATCCATCTAAAGGCTTTAACTCAATCCCTGCACCTTGATTCCTCCTTGAAGAATTCAGAGAGCCCCTGAGTCACTGACTTCAACACAGGAGGTGGAGACAAAAGGTGCTGGGTGTAGAGAACTCCTCTCAGCCTGCTCCCACATTCCCATGGAGTTGCACAGCAAACACAAATGGCTTATGTTCCTCTGCTGTTGAGATCTCTAGGACTCAGTCTGAGGTTGTGATCTTGCATTTGGCTGTTTCCCAACCTTCTCCTTGTTCCTGTCTCTCTGCTGCTCCATCAGACAGAAAGACATCGAGCATTTCCTGGAAGCCAGCAGGAACAAATTCATCGGATTCACGCTGGGCCAGTGAGTGTTTTATCCACAGAATCTGCCCTGGAGCTTCCACCAGCAGGGGTTCAGTGGTGGGAGGTGTCCACAAAGCTCAAGACGTGCTCAGGATGAGGCAGTGCTGGGTGGGCCAGAGCTGCACCAATGAAGGCAGTGCTAGAAAAACATGTTCCTGGAGACACTGGTCTCTCCCCAGAGACCTCTTTCTATTAAAAATCAGACCTAGCCCAGAATAAGTGACTGCTGGCCCAAGCCAGGAGCTGGTTTCATGCAAAAGGCAGCTGAGACAGTTTGGTATCCACAGCAAATTCTGTGGATGAATCAAGCTGTGGGTGCAGAGTCATCCTGGGACAGGCCCAGCAGGGTACACTTAATTTTAGGTGCAGTGCTGGGCTCAGAATGGCTCTATCCTATTTCTGATTTCATCTGATTTCACCCCAATTCTTCCCCCCATGTCTCTCCTCTCTCATGCAGGGGTGACAGGGAGGAGGTGGGAGGGCACAAACACCTCTCCCAATTCCTGACCCAGCTGAGATGCACTCAGCAGACTCCAGGCTCCCTTTTTAACCTGTTATGACACAGAAATGTTTGAACATGGATGTTCTTCTCAGTACTGACCTTCTTTCCTCTTCCCCAGGGACACTGAAACCCTGATAGGGCTCCCACGGCCAATCCATGAGAGTGTGAAGACCCTGAAGCAGGTGAGATACCCCATCCAGGCTTGGGGCATCCACCAGGGATCCTCCTGGCATGGGGCATCCACCAGGGATATCCACCAGGGACCCTCCTGGCATGGGATATCCACCAGGGATATCCACCAGGGACCCTCCTGGCATGGGGCATCCACCAGGGATATCCACCAGGGATCCTCCTGGCATGGGATATCCACCAGGGATCCTCCTGGCATGGGATATCCACCAGGGATCCTCCTGGCATGGGATATCCACCAGGGATATCCACCAGGGATCCTCCTGGCATGGGGCATCCACCAGGAATATCCACCAGGGATCCTCCTGGCCAACCTCCCTCAAACACAGTTACTGCAGGGAGAAAAAAGTTACTTGTCATTTGAAAAGCTTATGGAGCTTCTTGCAGGAATTGAGGGGAGAAAATTAAAATCTGAGTCTTCAAATAGCCTCTCCAGCATTTTTAGTTTCCCCTTGTCCAAGGTGCAGCATTCCTGGTGAGTGTCTGCCATGAGAGTGACAGTTTCAGAGCTGGGTTTGGAGGCACATTCCCAAATCAGTGCTGTTCCCAGGGGGGGACACTGCTCCTGCAGTGGTCCATGGGGAATGAGACCCCTCCAGAGCCCAGCTGACCCTGTCTAAGGTCTGGGTTGTCTTTTGGAGGTGGCTGTCCCTCTAATTCCCTACAGAGAGCTCCTGGAAGGAGCAGGTGGAGGTACCCAAAGGCAGGAGGTGTGTCCCAGGCAGGGATGGGCTCTGGCTCTGCTGTGACCTGCACACCCCACTGGGCTCTGTGACCATCACTGGCTGTGTTTCTCCTCCTGCTCTGCCCCTGTCTGTGTTTTGCCAGCACAAGTACATTTCCATCTCAGATGTCCAGATCAAGAATGAGGAGGAGCTGGAAAAGTGCCCCATGTCTCTGGTAAGAAGGAAGTTGCTTCACCCCATCACCAGAGAGAAGATGGGAGGTTTCCAAGGTGTCATGCAAACCCATTCTTATTTTCACTTCATTTCCCCTTGTTTTGAATGCTTCTCTGCCCCAGGGGGAAGAAGAAGTCCAAGAAACCCCTTGTGAGGTCCTGTATCGAGCAATGTTGTACAACCTCCCCCAGTACATGGTAAGCCCCAAAAGGAAGGAAGAGCTTTGGAGTGGGGTGGTGCCAGGCTGGGAGCTGCAGAGCTCAGCCCAGCAGGGCTGGGACAGTGAGACCTTGGGGCAGTCCTGAGCAGAGCTGGGGAAAGCACAGCCCAAGAGGGGGGATTCAGGGGCTGCTGACTGGGTCACGTAGGGACAGACAGAGATTGAAATGCATTTAAACTGCAGGTGTTCCTTGTGCTGTTTTACCCACACTGCCACAGCTCAGGCACAGGTGCTGCCTGAGGTGAAGGATCTGAGCTGTGTGAGGTCCCCACACTTGTCCTGTCTGTCAGAGCTGAAATCCTGGCTTGGAGTTGTCCAGTTTTGGCAAGTGAAGCAGGAGGAAGGAATTCCCTTTGCTGGGCCATCTCCTCACCCCTGCCTCCCCTGCAGATTGCTTTGCTGAAGATCCTCCTGGCTGCTGCACCCACCTCCAAGGCCAAGACTGACTCCATCAACATCCTGGCAGATGTGCTGCCTGAGGAGATGCCGTAAGTCCCTCACCAGGGGCCCAGCAAGGCTGGGCCAAGAGAGCTGAGAGGTGTGGGGGCTCCAGGTTTGGGGTATCTGTTTGGGCAGAGCTGTCCAAGCCAAGAAGTGACTCTGTGGTGATGATTTGAGTGCAGCCACTCCAAGCTAAGTGACACAAATGATAAAACCCTGCTGATTGACCCAAATCCTAAAGATGTGTCAGCACAGGTGTCCTCCCTGCTGCTCCACCAGGATTCCTGGTGGAAATCCACCTTTTCCTTCCTCTTTTTTAACCCATTTTGGCATCCCCAGGTGGGATGGGTGGAAATGGGAAGGTAGGGCTCAGAAGAAGAACTCCACAGTCCCTTTGCCTCCCTGCTGCCACAGCCCCAGTGCTGTTTTTCCCTCCACCCCAGCATCACCGTCCTGCAGAGCATGAAGCTGGGCATTGATGTCAACAGGCACAAGGAGATCATCGTGAAGAGCATCTCAGCCCTGCTGCTGCTGCTCCTCAAGCACTTCAAGCTGAACCACATCTACCAGGTGGGCCTAGAGGAGGGGATGGCCATTGCCAAGCTGGGCTGGAAGGTCCTGGCAAACCCTCTAAGAGATTTCCAGGGAGAGTTTCCATGAGGAGCTGTAATCACATTTCCACAGCTCCAGGATTTGTTCATTTGGGGATATCCCAATGATGTTGTGCTTTGACAACATCACTTCTATTCCTGTGGCAGGAGCTTTTAGACTTGTGGGAATACCCATCCAGGTTAAATTTAGGAGACAGCACGAGCCTCCCTGGCAGAAGGGGGAAGAGGAAGGGGGTTAGGCAAGACTCTCTTTCGCTCTGGCATCCCCAGTGCCCAGAAATAGTGCTGGGAAGGACCTCACGAGGTCACCTCATCTGGTTTTGGCAGGATCAGGTTCTTGGGGCTCCAGTTTCAACAGGCAGGAGATCTGGGTCATAGTTGCAATCTGATTTTTGTTCCCAATGTGATTTTTGTTCCATCAAACTGCATCTTGGTTCAAAAAAACCCAAGGACTAATATGAGCTGTGGCCCAATTCTCCACTGGTTCTGCAAATCAAACAATTAGAGTTTTCTAATTTTTTCTGCTAAAGCTTTCAGCACACTACAAATCCCTCTGTGTCACAAAACCCGCTGATATTTAACTGAGGATAAATAAAAATCCACTTATTGGATTGGGTAAAATGAAACCAACTCCCACTTTTTTACAATCCTACATTTGTTCTGCTCCCCCCACCACATCCCTTCATTAATTTTTCTCACTTCAAAGCAGCTCCTCTCCTTTCATCCCCCCCAGGCAGAAGGACTATTGCAGCCTGCTGCTGAGCCTGGAGAAAGCTGCAGGGTTTAATTCCCCTGATTCTGCTTTTTTTTTGGGGCTGATCTGGGAGGTTTTGTACTTTCTGTGACAAAGGTGGTCTCAGGGAGCACCTTGAGAACTCCAGCAGGTCTGAGATGAAGGAATCACAGAACCATGAATGGTTTGGGTTTGGAAGGGTTGATTACTCACCAGCACATCCCAGTGCTGTGTCATCTGTGGTGTTGTGTCATCTGTGGTGTGCCAATGCTGACAGCTGGCACCAGGCTGAGAGGAGAACAGACTGTTCCTTCCCTCCCCAACTGGAGATCTGCATGGGACAGGACTGGGTTTGCTGCAGTTTGTGTCTTTAGAGGACAGGAGATTTGTTCTATTATTGAACTGTAGGATGGTTTAGGTGAGAAAATCATTGAAAAATTATTTAGTGCTTTGGGGGAGAGAGAAATTAAAAGCAAGTAGGAAAACAGGGATATTATTTCAGTCAAAATTTCTGAGGGAACTAGGATTAGTGTGTGAGAGGAGGACTTATTGTATTTTCTCATGTAATAGCTACAACTCCTTCCCTCTTCCCCACACACTGTTTGGCCACAAATTTAATTTTGCAAAGCCACAAGTGCAGCTATTCCTAAAGCCCTGCTGTGAAATTTGTGTGTCCTCCATGACAAATGGAATTTCCCAGCTGCTGTGCATGACACAAACCTCACACAGCAAACCCCAGGGAGAAAATGCTCTGTGAGGTGTCTGGGGCAAACCACCCCAAGTGCTTTTGGCTGGAAAGAGGTTTTCCATTCCCAGCTGACCTGGTTTCCCTTCTCTTCCCCAGTTTGAATATGTGTCCCAACACCTGGTGTTTGCCAACTGCATCCCCCTGATCCTGAAATTCTTCAACCAGAACATCATGTCTTACATCACTGCCAAAAACAGGTACAGCCACTGCTGGGGGACAGAGAGAAATATGTGGAGGGAGCAAATCCCTTTGGCATGATGAGAATGACTGGTTGGGCTGATGAAATAAAACTGAAATAAAAAAGGCTTCATCTTTAAAATAAAGTAGTTTTCATCTCCACATGGATTCCTGAGGAGCCATCCAGTGCCACCAGGCATCTCTGGGCCACAGCTTCATCCAGGCCAGGTGGGGTGGGATTTTCCAGGTGTTTCCCACTTTTTACAGCTGTAATTCAGCTTTCCTGACTCACTCAGGTTTTCCATTCTTGTCACACCTTTGACTGCTGGTCTGAGAGGCACCAGCCCTGTTTTGAGCAGGGCACTGGCTGCACCTGAGACAGCACAGATCTTTCACAGCTCACCAGGACAGAATTGCTCTGTTTGGAGAGGAGCTCCACAGGGATGTTGGAATGATAAAAAAAATCCTTTTTCTTGCTTTTTGATGCTCTTTTTGTTGCTGTTCAGCTGCATGTGTAGGCTGTGTCTGTCTCCTGCACTGTATGGTTGTGTCTGTGTGAGGAGGCACACATGGAAAAATAAGAAGTAATATGTTGATTCTCCTGCTATAAATATTTCCACTTCTGGTCCTGTGCTTTAAGTGGAGGAGGAAGCATCCCAGGAGCACTCAGCTCCCTCCTCTGCTCTGGGATGGAGGTTTCACAGGCAGGATATGCACCTGTGAGTGAGGTGGGATGTGCAGCTGGGTGCTCTGAGCCAGGGAGGTGTAAATTCCAGTTTTGGGTGTATTTAATTAACTACTTTTACAAATTCCACAGGCCTGGAGGCTTTGAAAAACCTGATACTCTGAATATTCACTCACCATGAATTTCTTGCTGCCAACCTTTGAAACCTCAGATCTGTTTTGTTTACTTTTTTCCCCCCTTTTCAAATATGCATATGAATAACTCATCTGTCCTGTCTTAATGGATCCAAATCCTCTGAGTCTTTATTAATGCACTCAGGATGGAGCTTTGGAGCCATTAAAGCAGTGCTGAGCCTGGGATCCTGTTTGGATCCTGTGTTTCACATGCTGGAGATGGGATTGTTCCCCACCCACATTACTTGTTGCACTTCCAGGCACAGAGAAGGAAAAATATTACAGGTTGCTGGGCATGATCATATAGATGATATTAAAAATTTCTCTCATGTTGGTTGGTTCCTAATTTCTTCTTTCCTGTTTTCTGCAGCATCTCTGTCCTGGATTATCCCCACTGCACAGTCTGTGACCTGCCTGAGCTCACAGCAGAAAGTCTGGTAAGCAGCACAGGAAGGGGGTTTGTGGCCAGGATTCCACAAATCCAGCATGAGGAAGGATTTAGGTTTTCTATTCTCTGCCTTTTTTTTTTTTTTTTTTTTTTGTGACCCCCAACTTTTCCAAAATTAGATTTTCTTTTTTCCCCTCCAGGCTTGAAAATTCCTCCCATCACTATTCTGAGTCACTGTCAGCTGTGGGAAGTGGGGAAGAGTCACTGCTGGTGTTGGGCACCCCATAAAAATAGTTTGGCTTAGGGTTTTCCCTCTGACAGAATAGAATCACAAATTCTATAAATCTAGAAATCACAAGATCATTGTGGCTGAAAAAAACCTCCAAGATCATCAAGTCTAATCTTTGATCAACCACCACCTTGTCCCCAGCCCAGAGCCCTGAGTGCCACCTCAGGAATTCCTGGGACACCTCCAGGGATGGAACTCCAAACCCCCTGGGCAGTTCCAATCCTGAGCACCCTTTCCATGAGGAATTCTTCCTGATGTCCAACCTGAGCCTCTCCTGGCACAGTCTGATGCTGTTTCCTCTTGTTCTGTCAAGACAAGGCTCTAAATTCTGCTTTGAAAAATAATTTACCCAGAGGCTGTTGCCTCCCAGCTTTCAATTGCTCTGAGCACTTCTGATCTATGAGATATCAATTTCAGAAATGAACCAAATTCCCTGTGGAGAGGAGCCTCAAGTATTCCAGAGCATGGATGGGCTGGGCAAGCACACAGACTGCAGATGGGATAATAATGCTGGCAGGTTCATAACTGCAATAATTCCAGTGCAGGAGAGGTTGGACTCAGCACAGGGAAAGCTTTGGGGTTAACAGGAAGTAATGGATGGGGAATGGAGACCTTAAATCATTAAATAATGGATGGAGAATGGAGACCCTAAATCATTAAATAATGGGCAGGGAATGGAGACCCTAAATCATTAAATAATGAATGGGGAATGGAGACCCTAAATCATTAAATAATGGATGGGGAATGGAGACCCTAAATCATTAAAAAGGATCCTGAACAAACCCAGTCCAGACAGGGATGATCTCATGGTGCTGCTGCAATCTGAGACTTGTGTTGTTTTCCTTAGGTGTGTGAAAGCTGAAATAATCAGATTTTTCCCCATGTGCACGGGCAGCTGGAGGCTGGGTGTCCCCACCCAGCCCTGCAGACTCCATCCTATCCTGGGCCAATGGGGACATCTAGTGACACATCACTGAGAGCTCCCTGCTAATCCTCACAGTCAGCCTTAAGGCTGTAGGAGAAATCTGAACGTTTTTTGGGCAAACATTCCCAGTAGGGTTGTGACAGTTTGAGAGCTGTCACATTCAAGGGCAGCACTTTTCACTTTCCTCCAGCAGAGAGATGTTATCCTCAAGGGAGAGCAATTTAATTAGAAAATATGCAGAAACCAACTTGAATTTTACCATGAGGGTTTGTCTTTGGGAAGATACCCATGGGAATAAGGATTTAATAGGAATTAGACACACTTTGGTACTCGAGGTGTACATTTGTCAACACATTTCTATTTCTTCAGCCAGCACTTCATGTGTTGTTGTCCTTTTTTTTTCCACTCTGATGAGTGATTTTAACATCCCTAACATTTCTTAGAGGATGTAACAGATGATTGTGCTCTCAGTGGGCTGAGCACAGGGATGTGTGTCTGGGGTATCCCAAGGAGAACCAGCTCTGCTGTCTCCCAAGGGGTGACTCCTGTCCCCACCTGGTGTAAATCTGGAGTGGTGGGGGATTCAGCCACCCTGTTGTGGGACAGGTTTTTTCAAATCCTGGCCAGTCCCCTTGTCCCCTCTCCTGTCACTCCAGAGGGGTCTGCAAAGGGTTTGATCCACCCTTTAAAAGGGGTGTTAAAGTCTGTTTCGCCTGTTCCCTCCTTCCATAAATCTGATGGAAAGACCCTTGACTGGTGACAAAGAAATCCATCAGCCTGAGAAATGGATATTTGCTTATTCCACTGGGATCTTTGGGAAGATTTCTTGGGTAGAGGGTGCAGGTTAGGCCTGGGCATGATGTGACACTGCAGTTTGGGATCCCAAAGCACAAGTCAGCATCCAGAGCACCTCAGTGATATTCTGGTGACATTCTGGTGACATCCCACCTCTGGATGCCTCTTGGGCACTGGAAGGGGCTGTTCAGGGAGGTTTGGAGTCCCCAGCCCTGTCCCAAGGACACTCAGGGCTCTGGGACAGGGTGGGAATCAGGCACAGCCTGGACTCGGTGACCTTGGAGGGCTTTTCCAGCCTTAGTGATTCCTTGGTTCTGTTTGGCATTGCCTTTGCAAGCAAAGGGGTTGTGCTGGTGGGATTTTCTTTTGTAAATCTGCTTTCAAAGCTGGATTGGACACTCTGAGAGAAGGGGCTCCCCCAAACTCCTGTGAGGGTGCCCAGATCCTGGAATGGCCTGAGTTTGAGTTTTTGCCCTGAGTTAAGAAGGCTGCAGCTGGCTGTGAGTGGTTTATAAATTCAGCTGCCCTTGTTTTGCACTAATCCCCAAACAGGATTTTTGTGGGACATTTCTCCTGTGCTTGGAGTTGTTCAAACATGGAGCAAGTTACTGCAGTGGTGGAATTACTGCTCAAAGTACCACGGGAAATGTTTCCACAAGCTGCAGCTGAGGGTGTTTACAGTTTCCTAATATTTAAAACAATGTCTCAGCAGCACTTAGGCTGGAGGGGATTTTTGTTGCAGAAAAGTCTGGTCCCCTTGATACAAACATTGCTATTTGTCATCCTGTGTGGATTTGTGATTTCCTTTTACTGGTCTGTAATGTGTGCTCTAAGCATGAATTAATTTATATAGTTACCAAAAGCAGTGGTGATCACCAGGCTGCAATTTGCTCTCTGGCTGTAAACAAGGAATACAAATCTACCACAAAATGTATCTCCCATGGTGGAATAATGTGATTTATCCCATTATTGGCTCTTACTCTAAAAGCAGATTAAATTGGAGTTTTTTCAGAATGGTTACTGGAGTGTTTCAGAATAGTTTTCCCCAGAATCTGCTGATGATAACCCAAGTGAGGAGGCAGCCCTGCTGCTTGTCCTCCCTCACAAATAAGACTTGTGCAGACAATAAAAATAAAGATTTCTGCCCAAGGACATCTCTGATGAACACTGTGGTCAGGGTTGCACTTCTCCTCCTCTCCTTGCAGGAAGCTGGAGACAACAACCAGTTCTGCTGGAGGAATTTGTTCTCCTGCATTAACCTGCTGAGGATCCTCAACAAGCTGACCAAGTGGAAACACTCCAGGACAATGGTAAGGGGGTGTCTCCTCCCCTGAGACCCTCCAGCATTTCACCTGGAGCACATCCCTGCTCTGCACAGCAACTTCAGTCCAGCCTTGTGCTCTGGGTTTATAGTGGGAGTGCTGGAGCTTCTGCTATTCATCATCTTCCCTTTTTTATTTCACACATTGAGCCTTAAATGCAGAAATGCTTTTTCTCCTGCAAATAACATTATTGGTGCTACCCCCAAGCCCCATGCAGAGAGTGTTGGTTGTGTTGGACACTCCTGTTCTCTCTCTGGGGCTTTGAAACCCTGTGCAGAGAGTGTTGGTTGTGTTTGTAAGGAAAATTAATCCACAAACACCAAAGGTTTATGTCCAAAAAGGAGACAGAGGAGTCCTTTTTGCTTTACTTGAATAAAGGAAGAGGCCAAGGGGCATTGCCCTGCGATCTCTCAGATTTTTGGAGGACTCAGCCTCCTTTTATCCCAGTTTCCTGGCCCTTTTCCCTCTCTCTTTCCCCATTGGCTGAGGTACTTGAGAGGCACAGACTTCCCAAACACCTGATACCTGAGATTCCCCTCTAATGTATAACCCTCTCTTTTACTTTTTAATTCTTACAGAATTCATGGTTTTTCCCCATTGCTTCTTTCATCTTCCAATATCCAATTTCATTTACCAGCAAACCTACAGTTTGTTTGTAAAGCAAATCCCTTTTCCCATTCATCAGTCAGTGGAATCCCTTCCATTGTTTCTTTTATCTCTCTGTGCTAATTTTATCTACCAGCAGATCTACAGCTTGTTTGTAAAGACAAATGCAACATTCCCCTCATGTTGAACACTCCTGTTCTCCCTCTGGGGCTTTGAAGCCCTGTGCAGAGAGTGTTGGTTGTGTTGGACACTCCTGTTCTCTCTCTGGCCCTTTGAAGCCCTGTGCAGAGAGTGTTGTTTGTGTTGGACACTCCTGTTCTCCCTCTGGCCCTTTGAAGCCCCTGTGCAGAGAGTGTTGTGTTGAACACTCCTGTTCTCTCTCGGGGGTTTGAAGCCCTGTGCAGAGAGTGTTGTTTGTGTTGGACACTCCTGTTCTCCCTCTGGCCCTTTGAAGCCCTGTGCAGAGAGTGTTGTGTTGGACACTCCTGTTCTCTCTCTGGAATTTGAAGCCCTGTGCAGAGAGTGTTGTTTGTGTTGGACACTCCTGTTCTCCTCTCTGGTCCCTTTGAAGCCCTGTGCAGAGAGTGTTGTGTTGGACACTCCTGTTCTCTCTCTGGGAATTTGAAGCCCTGTGCAGAGAGTGTTGGTTGTGTTGGACACTCCTGTTCTCTCTCTGGCCCTTTGAAGCCCTGTGCAGAGAGTGTTGGTTGTGTTGGACACTCCTGTTCTCTCTCTGGGAATTTGAAGCCCTGTGCAGAGAGTGTTGGTTGTGTTGGACACTCCTGTTCTCTCTCTGGGCCTTTGAAGCCCTGTGCAGAGAGTGTTGGTTGTGTTGGACACTCCTGTTCTCTCTCTGGCCCTTTGAAGCCCTGTGCAGAGAGTGTTGGTTGTATTGAACACTCCTGTTCTCTCTCCGGGGGTTTGAAGCCCCGTGCAGAGAGTGTTGGTTGTGTTGGACACTCCTGTTCTCCCCTGTGGCCCTTTGTGGCCCACAAGCCCCAGGTGCTGGTGCCCAAAGCAGCACAGTTTGTGTGGCTGCCCTGAGCACTCTGCATTACTCACAGCTCGTTTCCTGGCAGATGCTGGTGGTGTTTAAATCAGCCCCCATCCTGAAGCGTGCCCTGAAGGTGAAGCAGGCCATGATGCAGCTCTATGTGCTCAAGCTGCTGAAGATCCAGACCAAGTACCTGGGGAGGCAGTGGAGGAAGAGCAACATGAAGACCATGTCAGCCATCTACCAGAAGGTGCGGCACCGCATGAACGACGACTGGGCCTATGGCAATGGTGAGAGCTGCCAGCCCCACCCCTGCCCTGGTGTGAAGACAGGTGTCTGCCAAAAAAGGCAGGAAACTTCTCTTTGAAATTGAGAATGTAAACCCCTCCCTCCAAATTATTGTCATTTGAAATTGAGGGGCTCTCAGGCAAAGAGATGGGAATTAGGAATAACAGTTCTTTGCTAGGAACATTAAAATAGAAATGCAGGATTACAAAGAACAATCCCAAACACTGCCAGAGTCAGAATCCAAGCTGACACCCGTCAGTCAGTCAGGGTGTTGGCAGCAGTCCCATTCAATGGTGGCTGCATCCTCCTGCAGTGGCAGATGTGGTTCAGCTGGAGCAGTGCTCCTGGAGAAGGTGCAGTTTCCTCTGAAGCTCCAGGGATGATGTGGAAGGGTCTGGTTTTCCTCTGGAATGCAGTGGAAAGAAGGTGCCTTGGTGTCCAAAATCTCAGTTTTTCTCTGGGTAGGAAAGGCTTGGCTCCTGCCCTGGCTGGAGCATCTCCCAGTGGGATGATGGAATTTGATCAGTCATGCCCTGGGACTCCATGGCCATGAACAGGAGATATCTCCTGGAGGGAGGATGGGCTGTGGCAAAGATAAAGATGATTGCCCAGCTGGTTTAAAGCTGGCCCATGAGCAGATAATGTGTGCCAGGAGATCAGGGTCACTGCCCCCCCATGGTGACAGAATACACATTTCTGGCCACATCAACCCAGCACAGCCTGCCCCTGCCTTTGCACTCTGTGCACGTTCTCAATGGAAAGAAAATAAACACCGTGAAAGTTCACTAAAAATCCTTCTGTAAGCTATAGACTGTGTTACACTAAAAATTCCTATAAACCATAAAAAAAAACATAGAGGGTTGAAGTGTTCAGAATATCCTTTACCCTGAAAAAAAGAGCATCTCTGTCCTGATAATGAATTATAAACAACAAAAAAAAAGAGAAATGAAAACAATAATTTTGCTTTTAAACAGTTCATTCTTAAAAGTAAATACCCCATATCCCATAAACACAGTTCAAAAGAGCTGTGAAAACACGAGGAGTTAGTGACAAGTAAAGCCACAAAAGAACTGGTTTTTTTCTTCTTGTAGAAAAAACCCTATAACCAAACAAAAAAGATACAAACTAAAAAATATTATTTAAGTCAGTAAATAACTGAAGTGTTTCTATAGGTTGTTAAGAAAGTGTTGAAGGGGGGAGGAGGGGATAGTCTAAAGGTTTCATTCTGAATTTATTATTTTCTTTGTGTTGTTAATAAGGTTTTTTTTTATTACACCCTTTTAAGTTTTAAACCTGCCTTGCTTTCATTCATAATACTATCCTACAACAAAAAATAATTATATTGAAATTAAAACATCTAAACTACAACACTTATTAATACATTAACCAAATAAAATCAAACTAAACCAAAGCACAACCAGCTTCACTTGGTTTGCCCTAAAACCTCTAAAATTGGGGATTTTTTCCAAAGTTTTATGGCACTGTCAGACTTAGAGCTTTGAAAATACTGGGATTATTTTTCATGTTACCTGTTTGGATAATATGACATAATGTCATGGTTATTGCAGCTTTTCAGTATCATTCATAGTTGCATTTGCCCAAATTAAAAAAAAAGGGGTTAGGAGCTCATAATAAGCTCAGGAGGTTTTAAATGGTTTAAAAGTTGATCCTTGCTTCAGTGGTCAGTGGAGATTTTCAGTAAAAGTGGTGGAGTATTTGTGAAAAAATATAGTATATTATAAAATTATAAAATACAATAAATTATATAATATATAATATAATTTATTATATTTTATAATTGTATTATATATTATATATAATGAATTAATTAATTATAATATATTATTATATAATATATATAATTAATTCTATATTATATTATAAATTATATTGCATATTATAAAATTATAATATATAATATATATTAATATTAATAAATACTATAAAATATTAAGTAATAAATTTTTAATATAATGTAATTAATATAACATAATTAACCTGATATAATATAATATTATATTATATAACATAATATAACGTAATATAACATACTATAACATAACGTAATATAACATAACATAATATAATATAACATAATGTAAATATAATATAATATAATAGTAGTTATAGAGAGTCCTTAAAGCAGAAATCATTACATTTTGATGGGATATATTAAATTGAAGTGCACCCATAATGGGATTTGGGTGGGAATAATGATAATTAGGAGTGGTTGGTTAACTGATGAGCCTTGAGGCTGTGAGGAGCGAGGGCAGAGCGAGGTTTCCCAGCCTGTGCTGTCCCCGCAGACATCGACGCCAGGCCCTGGGATTTCCAGGCCGAGGAGTGCACGCTGCGAGCCAGCATCGAGGCGTTCAACAGCCGCCGCTACGACGGGGAGCGGCGGCCCGAGTTCGCGCCCGTGGACAACTGCCTGCAGAGCGTGCTGGGGCAGCGCCTGGAGCTGCCCCGCGACTTCCAGCGCTCCTACGAGCTCTGGCTGGAGAGGGAGGTGTTCTCACAGCCCATCCGCTGGGAGGAGCTGCTGCACGGCCACTGACTCCTGCCTGCCCCGGATGGGGGAGCGGCCTGGGGTGGGGAAATGGATTTGAGCTGTGCCAGGCACAGAGACTCTGCACACACCTCTTTTTGGGGGTTGTGCTGTGACCGTAAAGGGGCCACGGAGGAGGTTCCAGGTGAGCTCAGGTGTGAGGATTCCCAGCTGGGAGTTCCACCCCTCCCTGCTTTGGATCCATTCTGGTTTGTGGATGTGCTTCCAGCACCACCCCGGGATTGGGATGGGCACAACATTTCCGTCCCTGGGCTGTGACTGTAAAGGGTCACAGAGGAGGTTCCAGGTGAGCTCAGAATTCAGGTGTGTCTGTGCTCAGTGTGAGTGAGGATTCCCAGCTGGGAATTCCACCCCTTCCCTGGTTTGGATCCATTCTGGTTTGTGGATGTGCTTCCAACACCAATACCAGGAGCACTGGCTGGTTTGGGATGGACACAACATTCCTGTCCCTGGGCTGTGACTGTAAAGGGTCATGGAGGAGGTTCCAGGTGAGCTCAGGTGTGTCTGTAGCTCAGTGTGAGTGAGGATTCCCAGCTGGGAATTCCACCCCTCCCTGCTTTGGATCCATTCTGGTTTGTGGCTGTGCTGCCAGCACATGGTTCCTGTGCTGTCCCTGGGGTCCCTCAGCCCTGGTGCCACCAGGGGCAGGTCCTGCACAGTCCCCTGGACACCCACCCACCCTCTGCACCTCTGCTTCCCTCCACCTTCACTCACCTTTCTTCAGCTTGTGTTTGGAGGTCCCATTTCTCTCTGAGTGTCATTATGATTCCACAATCCTCTTTACCCCTTTCCAGCCCTGAGGAGACAACAAACACCACGGTAAATAACCTGATTTTTTACACAGATTTTGGGGTGTTTGGGGGAATGTCCATGCCCTGAGAGGGGAAAGTGCTTTGGTGAACAATTTATGAGTTAAAGAGTGGATTCTGTGGTCCCTAAATTTCAGAATGAATAGGATATTGAGCTGTAAACTTTCTATCCGTTTAATAACTTAATACTTAAATTAAATAATGAACACTACTCTTGGGTAAAGCTGTGTTGCATGAGGGTGGCATTTGTCAAAGCATTGTGTGTTCATATAGGGCAGGGAAGCCCTAAATAAATGTTTGTTATGGCAGGATTTGTGCTAATTGCTTAAATAATTAATTAACCTGGGAATGTTTCTTTCATGGGGTTTGTTCAAGGCCTTGTCCATGGAAATGGCATTAAACCTTTTAAAACCTTTTAAAATACACTTTTGTTCAAAATAAAACAACTTTTAAAGGATACCTCTTTATTTAAGCTTTTTCTTTCTATGTCTTAATTTAAATGTTTCTTTTTTATTATGTTTTTAAGGACAAAAACAAACTCAGTCTTCATCCCTGCCCATCTCCACTCAAGGGAAAATTGAATGAATTACTGAAGAAACTTAGAAAAGCCCTTGGTATTTGGCTCAAACCTTTTTTTTCCCCCAAAGTGTCTTTTTTCCCACAATATGTTGAAAAAAATAACCAGTACATACCCAATGTGCATTTTTCTATATTTTATTTTTAAATTGTGCTTTTCAGTTATTTTTACTGAGAGAAATTAGAACTACAAATCCTTACCTGAATGTCTGGGTGGTGGAGGATGATACAAATTTATCCTGGATTACAATTTATTCAAACCATCACCACCAAATTTTTGGCTTCCCAGAGAGAGAGATCACAGTAAACCTGAACCTCTGCATAGAAAAGTAACTTAGGAGAGGCTACACCTTTATTTAAAATATTTATGTCCCATCCTGGCAAGCAAGCAGCAGTTTCAAACTTTTTTTTTTTTCTTCACAGTGAAGATTTTCTCCTGCTTAAAAATTCTCAAAATTTTTGAGGGGACAGCAATTAAAGAATAATAATTTTATAAGTTCAGCAAGGCAGTTTCAGAATGAAATTTTGGGTGGATTCTGCACAGCTGGAGGAACATCTGTTATCTCACCTCAGCAGGACTGTTGGTTCCAGGAAGCCTCCAGTGTTCCTGTTGTAACTGCAATAAAGAACTTTTTTATTTTTGTTTTCACCCTACAGGTGGTTGCTGAAAGTTTTGCTGTGGGTTTTTTTCTTTCAGCACCTCAGCACGAATTCTTCTGTTTCCTAGGGATGTAAAGCATGTAGAATTGAGTTGTTAATTTCTCGGTCTTCTCTAAGCAACTTTCGAGCTGGTTGGTGAATTTAATGCAAATTTCAGTGAGGGATAAAAGGCTACAAAGGTACAAGGTACAAAACTCCTTTCCGAGTTGTGAAAGGAGAGAGTGATCCCAACAAAAAAAAAAAAAAGGGGGGGGGGATTTAGCCTTTATCTAGTCCGTTTGACAGAGTTAAATATATATTTTTTTCTATTTTCTCTATTTCTGTGAATTTTTCCATAAAAATAACAACTCTGAGATGTCCTGGCTGACTCTGTATTTATCCACTTGTAACCACAGAAGTGACTGGATGAGGTCAGGCTTATTCTACTCTGGAGTTTGAGAAGCTTCCCTTAATAATTTATCAAAGCCTTGCATGTATAAACAGCAGCTTGTTCTGCAGCGAGGTCCAAACACTGTCACAACACACAATATTTTATGTTTTTTTGTCTCCTTGATTGATCATTTCAGTGTTCTGTGCCTTCCTTTTTGCCTCCACAATTATAACATGGCCTCCTGACAGTTGTCTGTGCTAAAAGAAGATAATTAATGTAATTATGATTGTTTCTTTTATGCTGTGTGGTTTGTTAATACAAATGACACAAATAATAGTGGAAATAATTTTTTTTATTATTTTTCTTTCATTATCCAAGGCTCATTCAAGAGAATTTTACTCCCAAATCTGCAGACTTTTTTCCCACACTACCAAGTCTTTTTTATTATTAGGGAAGAGGGAAGTTTCCTTATGCAGCAGAGAGCATATTTAGAGAGGTTAATGTTAAAAATAATTCCATGATCTAAGCAGATTCACTGATATGTTTGTTGGAGTTTGGCAATATTGCAATTATGAACTATATTTTTTTTTCCATAAGGGAATTCAGCTCCTACTGATTTTTTTCACTTGTGCCTGTTTTTTTAATGCTTTGCAAGCGAAAATCTGGTGCTGAGGGATACAGGAGAGACTCCTCTCTCCCATTTTTTTTTTTCCAAATTTAAAAATCGCCCCACCTTTAGAAGCATTACTACCCTTGGATAAAATTGTTGTGTCTAAAAAAGGTGCAGAGAACCAAATTAACCCTTCATGTCCCTATCCCTCCCTCAGACCCCTCTGCCGCCATCCATTCCCTGTGTCTTAGGCCTCGTTTTATGGGGATTTATTGCAAATATCCAACCTCCATTACACATAATTTTCAGGACCTGTTGTCCAGTGGCTCTGGAAGAAGGCAAAGCAGAGGTTGTTTTTGAATTTTTTATGTGGTGAAGGAGGGTGAGTCGGATTAAGCAGAGACTCTCCCATGTCACGCAGTGATAATGTGAATATTCCACTAATAGTCCAGCAAACGCCAATCTTTCCAAAACCTTTGGAAAGCACGCCTTGCTCCCCTCCTAATCTCAGCTCAAAGCTGTCGCGGCGGCGATTTTCTCGCCTCCTTGTGACATTTCCCTGGGGATTTTAGCAGTGGGCGGCACACGGGCGGTAATGGCGGCGCCCGCTCCCCTCAGCGCCCTCATCCCCCTCAGAGCTTTTCCCGCCCTTTTCCCCGTCACCACGGCAGCGGCGGGAATGCGCTGGTCCCGCCCCCTCGGCAGCTGATTGGACAATAGGCGAGTATCTCAGCTGATTGGTCAGATGGACTGTCAATCAGCACCTAATTGGACAAATGAGCTGTCAATCATAGCAGATCCCCCCGCCCTGTCGCTATGACAACGCGACGCTGAGGGGAAGGAGGCGAAGCCGTGGCGGCTCTGAGGGGGAAGAGGCGCCGCCGCTTCAGAGCCGCGGGGATGTGGGGACGGGAAGGTGAGATTCTGCCATTCCTACAGGGGACAGAAAAAGGGGTCAGGAGGGACCTGCTTCCCTGACAGGAAGGTGGGAGTTCGGGCTCTGCTCCCAGCCTCAAGTTCGTGCCGGAGATTTAGAGTGGATATCAGGAAAATTCCTTCCCTAAAAGAGTTGTCCGGCCCTGGCACAGCTGCAGGGTTGGATGGCGTTCCCATGCTTAGAGGGATTTCAAAGATTGTGTGGATGTGGCACTTGGGGACACTTGGGGTCAGTGCTGGCCTTGGCACTCCTGGCTGGATTTGGTCTTGGAGGTTTTGTCCAGAATTCTGTGACTGCAAACCTGGAGGGCTTTGCTGAAAAGCTCAGAGTCCTGCAATCTGACAATTAGCAGCTGATTTTGCTGAAAAGCTCAGAGTCCTGAATCTGAGGATTAGCCGATTTCACAGGTGAGTATCAGCTTTTAGGGATGACCCCCTGGACCTGTTTTTGCAAGGCACTGACTATTTTTTCCCTTTTTCCCTTCAAAGTTTAATGGGAACCGACACAGGCACTGTGCTTTATTCACACTGTGTAACTAACCATTTAATTTTGTGTTGCAGGGTCCATCTCCAGGGCTTGATGTAGAGTCCCAGCTGCTCCTTTAAAGGACTCAGCCATGGTAAAACACCTTTGATCCTTCAGAAGTGTTGATAACCCTTTTTTAAGGAAAAGGTTCATATCCAAAAGGTTCACAAATTCACTTTGTGTGCAACTATAAACCTAATTCTGATTTCTACCTTTTTTTTGTTCTTGGCTGCAGGCTGTAAAATTTTGTACACAATTTTGTAAAATTTTGCATATAAAACCTGTGAGCATCTTTGGTATTTGGAAAGATCAGCTACAAGCTGAATTCCTACTAGGAACCTGCAAGTGCTCACAAAATCCAGCAGAGACCCTGGGCAAACAAGGAATGGGACTCAGGTGACTGAGTCAAAATCCATGAAGGGGGAACATTCCAGCATGTGAAGTATTTCACAAATTCTGTCCAATTAAGGTCTGTGAAAGAGGCTTGTCTCTCATCTCAAACATATGGCTGAGCTCAAGTAGTTTCATTCTGCAAATAATCTGCCATCAGCTGCAGTTTACACTCTTGTTTTCTCTCTTTTTTGCTTCTTTAATAGAGGGTCTGTGTGCTTTATGTAGAACATTCAATTTATTTGTTTTTTAGTTTTTGTTGGGTTCTTTTTTTGTTTGTTTTGGTGGGGTTTTGGGGGTTTTTTGGGGGTTTTTTTGGTTTGGTTTAGTTTGTTTTTGTTTTTGTTTGTTTTGTTTGGGGTTTTTTTCAGTTTTTCTTTACCTGCTCATATTCTTTTTTAGTTTTTCTTTACCTGCTCATATTCTTTCACACCATGGTCCCAGCTGATTCAGAGGATTGTGCCCTTTACTCTGTTCTCACCCCTCAGAGCACAAATGTTTGTCCCTTTTGCACTGAGCAGTGCTGAGCTGTGAAAGGAGTTTTTAGGAATTCTGACATGGTGGGTTTGGGTTTGTTTAATCACCAGTGGTGGGAGAGCAGCTCCATCCCAGATCCATGGAAACTGTGGGAGGGTGTTCTGCTTTCCTGCTTTAAGATCCAGAGTCACAGGCAGCCACACAGGAGTGGATGAACACAGGCCAAGTTACTTCAGGACTGCATCCTCATGTGGTAATTAAAAAAAACAATCAGTGGAAAAGAATGTTTGGCTTCCATTGTGCACAAACCTTTTTTTAGCCAGATGGAAGCACAGGAGGACAGTGATTAGCTCAGTCTGATGGCTTTAGAGGTTCTGACAGCCTGCAGAGCAAACAGGGGTTGGGTGGAAGTTTTATTAATGCTTAGGAGTCTTGCCATAAAATCACAAAGTGCTGGGGTCTGGGTGAGGGGCTCTGAGCTAATGCTTGAGCCAGGACTAAGAGGGAGCAAAACAGCTGCTCTGGGATGTCTTGGGATCATGGAATCATGGAATGGTTTGGGCTGGAAGGACCTAAAAGCTCATCTCATTCCAACCAAATTCTACTGTCCCAGATTTCTCCAAGCCCTGTCCAGCCTGGCCTTGGACATTCCAGGGATTGGCAATTCCAGCCCAGCCAGGAATCCCTTCCCCAATCTCCCCTTTCCCAGTTCCCTGTGTCCTGTCCCTCCATCCCTTGTCCCCAGTCCCTCTCCAGCACTCCTGCAGCTCCTCCAGGCCCTGCAATGTGCTGGGAGCTCTCCCTGCATCCTTCCCTTCTCCAGGCTGCCAATTCCCAGCTCTCCACAGCCTCACACTGGATCCATCTCCTCTCCAAGGGATTGATGGATCCAGGGCCTTCCCTTGCAATCTCAGGGAACCATCAAGGCTCTCCCTTCCCTTTTCCTCTCTTTTCCATCCCCACTGGCCATCAAAATCCCTCTGGATGGATTCTGAGTGTCCTGAATCCCAGAATCCTGGCCTGCCCTGCCTGGGAAGGGAGCTCAGAGCTCATTGCAGGGACACCTCCCACATCCCAGGCTGCTCCAATCCTTCCTGGGCCATTGCAGGGATCCAGGGATTCTCTGGCAATCCCAGCCCAGCCAGGAATTCCTAATTCCCCAATCTCCCCTTTCCCAATTCCCTGTGTCCTGTCCCTCCATCCCTGGTCCCCAGTCCCTCTCCAGCTCTCCTGCAGCCCCTCCAAGCCCTGCAATGTGCTGGAAGCTCTCCCTGGATCCTTCCCTTCTCCAGGCTGAGCACCCCCAGCTCTCTCAGTCTCTCAGTCTGGAATTCTCTAACCCAGAAGTGAGACAACAAAGACCCAAAACTGAGTGGCTTTGTGGTCGTTTTCTCTCTGCAGGCAGGCAAAGGCAAAAAACCCAAAGGTAAAGGCAGAAAGCTCCCAAAAATTCCAAAGGAGGTGAAAGAAGTGTTTGTCCTCAGCCCAGCTGCCATGCTCAACGCTTACTACATCTCTCACAACGCTGCTGCCTTCCTGGAATTCCGGGGCTATCCCTGGCCTGGCTCTCTCAAAAAGAAGGGGAAGAAAAAGAAGTGAACTCACCCCAAGTCCTTGGTGAAGACTCTGCTGTGATTAAACCCACCCTGGCTCTGCAGTGATCAGCTCAAATATTTTCCTGTGTCCTACAAAGACACTTTTATTGCAGCTCATGGACAGGGACAAAGGGCAGGGGACGCTGTGCCATTGTCACTTCACCTGTGCCTTGCTGGGGCTGGGTTCACCCAGCCTGCTGCCACTCCTATGGATGGGATGAGCTCCTGAGATCTGCTTGAGCTCGGGAAGGATTGACAGAGTCAGTCATGTGAGGGGGAGATGGGAAGGGGCTCAGCCTGGAGAAAAGGGGGATCAGGGGGGCCCTTGTGGCTCTGCACAAGTCCCTGCCAGGAGGGGACAGCCCCAGCTCGGGCTCTGCTCCAGGAACAGGGACAGGAGGAGAGGGAACGGCCTCAGGGTGGAATCAGCAGGAATTTCCCCATGGAAAGGGTGGGCAGGGATTGGAACTGCCCAGGGAGGGTTGGATCCCCATCCCTGGAGTGTCCCAGGAATTCCTGGATGTGGCACTCAGGGTGACAAGGTGGGCGTCATTCACAGCTTGGACTGGATGATCCTGGAGAGCTTTTCCATCCCCAGTGATCCTGGGAATGTGACCTAGGCCTTGTCAGGGATTCTGGGATGGGATGTTACACCCAGCAGAGGTGGTGATGAACCCCCACCCCCAGGCTGTCCTCACTGTGACCATTCTCAGCCCCAGCATCCTGCCTGGAGACCCAAGTTCAGTGTCACATTCAGAGCTCACAGGTTCTGTGTCACATTCAGAGCTCACAGGTTCTGTGTCACATTCAGAGCTCACAGGTTCTGTGTCACATTCAGAGCTCACAGGTCCTGTGTCACATTCAGAGCTCACAGGTTCTGTGTCACATTCAGAGCTCACAGGTTCAGTGTCACATTCAGAGCCCACAGGTTCAGTGTCACATTCAGAGCCCACGTGTCACATTCAGAGCCCACAGGTTCTGTGTCACATTCAGAGCTCACAGGTTCTGTGTCACATTCAGATCCCACATGTCACATTCAGAGCCCACAGGTTCTGTGTCACATTCAGAGCCCACATGTCACATTCAGAGCCCACAGGTTCTGTGCACATGCAGAGCTCACAGGTTCTGTGTCACATTCAGAGCTCACAAGTTCAGTGTCACATTCAGAGCTCACAGGTTCTGTGTCACATTCAGAGCCCACAGGTTCTGTGTCACATTCAGAGCTCACAGGTTCTGTGTCACATTCAGAGCCCACAAGTTCTGTGTCACATTCAGAGCTCACAGGTTCTGTGTCACATTCAGAGCTCACAAGTTCTGTGTCACATTCAGAGCCCACAGGTTCTGTGTCACATTCAGAGCTCACAGGTTCTGTGTCACATTCAGAGCTCACAGGTTCTCTGTAACATTCAGAGCCCACAGGTTCTGTGTCACATTCAGAGCTCACAGATTCAGTGTCACATTCAGAGCTCACAGGTTCTGTGTCACATTCAGAGCTCACAGGTTCTGTGTCACATTCAGAGCCCACAGGTTCTGTGTCACATTCAGAGCCCACAGGTTCTGTGTCACATTCAGGAGCTCACAGGTTCAGTGTCACATTCAGAGCTCACAGATTCAGTGTCACATTCAGATCTCACAGGTTCAGTGTCACATTCAGAGCCCACAGGTTCAGTGTCACATTCAGAGCTCACAGGTTCAGTGTCACATTCAGAGCCCTTCTGCTACATTTGTTCCATGGGTGTTCAGCACAGCCCTGGGGAAATCATGAAACTGAGAAGAGCTGTGCATCTCTGCCAGGCCTTTCCACCCCTCTGACTTCCAGGTACCAGTCAATTAGCATCAACCCAAGCCAATAAAGGCCTGGAAATCCCTGTGCTGTTTCTCCAGCCTAAAATATTCCCTCTCTGAGGAGGTTTTGACCAGGGAAAATCATAATTGGTGGCATTACTTGTCAGCAGCTGCTGTCATTTGTAGCTTGCTGCAAACTCCATTGGGTTTGTTTCACCTACATGTGGTACAACTCACCCCAAAAACCAAACTTGGTGTTTGGGCAAAAAAATATATATGTATATGAAGGGTTTATTTTAAAGCAATTTGGTTGCAGTGGAAAACAGCCATGTAGCCATTTTGGCTGTTATTATCTCTAGGAATATGACAACATGAAAGCATAAAAATAACACTTAAGAAAATGTGATATAAGGAAAAGAGAGGGAAAGGATAAGAGAAGGATCTCACCACCCACAGGTCTCGTGATGAGAGTTGGTTGTTGCAATCTCAGTGTCTGTTGGTCCAACTGGTGTTCAGAGTGGATCCAGCAGGTGAGGAGGGGAAATCCTGCAGAAGTCTGGGAGGAATGCACAGAACACAGAATCTGAGTTTGTATTCACTCAGGCTCAGGTGTGGGGGGTTCCCCCCTGGATGATGGAATGCTGTGGGTCACACTTTGGGACTCTGACACCTCCAAAGGTGATGCTGCTGCCTTTTGTACCAGCACAGTTCACCAAGGTGAACTCCTTGGGGCTACCTGTGAATATCCTGACATTCCAGGGCAGGGAGTGATCCCAGCTGAATTCCCTAGAGCAGGGACAAAGAGGCAGTGCCCTACTCAGACCTGATAAAGGGTCGCTTCTCACTTTGTGCTCCTTGGCACAGTAACTTCTACCCGGGATGTTTGAGCTGCCAGCATCCCTCTCTCTCTATTGTGGATCCATTTTTCTCCCCAGCTCCAGGATAATTGTTGGAAGTAGCACCTTTATCTTATCTCAGGTTTAAAACCCAATATTCCAGCTAGTGGGTGGCTCTGCTGGTCACATATATCTGTGACCACCAGTTTTCAGTTTTTGCAGCTTTCTGTAGTGGGCAAAAACCCTCAGATTTTAGCAATGTCTAAGCCATGACCCACTTCAGCCTCTCCCAACATGTTAAGAAAATAATCACAGGATCATTAAAAATTGAAAGATCACCAATTGTGTTGGGTTGATGTGGCCAGCAACGTGAATTCTGTCCCCAGCTGTTAACCCGGGTGGGGCAGTGACCCTGATCTCCTGGCACACATTATCTGCTCATGGGCCAGCTTTAAACCAGCTGGGCAATCATCTTTATCTTTCCACAGCCCATCCTCCCTCCAGGAGATATCTCCTGTTCATGGCCATGGAGTCCCAGGGCATGACTGATCAAATTCCATCATCCCACTGGGAGATGCTCCAGCCAGGGCAGGAGCCAAGCCTTTCCTACCCAGAGAAAAACTGAGATTTTGGACACCAAGGCACCTTCTTTCCACTGCATTCCAGAGGAAAACCAGACCCTTCCACATCATCCCTGCACCTTCAGAGGAAACTGCACCTTCTCCAGGAGCACTGCTCCAGCTGAGCCACATCTGCCACTGCAGGAGGATGCAGCCACCATTGAATGGGACTGCTGCCAACACCCTGCCTGACTGACGGGTGTCAGCTTGGATTCTGACTCTGGCAGGGTTTGGGACTGTTCTGTGTAATACTGCATTTCTATTTTAATGTTCCTAGTAAAGAACTGTTATTCCTAATTCCCATCTCTTTGCCTGAGAGCCCCTCAATTTCAAAATGAGAATAATTTGGAGGGAGGGGTTTTACATTCTCCATTGCAAAGAGAAGTTTTCTGCCTTTCTTGGCAGACAGCTGTCCTTCACACCAGGACACCAATCCAGCCATGAACCCAGCCCTGGTGTTGAGCAGCACCTTCAGGAGGGACCCCAGGCTGCTGCATTTCCTGTTTCCCTGCTGATCAGCTGCCTCTGCCCTGCTCTGATGACGCAGGGATGTGGTTTGCAGCCCCACTTTGCTCTGAGCTGTGCACCCACGTCTCCTCCTCAGCCTTCTCTCGTTTTCTCACTTCCCCACCACCCACCAGGAAGTCTCTGGTCACAGCAGCTCGCAGCTATTTCCTCCAGTCATCAGCTTTCTAAAGCCAGAGATCCCTTGTAAACTCTGTATTCTGCATCTCCAGCTAAGAAATCAATTAAAAACCCAAAATATTCTATTTTTGTATGGTATATTTACCATACAGAGCTTTTTTAGGGACAGATGTTTGTGAGCACTCAAGTAGGAACTGCATAATGTGGTAAAGGATGATTAAAAGTGAGCAAGGTTATTTTTACATCTGTGGTAAACTGGAGCTACAATACTTTCAAAACTCACAGTATCCAAAATTTACTGGAATATTTTTGAAGTAACAGTAAATGTTATTATGTGTTCTCTCTTTAACAAAAATTCTGATTTCAGCATGATGCCACTGAACACAGCAGTGAAGTGCAAAGGACAAAGACTCTGCTTTCCAGTGCATCTGAAAAGTTGCCATTCACTTCTTTGTCAGCAGATGAAAAAACCCTCCCAACAATCCCAAACTGAGAAATCAAACACTTTTTTTTTTCACTCCTTCTTTCTTTTACCTCTCAGCTGAATCTTGCATGCAATCTCATCTCCCTGGTGGTTTAAGAAAGACAAAAAAGACGTAAGTTTGGACTTCAAATGGCTGGATTTGCTTAGAAGTGCTGCAGGCTGTGCCATGACTTTTGTGGATGTGACTCCACTGGGTCCCCACAGCTGCACTGGGAAATTTGCAGCTATTCCTGCTTTATCCCAACCTGCAAAATTCAGATGTGATTTTATAGGGAATCCCCACAGGTGCACTGGGAAATTTGCAGCTATTCCTGCTTCATCCAACCTGCAAAATTCAGATGTGATTTTATAGGGAATCCCCACAGCTGCACTGGGATATTTGCAGCTATTCCTGCTTCATCCAACCTGTAAAATTCAGATGTGATTTTATAGGGAATCCCCACAGCTGCAAAAAGAAAATTGCAGCTATTCCTGCTTTATCCAACCTGCAAAATTCAGATGTGATTTTATAGGGAATCCCCACAGCTGCATTGGGATATTTGCAGCTATTCCTGCTTTATCCCAACCTGTAAAATTTGGATGTGACTTCACAGAGAGTTCCCACAGCTACAGGGGAATATTTGCAGCTATTCCTGCTTTATCCCACCTGTAAATTTTGATTTTCAGATGAGCTTTTCTGGGGTGCAGGATTTAAGCTGAGTTCATGATGAATAAATCCTGCTCTGCCCAACTCCACCAAGAGTTTTGTTTGGGGAATCTGCAAGCTGGATTTTCCCTTTTTCTGTGTCACAGCTCAAGGAAATTGGGTGTTGCACGTGTCAGGTCTTGCAGGGAGTTCCATTCTTGTGGTGTTGGGGTTTCCTGTGCTCTGCTGCCACTGCTGGCTCACGTTTCCTGCAGGAAGTTGTGTACCAGAGCCCTGCTGTTAAAAATACAGGAGATGTTGGTGTGTGTTTGTGGGTGGGGAGAGCCACGGGGCTGTTCTGGGATGGGAGTGGAAGAAAGATTTAAAAAAAAAAAAAATATATATATATATATAGATATAGATACAGTTATAGATATAGATATATATACATATATATATAGATAGATATAGATATATAGATATAGATATATAGATATATATAGATATAGATACAGATATAGATATATATATAGAGATATATAGATATGTAGATATATAGATATATAAAATATTAAAATATAAATATAAAAATAAAAATAAATATATTATAACAAATAAATATAGATAGAAATATCATTATATATAAATATAAAACATGAGTATATAAATATTTATATTTAAATATAATAAATATAAATATAATTTAATTATAATTTTTAATTTTAATGTAATGTTTTATAAATATATTAGAAATAGAAATAGAAATATATTGAGATTATAATTATAAAACAAATATAGACAGAAACATCAATACATACATATATAAAAAATAGAAAAAATAAATATAAATATTTAAATGTAATTAATATAAATATACATATAATTAATTATAAATTTTAATTTTTAATGTAATAATTTTTATAAATAGAAATAGAAATATAAAATAACTATAACTATAACTAAAAATATAAATATATCGAGATTATAATTATAAAATAAATATAGATAGAAATATCAATATATACATATGTAGAACATAAAATATAAAAGGTGAATATATAAATATTTCTATTTAAATATAACCAATATAAATATACATATAATTTAATTATACTTTTTAATTTTAATGTAATATTTTATAAATATAAATATATAGATATAGGTAGATACAGATATAGATATAGGTGTAAATATAAATATAAATATATCAAGATTATAACTATAAAATAAATATAGATAGAAATATCAATATATACATATATAGAATATAAAATAATAATATATAAAAATATAAATATAAATATTTAAAAATAATTAATGTAGATATACATATAATTTAATTATAATTTTTAATTTAATGTAATAATTTCTAAATATAGATATAATAAATATAGATATAGATATAAAATATAAAATTATAAAATTATTAAAAAAATATATAAATATCTATTATTCACCACATTTGGACTGAGGCTGTTTCAATCTGTACGTGAGCAGCTGCCTGTCCTCTCCCTTCCCTCCAGGCAGCATTTCTGCTTTGCCAGGTTCCTCCTTCCCCAGGATTCCACCTGAGGAGAAGCAGAGTGGGTTTTTGGATGTGTGGAAAAGTTTGAGGGATGCTTTTGTCCCAGTTCCCATTGGATGAGCTGCCCTGGCTGTCACTTCCCAGCTCCAAGAAAAGGGATCTCCAGAACAAAGAGAATTTTTCAAGAAAAACTTCCTTGCAAGAGGATTTTTAAATGTTGGCTCTTGATAGAGACAACAGAGAGAAATAAAATAAAATTCTCAGTGGGTTAACTCTTCTCTCCTTCACTCATTTTTCACTGTCCTCCCCTGGTGCCATTTCAAGAAGAAAAAAATTCAATTTTACTGTTTTTTTATAAAGCTCTGTTTTGCAAACTTCCTGTATATTTTTAAAAAATTACATAAGCTGGTTTTTTTTCTCTTTTTTTGCTTCTGTAACTGTCATACAAAGGAGCAAAAGGAATTTTAGAAATTTTAGAACTCCCAGGAATGGTTTTCAGGCAGGTACCAGGACACCTGCAGGTACCAAAGGCTCTGGGATGGGTTTGTTCCATCCTGGTGAGTTTTCCACTGTATAATTTTAATTTTCCAGTGGTTTTTTCTTTTGGTGTCCCCTTAGAGGAACATTTCAGGGCCTTCCCACCTCAACAGCTTCAGACCATAAAAGGATCCTGGGTAGAAAATACATTGTTCCTTGAATTTTAATTTTTTTTGGTTGCACATAATTTTGTCCAAAATATATATTTAACTATTTTAATAAAATAAAAGCACTTAAAATTGATGTGCTCCTTTTAGGTTGTTGCCACATGATTCCAGGAAAAGCAACCAAAAGGAAAAATTAAATTTAAAGTCTGATACATTCACAACTAAGCTTAAGTAAACCAAGCATGAAATCTTTATTTAAAAAAAAGTGTCAGCATTTGTCTTTGAGGTGTAACTGGCACTAAAAGAGAGAAATGTGTAAGAAAAAAGAGAGAAATATTTAATGGAATCATGGCTGCAGTGAATTCCTGGGAATCCTGTGCCATGAAAGGAGCAGTTTGCTCTCTGGTGGAAATTCTCAACCTAAATATTCAAAAGTTCACCTGCATTTACTGCTGAATATTTTTAATATTTTAAATATTTTTAGAGTATTTTTAATAGCTGAAAACACAAGGATAGGCCAAGTGCTCCTACAATGCTAGAGGAAATATCAGCAGGGAGACAGCAGCACATGGATAATTGAAGAAAGCAAAAATGCTTAAAGCTGTTTAGTACAAGCTGAAAATTACATTAAATTTCAGATTTTTTTTTCTCTCTCAGGATAATTCAAGTGGGTCATGCAACTCTTTTCCCACATAATTTAATAAGTTTTGTGAAAGATGGAGATAATCAGCCTGGGATAAAAGTTTTTTCTGTGCAGACCAGGATGTTAAATCAGAAATGACAACACTGATATTTGAGTTAAAGCTGTATCAGTGAAGCAATGAAGTCCCAGTGATTATTGCAGCTGGGGTTTCCTGGAGTTTTCCCAGTGCTGACATGGCCACACACCTGAGAGAGGCTTTAAATGTGGATTATCTCACCCTGCCTTGCTGTGGCTGCTGAGCTGCTCATGCAGGGATAAAAAGCAGGTGGGAAACACAAATTATGGCCACTTCCCAAAAAACCTTCATGTTTCTTTGTCACACAGAATGCTCATTCCTTAAATTATGGCATCCCTGAAAAAAAAATTTAAAATTAAAAAAAAATTTTTAAACATTTCTGTCTGCAGGGGATTTCTGCTCTGTGATGTTTGTGGTGAGTTTCCCATCCTGGGTTTGGGGTAGAGATGCTCAGGGAGGAGCAACTGGGAGCGTTTTGCTGCTGTAAAATGGAATTATTTTCACTAGAGGAGGGCAGGAGCCTGGTGAGGATGATGATTTCCTGCCTGTGGGGTTTGTTTGGGTTCTCAGTTGATTTTATCAAGCCAGGGAACACCCAGGTGGGTTGTACTGGAGCTTGCCAGGCTCTTACTCCAGTTGAGTTTGGCATGGGCTCCAACTCCTCTGGAATGGCACAGCCTGAGATGGGTCCTTGAAAGATTCTGTCACCTGTTGTTTGGCTCCTGAGACACTTTATCAGGAAGAACTTCCTGAAATTAAATACAATATTTAAGGGAGCACCTCCTAAGCATAGCTTGACTTTGGGAACTGTCCTAGGAGCAGCTCTGTTTTTTTGAAATCTGCACACTTTTATCAATTCCTCATCCTTTTCCATTGTCTCACTCACGTGCTTTGCACAGTTTCTGTTCCCAGCACCAGAAAAGCAGACAGCAGAGTAGCAAACACTTCCAGCTCCTACATGACAGGTGATATTTTGCTTTTCTCCCGTAGAACCACAGCTGGGGTCTCTCAGAATGTTTCAGCAGATCTTAAAAATTCTCTTCTACAAGTTTCTGCAGGAGAGAAGATGGAAGGAGGTGTCTGTGGGATTCCCACTGGTGACCTGCTGGGAATGCCCCTGGTGATCCAGGACTGCTCCAATCCTGTGGAACTCAGAGCTGTGCTCACCTGAACCCACTCACCTTCCATCAAGTGATGTTGTTACACCCCTGTTCCCTCAAAATTCCCTCCTTCAGCTCTTTAGGGTAACAAAGCACACTGCTTCCACCCCTTAATATCCTTACATATTTTAAACCTGTTATTCTTGTTGCTTCCCTCCTTTCCCCACATTGCTGCTGCTTCATCAGCACAAGGTGACAATTAACATCCCCAACCTGCAGATTTCCTTCTCGCAGGATTGATCTTCCCCAAATCTAAATGTCTGCATCAATACTGGGACTAGTTATCTCAATTAACACAGTGAGAGCAGCTCAGGATGGGATTCCTCTGATTAAATGTGTGCAGGGGCTTAGAGCAGTGTCCTGTTCAAGTACAGGAACATTGGTGAGATCAGTCTCCAATTTATAAGATTTTGCTGAGAAAGCAAATTAAAATCTAGTGTGGCAGCAGAAATGTAAGATCTTTAATGTAAGTAATTTCCTCACATGGGAAATCAGCATGGCCAGGGCTTAGCCCTCAGGAATTTGGGCTAAAGGCCATAGAAATGGGTTTGGGAGAAAATGGGAAAAACTCTGTGACTCTGGTGTGTTGGATGATGAGGGTAAGACTATGGGATATTCTGTGTCTAAAGGGAGGCTGTGCCTTTGGGACAGCTCAGAGGACAAAAATAGGGTGTGGGGTAAAACTGTGGGATATTCTGTGTCTAAAGGGAAACCAGCCAGGCTGAGTCTTTGGGACACTTCAGAGGACAAAAACAGGGTAAAACTGTGGGATGTTCTCGGTGTCTTAGGGGAAACCAGACAGTTTGTGCCTCTGGAACACTTCAGAGGACAAAAACAGTGTGCAGGGTAAAAAACTCTGGGATATTCTCAGTGTCTAAAGGGAAACCAGCCAGGTTGAGCCTTCGGGGCACTTCAGAGGACAAAAACAGAGTAAAACTGTGGGATATTCTCAGTGTCTGAAGGGAAACCAGACAGTTTAGAACACCTGTGAAGACAGTGGTACAGGATAAAACTCTGAGATATTCTGTGTCTAAAGGGAAACCAGCCAGGCTGAGCCTTTGGACAAAAAACAGGGTGCAGGGTAAAAAACTCTGGGATATTCTGTGTCTATAAGGAAACCAGCCAGGTTGAACCTTTGGACAAAAAAACAGGGTGCAGGGTAAAAAACTCTGGGATATTCTGTGTCTAAAGGGAAACCAGCCAGGCTGAGCCTTTGGACAAAAAACAGGGTGCAGGGTAAAAAACTCCGGGATATTCTGTGTCTATAAGGAAACCAGCCAGGCTGTGCCTCTGGAACACCTCGGAGGACCAGAACTCGGTGCCTGTGACTCGGGGAGTGGAGCAGAACCGGGGAATTCTCTCTGGAGCTTATCTCTCCTGCCCAGGGGGGAGCTGACCCTGCTGACAATAACCGCGGGGTTATCGCAAAGACCCGCCCAGCCACGGGGACACGGCGACAAAAACACACCCTAAACATCCCCGGGGTGATCAGCGCCTGCTCAGGGAATTTATTCCCCCTTCCCTTCTTCAGCCTCATCTTTGCCTCCCCGTTAATTGTCCATAGAGATGCTTTGAGCTCCCACCCAAACCATTCTGTGGTGAGCTTGACCAAACTGGATCTTTATTTGTATATATTTGAAAATAAGAAGTGAAAATAAGCTGAAAATGTCTGAGGAATGCCTGCAAATGGGGAGAACCACATGTAAGGATCTAAATTGGAGAGAGGGAATATTCAAGTGAAAGATCAGAAATGTGCATTTGCAGATTTTGAAATGTGTGTTTGCAGAGCCCCGAGATGCTGCAGGAATCCAAAATCCCCGCAGCAGCAGCTCTCCAGAACAATCACAGATTTTGGGAACTACAATCTCTAACAGAGCTTTTCACTACAGGAATCAGCCCCAAATCCAGCCGCGGTTTTGCTCAGCTCCAGAGAAGCTGTGGAAGGCAGAGCCTGGCCAGAGCCACTTGAAACAAACGCAGTGCACCCCAAAATTCTCCCTGGATGTAGGAAAAACCATCCTGGCTTTTTATGAGCCATGCAAAAATGGCTTAGTGCAGGTTCCTGAACAATCCCACTGGCTGCCATTTTCTTTTTAATCTAAAAAGATCAAAGAGGGAGAGAAGAAAAAGGCCAAGGAGCTGCAACTGTGCTCTTCCCCCTCCCATCTGTATGGTCAATGTTTGAAAAATGCTCTTTGTGGTCTCTCACTGGTTTGGTTTTTGGGGTTTGTTTGGGTGTTTTTTGGTTTTTGGTTTTTTTTTTTTTTTTTTTGGTGGGTTTTTTGGTTGGTTGGTTTGGTTTTTTTGTTGTTGTTTTTTTTAAATTTTTGTTGTTGTTGTTGTTTGTTTGTTTTTGGGTTTTTTTCACAGGTTGTCCCAGAGGTTGTGGACTCCACATCCCTGGCAGTGTCCAAGGCCAGGACAGGAATCTGGGATAATGGCAGGGATTGGAACTGGATTATCCCCAAATTCCCTCCCAACCAAACCCATTTTTCTCTGATTTTCCCTTCCCAGACCCAGCAATGGAGACATTTAAATCTCCCCCCATCCTTGTTCCTCCCCAAACTTTCCCTGAACACCGAATTTGGCATTTCCTGACCAGCCTCCAGCACTCCCCTGGCTCCTTTCCTCCTGCTGGCCACATCTGTGCTCCCACTTGAGTCTTTTCCCAAATTTTTAATGTGGGATTGTGGATTTCTAGGAGAACAATTTTCCAAAGAGAAAGGGTTGGTTTGTTCCCACTGAATAATGATGCCTATCTAAATGATATTTAGAATATTAGTATATTCTATAGGTATAGAACATATTAATATAGGTATGGGACAAGATGGAGATTTTGGTTTTTCTTCCTTCTTCTTCCTGGGTTTAGGTGGGATTTCTAATTTTAATTGCATAGAAAATGCCACACTGTGGGTCATGGGTGTTTAGTCATTGGGTCAAAAGTAAAAATTATTTAGCTGTTAGTTTTTAATGGGGCAATTAAGCCTTAAAAGATCTTTTAATGAGCAAAACAGTGCTCAATTTTTTTTTATTTTTAGCTGGTTAGCTAGCAGTGCTGTACCATAAATAAGAATTAATAAACAACTGAGTCCAAACAAAACTCAGCCTCTTGTGCATCAATCCCTGACTAAAATGAAAATAATATTCCCCAAGGCAGAATTCCCAAGCTGTGTCCAACTCTGGTGTCCTGAGATTTGTGGGATTTTCCTGGCTCACCTAAATCCATTTTTTTCCAGGACCTTCCTCCTGTGGGGATCCCAAGGAATTTTTTTTTTTACTTGAAAATAAACACAAATGGTTCCTTAATGAAGGGACACCCCAAAAATATTTTGTTTTCCAGGTTGTTCTCAAGCAAATTCTGGGAATTCTCCTCGTGCCTGTTCCTGTTGTGTTCTCCATGTGATTCCTAAGGAAAAACAAATCCAACTTCAGGGAATATCAAGTCCCACCTCAAGGCACAAAAACCCCACTAATTTATATTTTATTTCCCCCTCAAGGCACAAAAAACCCCACTAATTTATATTTTTATTTCCCACCTCAAGGCACAAAAAACCCCACTAATTTATATTTTTATTATTTCCCTCAGCTGCTTTCCCTTCTGTGTTTTAAATCCTTCTCCTTTACTTTTCAGCTCCCAAAACCATGGAATTGTTTCCATTGGGAAAAACCTTTAACATCATCAAGCCCCACGGGCAGCCCTGGGACAGTGAGAGGTGGATTGTGAATTCCAAATTTGTATTTTTAACTGGATTTTTCCACAGAAAATGGGGAAAATAAACTTTAAAGTGGATTTTCCCACAAAAAAATGTAAATTTTAAACCTGATTCTCCCACAAAAAGGGGGACATTTCCCTTTTGTACTGTATCTTAAAAAAAAATAAAATAAATAAAAATATATATATAAATTCTGTTTTAAACTGTATTTTTTTCAGCAAAATATAAGGGAAACATTTCTATTTTGAACTGCCTTTTCCCCCACAATTTCCACTTTAAAGTGGATTTTTTCCATGAAAACAAGGAAAGAAAAATCAATTTTAAATGTGTCTTTTTTCTGCAAAAATAGCAAAAAACCCCCATCAAAACTATTTAAAACAGATTTTTTTTTCCCACAATTTTTATTTGAAAATATGTTGTCCAGGAATTTACATTTTAAACTGGATTTTCCCAACACAAATACGAGAAAAAAAATTTTTTACAGATTTTTCTGCAGCTTCCATTTTAAACTGGATTTTCCCCCAAGCAATATGGCAAAAAAAAAAAAAAAAAAATCAATTTTAAACTCATTTTTCTGCAATTTCCATCTTACATTGGATTTTCCCACCAAAAATATGGGGAAAAAAAAAACAAATCCAAAAAACTGCAAAATAGATTTAAAATACTGATTTTGATTCAACTTCCATTTTACACAGGATTTTATCCCCCCGAAAAAAGGCAAAAAAAAAAAAAAAATCAATTTTCAACTGATTTTTCCACAATTTCCATTTTAAACTGGATTTTCCCACCAAAAATATGGCAAAAAAAAGAGAAAAGAAATCCATTTTAAACTGATTTTTCTTCAAGTTCCATTTTACTGTGGACTGTTCCACCAAAAATATGGCTAAAAAATAAATAAATCCATTTTTAACTGATTTTTCTGAAACTTCCATTTTACATTGGATTTTTCCACCAAAAATATGGCCAAAAAAAAATTAAACTGATTTTTCCACAACTTTTGTTTTACACTGGATTATTCCCCCAAATAATATGGAAAAAAGAAATCAGTTTTAAACTGCATATTCCCCAAAACAATATAAAAAAATTCTATTTTACACTGATTTTTCAGGAAAAAAAAAGGAAAAAAAACCCACCTTAAACTGATTTTTCTGCAATTTACATTTTAAACTGGATTATTCACCCGAAAAATATGGAAAAAAAATTCATTTTACACTGATTTTACCGTCAAAATTATAGCAAAAAAAAAAAATTTTAAACTGATTTTTCCACAACTTCAATTTTAAACTGGATTTCCCCCAAAAATATGCAAAAACAAAAAAAAAAAAAACCCCTGATTTTTCCGCAATTTCAGTTGCATATTCCCGAAAACAATATGGAAAAAAAATTTCTATTTTACACCCATTTTTCAAAAAGTATGGCAAAAAAAACCAAAACTGGATTATTACCAAAACAATATGAAAAAAAATATTTTACACTGATTTTTCCGCCAAAAAATATGGAAAATAATCTATTTTTAACTGATTTTTCCACAACTTCAATTTTAAACTGCATTTTCCAAAAAATATGGCAAAAAAAATTTAAACTGGATTATTAACAAAACAATATGAAAAAATATATTTTACACTTATTTTTCCGCCAAAAAATATCGGAAAAAAATTAATAAATCTGCCGAGGCCCCGCGTCCCTCAGCGCCCCTGAGGCGGGAACGGCCGCGACCTTCCCAACATGGCGGCGGCCCCGCGCCTCCCCCAAGATGGCGCCCCGACCTCCCGCTCATGGCCGCCCCCGCCGCCCTCGCCCTCCCCAAGATGGCGGCGGCGCGGCGCTATGACGCCATACGTCCCGCTCCCCCCCTCTCGCTGTCCCCGGCCTCCTCCGCCGCCGCCGCCGCCGCCGGTCCCCGCCTCCCGCGCTCGCCACCGCGGCGGCCGAGGGCGACTGGCGCCGCCGCCCCGCTCGCCCCGCTCGCCCGCCTTCCCTCCGCCCGCCGCGGCCCCGCGGCGCGGGCCCGCCGCAGCGCAGCCGCTCTGAGGTGAGCGTCCTACCGCGCAATCTCCTCCAGCCCCGGCGCAGCCGCACCAACGCGGGGCCCGCACCCGCTTCCCCCGGCGGCGGCCGGGCCGGGCCCGCGGGGGGAGCCGGGGCCGGGGCAGGCGGGGGAGCCGGGGCGGCGCTGAGGGGGGCGCGGGGCGCGGGGGGCGCGGGGGCTGCGGCCCGGCCGGGAGGGGAGCGGGGCCCGCGGCCGCGGCACTGGCGGCGCTTGGGCTTCGCCCTTCTTCCTGCTCTTCTGGAGCCCCTTCTTTCCTGCTTCAGCCCTCACCGCCTTTTTTTTTTTTCCTTTTTTTTTTTCTCCTCCATTTTCCTTTTTTTCTCCCTTCACATTCCCTTTTTTTTCACCCTCCCCTTTTTTTGCCTTCACCCACTTTTTTGCTTTCACCCCCAGTTTTTACTCTTCATCCCCTTTTTTATTCCCTTCACCCCCTCATCTTTTCCCTTCACTCCCTCTTTTTTTCCCTTCATTCCCTCTTTTTTTCCCTTCATTCCCTTATTTTTCCCTTCATTCCCTTATTTTTTCGCTCTTCACCCCCTCATTTTTTCGCTCTTCACCCCCTTATTTTTTCCCTTCACCCCTCTTTTTTTCCCTTCACCCCTCTATTTTTCCCTTCACTCCCTTTTTTTTTACTCTTTACCCCCTCATTTGTTTTCCCCTAACCCCCTCCTTTTTCCCTCAACCCCTTTTTTTAATTTTCCTTAACCCCCTTTTTTTCCCTTCATCTCTTTTTTTTTGCTCTTCACCCCCTCATTTTTCCCATAACCCCCTCTTTTTTTTTCCCTTCACCCCCTTTTTTTTTCCTTAATCTCCTTGTTTTCCCCTTCATCCCTCATTTTTTTCACTCTTCACCCCTCATTTTTTCCCTTTACCCCCTTTTTTTTCCCTTTGCCCCCATTTCCCCCTTCCCCTCCCCAATAATCAATTAGATTTTAAAAAGCCTCAGAGATAAATGAGTCCAACCTTGCTGAAGTTCCTCTTCATGCCCCTTTCTTCACCTCCTATTTTTTCCCCCAAAATTACAGAAGCAATTAGTTTGGAAAAGACCTCTGAGCTCATTGATGAAGTTCCCCTTCATTCTCCCTTTTCCCCATTTATTTTTTTCCTGTCATCCCTTTTTCCCCTCCTTCTCCCCTCCCCTTTATTTTCCTTTACATTTTGTACATTTATAATTTTCCTCCCTCTGTCCAGGAGGTTGGGAGCGAGTTGAAACGTGTTAATCACTCACCTCCCCTCCATTTAAATTACCCAAAAAAGAGGTGTAAATTGCCTATAAAAAAGGGGTTTAACTGGGTATGTATTAAAATACCCCAAAAAAAAGGGCTCTGAAATATGTGGCTGTGACTGAGGTGCTCTTTAGTGTAAATAATAATTAAGGGACAGAAATAATTCAGCTCAAGACTCTTCCTGCATTTGAGGTTACCAAGTTTAAGCTTTCTTGCAGCTACAGGTGATTTTCATTGGGAGATGTTTTCTCTGTTCGAGTTTGGGAACTGCTGTATATTTTTATTATTTTTTTCTCCTTCACTGTACTGTTCTTTGCAGAATTTGGGATTTTTAATCCCTTAGGCAGGGCCTGGCTGTTGTGGTTTTGGTTTTAAGCTTTGCTATTCTCTTGAGTTCAGTTTTAAACCCTCTTCCCACATCCTGAGAGGATTCCAAACATGAACTCTTGTTCTTCCTCACTTTAACTTTTCTCCATCCTCATCACAATTCCTCCTTTCCAAATCCTCTCACACTAAACTTTGAATTCCCAGATACTGAGAGAATTGTTCATCTCTTTAGTAGAAATTTTTGTGCTGGTTGTAAAACTGGAATTTTTTTTTTTTTTTGGTGTTAAAGATGAAAGAGGAAGTGCATGATGATGATGAAGATGGTGGTGTCTGTATAAAGCAGAGGGTTGTAGCAGCTGATTTTTCAAGGTTTTCATCTTGTTTTAATCTGGTCCATCCATCCCTGGAAGTGTCCAAGGCCAGCTTGGGAGGGTGGGAGTGGAATGGGGTGGGATTTGATGGGATTTAAGGTCCCTTCCAACCCAAACCATTCCATAATTCCATACAGTGCAGTGTGCATTTAAATCCTCTCCTCCTCCTGTGTGATTTCTGTGTGTGTTTGGTGTTGTGCAGAGGGTCTCACGTGGTTTTTATGGAGTTTTATTGGTGGTTTTTCCTGAGCCTGACATCATTTTTGTGAAGTTTTATGGTGACCTCTTGTGCACAGGCCATAAACACAGCGAGCTGGGAGCCCTCAGCCTCATCCCCTGGGGGTTTTGTGCAGCTCTTGGAATGATTTGGATTATTTGGAATGATTTAGGATTCAGGAAATGTGTGATCTGACAGAGGTAACTTGGCCAGGACAACAATCACCCCATTCCAGAAATTAGATTAAACCATCCTGGAAATCCCAGCTCTCCCAGTGAGAATCCTTGGTGTGAGTTGGAGGTTGCACCTCTGTGTGGATCCATCAGGAAGATTTGGGGGATTAAGCTGTGGAGAGAAATCCCCATCCCTGGGATTGTCCTGGGATTGTTCTGGAATCCCATCCCTGGGATTGTCCTGGAATTATTCTGGAATCCCCATCCCTGGGATTGTCCTGGAATCCCCATCCCTGGGATTGTCCTGGAATCCCCATCCCTGGAATTATTCTGGAATCCCCATCCCTGGAATTATTCTGGAATCCCCATCCCTGGAATTGTTCTGGAATCCCCATCCCTGGGATTGTCCTGGAATTGTCCTGGAATCCCCATCCCTGGAATTATTCTGGAATCCCCATCCCTGGGTCTGTCCTGGAATTATTCTGGAATCCCATCCCTGGGATTGCCCTGGAATTATTCTGGAATCCCCATCCCTGGGTCTGTCCTGGAATTATTCTGGAATCCCATCCCTGGGATTGTCCTGGAATTATTCTGGAATCCCCATCCCTGGGATTGTCCTGGGATTGTTCTGGAATCCCCATCCCTGGGATTGTCCTGGAATTATTCTGGAATCCCCATCCCTGGGATTGTCCTGGAATCCCCATCCCTGGAATTGTTCTGGAATCCCCATCCCTGGAATTGTTCTGGAATCCCCATCCCTGGGATTGTCCTGGAATTATTCTGGAATCCCCATCCCTGGGATTGTCCTGGAATCCCCATCCCTGGGATTGTCCTGGAATTGTTCTGGAGTCCCCATCCCTGGAATTATTCTGGAATCCCCATCCCTGGGATTGTCCTGGAATCCCCATCCCTGGGATTGTCCTGGAATCCCCATCCCTGGGATTGTCCTGGAATTGTTCTGGAGTCCCCATCCCTGGAATTATTCTGGAATCCCCATCCCTGGGATTGCTGTGGAATCCCCATCCCTGGGATTGTCCTGGAATTATTCTGGAATCCCCATTTCTGGGATTGTCCTGGAATCCCCATCCCTGGGATTGTCCTGGAATCCCCATCCCTGGGATTGTTCTGGAATTATTCTGGAATCCCTATCCCTGGGATTGTCCTGGAATCCCCATCCCTGGGATTGTCCTGGAATCCCCATCCCTGGGATTGTCCTGGAATTATTCTGGAATCCCCATTTCTGGGACTGCTCTGGAATCCCCATCCCTGGGATTGTCCTGGAATTATTCTGGAATCCCCATTCCTGGGATTGTCCTGGAATTGTTCTGGAGTCCCCATCCCTGGGATTATTCTGGAATCCCATCCCTGGGATTGTCCTGGAATCCCCATCCCTGGGACTGTGCTGGAATTATTCTGGAATCCCATCCCTGGAATTATTCTGGAATTCCCCATCCCTGGGATTGTTCTGGAATTATTCTGGAATTGTTCTAGAATCCCCATCCCCGGGATTGCTGTGGAATCCCCATCCCTGGGATTGTTCTGGAATCCCATCCCTGGGATTATTCTGGAATCCCCATCCCTGGGATTATTCTGGAATCCCCATCCCTGGGATTATTCTGGAATCCCCATCCCTGGGATTATTCTGGAATCCCCATCCCTGGGATTATTCTGGAATCCCCATCCCTGGGATTATTCTGGAATCCCCATCCCTGGGATTATTCTGGAATCCCATCCCTGGGATTTTTCTAGAATCCCCATCCCTGGGATTGTTTAAATCCTGTGGATTTTGAGCCTGTGGTTTGGTGGTGAGCACCACTGAGTTCATGGTTGAACTCCATGCTCTCCAAGGGTTTTCCCAACTTTCCCAATTCCATGATTCCACGAGCAAACTTTGGCCTCAGTGGGGATTTTCCTGCCAGTTCCTGGTCTGGAATTCCCTGGGCAGGAGCTCCATGCCCTGCTCTGATGCCCACAGGTGTCTTGGAGTGAGGAATTCTTCACATGTTGGGATTTCATCACTTTTTAAACCCTTTTTTCAGCCTTCAACCAGGCAGTTTAACTTCTGGCAAGCTCATGCCTGGAATATTTCAGGATTGTAGGAATACTGGGATCCCTCTTTGTGTCCATCTCCCTTCTGGGCTGGTCATGTCCAGCTTCTGCCACGTGCATGCACAAGCTCTGGGAATATTTCCATTGCTTTTCCAAAGCAGGGAGATTTCCATGCAGTTTCTCTCTCTTTTAGAGGGTTTGGGAATTACTCATTTTTGATGCATTACTCTTCTCTGATCTTGGAAAGTGTTTTCCAGGAAGGCAGCAGGGCACAGTGAACTCTGCTGTGCTCCTGAATCCCTTTTACCAAGAAAATTTAATCCAGACTTTTCTATGTGAGAACATTTTGTGCTGTCAGTAGGAGTGGTGGAGTTGTGTTGATGATTTTTTGGTGCAGGGAGTTCTGTGAAATTCAGCCTTGGACTTTATCTTCCTCAGGCTGCTTCTGAAGTTGATCTGTGGGAAAAAAAAAAAAAAAACCCACAGTTCAGGTATTTAGTGTTGCCCATTACCCAGGATATTTAATGAAATAATTTAAAACCACTTTTTTAGGGTTCTAAACTAACTTGTGCTGCACAGTGGGGATTTTATTTGTACTGTTGAGTGCCCACTGCCCTCTGGGGGAAAAACCTTTCCCAAAATCTGGCCTAAACCCCCTGACACAGCTGCAGCCATTCCCTTGGATGAAGTTTCACCCTGTCCCTGTGTGTGTTTAGAGGGAATCCATCCTCTTAGGGTTTGGAATTCAGCTTTTTGTTGGGTCATTTTAATGCTGTCCCACAAAGCATTAAATCCCCACCCCTTCCCTGCTCCATTTATCTCTAATTTTAGTGATGAAATTTGTGTGTCTGCCCTCATGAATGTCTTCATCAGCTCCTTTTCCCTTGTGAATCCAAACCAGGTGAATAAATCCTGGCAAAACCCCTCTGCTTTCCAAATACCTCAAACTGGAAAACTCAGAACATCCTTGGTGTCTTTTATCTCTTGAAACTAAAATTCCACCAGGAGCTCTCACCACTTCCCATCCTCAAGGCTGCACTGGAATGTGAGAAAAGTTTTAAGGTCCAGGGGTGGGGGAACCTCTCACCTGTCCAGGCTGAATTTGGACCATCCAGGACCTTCCAGCTTTGGGGAAAGAAATTCAGATTTGTTCTGTGGGGTTCAATATTTGTGTGTTCCTCAGTTCTGGTTTTTTGTTTGTTTTTTTTTCCCAAAACTGGTGGTGCTGCTGCAGCTGCCAGGTGAGCAGTCCCACTGGGAGGGTTGGTTGGAGTTTTTCCAATTTTGGGAAAGCCCAGAGCCCGTGATATTTTGGGAATTTTTGCAGGAGCAGTCCCTGTGCTTCACCAGAATGTGAGAGGGTGCCCAGGTAACCCAGGCTGTGCTCCTGCTTTGATTTGGAGCTGAGTTTTTTTTTGGGAAGGACTCTGAGGCTGCTCTGGGTTTGTTGTGGATGAGTTGCTTGCCAGGCTCTGAGAAGGAATCCAAGAATTCCAAGAGGGAATCCTTTCCACTGCCAGATGGAGCTGCAGGTTTGGGGGAGCTCACAGCTCTGATCCACGCTGACATTTTGATGTCAATGAAATTCCATCTTGTTTTAATCCCTCCTGGGAAAAAAAAAAGATGTAGCTGTACAAAAACCCCTTAGGATGCTCAGAATAGCAGGTGAATTCCATCTCAGGCTTGGCAATTCCAGCATCTCCTTCCTGTTCTTCCCCTTTTCCAGGGGCTGTGCTGCTTTTGCTGGGGAGTGGAGCCTGGTTTTGTGCTGGAGGATGGTTCAGGGCATTATTTTTGTTTGATGGAAGCAGGAATCTCCTTAATTCCAAACATTATTTTTGTTTGATGGAAGCAGGAATCTCCTTAATTCAAAGCATTATTTTTGTTTGATGGAAGCAGGAATCTTCTTAATTCAAAGCATTATTTTGTTTGATGGAAGCAGGAATCTCCTTAATTCAGAGCATTATTTTTGTTTGATGGAAGCAGGAATCTCCTTAATTCAAACATTATTTTGTTTGATGGAAGCAGGAATCTCCTTAATTCAAACATTATTTTTGTTTGATGGAAGCAGGAATCTCCTTAATTCCAACATTATTTTTGTTTGATGGAAGCAGGAATCTCCTTAATTCAGAGCATTATTTTTGTTTGATGGAAGCAGGAATCTCCTTAATTCAGAGCATTATTTTGGTTTGATGGAAGCAGGGATCTCCTTGGTTCAGAGCATTATTTTGGTTTGATGGAAGCAGGGATCTCCTTGGTTCAGAGCATTATTTTTGTTTGATGGAAGCAGGGATCTCCTTGGTTCAGAGCATTATTTTTGTTTGATGGAAGCAGGAATCTCTTTAATTCAGAGCATTATTTTTGTTTAGCAGATGTGTGAATTCATCTACCTGTTTGTGTGCTGCCTGTGCTGCCTATAAATAAAAAATGGGTTGCTCAGATCCTGCAGACCAGAGGGAAACTCAACTTTTTTCAGTCCTACAAAACCCACCTGACCTGGAGCACAGAAGGGAGAACCCATAAAAATGTATTTTCACTGACAAACCACCTTTGCTTGTAACCAGTGTGACCAGTCAGAAGTAACTGAGTCCCTCCCACTGTTCATTACATAACCATCTAATTAAAGGATTCAAACTGGGATGACTTGGAAAACTTCCCCATACTCTGGGTCAAAAATACTCCCAAAACCCCAGCCCAGAGTGCCCAGGTTTTATTTATTCTGTGGAAATGAAGTTTATTTTTGGTGTCAGCTTTGGAGTCTCCTGCTGCTTCCTTGGGCACCAGGAAAATCCTGTAACTCCTGATTTCCATTTGGAAGGAGAAGGGACTTAAATAGTGCTGCTCCCTTCCCTCCCTAGAAGGAGTTGGTGGATTCAGAGCTCTTCTTGTGCTTGCTTTGGGTTGAAAGTTGAGTTATTTTCAGGTTTAATTCTGCATCATGAGCATTCCTATGGATTTAGGGGCAAATCGGTGAATTTGGTCCAGAAAGAAATGGTGAATTTCCCTGGGAATGGTTGGAATACTTCATAATCAGAATACTTGATAATCTTCATAATCTAATACTTGATAATCAGAAGCGTGTGGAGATGGAGGTGGTGGTGGAGAGATGTGAAAAGCATCTGGAGAACAAAATGTGGCAGCAGATAAAAAACCCACAGTACATTTTTGTTGTTGCAGGAGCTGGTGGGAGCTGAGAATTCCCACAGGATTTGCATCCTGTGCTGAAAGCAGGAAAAGCAGAGAGTTATAGGGTGGGTCAGGGCAGCAGCTCCAGGGGAGTTCTGGAAATTCTGGATGATCTTGGAGGGCTGCAGAGTCCCCTGTGCCTGTGTGGGAGGCAGGGGACACGGAGCACCAGCCTGCTCAACAGGCTGTGGCAGTGTGGGGAGGGAAATGTGGGCAGCAGCTTTAAACCCAGCCTGGGGGTGCTTGACACCCCAAAGGCTCACAGGGTGTAAATCTGATCTCTGGGGTGTAGCTGGGCTGGAAATGCCCTTTTTGTCCCTGTGGATGGTGTTGGATGTGAGGCTGTGAGTGTGACACTGGATTTTCTCACTGTGCTCTTTGCACAGGGGACATTTCTCCTTTGCAGCATGGAATTGTGGAATGGTTTGGGTTGGGAGGAGCTGAAAGTTCATCTTGTGCCATGGCAGGGACACCTCCCACTGTCCCAGCTGCTCCCAACCCTGGACATCCCAGGGATTCTCTGGCAATTCCAGCCCAGCCAGGAATTCCTGCCCCAACCTCCCCAATTCCCTGTGTCCTGTCCCTCCATCCCTTGTCCCCAGTCCCTCTCCAGCTCTCCTGCAGCCCCTCCAGGCCCTGCAATGTGCTGGAAGCTCTCCCTGCATCCTTCCCTTCTCCAGGCTGCCAATTCCCAGCTCTCCACAGCCTCACACTGGATCCATCTCCTCTCCAAGGGATTGATGGATCCAGGGCCTTCCCTTGCAATCTCAGGGAACCATCAAGGCTCTCCCTTCCCTTTTCCTCTCTTTTCCATCCCCACTGGCCATCAAAATCCCTCTGGATGGATTCTGAGTGTCCTGAATCCCAGAATCCTGGGCTGCCCTGGCTGGGAAGGGAGCTCAGAGCTCATTGCAGGGACACCTCCCACATCCCAGGCTGCTCCAATCCTTCCTGGGCCATTGCAGGGATCCAGGGATTCTCTGGCAATTCCAGCCCAGCCAGGAATTCCTAATTCCCAAATCTCCCCTTTCCCAATTCCCTGTGTCCTGTCCCTCCATCCCTTGTCCCCAATTCCTCTCCAGCTCTCCTGGAGCCCCTGCAATGTGCTGGAAGCTCTCCCTGGATCCTTCCCCTCTCCAGGGGAGCACCCCCAGCTCTCCCAGCCTGGCTCCAGCCTTGGAGCAGCTCCATGGATTCCTCTGGGCTCACTCCAGCAGCTCCAGGTTCTCATGTTCATCAGTTCCCATTGGATTTTTGGAGGAATTTTTCCTCCTCAAGTGCATATTTTGCAGACACGTTCTTGAACCACTTGAACTTCAAGAAAGGGTGGCCATGCTGCCATTTTGGGTGGAAATTTGATAATTAAACAAGGTTAGGACTGTACTGTCTGTTCTTAGCCATGTGCTGATCTCATTCAGTTAATGCCACATCCTTAAGGTGATCCATCATCATTTTGGGCAGGAAAAAAAAGGTACAAAGGTATCAGAGAGCGTCCAAAGGAAGGACCCAGGGATGAGGAAAGGGCTGTAGGATTTGGTTTGAGGGGGCTGAGGGAAGGCTCAGCTCCCTTGGAGGGCAGCTCTCTGTGCCCAGGATCGAGGGAATGGCATGAAACTGTGCCAGGGGAGGCTCAGCTTGGAGATCAGGCTGGAAATCAGGGAAAACTTTCCAGAGGGTGCTGGGCAGGGAATGGGCACAGCTCTGGGGCTGCCAGAGCTCCAGGGGTGTTTGGGCACCCTCAGGGTGGGGTTGTTGGGGTGTCTGGGCAGGATCCCACATCCTGAGGATATTTCCAGTTGAGGGGCAGGATCCCACATCCTGAGGATATTTCCAGTTGAGGGGCAGGATCCCACATCCTGAGGATATTTCAGTTGAGGATGTCCCCAGATGTGGCCACACTGGACACTGGGGACCCTTCACACCCCCAGAGCTTCTCTGTCACCCCCCTCCTGCTCAGCCCTCTCTGTGTCACCCACTCCCATTCCCCTGTGCTGTGGCAGAACCACTAATCCTCTCTCTCTCCATAAAAGAGGATTAAACTGGGAACATTTGCACCTTCCAGCAGCAGCCAGGGCCCTGCTCTGTCTTTTCCAGCAGCAATCCCAAGGGTTGTGCCTCTGTGCTCAGCCAGGAATGCTTCAGGCAGCCCCAAACTGCAGCCTGTGCTCATTGGAATCCTTACATTTAACACTTCTGCCTGTTAATTAAAAAAGCTGAATTGACTAAAGATGAGCAGCTCACTCCACGCTGTTAAAACAACTCCTGGGTTCTGCAGGTCTGAGGAAAATAGGTTAAAATTGGGATTTCTGTGTGGCTCTAAATAAAATGCCAAAGTGTGCAAGGTGGCAAAGTGTTACCTCAGAGGATGGCATTGATCATGTTCTGCTTGCTGAATTTGTGGCAGATCACACACCCTGCAGGAAGCTTTTAGGGGTAAAGGTGCTGCTGGTGTCCCCAAAGGCTCCCTGTGGATCCTGCAGGCACAGGAATGCTAAATGAGAATTCCATCCACTCCTGGGCTGCAGTTTCACTCCCAGTTTTGGGTTACACTCGGCTGGCACAGCCTGGGATGTGCATTTCCAAACATGAAATGTGCTTTTTTTGTTTTTTTTTCCCTGGGGTTTCCCCAGGGCTGACTCCACTGGGAAATTATTTCTTGGTGCCAAAGCTTGAGAAGAGTCATCGAGAAGACTCAGGAAACTCATCCTTGTGTTCACCCCTGGCTTCCTGCTGGTTTTGGTGCTAAATATCTGAAATTTAGCTGCAAAAAGGAGTTTTTAATCACACTGTGATGTGTCCTGTCACATCACCCAAGGGCAGCTCTCAGCAGCAGGCAGGAGATTTGATCCTAATAAGTACCTGTGAAATCCTATTTGTTTCTTTTCCTAAAGATTTTCCTGCAGGGGGATTTCTTTGCTCTTTGATTTGTGACAAAGAGAGCTCGATAATAGAAAAAAAAAAAGGGTTTATTTGTTAGAATCCATTGGATTTCAGGCAGCATTGGGATTTTTTTGTTCCCCATGCTAATTAAAAGGATCATTTTACTAATGTTATGCCACAGGAGGACGCTGTGGAACCAGAGCCGGTTCCTGTTGTTCCTCTTAGTGCTTGAGTCACCCTATCTCTGCAAAATAAGATGTTCACTTCAATCTTGATAGGAAGGGAATAAATTGGAGTGTCTTATCTTGTTTTTTTTTTTACCTGGTATCAGTTGTGCTGACAGGAGTCAGAGTCTCCAGTCCTGTCCAAAACCTTCAGAGGGGCAAGTGCTCCACCAAGAAAAACAAAAAAAGAAAGAAAGAAAGAAAGAAAAAAAGGTTTTCAAGGGAGCTGCCTTTTTTTTTTTTTCTTTTCCCTGTGGAAAATAGGATTTTGGTATTTAAATGTGCATTTTCAATGAGTTGTGGTAATAAGTGAGATATTAATCAAGCTCATCCTGGTGAATGGTGTTGTTTGCTTATCCAAACCACAGGGGTGAGTCCCTCTAGGCACAGTTTTATACAGGAGTGATATCAAATTCACCCTAAATACGAATTAATGAATGCTATTTACCCAGTGAGAGACGGAAATGCAATGGAGATCACAGGAAGAGCTGCATCTCTGTGATTGGGAGTCTGGAATTCCAGGAGCCACCAAACCAGCTCATTTCTGCCCATTCCCATCCCAAACCAGCTCATTTCTGCCATTCCCATCCAAACCAGCTCATTTCTGCCATTCCGATCCCAAACCAGCTCATTTCTGCCATTCCGATCCCAAACCAGCTCATTTCTGCCATTCTCATCCAAACCAGCTCATTTCTGCCCATTCCCATCCAAACCAGCTCATTTCTGCCCATTCCCATCCAAACCAGCTCATTTCTGCCCATTCCCATCCAAACCAGCTCATTTCTGCCCATTCCCATCCAAACCAGCTCATTTCTGCCATTCCCATCCAAACCAGCTCATTTCTGCCCATTCTCACCCAAACCAGCTCATTTCTGTCCATTCCCATCCAAACCAGCTCATTTCTGCCATTCACACCCAAACCAGCTCATTTCTGCCATTCCCATCCAAACCAGCTCATTTCTGCCCATTCCCATCCAAACCAGCTCATTTCTGCCATTCTCACCCAAACCAGCTCATTTCTGCCATTCCCATCCAAACCAGCTCATTTCTGCCCATTCTCACCCAAACCAGCTCATTTCTGCCCATTTCCCACCCAAACCAGCTCATTTCTGCCCATTCCCATCCAAACCAGCTCATTTCTGCCCATTCTCACCCAAACCAGCTCATTTCTGTCCATTCCCATCCAAACCAGCTCATTTCTGCCATTCCCATCCAAACCAGCTCATTTCTGCCCATTCCCATCCAAACCAGCTCATTTCTGCCCATTCCCACCCAAACCAGCCCCTTTCTGCCCATTCCCATCCAAACCAGCTCATTTCTGCCATTCCCATCCCAAGCCAGCTCATTTCTGCCCATTCTCATCCAAACCAGCTCATTTCTGCCCATTCTCATCCAAACCAGCTCATTTCTGCCATTCCCATCCCAAACCAGCTCATTTCTGCCCATTCCCATCCAAACCAGCTCATTTCTGCCCATTCTCATCCCAAACCAGCTCATTTCTGTCCATTCCCATCCAAACCAGCTCATTTCTGCCATTCTCATCCCAAACCAGCTCCCTGGATTTGTGTTTATTCCCAGATTTGCCTGTGACCATCCAAATGTGTTTTTATCAGAAACCTGCAGGTGATAAACCGGGATATGTCTCCTAAAAAACTGCCTAGAGGTTCTTGTGCCAAAACAGGAGAAGCAGGACTGGACAATCTCAGAGCTATAATTCCACCCCCACAGGATTTGATTTGGCCAGAGATTGATTTATAGAAAATAAATGGAAGTGGGGTCTTCTTACCCTCTGTGGTTCAAAACTGGGAAATGCTCCAGCTTTGCTCTGGGGTTCATGGAGATGAATTTAGAACTGGTGAGTTGGAGTCAGCACAGCTCCCTCCCAGCAAGGAGTTCCAGAACCTGGTTCTGGATGTTCTAAGTCCATTCTGGAACCTGATTTGGGATGTTCTAAATCTGGATGTTCTAAACCAGTTCCAGAACTGATTCTGGTATAACCTGTTTCTGGATGTTCTAAACCAGTTCCAGAAGATGGTTCTGGATATTCTAAATAAATTCTAGAAGCTGATTCTGAACATTCTATGTCAGTTCCAGAACCTGATTCTGGATGTTCTGAATCAGTTCCATGACCTGATTCTGGATGTTCAAAATCTGGATATTCTAAGTCAGTTCCAGAACCTGATTCTGGATATGCTAAGTAATTCCAGAACCTGTTTCTGGATATTCTAAATCAGTTCCATGACCTGGTTCTGGATGTGCTAGATCAGTTCCATAACTTGGTTCTAGATATTCTAAACCACTTGCAGAAGCTGGTCCTGGATGTTCTAAATCAGTTCTAGAACCTGATTCTGGATGTTCTAGGTCAGCTCCAGAAGCTGATTCTGGATATTTTAAACAAATTCTAGAACCTGGTTCTGGATGTTCTAAGTCAGTTCCATAACCTGATTCTGGATGTTCAAAATCTGATATTTTAAATCAGTTCTAGAACCTGATTCTGGATATTCTAAGTCAGTTCCAGAATCTGGTTCTGGATGTTCTAAATCAGCCCCAGAAGCTGATTCTGGATATTCTAAACCAGTTCTAGAACCTGGTTCTGGATATTCTAAACCAGTTCCAGAACCTGGTTCTAGATGTTTGAAATCTGGATGTTGTAAATCAGTTCCAGAACCTGATTCTGGATGTTTGAAATCTGGATATTCTAAATCAGTTCTAGAACCTGGTTCTGGATATTCTAAACCAGTTCCATGACCTGGTTCTGGATATTCTAAGTCAGTTCCAGAAGCTGGTTCTGGCTATTATGCTGATTTTGAAAATCAGCATAATTTGGTGAAATTTTGGGAATTGGTGAAATTTTGGGAATTGGTGAAATTTTGGGAAGAGCAGAGCTGGGAACATCCATCCATCCAATAATATTCACTGCTGGGATGGGATTTCCTTCTTCCCAAAACTCTTGGATGGGATGGGTGCACCCTCAGCCGGCTGTGAGAGCTGATCTCTCCATTTGCCATTGGGTTTTGTTAATTCCTGCATTTTAGTTATAAAATTTATTTTTAATTGTGAATCATTCTCATGTGTGAGAGCTGATCTCTCCATTTGCTATTGGGAATTTGCTAATTCCTGCATTTTATTTATAAAAAAATTTAGTTTTAATTGTGAATTTTTTCATTTTCATGTGTGAGAGCTGATCTCTCCATTTGCCATTGGGGATTTGCTAATTCCCTCAATTTAGTTATAAAATTTATTTTTAATTGTGAATTTTTTCATTTTCATGTGTGAGAGCTGATCTCTCCATTTGCTATTGGGAATTTGCTAATTCCTGCATTTTATTTATAAAAAAATTTTAGTTTTAATTGTGAATTTTTTCATTTTCCTGTGTGAGAGCTGATCTCTCCATTTGCCATTGGGTTTTATTAATTCCTGCATTTTAGTTATAAAATTCTTTTATTTATTGCTGATCTGAGCAGGGTTTCAAATTAATGAGTTGGTAAAATGATTTAACATTTCAGAGGATCAATGCTCATCTCCAGGTTCTGCTTTCTCAGCTGTATCTCCTGTTCAAACCTCTTCACTGGGATAAAGGTTTGAAATAATTTTTCCATTTCTCATGATTTTTTCCTGCTGTGGAATTTTTTTGGGGCTGTTTGAAGCACCCATTAACATGATGGTGATGACAGATGGTGCCTGTGGGGTTTTTATGGGGTGATTATGACTTGTTACAATCCCATCTTCACTTCAGGTTTAAATTCAGTGTATAATTTATATAATTTATTGGGTTTACATCCAGCTCCTGTTGTTTCCTGGTGGTTTCAGTGGTGCAGCTTCTGACACACTCATGAAGCATCTTCTCTGTGTGATGAGAGAGACTTTATCCTCATATTTAAAAATACTCCTGGCTGTCATCCAAACCTGAGCCACAGAACCAGGAAATGTCTTTGGGCTTTCCCTGTGCCTGAAGCTGCTCTGATTTTGGGAGAAAAGCAGGGATCCTTTTCTGGAGTGCTGAATTCTCCTCTCCAAAGCAAACCAGGAGCAGCTTTTCCTTCACCCCTGTGCTCAAATCCAAACCTTTGGCTGTGCCACAGGGATGCTGGGCCAGGCTGGTGACACCTTCACCTGGCAAGGTGAAACACAAAGCCTGGCTTGGCAGGAATCCTTTGGGAATAATTTGAATATTCATATTTGAATTTGAATAATTCCTGGGCTTTCAGTGGTTGTGGCATTAGGTGTAGGTTGCCTTTGAGTGCAGGGGTATCACCTCTTGTCTGATGGACTTTATGTGCTCTATCAATCATATTCTGATCACATTTTCCCATGGATTTTTAAAATTTTTAATAGAAAAACCTAACACTTCATTGCTCCAGTAAGAAAAGCTGCCATGTTCCCTTTCAGAAATTAAGCTGATCCATAAGCATTTACTTGAAATATTTTTTTCCCCACCCAGTTTTTCTCTGCTGATGGCAAAATGAGTTTCTTGGAAGGAGCTTAGGGCTGATTGTTTTTCCACCAGATATTTTCAGTTTGCCTCCATGTACCTCAAGGTCTCAGTGCCTTCCTCACTGGCACTGCTTGAACTCCTGCTATTTTTGGGTGGTTCTAATATTACAACCCAAGTTGTAAACAGGGCTGGGCATCAGCAGCATGGGACTCCAGCAGGAGCCTCTTTCAGGGAGGGTTGGGAGTCTGAGCTTGGCTTTAGCTGTAGCTTTGTGACAGTCTCACAACAACAATTCTGCTGTCCCTGGGATATTCCAAACTTTCCCCAGCACTGCCAATCCCACCTCTAAACCATGTCCCCATAAATCCCTTCAGGGAACTCCCTGTTCTACTGGCAACCCTTTTGGAGAAGAAACATTCCCTGAAATCCCATCTAAACCTCCCCAGCACGCCTTGAACCCATTTCCTCCTGTCCTGTGGCTTGGGAGAAGAGACCAACCCTCACCTGGCTGCAGCCTCCTTTCTGTGTGGTCAAAATGCTCCTCATACAAAATGGTTTGGGTTCCTGTGTCTCACTGACCCCTCTGTGGCATTCCATGATCAGTCAGAAGCTGGAATTCCAGGATCTTACAACATCAGAATCTTTATTTTGTTTATTTTCTTATTCCCTGCAGCTGATCACCTCTTTCTGCTCTTTACCCTGAGCAGGAGCACATTCCCTTTGGGGAATCTGTTTTTGAGGGTTGAGGTTTTCATTCTCCTGTTTGAAAATATCTTAGGGATGTGCTGTTTGTTTTCCACAAATGTACAGCAGGCACAGACTGAAAATATCCCTGCACCTCCCCTCCTGGTCCTTCTGCACAGATCTGTGCTCCCAGTGTGGGGTCCAGGGCCCTGCTGACTCTGTAAGCTGCTGCTTTGCTCAGTGCTTTACCACTGGATGCCTTTTTTGTGATATTTGTGCTTGGGTTGTGATGGCTTTGCCTGGACCCTGAGTCCAGATCTGGGCTCCTCCTGACCAGGAAGATCTGGAGGGGCTGGAGTGTGTCCAGGGAAGGAATTGAGCTGGGAAGGGGCTGGAGAGCCAGGAAAAGCTGAGGGAGTTGGAGAAGGGGCTGGAGAAGCAGGAAAAGCTGGGAAGGGGCTGGAGAATCAGGAAAAGCTGGGGGAGCTGGGAAGGGGCTGGAGAATCAGGAAAAGCTGGGGGAGCTGGGAAGGGGCTGGAGAAGCAGGAAAAGCTGGGGGAGCTGGGAAGGGGCTGGAGAAGCAGGAAAAGCTGGGGGGAGCTGGGAAGGGGTTGGAGAAGCAGGAAAAGCTGGGGGAGCTGGGAAGGGGTTGGAGAACCAGGAAAAGCTGGGAAGGGGCTGGAGAGCCAGGAAAAGCTGGGGGAGCTGGGAAGGGGCTGGAGAATCAGGAAAAGCTGGGAAGGGGTTGGAGAATCAGGAAAAGCTGGGAAGGGGCTGGAGAGCCAGGAAAAGCTGGGGGAACTGGGGAAGGGATTCAGCCTGGAGAAAAGGAGGCTCAGGGGGCCCTTGTGGCTCTGCACAACTCCCAGGGAGACAGCCAGGGGAATTTGGGATCTGCTCCCAGGGAACAGGGACAGGAGCAGAGGGAATGGCCTCAGGGTGGACAGCAGCAGGAATTTCCCCATGGAAAGGGTGCTCAGGGCTTGGAAGGGGCTGCCCAAGGAGATGCTGGAGTCTCCTTGGAGTCTCCTTGGAGTGTCCAAGGAATTCCTGGATGTGGCACTTGCTGCTCTGGGCTGGGCTGGGGACATAGGCTGGGCTCAATCTCAGAGGTTTTCTCCATCCTCACTGATCCTGGAATTCTGCACTGGAATCCTCTTTGTGTCCTGAGCTACTGAGGCCAGAGGAGACTTTGTCACCCTCCCTGAAAGCTGGAATGTGGCAAAACCAAGTCCCAGCTTTGACCCCTTTAAGGTGCAGACACAGAACCTCAGGGCTGCAGGATCCCTGGGGACCTTTCCTCCAGCAGAGACAACAGTGCCTGGGTGCTCTGTTTGGGAAATGTGGATTCAATGTGAATTCACCTTAAATTTCTTCTCCTGTCTCCTGGTAGAGGTATTTCCCTCTTGATTTTCCCAAACTTTTCACCTTAAATTTCTTCTTCTGTGTCCTGGCAGAGTTATTTCCCTCTTGGATTTTCCCAAACTTTTCACCTTAAATTTCTTCTTCTGTCTCCTGGTAGAGTTATTTCCCTCTTGGATTTTCCCAAACTCTTCACCTTAAATTTCTTCTCCTGTCTACTGGTAGAGTTATTTCCCTCTTGATTTTCCCAAACACTTCACCATAAAGTTCCTTTTCTGTCTCCTGGCAGAGTTATTTCCCTCTTGGATTTTTCTGTACTCCTCACCATAAAGTTCCTTTTCTGTCTCCTGGCAGAGTTATTTCCCTCTTGGATTTTTCCAAACTCTTCACCTTAAAGTTTTTCTCCTGTCTCCTGGCGGAATTATTTCTCTCTTGATTTTCCCAAACCCTTCACCCTGCAGTTCCTTGTTCTTGCAGCCATCAGCAGGTCTCTGTCCCCATGCTCACCCTTGCTCCTGTCCCCCTGCAGCGCCTCTTGATGGAAGAGCACGGGGTGAGCCAGGCAGAGCACATGGCCACCATCGAGGCGCACGCCGTGGCCCAGCAGGTGCAGCAGGTGCACGTGGCCACCTACACGGAGCACAGCATGCTGAGCGCCGACGAGGACTCGCCCTCCTCGCCCGAGGACACCTCCTACGACGACTCCGACATCCTCAACTCCACGGCGGCCGACGAGGTCACCGCGCACCTGGCGGCGGCAGGTACGGCTCCGGCATCGGCATCGGCATTGTCACCATTACATCATCAACATCATCATATCATCATCATCATCATCATCATCATCACATCATCACATCATCACATCATCATCATCACATCATCACATCATCATCATCACATCATCACATCATCATCATCATAACATCATCACATCATCATCATCATCACATCATCACATCATCACATCATCACATCATCACATCATTATCATATCATCATCATCACATCATCATCATCATAACATCATCATCTCATCATCACATCATCACATCATCACATCATCACATCATCACATCATCACATCATCACATCATCACATCATCACATCATCACATCATCACATCATCACATCATCACATCATCACATCATCACATCATCACATCATCACATCATCACATCATCACATCATCACATCATCACATCATCATCATCATCACACCATCACACCATCACACCATCACACCATCACATCATCACACCATCACACCATCACACCATCACACCATCACATCATCACATCATCACATCATCATCACATCATCACATCATCATCATCATCATCATCACATCATCACATCATCACATCATCACATCATCATCATCATCACATCATCACATCATCATCATCATCACATCATCACATCATCACATCATCACATCATCACATCATATCATCATCACATCATCATCATCACATCATCATAACATCATCATCATCTCATCATCATAACATCATCACATCATCATCGCATCATCACATCATCATTATCATTACCATCATCATAACATCATCATCACCATGATCACCATCATATCATCATCACATCATCATCATAATCACCATCATCCTCATAATCATCACATCATCATAATCTTATCACCGTCATCATCACCATCACCACCATCATCATCACCATGATCACAATCATATCATCACCATCATTATCACATCATTATCACATCACATCGTCATCACCATCATCACCATCATCATCAACACATCATCATCACCATCACCATCATCACCACCATCACCATCATCATCATTATCACCACCATCATATCATCATCATCACATCATTATCATCATCATTATCATCACATCATCATTACATCATCATCACATTATCACCATCATCACATTATCACCATCATCACATCATCATCATAATCACCATCATCCTCATAATCACATAATCATAATCTTAACACCATCATCATAATCACATCATCATAATCATATCATCAATATATCGTCATCATCACATCACATCATCATCATCATCATCACATTATCAACATCACCATCATCACATCATCATCACATCATTGTCACATCACTGTCGTGGTTTGAAGGACAGGTGTCTGCCAAAATAGTCAGAAGCTTCTCTTTGAAATGGAGAATGTAACCCCCTCCCTCCAAATTATTTTCATTTTGAAATTGAGGGACTCTCAGGCAAAGAGATGGGAATTAGGAATAACAGTTCTTTACTAGGAACATTAAAATAGAAATGCAGTATTACAAAGAACAGTCCCAAACCCTGCCAGAGTCAGAATCCAAGCTGACACCCGTCAGTCAGGCAGGGTGTTGGCAGCAGTCCCATTCAATGGTGGCTGCATCCTCCTGCAGTGGCAGATGTGGTTCAGCTGGAGCAGTGCTCCTGGAGAAGGTGCAGTTTCCTCTGAAGCTCCAGGGATGATGTGGGTCTGGTTTTCATTTAGTTCCTTTAGCTAACAAATTAAAAGTGAGAAAATTGAGGTGTATTTAGCTAGTTACAAGGTCATTTCAAGGCTAACTATTCAATTAAAAACTAATATTTATGTTATTTCTATTTTTGACTTAATAACTACTTTTGACCCACACTGTGGTACTTTTTAACTAATTAAAAAAGTATCATTTAAAACTAAGAAGAAGAAACAAGAGGAGACAATAACCAAGAACCTCTGTCTTAGCCCATACCTATTTTTAAAAATTCCTATATTTGGCTATTTATAAATTTGGTACTTATATTTTTAATATATGGGTATTTTTATAATATGGGTATTTATAAAATATAAACATAAAATATAAAACCCCGAATTCAAAACCTTTTACCATATGATATTACACACTACTACTCCAACTACACACCTGTGAGTCTCACTCAAATTTGAACGGTTTCTCCAAGGAATCAAATTAAAAATGTTCTTTTGAGGGTTAATGCCAGAAAGCACAGAAAGTTAAAAATCTTCACTGCCCCTGTGTATTTTGAATTCCAGGCCCTGTGGGGATGGCAGCAGCTGCTGCAGTGGCAACAGGGAAGAAAAGGAAGCGACCTCACGTTTTTGAGTCCAACCCCTCCATAAGGAAGAGGCAGCAGACACGATTGCTCAGGTGAGCACTCAGGGCTTATTGCTGCTTAATCTTCTTTTTTTCTCTCTTCTGCCTTCAGTCAGCGTTGGGATTGAGCACAAAAGACAAGATTTTTGTGTTCAGACTCAGTTGTTTATTCAGTGCAGTGAGTTTTGTAGCTCACGAGCTCAAAGTGAGAAAATGTTAGTGGATCTCACTCATTACAAGGTTTTTTAAGGCCTAATTATCCAATTAAAAACTAATATCTGTATTATTTATACTCTAGACCCAATGACCAAACCTGTGACCTGCACTGGGGGATTTTCTATCCAGTTAAAAAATATCACCAAAAACTAAGAAGGAGGAACAAGAAGAAGGAAAAAGACAACACCCAAAATGTCCATCTTGCCCCATATTTATTACCATATTCTAAACCCTCAAATTCCAAACCCTTCACCATATTACACACTTCTATTTAACTACATGCCAGTGATTTTAATTTTATTATTCAGTTTTGGAAGCTTTCTCCAAGGCCTCAGGTCAAAAGCAGTGTTCTTTTGAGGTTCAGTGCCACAAAGCACAAAAAATTCAAAATTCCCAGGGTTCCAACAGGATCTTTTTTTTGGGATTGTCTTTCTGGAACACAAAGAGTTGTGTTTTAGTTTGGATTAAAGGGTTAAATGGCAGCCCTGCTCATCTCTGCAGTGATTTTATGATCACCAGGACTGACACTCTGGATCCATTGTGGTTTTTTAATTTTTAACCCCAGCTGGTCACCTGTTAAATCTGTCACAGTGACATTGCAAGGTACCCACAGTGGCTTCAGCAGAAATTGAAACTCCATCCATATCCCAGCTCTGCAAAGGATTTATCTGCCTCAAGAAAAAAAAAAATAAAAAAGTCTTTTCTGCTTGATCAAACCATTCTGGGAATAAATTCACTGTGCAAATCCAAATTTCCTTTGCCATTAGACAAACCCCTGGAGGGTTTAGAGCACAGTTTTAGGAATAATAATCAAGGAGAGATTCCTGCCTGAGTTGAAACAGGTTTTTTTTTTGTTTTAGAGCCCTCCTGTGGAGGCAGCAGAGCTGCAGGTGTTGCTCTGCAGGTGCTCTTAGGCTGTTTGCCCACCTGGTGGCCCCCGAGCCACACCAGAGCCACAGGGGCTGCACAGCCCTGGAGACTCTCCCTGAAATTCCATCTGAAAACTTTGAACAGAGCAATTTTTGCTTTTTATGCTGTTTGGGATGTCACTGGTGTTAAATTATTGGGCAGAGTTACTGCTAAATAATAATCCTTGGGAGTGAGCTCTCTGCCTTTTCCAGCTCCATTCTGGTTTTTCCATCCTTCCCCCAACTCAGCTGTTGTTTCTGAAAAACACAAATCCTGTTCTCCCTTGAAATAGGAACAATATATTTTTAAAGAAACTGCTCAGTGAAGGAATTACTTCTCCTTTCACACAAGTACTTCATTTTCCTACATTAAGATAATGACAAAACATCTTTTTTTTTCCTCTTAGATCAGTTGAACACATGTTTGTGTTTGATTTTCACAGCCCTGGCAATCAAGTGGTGATTTCAAAGCCCTGGCTGTGGGATCTGCTGGTGCTTTTTGGCAACAGCAGGTTCTGAAATGACCAGGACAGGGACTGAGCTGTCACTTCAAAGAGTGCTCAGGTTTTCTGAGGAAAATGCTGCTTCTCTCTTGCTTTTGGAGTTTCTGCCACCATTCCTGACTATGAAAGGGAACAAAAGGCAGAAAATATCCAGTGGAAGGTTTTCATTCACCAGGGAGTTGCTGATGGGGCAGGTGTTGGGACTCCTGGGTTTCCTGTGCTGAGCTGCTGCAATATTTCCAGTTCTTGCCTCTCCTGCAAGAGAATTGAATTCCCACAGCCCTGCTTTGAGCAGGACTTGGAGTTGCCCTGCTGAGATCTGGATGTAAAACCACCTCTGTCTGCAGCCCTCTTCTGATGAATCATTCAGGTGCTGCAGCAGAACACGAGTTCTGTGTTGCTAGACTCCTGCTGCTCTGCTGATTTCTCTTTTGCCATCAATGAGAAAAGCAGAGAGGGATGACAGTAATTCCATGTGAGCTGCTGGGTGGCTGCAGGGAGCACACTCAGTGTGGCTGGGGCTGCTTCTCACCTGCTCTGGGGCAGCAGCTGCCAGTCAGGGGGGCTGTGTTTCTGCAGGGCTTCCAGCTCATCCCATCCCATGGTTTCCCATGTATTTTCCATGTTTTCCCATCTTTTTCCATGTTTTTCCCATCTTTTTCCATGATTTTCCCATGTAATTTCCATGTTTTCCCCATGTTTTTTCCATATATTTTCCATGTAATTTCCATGGTTTTTTTCCGTGTTTTTCCATGTTATTTCCATGTTATTTCCATGTTTTTCCATGTTATTTCCCATGTTTTCCCCATGTTTTCCTCATGTTCTTTCCATGTTCTTTCCATGATTTTCCCATGTTTTCCCATGTTTTCCCCATGTTTTCCCATGATTTCCCATGTTTTCCCCATATTTTTCCGTGTTTTCACCATGTTTTTCCCATGTTCTTTCCATGTTATTTCCATGTTTCCCCCATGTTATTTCCATGTAATTTTCATGTTATTTCCATGATTTTCCCATGTTTCTCCATGATTTTTCCATGTTTTTCCCCATGTGTTTTCCCATGTTTTCCCCCTGTTTTTCCCCATGTCTTTTCCATGTTTCTTCCATGTTTTTCCCATGTTTTCCCCATGTTTTTCCATGTCTTTCCCATGTTTCTTCCATGATTTTTCCATGATTTTTCCATGTTTTTTCCATGTGTTTCCCATGTTTTTCCATGATTTTCCCATATTTTCCCCTGATTTTCCCATGTTTTTCCATGTTTTCCCCATGTTATTTCCATGTAATTTCCATGTTTTTCCCATGTTTTTCAATGGTTTTTCCATGTTTTTTCCATATTTTCCTCATGTTTTTTCCCATGTTTTTCCCATGTTTTTCCCATGTTTTTTCCCATGTTTTCCATGTGTTTTTCCATGTGTTTTCCCATGTGTTTTCCATGTGTTTTCCCATGTGTTTTCCCATGTGTTTTCCCATGTGTTTTCCCATGTGTTTTTCCCATGTGTTTCCCATGTCTTTTCCATCTCTTTTCCATGTCTTTCCCATGTTTCTTCCATGTTTCTTCCATGTTATTTCCATGTTTTTAATGTATTTTCCATGTTTTTCTCATGTTTTCCCTATGTTTTTCCCATATTTTCCCCATGTTTTTTCAATGTGTTTTCCATGTGTTTTCCATGCTTTTCTCCATGTTTTCCCCTGTGTTTTTCATGTTTTTCCCATGTTTTTCCATATTTTTTCCATGTGTTTTCCATGCTTTTCTCCATGTTTTCCCCATATTTTTTCCATGTTTTTTCCATGTTTCTCCATGTTTTCCCCATGTGTTTTCCATGTTTTTTCCATGTTTCTCCCTGGTTTTCCCTGTCCCAGGAAGCTCCGGGCCACGCTGGATGAGTACACCACCAGAGTGGGGCAGCAAGCCATCGTCCTGTGCATCTCCCCCTCCAAACCCAACCCTGTCTTCAAAGTGTTCGGTGCTGCACCCCTGGAGAACGTGGTAGGTGTCCCTAAAAAAGTGAGGAAAGAACTTCCTCACCTCCTCTGCAGGTTTCCTTCTGCTCAGGGCAGCCTGGTGGGGATCTGAAGGTTAAAAACCCTGGCAGAGTTTGGGTTTTTTGGAATACAGTGCTGGTTGAGTCAGTGGTTTCAGAGATCTTTTCCAGCCTTGATGTTGCTGTGATTCCCTGACATGAGGGCAGCACTGAGGTTCTCTCCTCTCTGCAAGAGTGGCTGTCTGGCACATCTCACATCTCTGGATTGAAAATCAGAGGGAACAGGTCATGATCACAGAATCCCAGGTTGGAAAAAACCTCCAAGATCATTGAGTGCAATCCCCAGCCCAGAGCACTGAGTGCCACCTCCAGGAATTCCTGGGACACTCCAGGGATGGGAATCCAACCCTCCCTGGGCAGTTCCAATCCCTGCCCACCCTTTCCATGGGGAAATTCCTGCTGATTCCACCCTGAGGCCGTTCCCTCTCCTCCTGTCCCTGTTCCTGGAGCAGAGCCCGACCTGGGGCTGTCCCCTCCTGGCAGGGACTTGTGCAGAGCCACAAGGTCCCCCCTGATGCCCCTTTTCTCCAGGCTGAGCCCCTTCCCAGCTCCCCCAAACCCTTCCCAGCTCCATCCCTGGCCACTCTCCATCCCTCTCCATGCCCTTCCTGAGCTGAGGAGCTCAGAACTGACCCCAAATTCCAGGTGTTCCCTGAGCAGTGCCCAGCACAGGGGACAGTCACTTCCTTGATCCTGCTGGCCACTCCATTCCTGCTGAAATCCCCCTGGGCACATCTGGATTCACATCCAGCTGCTGTCACAGCACCCCCAGGGCCTTTCCCAGCTTCCCAACCTGGAGCATTCCATGGGGTTTGACCAAAAACTAAACCTGTCCTGCCCTCAGTCCTGGATCAGGGCTGTTCCCTCTCCTCCTGTCCCTGTTCCTGGAGCAGAGCCCAACCTGGGGCTGTCCCCTCCTGGCAGGGACTTGTGCAGAGCCACAAGGTCCCCCCGATCCCCCTTTCCTCCAGTTTAAACAACCCCAAACAATGACATGCTTGAGCTCAGCTCTGCTTTCACTTTTTTTGGAGTTTCTGCCACCATATCTTGCACTACTTAAAAGGGAATAAGAGGCAGAAAACATCCAGTGGAAGGTTTTAATTCCCAAGGGAGTTGCTGATGGGGCTGCCTGTGACAAAACTTTTCCTTCCATCCCACACATCCTTCCCTTGCCAGTATTACTTCAAATTTCATCAGCAGCTCATCCTTGGGGCTGAATCTCGTGGGGCACTGGGTGTTTCCTGCCAGCTGTGCCCCTGTTTGCTCCTTCCTTGGGGAAGGTGGCTGAGCCTTCACCTGGTGCTGCTCCCCTTGTTTACCTGAGCCTGGCAACTCCCCACAGGTCAGAAAGTACAAGAGCACCATCCTGGAGGATCTGGAATCAGCACTGGCCGAGCATGCCCCAGCCCCCCAGGAGGTGAACTCAGAGCTGCCACCCCTCACCATCGATGGCATCCCCGTGTCCGTGGACAAAATGACCCAGGTGAGCAGGGGACACACCCAGGGCTGTTTGACACACACCCAGGGCTGTTTGACACACACCCAGGGCTGTTTGTTTGGCACCCTGCAGGCACATCCTGTTGTTTTGTGTGGCTGCACCTCCAGGGCATTCTCTGATCTCTTTTCCCCCAGGGTTGGAGCAGCTCAGGTCGTGGTTGGATGTGGAGCTTTATTAATGATGGTTTTCTCTGTGAAAAAAATGCTGCTGAGAGCATTCCCTTTGGAGAGAGTGGAAACAGGGAAAATGTTTGTTCCACTCTTTGCCACAACCTTTAGTCACTGAATTTGGGAAGGTCACTCATGTTCTTCTGTGTCCTTCCACTTTCCTGTGTTCTGTAGTTAATTCCTCTGTTTCTTGATGTGGAGCTTTTTTAATGATGGTTTTCTCTGTGAAAAAAATGCTGCTGAGAAGAGCTCAGGCTACTTGGAGCCCCTTGGAGCTGGGTTTGGCACCTCCCAGAAAGTGGAAACAGGGAAAATGTTTGTTCCACTCTTTGCCACAACTTTTAGCACTGAATTTGGGAAGGTCACTTGTGTCCTTCCACTTTCTGTGTCCTGTAGTTCATTCCTCCTCTGTTTCTTGCTGTGGAGCTTTATTAATGAGGTTTTCTCTGTGAAAAAAATGCTGCTGGGAGCATTCCCCTTTGGAGCTGGGTTTGGCACCTCCCAGAAAGTGGGAAAATGTTTGTTCCACTCTTTGCCACAACCTTTAGGCACTGAGTTTGGGAAGGTCACTTGTGTCCCTCTGTGTCCTTCCACTTTCTGTGTTGTAGTTCATTCCTCCTCTGTTTCTTGCTGTGGATTTCCAAAGGTTTAACCCCAGATCAGACCCTGAGTGAGATATCAGGGAATTATCTGCCCTGGACATTTGAGATTCCCTCCAACTCCAGCCCCTTGCTCACCTCACTGCTGGGAGAAAGTGGAGGGGAACTCCCCAGGGAAGCTTCATGTGGAGGGAAATCTCCCTCCCCAGGGATGCAGGACCCAAATTCAGTTAGGTGTGGCTCTGGGTGCACCCAGCCTGAGGCACCACAACAGATTTTAAATGCTGAAAGGTGATTTTTTCACAAAATGAAAAGGGCAGCACACAAAGAGGTGTCAGAGCAGGGCAGAGATGTGCAGATTTTTCTGTGCTCAAAACTCCATTTCTTAGTGGAATCACACAAGTTCACACTCTTAATAAAATTTTATTAAGCTTAATGTGCTTTGGCTGGTGCAGATCATTTCTCCAATCCCTGACAAATAAGACAATTTTTTTTTTTAATTTTTATTTTTAAACTCCTGTGAAAGGTGGCACCTGCAGGAGCTGCTCATTTCCCATGGAAATGTTTTTCTCTTCCTTTGCTCAGCCAGCCCAAAGTGCTGATGTTGAACCTCTTATTCCAAATCTTCTCCTGCTGCTTTATAGAAAAACAAGGATCTTTTTAGAATGGCCCTCATCCTTCCAGCACAGGGAGGTAGCTCAGAAAAGCTTTGTGGAAAGGTTTCTCCTGAGCTGTGCACATCATTTATTGTGGGAATCTTGATTCCCAGAGCTTCCAGTATAATTATCTGTATTTTCTAGTAAAAAAATCAGCTTTTTTGCAACTAAGTTGCACAAAACCCCGTGGAAAACTAGAACAAAAGTAAATATAAATATAATTAAGATGGCAGGGACTGGAAAAACGAGGCCTCTGCTTTCAGCAGGTGTAGAGGTGTCATCAGTGAGGAGGAGAAAATAACTCTCCTTTTAATTGCTCTGCTTCCCCAGTGGTCTGGAGGGAAATAAAAGCCTTTATTTGCCTGGGCAAAGATGTTCCTCTAACCTTGGGAGTGGAGAGTGTCACCCACCTGGGCTGGGCAGGAAAACCTGTGCTGCAGTGGGATTTTCTACCCTCACAGAGGGGAGTCCTGGTGCTTTCTGGACTTTGCTGACAGCTGAGCTTGCCCCTCAACTTCTGATGTGATTGAGGAGTAAAATTGGGTAATCTGAGCTTAACCAAGCTGAGCTCAGTGCTTCAGTCAGCTCTCACTGTTTTATGAACAGGTGATTTGCCATTTAATTTGACTTTTTGGGATTGGATTTGGGATTGGGAGAGCTCAGCACCATTAATTCTTGAATTTAACATTAAAAGTGAAAACACTGAGCCTGTTTGAAAGGGTGGCAAAGAAGCATTTCTCAGATTTTCTCCCAAATCCTCCATCCTGGGGGTTACCTGAGCCCTTTCCAAGCTGCCAAGGGCACAAACTGGAATGGATTTTTTTTAGCAGATTTTTGGGTGGCTCCTGGATGGTTTTGTGGCTCCTGCAGGTGGCTGTTCCCACCTGGGGGCTTGTGTGGGGGACATTACCTGTGGCAGAGCCTCGTTAGGGCACTAATTAGCCAAGTCCTCTCTCCTGACAGTGCTGCTGATTGTCTCCCCTGTGGATTAAAGACAAACCCTCCTTAACAAGTACCTTGAGCAGCTTGAGCCCTCAGCTCCCATGGATTTGATCCCAGTAATTGATCCAGGAGCATTGCTGGTGGCAGGGCAGGAAAGGAGCTTTTAACTGTTTTTGCACCAGGCATCTCAAAAAAACCCCAACAAAAACCAACAGCTGCTGCTATCAAGTTTATTTGTATAAATTATTGGGCAGGGTTATTGCTAAATAATAATCCTTGGGTGTGAACTCCCTGCCTTTTACAGCTCCATTGTGGTTTTCCTTCCTTCCCCCAACCCAGCTGTTGTTTCTGAAGAACAAATTCTTCTCTCCCTTGAAATATGAACAATATATTTTTAAAGAAACTGCTCTGTGAAGGAATTATTTCTTCTGCCTTCACCAGGCTGCATGCAGGGAACCTGGAGCATGTCAGGGTGAGGGTTGGCCCTGCAAGTGGGAGGTGGATCAGGATGGGAAAAAGGTGGAAAAGGCAGCTTGAAATGAGTTCAGGGACAGCTTGGAGCCAGTGGATGCAACATCCAGACTGTGCAGAGAGGGGAACAGAGCTGGGGATGCTGTAGCACAAGGAGAAGAGTCTGGAGAACTTCTGGGGGAGCTGGGAAGGGGCTCAGGCTGCAGAAAAGGGGGATCAGGGGGGAGAGCCTGTGGCTCTGCACAAGTCCCTGCCAGGAGGGGACAGCCCCAGGGAACAGGGACAGGAGGAGAGGAAACAGCCTCAGGCTGGGCCAGGGGAGGTTTAGATTGGATTTTTGGGAAAATTTCTCCATGAAAAAGGTTGTGAGACATTGGAACAGCTGCCCAGAGCAGTGGTGGAGTCCCCATCCCTGCAGGGATTTCACAGCCCTGTGATGTGACACTTGGGGACAGGGTCCTGGGGAACTTAAAGGTCATTTCCAACCAAAATGATTCCATGATTCTATGAAATAATTTACTCCAAAAGCTCTGAAGGGGTGCAGGGAGCTGCTCCTGAATGCAGTGTTTAGGCTCTAGATGTGATTTCCTCTTGTCATAAGGAGAGCTCTCCCTTTCCTGCTTTGCTCTGCAGCTGAACCAGCCTTTTCCTGGTGCTCCAAAGAGTCCCTGGTACAAAACCAATCTTGTCACAAACCCTTGTGTGAGTTCTGTATTTATTTTGGCTGGAGAAGTTCATGGTTTCCACATCTCAGCAGTCACTGATGCTCCATCCCCTCTGTAAAAGTGACATCAGCTCATGCCTGAGTTCCTGCCACTGTAGGGACATTGAGTGTAGAGGTTTTAATGGGTTATTGTGATTTTTAAATTTTTTTTTCCATTTCAGGTTGGCTCATTCTCTTTTCTGTTAGTGTTTGAATTGTGACTTGTCAATACACTGGGTGTTTGTGCCTTGGTGTTGTAATTTCTTTTGGCTGATTTAATTTTGTTTCTTTTCCACCTGCTGCCAAGCTGAGCCTTGGGAGAAGATAACAAAATATTACCCCAAAAAAATATTACCCACCTTCCTTGGGCATTCAAACCTCTTCCAGTTGCTGCCTCCAACAGGAGCTGAACACAATAATAATCCTGTACAACAAAACTACCAGAGCTGTGAATTCCTAAACACCCCCCAAACTTTTCTTTGCTCCAGGCACAGCTGAGAGCCTTCATCCCTGAGATGCTGAAGTATTCCACGGGTCGTGGGAAGCCAGGCTGGGGCAAGGAGAGCTGCAAGCCCATCTGGTGGCCCGAGGACATTCCCTGGGCCAATGTCCGCAGCGACGTCCGCACGGAGGAGCAGAAGCAGAGGGTGGGTGCCTCCCTGCCTGCCTCCAAATGCAGCATATTTGGGAGTGGTTTTGGCCTTGAGGGGCAGAAGGAAGAGTGTGTGTCATTGGAGGGAAGGGATGCTGATGTTCAGAGCAGCAGGGTGGTTTGTGCTTAAAGGAAAGAGTGCAGTGGAGCCAGGAAGAATGAGAGAATTGGGGGAAGTCTTGAGTAGAGTTTCTGCCAAGCTGTCACAGGGATAATCAAAGGGAGGCACAGTGGTGTGGGGGCAGCAGGGCCTGTGCAGGCTGGTTCAGGGCTGGGTGGGTGGGGATGGTGCTGTGGCAGCATTTTGGTGCTGTCCCAAATCCCCCAATCACTGAATGGTTTGGGCTGGAGAGGATCTTTTAAAGTCTTCTCATCCAACCCCTGCACTGAGCAGGGATGTCTTCACTGGATCAGGTGGCTCTGCAAGGTGAGTTCCTTTGTCCTGGTGTGAAGGACAGGTGTCTGCAATAAAGGCAGAAGCTCTTTGCAATGGAGAATGTAAACCCTCTCCCTCCAAATTATTCTCATTTTGAAATTAAGGGGCTCTCAGGCAAAGAGATGGGAATTAGGAATAACAGTTCTTTACTAGGAACATTAAAATAGAAATGCAGCATTACAAAGAACAATCCCAAACACTGCCAGAGTCAGAATCCAAGCTGACACCCGTCAGTCAGTCAGGGTGTTGGCAGCAGTCCCATTCAATGGTGGCTGCATCCTCCTGCAGTGGCAGATGTGGCTCAGCTGGAGCAGTGCTCCTGGAGAAGGTGCAGTTTCCTCTGAAGCTCCAGGGATGATGTGGAAGGGTCTGGTTTTCCTCTGGAATGCAGTGGAAAGAAGGTGCCTTGGTGTCCAAAATCTCAGTTGTTCTCTGGGTAGGAAAGGCTTGGCTCCTGCCCTGGCTGGAGCATCTCCCAGTGGGATGATGGAATTTGATCAGTCATGCCCTGGGACTCCATGGCCATGAACAGGAGATATCTCCTGGAGGGAGGATGGGCTGTGGCAAGATAAAGATGATTGCCCAGCTGGTTTAAAGCTGGCCCATGAGCAGATAATGTGTGCCAGGAGATAAGGGTCACTGCAGCAGATGGCTGCAACAGCTGGGGACAGAATTCACATTGCTGGTCACTATATTGCAACCCAAGGCTTTTGTGGAAAAGTGGGGATGAGTAGAGGGAAATTAATTATTTGGCTCGTTCATTTAAGAATTGTCACAAACCACCCAGCAAACCCCAGCAAACACAAACATGCAAACCCCAGCACTGTGCTGCTTCAGCCCACTGACTGTGCCCTGTCCCTCCCTGCTGGAAGGTGTCCTGGACCCAGGCCCTGAGGACCATAGTGAAGAACTGCTACAAGCAGCACGGGCGGGAGGACCTGCTGTACGCCTTCGAGGACCAGCAGACCCCACAGACCACCACGCACAGCATCGCCCACCTGGTGCCCTCCCAGACCGTGGTGCAGACCTTCAGCAACCCCGACGGCACCGTGTCCCTCATCCAGGTGAGACAGCCCGGGCTTCCCATCCCCAGCACAGGCACGTGTGTCAGGAAAGTCAGGAGTTAAACCAATCCTCTGTTTTGTCTTTATTGGGGAAACAGGACTTCAGGACAGCAAGTTAATATGATGTCCTGGTTTGGAGGAGAGGTATCTGCCAATAAAGGCAGGAGCTTCTCTTTGAAATATAGAATGTAAACTGCCTCCCCATAAATTACTATCATTTTGAATTTAAGGGGCTCTCAGGCAAAGAGATGGGAATTAGGAATAACAGTTCTTTACTAGGAACATTAAAATAGAAATGCAGTATTACAAAGAACAATCCCAAACCCTGCCAGAGTCAGAATCCAAGCTGACACCCGTCAGTCAGTCAGGGTGTTGGCAGCAGTCCCATTCAATGGTGGCTGCACCTCCTGCAGTGGCAGATGTGGTTCAGCTGGAGCAGTGCTCCTGGAGAAGGGGCAGTTTCCTCTGAAGCTCCAGGGATGATGTGGAAGGGTCTGGCTTTCCTCTGGAATGCAGTGGAAAGAAGGTGCCTTGGTGTCCAAAATCTCAGTTTTTCTCTGGGTAGGAAAGGCTTGGCTCCTGCCCTGGCTGGAGCATCTCCCAGTGGGATGATGGAATTTGATCAGTCATGCCCTGGGACTCCATGGCCATGAACAGGAGATATCTCCTGGAGGGAGGATGGGCTGTGGCAAAGATAAAGATGATTGCCCAGCTGGTTTAAAGCTGGCCCATGAGCAGATAATGTGTGCCAGGGGATAAGGGTCACTGCCCCAGCCAGTTTAACAGCTGGGGACAGAATTCACATTGCTGGTCACATCCTGTACTGCAACCCTAGACACATGATTATGCAGAATTTATTTCTTTATTGATTTATTTATTATTTATTGATTTATTTATTGTTTACTTTTTAGCCTTAATTATACATTTTAAGTCTACTATTCACACAATTACATGTTTTTTGTTTGGTGTTTTTAGGCTGTTTACACACCTTGCACAATCTCTTCAGGCATGATGATTGGTGCTTGTTTAAACTTCACTGCCCACATTTATTTTGAGTCTTTTAATTTTGACCTTTTGTTTTTTAGCTCTTTTTCTCTTGATTTAGCACAATTTATGTTTTTTGAAGGGTCTTAACCAGTTGCAGAAAAACCCTTAAAATGGCTTATTTTGTGCACTTGTTATAAACATTGATTTAAACTAAAAATATACAGAAAAACAGTTAAGTGTTGGAAGAAAGAGCAAAATATGCAGAAAAACAACTAGGCAGCAAAATATGGAGGACAACAAAAAGAAAAAGGCTAAATATATATTTTTTAAAAAGCTAAATATAGTTTGGCTGGTGCATACAATACAGACTAAAGCCTGGACTTGTTCAGATATGTTACTGTGGCTTAAATTTGTTCATTATTACTGCATTACCCCACAAAAAAAACTCATCCTCATCCTCTCTTCCCAACTCCCACCCCTTGGTCCTCAGTGCAAGGATTTCTGTGATGTGGTCAAATCATTCTGGGATTTATGACTTTATTTTAATTTATTTTAATCCAGTCCCTGGTGCCACCACACAACACCTGTGTGGCAATGGGAGGAGGAGTGGAGCTGCCTTCCTTTAATGGGGTGAAATTCAGTTTAATCAGCAGATTTCTGTGCCCCTGGTCTTCATCTGACACCTGAAGTGTGTTATGTTTATTACAAACACCAAATGCAGATTTATCCTCATGGAACAAGGATTCCTCTCACCCTGCTCTTAGCTCAGCACTGCTGCTGTTTCTCTGTGTTCCTGTGTGGGATGGCAGATTCTGGCAGCTCAGGATGTTAAAAAAAATCAATTTTTCTCTTGAAACTTCCCAAAAATTCCTTGTGGGAGTGAGATTTGAATCTCAGTTCCCCTGTGCCTCCAAACCACCACTGGCCCAGTCCAGTCCCCCTTGAGCATCCCATTTTTAGTGAAGTCTCAGACGTAATAAAGATAAAACCTGGGGGTGTGAATAGGGTTTTTTTCCCCAAATGAAGCTTTTCAGTGGCTGTTAGAGTTTTGTGTGCCCCACCAAGGCCCAGCAGAGTTGCCAGGCTGGTTCTCTTTGCTCACCTGTCCATACAATCTCCCTTTGACTGGTGTCCTTTCAGGTGCTGGACACCTGAGATCCCTTTGACTTCCTGGCATTTATTTTTAATTCTCCCCAGGGACAAAGCTGCCTATCTCCCTGCCTTTGTCCTTCCCCAGCTGTTAAATGGGGGAAAAGATCATTTCCAAAGGGGTGTTGGGGATGAGCTCATGTTTGCCAGGTGCCTGGGGATGAGACCCAGGGAATGGGGAGCAAGGAGGGAATTCTGAGCCACTGCAGGGTGGGTGGGAGAAGGGATTTGACTCCACCAGGCTGCCACAGCTGCTCTTCCCAAGGTTTGGAGGATGCTGAGGGATGGATGTAGGGACAGCACAAGGGATGTGCCAGCCTTGGTTCCAGTCTGGAAGCAACATCCAGCTTGGGATTTCCTCCCCTTTGGAGACAGCTCTGTGTTTTCTGTGAGCTCTGCAATTACAATTAATCACAGAATCATGGAATTTGGAAGGGTTGGAATGGACATTAAAGATCCTCAGGGACACTTTCCACCATCCCAGGCTGCTCCAAGCCCTGTTCTGGAAACTTCCAGTGACGGGACATCCCCAACCTCCCTGCATCCAGCACCTCACCTCAAACCCCTTTATTCTTTTTAACCTCAGGCAGGTGAGAGCCCCTTTTCCTGAGTGCTGTGGGTAACAGGTGCATTGTTTTGTCCTCCACAGGTTGGCACAGGTGCCACAGTGGCCACGCTGGCCGACGCCTCCGAGCTGCCCACCACAGTCACCGTGGCACAAGTCAATTATTCTGCAGTGGCTGATGGAGAGGTGAGGCCCTGGGGCTGAGCTCCATGAACATCCCAGTGCTCACAGCAAGGGTTAACACAGAACAGGGACAGAATTTATATTTATTTTTATTTTTTATACAGAATTTTTTATACAGAAATCGCTGAATTGTTATTTCATCTCAACACTCTACAAACACAATCATAGTGGAAGCCTTAGGTCTGAATTTCATGATTTTTTAATATATCTCCTGTAGATTATTTAGGGTTTTGTGGGTTTTTCTTTTTTTACTTTTTTGCATTTGCCTGCCTTAATCTGAACGGTCAAACTTGCAAACATTTATTTCCCCCCTTTTTAAAAAAATCAAATAATATGTTAAAAATACAATTCTTTCTGTGGGTTTAAAAACATTCCCTTAAAATTATTAAAAAGATTTTTTTTTTGCCCTCTTGGCTTCAAACCCCACCTTTCAATGAGTCTTTTTCTGTCCCTCTCCTGCTGTGCTCTGGTGTCACAGCAAGAGGTGGCAGCACAGAACAGCTTTGCTGGCCACAAACCCTGCTCCCATCTCAGCCCCTGAGTGAAGCCTGGAGTGACCTTGGAACACTTTCAGGAACCAGTTTTATCTCCTGAGAGCTGCAGGAAATCTTCCAAAGGCACAAATAAGGCTGGGTGGAGCTGGGTTAGTGGTTTAGTCCCACCTGGGTTAGGGGAAGGTGTCCCTGCCCCTGGATCTGGATGGGTTTAAAATCCCTTTACACCCTTTTAGCTGTAGAATTTCAGCAGCTCAAACTTTGTCCCAGCTCCTTTTCCTTCTTTCCTTACTCCATCCTTGTTTTGGAACTCCTTGGGATCTTCCAGGGCATCACTGGGATCTCCCTTCCCACCCACAATTTCAGGTTCTCCCTCCCTCTCTCCATCCTGTATTGGGATAAACTTTTGCCCAAAAGGCAGCAAATTTTACCTTGAACCTCGAGTCACCTCTGCTTGTCTGGATTTTTTAACCATCTCCACCCCAAAAAATCAAGGTGTTTTTTTCATCACCCCCTACAGCATTTTTATTTGTGTGTTTCAGAAGTTGGGGAGTGTCCTAAAATGTTTATGGGGATGGGGAGTGGAGGGAGATCTTTACCTTGCAAAGCAGCCAGTAGGATTTGTCAGCAGACAAATCTGCTTTTTTTTATGTCCAAAGTATGTTTTAGTTCTCATCCTGGTGGATTTTGTGGCCATATAATCATTATCATGTGAAGCTCCACATGAAAATATGGGGGAAAATGAGCAACTGGGTGAATTTTGGGTAATATGAAAATTATCTGTGGGAAAGTCTGGAGTTAGGGAGTTTGAAATTCCTGGGATAAATAAGCATTTCCAGCCACCTTCATCTTTTATTAAGCAATATGGATCAATCCCATCTGAGATCACAGGTGCTGCCCAAATAAATCCTGGATGGGAACATGGACCAATCCCTAAAATAGAAACAAGGAGGAAAACACAACCCATTTCCCTGAGGGATGGGTTCTGTGCTGCAGAAACACAAAATTCCAGAATAGTTTGGGCTGGAAACTTTTGGGAATCATCCAGTCCAAGGCAGGTGACACAGGGACATGTCCAGGTGAGTTTGGGTTGTCTCCAGACAGAAACACTCCACAGATTTCCTGGGCAGCTGTTCCAGAGCTCTTTGCCACTCTCCATGGAAGGAAAAAATTCCTCATGGTGAGGTGGGACTGTGTTTTAATTGATGGTCATTAAACACAGCTAATTAACAAACAGCCCAGGCTGGCAGCAGGACAACAACAACAACAACAACAACACCAACAACACCAACAGCACTGCCCTGTTTGATTGACAAGAGGGATTTCTGGGGTTTTGAGGATTTTTTTGGATTTTGAACCTGATGGAGGGCTGGAGTGTGCAGCCACATCCTCAGCTGAACCCATCTCCCTATTTTCCCAACCTCAGAGCCAGACACCTGCAGAACTGTGCCAAAACCAACCCTTATCTCTAATTTTGGGAGCAGCCACCCCTGGAGGAGGTGCTGCCTGATGCCCCAGCCCTTCCTGTGTTCCCTGGCAGGTGGAGCACAACAACAATAACACCAACACCAAAACAACAACAACAAGATCACTGCCCTGTTTTGTTGACAAGAGGGATTTCTGGGGTTTTGAGGATTTTTCTGCATCTTTGAGCCTCAGGCTGATGTAGGGCTGGACACATCCTCAGCTGAACCCATCTCCCTATTTTCCCAACCTCAGAGCCAGACACCTGCAGAACTGTGCCAAAACCAACCCTTATCTCTAATTCTGGGGAGCAGCCACCCCTGGAGGAGGTGCTGCCTGCCCCCAGCCCTTCCCTGTGCTCCCTGGCAGGTGGAGCACAACAACACCAACAGCACTGCCCTGTTTGGTTGACAAGAGGGATTTCTGGGGTTTTGAGGATTTTTTTGGATTTTGAACCTGATGGAGGGCTGGAGTGTGCAGCCACATCCTCAGCTGAAGCCCTCCCTCTTTTTTCTCCCAACCTCAGAGCCAAACTCAACCAAAACCAACCCTTATCTTTAATTCTGGGGAGCAGCCACCCCTGGAGGAGGTGCTGCCTGATCCCCCAGCCCTCCCTGTGTTCCCTGGCAGGTGGAGCACAACAACAACAAGATCACTGCCCTGTTTTGTTGACAAGAGGGATTTCTGGGTTTTTGAGGATTTTTCTGCATCTTTGAGCCTCAGGCTGATGTAGGGCTGGACACATCCTCAGCTGAAACCCATGTCCCTTTTTCCCAACCTCAGAACCAAACTCAGCCCAAACCAACCCTTATCTCTAATTTTGGGGAGCAGCCACCCCTGGAGGAGGTGCTGCCTGACCCCCAGCCCTCCCTGTGTTCCCTGGCAGGTGGAGCAGAACTGGGCCACGCTGCAGGGGGGTGAGATGACCATCCAGACCACGCAGGCCTCGGAGGCCACGCAGGCGGTGGCCTCGCTGGCCGAGGCGGCGGTGGCGGCGTCCCAGGAGATGCAGCAGGGAGCCACGGTCACCATGGCCCTCAACAGGTACTGCAGCACACCTGGCACCCTGCTGGGAGGGTGTCACCAGGAGCAGCACAGCTCCAGCTCCCTGCTCTGTTCAAAATCAGAATTTTATCCACAGGTTGATTTTGGGTTTTTGTCCTCCCAGTATTTCTGCAGTAGAAGCTGAATGAGCTGCAGTGCTTATTAGGGATTTATTAGGGATTTATTAGGGTTTTATTATGGGTTTATTAGGGATTTATTAGGGATTGTATTAGGGATTTTCACCCAGGAGCAGCACAACTCCTGGTCCCTGCCCTGTTCAAAATCAGAATTTCTTCCACAGGCCGTTGGTTTGGGGTTTTGTCCCCCCAGTGTTTCTGCAGTAGAAGCTGGATGAGCTGCAGAGCTTATTAGGGGTTTATTTGGGATTTTATTAGAGGTTTATTAGGGATTTATTAGGGGTTTATTAGGGATTCTCCCCCAGGAACAGGACAGCTCCAGGTCCCTGCTCTGTTCAAAATCAGAATTTTATCCACAGGCTGTTGGTTTTGGGGTTTTGTCCCCCCAGTGTTTCTGCAGTAGAAGCTGGATGAGCTGCAGTGCTTATTAGGGTTTTATTAGGGGTTTATTAGGGGTTTATTAGGGAATTTATTAGAGGTTTATTAGGAATTTTCACTCAGGAGCAGGACAGCTCCTGGTCCCTGCTTTGTTCAAAATCAGAATTTCCTCCACAGGCCGTTGGTTTTGGGGTTTTTGTCCCCCCAGTGTTTCTTCAGTAGAAGCTGAATGAGTTACAGTGCATATTAGGGGTTTATTAGGGGTTTATTAGGGAATTTATTAGAGGTTTATTAGGGATTTATTAGGGGTTTATTAGGGATTCTCACCCAGGAGCAGCACAGCTTCTGGTCCCTGCTCTGTTCAAAATCAGAATTTCCTCCACTGGCCGTTGGTTTTGGGTTTTTTTTCCCCCCAATCTTTCTGCAGTGTGGAAATAACCTGGTTGGAATAAATATTCCCACTGCAGGTTTGGAATAAACCTGGTTGGAATAAATATCCCACTGCTGGTGGCTGGAATAAACCTGCTTGGAATAAATATTCCACTGCTGGTGGCTGGAATGAACCTGGTTGGAATAAACCTGGTTGGAATAAATATCCCCATTGCTGGTTGGAATAAACCTGGTTGGAATAAACCTGGTTTGGAATAAACCTGGTTGGAATAAATATTCCACTGCTGGTTTGGAATAAAACTGGTTTGGAATAAACCTGGTTGGAATAAACCTGATTGGAATAAACCTGGTTTGGAATAAACATGGTTGGAATAAATATCCCATTGCTGGTTGGAATAAACCTGGTTGGAATAAACCTGGTTGGGATAAATATCCCACTGCTGGTGGTTGGAATAAACCTGGTTATAATAAATATTCCACTGCTGGTTGGAATAAACCTGGTTGGAATAAACCTGGTTGGAAAAAATATCCCCATTGCTGGTTGGAATAAACCTGGTTTGGAATAAACCTGGTTTGGAATAAAACTGGTTTGGAATAAACCTGGTTTGGAATAAAACTGGTTTGGAATAAACCTGATTGGAATAAACCTAGTTTGGAATAAAACTGATTTGGAATAAACCTGATTGGAATAAACCTGGTTGGAATAAAACTGATTGGAATAAACCTGGTTGGAATAAATATTTCACTGCTGGTGTGGAATAAACCTGGTTGGAATAAACCTGGTTTGGAATAAACCTGGTTTGGAATAAACTTGGCTGGAATAAACCTGATTGTAATAAACCTGGTTTGGAATAAAACTGATTTGGAATTAGCCTGGTTGGAATAAACCTATTTGGAATAAAACTGGTTTGGAATAAAACTGGTTTGGAATAAACCTGACTGGAATGAAATCCCACACCCCCTGCTCTGAGCTATTATCCTGGTGGTGTTTGCTGGTTAATTTGGATTTTTGCTGTTCCTGACCCTGCTCTTTGCTGGTTTATTTGGATTTATTTGGAATTTTGCTGCTCCTGACCCTGCTCTCTCTCTCCCTGCTGCAGTGAGGCCGCTGCCCACGCCGTAGCCACGCTGGCCGAGGCCACCCTCCAGGGAGGGGGACAGATTGTCCTGTCTGGGGAAACTGCAGCAGCAGTTGGGGCACTCACTGGAGTCCAGGATGCCAATGGTAAGGCCTCTGCAAAGGTTTTATTTATTTTATTTTATTTTATTTTATTTTATTTTATTTTATTTTATTTTATTTTATTTTATCTCTTAAAAGCAGCTTTTCTCTCTCTTTTTTATTGGGTGAAATACTCCTCCTTCACTCCTTCAACAGGGGTCACTCAGCTGGGAGTTATAATCTCAGGTGTGGCACATGGTGGTTTGTAAAGGTTTTTTTAAAATTTTTTTACATAATAATCAAAATTCTGTTCTCCCGAACAACTCATCGCTGTAACAGCAAAAAACAAAAAAACTTTCTTATAAAAAATCTCCACAATCAAAAAAAAAGTCTCCTCTTCCAAATAAATTAGTAAAAAACTATTAAAAAATAATAAACTAGCTTATCTTTGATAAAAACTAAATTATAATAACTTAATAACTAAATTATTTTCTGTATGTTCTCAGTATAGAAAAAAAGTCTAAAATTCTATTCCAAGATTTTTTTTCTTACAGTTTCTAATAATAAAATTTCTCTTTATACCATTTAAAATTAAACCTATTTTACCTATCTCAAAACAAAAAAAAATTGAAATTAATAAACCAACACCACTAGAGAGCATTAACTCCTTGTTGGCTCCTGTGGTGCTCTGCTCTTTCCCTCCTCTATATCCTTAATTTTTTTTGGAAAATTGCTCCATAATGTGTCTGTGCCCAGCACAGGAATGGTGAGCCCTGACCAATTAACACAATTAGTTGGTGCCATAATAACTCATCTCCAGAACTCTTAAACCATTATTTTATTACTTATTTCCTGCCTTTCTCAAGGCTTTTTCATTTTTTTTCTCTGCTCCTGAGTCACCTCAGGTTGTTTTGCTCCTGCTTCATTTTCCATCTCCCCAGCCCAGCCTTGATTCCAGCATTTCTCACCTGTTCTACCCCTTCTGCCAAGCCTCTGGTGACTTTTGCAGCTCCTCAGAGTAGAAATAAAAGTGTAAATCTGTAAAATCCAGTGCAAATGTGCCTGGTTGGGGCTCATCCTCTGCCTCTGGGCTTCTTCTGCCTGCCCCTGGAGGTGTTTGAGGAACACCTGGACGTGGCACTGATGCCTTGGTGCTGGATTCAGTGATCCCAGAGATCTCTTCCAGCCTGACTCTGGGATCATTTCCGAGCTCAGGCTGCTTACTGTGGAATTACCCACGAAAAACCAGCTGTTGTTTGGGTTGGGTGGAAGGAGGTTTGTCAAAATCAGCCAGAAAAAGGTGCAAAGGGTGAAGCTGTAAAGGAAGTTGTGAAGTTGTTGTCACCTCGTGGGTGAGGTTGTTGGGACACAGATTGTCAAAGAGGGGTGGCAGAATTGTCACTTTCCGTGAGTCAGGTGAAAGCTCAGGTGAGCTGGCTCCAGGAGCACACCCCCAGGCTGAGTTTGCAGCAGAGCAGGGGAGAGGAATTCACTCGGAGCTGGTTTGCTCCCTTGCTGTGCACTCAGGCAGCCTGAGGAGGGAGCAGCAACGAAGGAAATCCGTCCCCAGAGCTGGGAGTGCATCTGGCACCGGGGAGAGCAGGACTGTGGCTATGGTGAGCCTGAGAAGTGCTGCCTGTTCATCTGACACTGGATGCTCCAAACCAGCAGCTAATCAGATTTGGAAAAGCAGATCTGCACCCCTTTTGTGGCTCCTTTTGCTCTGCTTCCAAAATGCTTTTCACAGTCTGGATTCCTCTGGATGTTTCCCCTAAAACTCTTTTTCTCCACACCCTCCCTGAGTCACTCCACCTCACTGACATCATTTTAATAGAGGCTGGGCTTTTTTTTTTTTCCCCTTTTTTTTCTCTCTTTTTTTTTTTTTTTGTTCCTAGCAGCCTGGCTGGAAATCAGATGGGATTTAGAGTGCATTAAGGGGAGAGCCTGCAGCATTTTCCTGTGAGCAGCAGCTCTCCCTCAGCCCCTCTCCTTCGATTTGCTCTAATCTCTGCTGGTATTAAGGGGAAGGGCTTTGGAGTCCTTGGGAGCTCCATGCTGCTGCTCCATGCTCCTTATGTAACCAGCTAATAGATGTCCCTCAGGGATGGAGATGTTGGTATCCATTGCTGCTCTCTCTGTCTGGGGAGGCAGAGCAGATGGGTTTCACTGCCAGCAAGGATTTATCTCCATAGCCAGAGTGGGAGCATCCTCCTGGACACCATTTGATGGACGCAGCATCCATCAAAAAAAAATCAAAAATCCACTCTGTGCCCTTGTGCCCACTGGAGGTGGGATTTGGGAGTGATTTTTAGTCAACTCTCCCTTCTTGCTGTGGTTGATATTCCCAATAAATGCTTCTCTCTGGGAATGCTCTCATCCTTCTGCAGGATTTTTCTGAGGGAAAAAAACCTGTCTGGGAGGGGAGGATAGAAATTGATCTCCATCTTATTGATAAGTTTGACACCTCCCCATCCCTGGGAGTGTCCAAGGCCAGGTTGGACAGGTTTGGGATCATCTGGGACAGTGGAAGGTGTCCCCATGGCAGGAACAAGATGATCTTTAACTCACTTCCAACCCAAACATTCTGTGATTTCTATGAAAATGTCTGGAGGTCAGACAATGAGTTTCATTACAGATTTTAGCCATTAAGTGTAATTACTCTCTTTTAGTTTTTATTTTTTTTTTGTTCCTCTCTCACTATGGTATTTTTCCCATCCCTTCTCTGGAATTATCTTGAACAATACAAGACAACTGAGGTGGCTACAAAAGAGGAAACCTCGGAATGTTCATGGATATGTTGGAATCTAGGGCTGGGTATCTTGCAGGGAGCCCAGGAGCAGGGCTGTGCATAACCTTGTGATCTGTTCCATTCCCAGCTGAAGGAAACAAGATCTCCTGCTCCCTTGCAGTGTCAAACCACCTAAGTGCTTTTTGGTTTGGGGATGCAGGAACTGTTGACCCCACACTCAGAGGCTCAGATGGTTTTGTTCTTAAGTGGTTGGTATTGAACAGAGGATGGAGAGCAAGGAAAATGCTGGGAAATGCTGTGCTGAGAGGAAAATCTGTGCCCTGGAGCTGCTTTTGGAGCACTGGAAGGAGCAGTGCTGGTGCTGGAGCATCCTCCTCCTCCTCCTCCTCCTCCTCCTCCTTTGTTTGCCATTGAGCTGTGGGGGTGCCAGGCCTTCCTGGCTGCATCCTGAAATATTGATGAGCTGGGCTGTGCCTGGCAGGCCCAGAGCAGCTCCCTGCCCAGGGAGGGTTTCACAGCCACGTATCCAGGGTAGTTTTGGAAGGTGGGAGGAGTGGAAACCTCCAGCTCCAGCTGGGATTCAAACCAGGGCATGGAATGGGAAGGAAGAAGCTGTGGAGGGTGTGGGATCAAGCCATAACCAGGGAACTGATGTCACAGAGATCCAGTGGATCCTGCTTGTCCCCCTTGGCTGCTGCTTTAGTGTCCCCAAAGCAGATTTTTTCCTGCTGGAGATGCTCCAGGGGGACACTGAGAGGAGACCTGCCCTCCTCCATCCCCAAAAAAAATCCAGTCCCTGCTCTCCACAGCAGCAGAGGTGCTCAGGGCTGGGCTGAGGCAGGATTTGTGATGGAGCATTAGGGTCTGACGTGGGCAGGGGGGGATTATGAGCTCCCAGTGAGCCACAGCAGCACCAGGGAGCCTCCAGCAGATTTGGGGTGCCAGTGCCTCACACAGCTGCAGCTCCAGGTGCTGAGTTCACTGTGGGAAGAGGTTTAACTGCTGGAAAAGCTTCCAAGAGGTGGGAGGCTGTCCCCACCTGGGCTGTGCAGGTGGGGAATGGGAACAGCTCTGCTCTCTGAGGGCTGCTGGCACTTGGAAACACATCCAGGAGGGAAAGGCAGCACTGGGATCCTGCTCCCTGTGCTGTCTGTGCCTCCCAGACAGCACCAACACAGAGGGGAAAAGCCAGCACAGCTTTGGGATTCCCCAGGATAGGGAGGCTCCACTGGCCCCTGCTGGCTTTTCCACAAAATATCGATCAATGTCGTGGTGGGGGAGGCTTAGGGGCTGCAAATATCACTTTTTTTAAAAGCAGTATTTTATGTTTTTCCTGTTGGATCTTGTTTTTAGGGAAGATGGAGCCAAATGAGTCGCTAGCAGCTTGGCAAAGTGCAGATCAGCATGTTTGCATCCAGGAGGACAGGAAGGAAAGAGTCAAGCTTTTTGTAGGGCCTCCCTGGTGGGAGCAGAATTTTTTAATGAAGGTTTACCCTGAAACAGGTAGGATTTAATCCCAATCTGAAGGAAAGGTGAGGAAAATCATTTTTGCAGGTGTGTTTCAGATGAGAGGGTAGAAGAGATGGCAGTGGCAGCCAGCAAGGAGAGCAGAAGAGTGAATTCCAGGAACAGGGAAAGGGGTTTCCTGGAGAACAAATTGCTGATTATCAATGAATAATTAGCAGCAGCAGTGCTGTTGGGCTCTGAGTGAAATACCTTGGCATAAAGCTCAGCTAAAAGGAGCTTAATGTGTGTTGGGGGAACAAGAGGGAACAAGAGACAGGAGCAGAGAAAACAGCCTCAAATTGCATCAGGGGAGGTTTAGGATATTAGGAACAAAAATTCCTCAATGAAAGGCACTGAAATTCCTCACTGGTCAGGAACAGGGCAGGGGTGGAGTCCCATCCCTGTTGGGATTTCAAAACCATGTGGATGTGGCACTTGGGGACATGGGAACAGGGACAGGAGGAGAGGGAACAAGCTCAGAGTGGATTTTAGGGAAAATTCCTTCATGGGAACAGTGGCCAGGCACTGGAAATGGCCAAGGCAGGGGTGGAGTGCCCATCCCTGCAGGGATTTCAGAGCCATGTGGATGTGGCACTTGGGGACAGGGAAAGAGGGAACAAGCTCAGGGTGGATTTTAGAGAAAATTCCTTCATGGGAACAGTGGCCAGGCACTGGAAATGCCCAAGGCAGGGGTGGAGTTTCCATCCCTGCAGGGATTTCACAGCCCTGTGGAGGTGGCACTTGGGGACAGGGGCAGTGGTGGCCCTGGCAGTGCTGGGGGTGGTGGGACTCCATCTGGGAAGTGTTTCCCACCTCAATAATTCCATGGACACTGCAGAGAAGGGAATTCCCAACTGCATCCCTGTGCCCACCCCCATTCCCTATCAACCTCTGGCTGTCACCTGCAATTCCCTGCTGGGATTTTGGGACACCACCCACAGCTCCCAGCTCATTCCCAGCACAATGAAACCCAAACTATCCCCCCCAGCCCCCAAGGAGCTGCTGTTGGCACACCTTGAGTGCCCTCTGAAGCCTCCCCGTGGCATTTGCCCATCCTGGCTGGTTGCCAGCCCTAATCCCCTCCCTGTGACGTGGGGCTGGCACAGCCAGCAGCCAGCTTTGCTCTGACATCCTGGCCCTGCTGACCAGGCTGCTGCTGCTGCTGCTGATGATGATTAGGATTTGTCTGCCCACCAACTGGGGTTAAAAATAACCCTGCTGTCCCACATCCCTGAGCAGAGCTTCCCTGGGTCCCCTTCCAGCTGTGGGGTGCAACCAGCACAGGTTCCTTTGGTGAGAACACAGCATGGTCATTGCTGGGGTAGAAAAAACTCATTTTATTGGTTTTATTTAGCCCAGAGAAGAGAAGGCTGCAGGGAGATCTTACAGCAGCTTTCCTGTGTGGAATAGGGATTTATGGGAAACCTTTCCTGTGTGGAATAGGGATTTACGGGAGATCTTTCCTGTGTGGAATGGGGATTTATGGGAAACCTTTCCTGTGTGGAATGGAGATTTATAGGAGATCTTTCCTGTATGGAATGGGGATTTATGGGAAACCTTTCCTGTGTGCAATGGGGATTTATAGGAGATCTTTCCTGTGTGGAATGAGGATTTATAGGAGATCTTTCCTGTATGGAATGGGCATTTATAGGAGATCTTTCCCTATGTGGAATGGGGATTTATAGGAGATCTTTCCTGTGTGCGAATGGGGATTTATAGGAGATCTTTCCTCTGTGTGCAATGAGGATTTATAGGAGATCTTTCCTGTGTGGAATGGGGCATTTATAGGAGATCTTCCCTATATGGAATGGGGATTTATAGGAGATCTTTCCTGTGTGCCATGGGCATTTATAGGAGATCTTCCCTATATGGAATGGGGATTTATAGGAGATCTTTCCTGTGTGCAATGGGGATTTATAGGAGATCTTTCCTGTATGGAATGGGGATTTATGGGAAACCTTTCCTGTGTGCAATGGGCATTTATAGGAGATCTTTCCTGTGTGCAGTGGGGATTTATAGGAGATCTTTCCTGTATGGAATGGGGATTTATGGGAGATCTTTCCTCTGTGCAATGGGGATTTATGGGAGATCTTTCCTGTGTGCAGTGGGGATTTATAGGAGATCTTTCCTGTATGGAATGGGGATTTATAGGAGATCTTTCCTGTATGGAATGGGGATTTATAGGAGATCTTTCCTATGTGGAATGGAGATTTATAGGAGATCTTTCCTGTGTGCAGTGGGGATTTATAGGACATCCTGAGGGAGGAGCAGAGCCTTGGGAGGCACCAGCAGTGACTCAGGGCCTGATGTTGTCCCTAAAAACCAGCTCAGCATGTCAGTGACAGAGTTCCCAGAATCCCAAAAGGGTGATCCCAAAATAAATGTCCCATTATCCCAGAAGAGAGATCCCAAAAATCCCAAAAGGGATATCCCAATATTCCAGAAGAAATATTTCAATATCCCAAAAGAATACCCCAAAATCCCAAAAGAGATATCCCAAAATCCTAAGAGGTATATCCCAATATCCCAAAAGAGAGAGATCCCAAAAGAAATACCCCAATATCCCAAAAGAGATATCCCAAAATCCTAAGAGGTATATCCCAATATCCCAAAAGAGAGAGATCCCAAAAGAAATACCCCAATATCCCAAAAGAGATATCCCAAAATCCTAAAAGGGATATCCCAATATCCCAAAAGAAATATCCCAAAATCCCAAAAGAGATACCCCAATATCCCAAAAGAAATATCCCAAAATCCCAAAAGAAATATTCCAAAAGAAATATTCCAATATCCCAATATCCCAAAAGAGATATCCCAATATCCCAAAAGAGATATCCCAAAAGAAATATTCCAATATCCCAAAAGAGATATCCCAAAATCCTAAAAGGGATATCCCAAAAGAAATATTCCAATATCCCAAAAGAAATATTCCAATATCCCAGAATCCCAAAAGGAATATCCCAATATCCCAAAAGAGAGGTCCTAAAATCCTAAAAGGGATATCCCAAAATAAATATTCCAATATCCCAAAAGAGATATACCAAAAGAAATATCCCAATATCCCAGAAGAAATATTCCAATATGCCAAAATCCCAAAAGGGATATCCCAAATTCCCAAAAGAATACCCCAATATCCCAAAAGAGATATCCCAAAATCCCAAAAGAGAGATCCCAAAATCCCACAATGCCCTTCCCTGGGGCAGGAGCCAGCTCTGAGACCTTTCCTTGCCAAGTTCCATCACCTCTCCAGCCCTGCTGCTTTTGGGGACCTCCCCCAGGTGATCCATGCCCCACCTGCCCTTGTCCCCCGCGTCCCCCTGGCCCCACAGCACTCCCCACTGCCCTCCCTGGTGAGTTTTGGGGTTTTTTTGCTGTGCTCAGGCTCCCAGCTGTCACAGCCCAGGCCATTTACCTTCCACGTGTCCTGAATTAGGGGAAATGGACAGGAGGGCTGGCTCTCTTTAAAAATTAAAGCTGATTACAGGGCATTAACATTACATTTAAAGGAATAGACAGCAGCCCTCCTCTCTCTCAGCACAGTTGCAATATGTTCCCTTTTGTTCTGGACTTCAGGCTGGGCAGGATTTCTTCCTCAGCCATAAATTTTGAAAGAGGAGCTGCCTGTTGGCTGGTGCAAGAATTTAAAGCAGGTCTGACTACCTAGGGCAGTTCCCATCTTTGCCATGCCAATCCTGAATTCCCCTTGGAAAATTCAGATCTGACACTCCTCTGAGTTAGGAAGTTTTATATTTGATGGATCCCAGTTGTTTTTTGTTAAATCCCACAGTTTGCATGGTGACTCTTTGTCCCCAAACCAGGAATTAGTCAGTCTGGCTGGGAACACTCTGAATGTGATGCTTGACTGGGATTTTTTGTGGCTTTAGGTTGGATTTGAAGCCCCTTTGTTTGGTGGATTTGTATGATATTTTTCCAGATTTCTGCACCTTCTTCTCACAGCCCCTCAGGAATTCAGGTAGCTTCAGAAGGAGCAGCTCAGTGCAGGTTGGGTGCTGAAAAGAGGCTTTTTGGCAGGTGAAGGGATGTATTTGTATTTATGTATTTGTATTTCCTGGATCCTGCTTTTCTCTGTCTTCAGGAAACCAAAGTTCCAGGGAGAGCTCAGAGCCCTAAAAGGGCCCCAGGAGAGGGACTGGGGACAAGGGCTGGAGGGACAGGACACAGGGAATGGGGAAAGGGGAGATTTGGGAATTGGGAATTCCTGGCTGGGCTGGAATTGCCAGAGAATCCCTGGATCCCTGCAATGGCCCAGGAAGGATTGGAGCAGCCTGGGATGTGGGAGGTGTCCCTGCAATGAGCTCTGAGCTCCCTTCCCAGCCAGGGCAGCCCAGGATTCTGGGGTTCAGGACACTCAGAATCCATCCAGAGGGATTTTGATGGCCAGTGGGGATGGAAAAGAGAGGAAAAGGGAAGGGAGAGCCTTGATGGTTCCCTGAGATTGCAAGGGAAGGCCCTGGATCCATCAATCCCTTGGAGAGGAGATGGATCCAGTGTGAGGCTGTGGAGAGCTGGGAATTGGCAGCCTGGAGAAGGGAAGGATGCAGGGAGAGCTTCCAGCACATTGCAGGGCCTGGAGGGGCTGCAGGAGAGCTGGAGAGGGACTGGGGACAAGGGATGGAGGGACAAGACACAGGGAATTGGGAAAGGGGAGATTTGGGAATTAGGAATTCCTGGCTGGGCTGGAATTGGCAGAGAATCCCTGGACCCCTGCAATGTGCCAGGTTGGGCACTGAGATTTGGGGCAGCTGGGACAGTGGGAGGTGTCCCTGCCATGGCAGGGGTGACACTGGATGGGTTTTAAGGTCCCTTCCCACCTCAAACCATCCCCTGGTTCTGTGATCTCTTGATGACTTTCCATTTGACTTTACCACCACAATCATTCACATTCAATTCCAGGGTTTTTTTTCAGTTTATGGAGATGAAATCCCCAACAGTTTGGCTTTGAGAGCCACATCCTGAGCTTTCCTGGGTGGCTGGGGCTGTCAGGGCACGTGGCTCTGTGGCCACAGCAAATTTTTTGGGGTGTCTGCAGCAGGTGGGAATTTTAATCCTTGGGCAAGCTTCTGTCTAAAAGAGATGTGGTTGAATCCAGGCAGGAAAGGAGTGGCAGAGCTGGCATCTTTTCCTAAATCCATCTGGCAGCACAGGGCTGGACAGACAAACATTTCCTTGTTTGCCAGTTCCCAATTTCCAGTCCAGGAGTGGGGATGCAAAGGATGGAGGTGCATTTGAGATCTCACCAGTGCCACCCTCTGGGATCAGAGTTTGGGCTCCAGGCTGGGATGGGGAGCTCTCCTGACAGGCTGCACATCTCCAGCCTGCTGCTGTTTTATTTCTAGCCCTTGGCACAGGTGGGCTCAGAAATCCAGCTCTGCCCAGCCCTGAGCCAGCAGAGATGCTGCTCAATCCTTTTTCCAGGTCTTCTCCTCCACATTTAACCTAACCCAGATCAGAGCCTTGACCAGCAGAGCTTCTCCAGGGGCTCCTGGGAGGGCCACAGGCTCTGTGCCACTTTTGGACACATCTGGGTGTGGAGCTGAGCATTCAAACCCACCAGATGAAGCCAAAATCAAAGCCAGCTCTGCTTTGCTGCTGCTTTCTCCCAGGATAAAATCCCCATGTGGTGGATTCTCCCTGTGGTAACAACTCACTCCAAACTGTGTGGAGTGTGTGGCAAGCCCACCTCAGCTTTTGGAGCTGAGCTCTGGCAGATCTCCCAGCTTAAGAGCAGAGATCCCAGGATGGTTTGATGCTGCTGGCAGCATCCTGCTCATCCTGCTCCTCCAGGAAACCCCAAACACAGATCCCAGCTCTCCCTCCTTGTGAGCTGCTTCCCAGAGCTGAGCTGGATTTGTGAATTTGTGAATTCAGCTGAGCTGAATTGTGAATTTGGGAATTTGAGTTCAGGGCAGTTCCTTCAGCTGATCCCAGCTGACCTTCACTGGCCAGGCCTGAGGAGTGGAGCAGCTGGAGCATCTCCCAGTGCAGATTTTGGCAGATTTTGGCTTGCAAGTCCTCCTGTGCTGGTGGGAGGGGGCAGTGCTGCACCATGGGCAAGGCTGGGGGTGTCACTGCTGCACCACATTAATTAAGGAATAAACTCCCTGTGATCCCCTGAGCCAGGGCAGGTGCAGAGGGGCTCTCTGATCCCTCTGCACCCCAATCTGCTGGCTGGTGACAGCAGGGCACAGCTCCTGCCATCCCTGCAGGTGCCCTGGTGGCTCCAGGCTGGGCTGGGCTGGGTCAGGCTCCCTCTCCAGCAGAGCTGGAAACTGGGAATTGTGTTGGGAATGGCTGGAGGCTGCTGTGACCCCAGGGCACTCCAGGAGCTGCAGGCTCTTAATGGCTGTGTGGTGGCTGCAGGCTGCAATCTGATCCAAATGGGAAGCTGGCTGAAATCCCAGCAAGCTGTCGTGGCTGCAGGAGGCATCTTAGGAAATGAGATGGGGCTTTGTGAGCTCTGCCCCCACCCAGCAGGCAGCCAGGGGAAGGAGAAATGCCCTGCTGCAGCTCCCTGCCCTGAGCTTTGCTGCCTCTTCATTCACCAGTCTCGTGGGTTTTTTGTTTTACACCAAAGTTTCCTCCCTGTGGGTAACCTGTGGTTTGTGTTCTCCCTCCCTCCCTGCTCCTCTTTGGAATGTGAGTTCTCCACTTCCTGCATGGACTTCTCCAAACTCGAGCTTTTCTTTCTTTGTGGGTTTTCTTTCCCTTCTTTTTTAGAGCCTCAGCTGCATCTTTAGCAGGGTCTGACCTCCCGAGTTCCTCTTGCTTTTTTTCCCCAACACATCCCCAGGATCTCTCTGTGCCTGGATTTCTCCTCCTCATCACATCTCCAGAGCAGGCTCTGATTTTAAAGCCTAAAAGCACAGCCCCATCTGTCTCTGGGGCACAGTAAAGAGCCCTGTCCTGCAGGAAGGTTTTCCCTGTGCCCTGGAAGAGCCAGGAAAATGGGAGGTTTGAATGAATTTTCCCAAGTGGCTGTGCTGAACTTCCAGATTTCTCTTTTCCCAGTTGAAACTCTTTCCTCTTCCTTGATGTTCAGCTGTTAGATTTGGGGTTGAGGAGTTGCTCTGGGATTGACTGGGGTGTTACTTGAGGTTGTACAAGGGCCTGAGGAGATGCAGCACATTGGTGTCCCCTGGCTGGTGGCTTTATGCAAAACATTGGTGGCACCTGAGGAAGAGAAGGGAAATTTGTCACCATCAGAACTCTTCCAGCACTTTGACTGGAGCCTGCTCAGTGGCTCAGCACTGGCACATCCCTCTTGTGATGTGGCAGCTGATCAGAGGGCGTGGAGGTAAAACCTTCCCTTCCCTCTGAGCGTGGCTTTTCCTGCAGCCTGTGTCCCTCTGGGGAGGCACAGGGGGGTGGTGTGTCTGTCCCTGCAGGGCCTGTCTGCCAGTGACCTTCTGAGCTGCTGCAGACAGCTTGGCTTTGCTGTAAAGCAGCTCATGTGACAGCAGTAATCCTCGGTGGGTGAACAGCTGTGCAGGAAGATTCCAGGGAATCGCCCTATTTTCCCTGCTCCACACAGCAGGAGAGGAGGCTGGGAGCAGGCTGGGAGGAGGCTGCCAGAGGCTGCACAGCTCCAACCCTGCATGTCTGGAACATCCGTGCTCCTGCACAGCTCCAACCCTGCATGTCTGGAACATCCCAGAGCTGCACAGCTCCAAACCCTTCATGTCTCTGGAACATCCCAGCTCCAGCCCCTGCATGTCTCTGGAACATCCCAGAGCTGCACAGCTCCAACCCCCTGCATGTCTGGAACATCCCTGCTCCTGCACAGCTCCAACCCTGCATGTCTCTGGAACATCCCAGCTCCAAACCTGCATGTCTCTGGAACATCCCAGCTCCAACCCTGCATGTCTCTGCAGCCTGCACAGCTCCAAACCCTGCATATCTCTGGATCAGTCCCTGCTCCAACCCCTGCATGTCACTGGAACATCCCAGAGGCTGCACAGCTCCAACCCCCTGCATGTCTCTGGAACCTGCAGAGCTCCAACCCCTGCATGTCTCTGGAACATCCCAGAGCTGCACAGCTCAAACCCCTGCATGTCTCTGGATCAATCCCAGAGCTGCACAGCTCCAAACCCTTCATGTCTCTGGAACATCCCAGCTCCAACCCTGCATGTCTGGAACATCCCAGCTCCAATCCCCTGCATGTCTCTGGAACATCCCAGAGCTGCACAGCTCCAAATCCCTGCATGTCTCTGGAACATCCCAGAGCTGCACAGCTCCAAATCCCTGCATGTCTCTGGAACATCCCAGCTTCAAACCCCTGCATGTATCTGGAACATCCCAGCTCCAACCCCTGCATGTCTCTGGAACATCCCAGAGCTGCACAGCTCCAACCCCTGCATGTCTCTGGAACATCCCAGCTCCAAACCCTTCATGTTTCTGGATCAATCCCAGCTCCAACCCCTGCATGTTTCTGGATTCATCCCAGCTCCAAACCCTGCATGTCTCTGGAGCCTGCACAGCTCCAAACCCCTGCATGTCTGGAACCATCCAGAGGCTGCACAGCTCCAAACCTGCATGTCTCTGGAACATCGCAGCTCCAAACCCCTGCATGTCTCTGGAACATCCCAGAGGATGCACAGCTCCAACCCCTGCATGTCTGGAACCTGCACAGCTCCAACCCTGCATGTCTCTGGAACATCCCAGCTCCAAACCCTGCATGTCTCTGGAACCTGCACATCTCCAAACCCTGCATGTCTGGAACATCCCTGAAATGCCAGCTCAGGAGCACAGATTTCCAGGGTCCCTCCTGGCAGTGCTGGTGGAGCTGCACAACAGGTTCCAGGAATTTCCATTTCAATTTCCATTTCTCCTCAAGTGGTTTCCTCTGACTTTTTTTCCAAAACCATGAGTGGCATTTTTAAGCCTGATTTTGACTTCTGTCTCCCACCCTCCATATCTATTCCTCTCTCTGCTATCACTTTCTGATGGCTCCTAAATTACTCAGTGGACTTCTTGCCCATGGGAAGTTCAGTTTTTCCCTGGAGAAGACACAGACAGAGGGAGCTGCACAACAGGGTCCAGAAATTTAAAAAATCCCATCTCTCCTCAAGTGATTTCCTCTGAAATTTTTCCAAAACCATGAGTGGCATTTTTAAGCCTGATTTTGACTTCTGTCTCCCACCCTCTGTATCTTTTGGCATCATTTATTCCCTCACACTCATACAAACTTCTCTCTTTGGATAACACCTTCTGATGGCTCCTGGGATACTCAGGGGATTTTTTGCCCATGGGAAGTTCAGTTTTGCCCTGGAGAAGACACAGACTGAGGGAGCACTAGCTTAGAACTGGTTTCAAATTAATCATGGATTTATTATTCCCATTCCCATCTTAGAGACTGCAGCAAACTTCCTCTCCCTGTGGCTTTCATATCCCTGAATTCCCCATCCTTATTTTCCTCATGATTTTAACCTCCCAGACCTCCCAGGGGATGTTCAGTGGGTGTGTTTTGGTGCTGACAAGTCCAGGGAGCTGCTGACAGCTAAAGCAGGTGGTTTTAGCCTGAGCTCCACATTCCTGCACCTCTCAGGCAGCAATTCCCTGCAGGAAGGAGGTGCCTGGGACCAGGTTTCTCCAGCAGAAAGCACCAGCAGGGTGTTTGAGGCTGCAGTAAATTGTCCACCAGTGGCCTGAGACAATCCCTCATGTGATGTAAGCCACAGCCCAGCCCTCAGGAGGGACCATCTGTTCCTGTGGCCTAGGACAGATTTGAGCAGGAGCCCTGGCAGTGAAAGGCTCTCTGCTATTCCCCTGAGCCCCCTCATCTCTCTTCCCTTCCACCTCTAACTATCAGGAAAAAAAAACAACAAACCAAAACCCCCCAAAGCTTTGCACTCCCAAGCATCAGGGGGGCTGTAATTGGTGTGGAAATTGGGAGGGCTGTGTTTAAGTGGTGGACATGGAGCTAATGGAAGGGGGATTTTATTGCTGGTGTGGACAGGGGATGCTCAGCTGCTTTGAAGTCCCAGGGATCAGCAGCCAGGGGGGTTTCTCTTCCATCAAGGCCAGCAGTGACTTTGGTGCCTGGGTTGTTTCCCATTGCTCTGATGGGTTATGATGTCTTTCTCAGAGTTTCCTGATGTGTTTTCCTTGCCAAAATAAAATAATATATATATATATATATATATTTGAGTTGCACTTCCAAATAGGAATTCTGTATGAAGAGGTTTGAAATCCAGCAGAAAATTAAGATTTGGACTTACTGAGTTTTAGGGTTTCTGTGTGTGTGCTGCTGCTGGGGATGTGATTCCTCCCCTGTGGGGCTCAGGCCTGAATCATCTCAGCAAATAAAAACCAGAAAGAATTCTGCAGCAGCAGCACCACACCTCTCTCATTTTCCAACCTGTTCAGGACAGGCTCTTGCACTGCTCAGTTCTCCTCAGGAGTTTTGTCCATGTGCCACAAATCCCCACTTTGCACATCCAGGGTGAGACCCACAGGGACAAAACCAGCTGGAAATCTCTTTTTTTGGGAAAGCAAACTCATCCCTCTCCCTGCATAAATCCTGCACCCATCATTGCTTTGTCCTGTGTGCAAAGGACATTTCCAACCCCCAGGTTTGGGTGGTTGGGGCACAGAATTTCTGTGCCTTCAGCCACCAGGCCAGAGCCCAAACTTTGTGTTTTTAGCAGCAGATGTGCAGAGTTGAAGAGGGAGGAATCTGCCAGAGGCAGCAGCATTCCAGGGATAAATAAAGGAGAGCAAGGTGGGAACCCATCCCACCTGCCAGGCAGTGGGAGATGGTGGTGTACAAAAAAAAGGAGGAATGTGGACTGTAAAAACTTGATTTTGCATGAGAAGTTCCACATCTGAGTGCTGTGTTCACTGTGATTTATTGCTTACCTCGTTGGGGATGGGTCAGCTCCTGCCTGGGGGGGAGCTGTGCCCAATGTCCCTTGTCCTACGAAGGACAGCAAAGCCCAGGATGAAGGAGGGTTTGGATGCTTTTCTAGCTGGATTTGGAGGCTGTTCTTTGAGGAAAAAATGAAAAAAAAAAAGAAAAGGAGCCTTCAGGTGCATTTCCAGCCTTTTTTTCCCCTGAGGAAAAAAGCCAAACTTCCCTCTGGGCAGGACCTAGAGCGAGGTGAGGCTCCAGCTGCAGCTCCCCTTAGAAAGCTTTAACACCTTCCCAAGGATTTCTCCTCTGCTGGGGGGTTCAGAGCACAGAATTCCCTGGCACTGGTGGGGCACAGAAGCAAACCTGAAAAAAAAAAAAAAAAAGGCTGGGAAAATGGCTTTTAGCTGGATCTGGTTACAGACTGCCTTTCTGCCAGCACAATGGCTGCTTTATGTCTCCATGTGCTCAGGGCTCTGTGGGATGCAGGATTGCAGCATTCAGCAGCCCCACTGAGCCCAGCCAGAGCCCTAAAATCACATGGGGCTCCTTCATGAGGATGCCATGAGCTTGCCAGCCTCCAGCTCTTGGGATATGCAGGAATTCCACTCTGGCAGCAATTGGTGCTCCTCACTCATCCCTCTGTGCTGGGAATTGTGGAGAGTGTTCCTGGGGAAGCCTGAGCTTCCCTGTGATGGATTTCACTGCTCTGGTGCAGCCTTTCCTCTCTGGGCCAATTAAACATTCATCCAAATATTTAGAAAATACCTGGCAGTATTCTTATTCCCATTTCCACACTCAATGTTCTGTATGGAATTAGGAATATTTGAGTTGCTCTCCCTAATATTGGGGTGCTGCTCCTGTGTGTACACTGAATTTTTGCTCTCACCCAGTAAACCAAAGGATGCATTTCCTCTGAATGCATTAAATCTCCCTCTCCAGCTGTAGTATTTCCCTTTTTCTCAGACTTTTATACCTCCATTTCATTGTCAGGCATGCTAGCAGCAGATTATTCCTGTCACAGGTGGAGCGTGGCAGAGGGTTCATCAGGTGAGTGGATTTTTGTGGTGCTGGTTTGGGATTTAGCTGGTTTTGCACCTTTAGGTCCCTCTTGGTGTTTCTCAGGGCTGTGTCTGTGTCTGGTGCAGCCTTTCCTCTCTGGGCCAATTCAACCACTCATCTAAATATTTAGAAAATACCTGGCAGTGCCTTATTCTTATTCCCACTTCCACACTCAATGTTCTGTATGGAATTAGAAATATTTAATATTGGGGTGTTGCTCCTGTGTGTACACTGAATTTTTGCTCTCACCCAGTAAACCAAAGGATGCATTTCCTCTGAATGCAATAAATTTCCCTCTCCAACTGTAGTATTTCCCTTTTTCTCAGAGTTTTATACCTCCATTTCATTGTCAGGCATGCTAGCACCAGATTATTCATGTTGCAAGTGGAGCGTGGCAGAGGGTTCATCAGGTGAGTGGATTTTTGTGGTGCTGGTTTGGGATTTAGCTGGTTTTGCACCTTTAGGTCCCTCCTGGTGTTTCTCAAGGCTGTGTCTGTCTGGTTTTTGTGCCTGGACACCATTTGGGGTTGAAATGCCTTTGGGATGTGGTGATGTCCCTCAGGTAATAAAATGTTTTTGTAATTTTAGGTGGTGCCCTGCCATGCTTCACACAGCAGCCATTAATAAAAACCTGTGGAAAATACAGGACACTAAAAGCTGTTTAAAACAGCAGGATAAGAATCAATCCCTTCCTCTGGGAGAGCCCCTGGGGATATTTAAAGCATAACAGAGCAGTCAGCAAAATATTTATGGCAAAATCTACCAGGGTGATTTTTAGGTGATTGTTCAGAATCTCCTTCAAGCTTTTAACAGCTGATTTTTGAGAAGAGGAAGAGATTTATCCTGAGGTAACATTAACCCCTGTGTGCCCCATGTTTTGTGCCAGCACCTTTGGGCTTGCTGGATTTCTCTATTTTTATCTGTGTTTCGTGTGCAGATGATTGCCCACGATAGACTTGTAATCTTCTCAGGTGTGTCCACGCCAAAGCCAGCTCAGCAGGGAGGCTTAGACAGGTGATTCTCTAAGCCTGCAGCCCAGGAAAAGCCTTCCTTCCAACAGCCAGACACATTCCCTGGGTTTGTCACCTCTCCTGGGTGACAAATCCACTCTGCCTCAAGGTGCCACACCCCAGAGACCCAGCACGGGAGGGGCAGGTCTAGGTGAGGATGAGCTTAGTGAAGCAGGGACAGCTTAATTCTGCCCCAGGTGATGCTCAGCTCCAAATTCACCCCATGAAGGGGACAGGGGGGGACAGAGCAAAAGGTGGGGAGCTAATCCCCCCCCAGGAGAACAAACTGTTGTTCTGCTTTTGCCCTTTTTTGGGAATTTTTCCATCCAAAAATCCCAGAAATCCTAAGATTTCACATCATTAAACCTGAGATTAAGCACCACTGCAAGGGTTTTTTTTCCTTCTGGGACTGCCCTCACTGCAAAGACATGTCCAAGGACACTTTTGTCACCACTGTGGGTCTTTGCTGTGCCAGGGGAGGGTCTGGCCATCAGCTTGGCTCACTGGGATCTTCCTCTTTCCAAGCTGAGGCTCCACAGGAGATAATTCCTGTAAATCTGGAGCTCCAGCCCTGTGGTTTTTTGTCTCAAAGTGCTGCAACCTTAAAAAGAGTCCAAAAATTCCCTAAACATCCACAACAAACCCCAAAAACTCAAAGCCCCCACCAAAAAAAAAAAAAAAAAAGTGGAAGAAATAAGGGAGATTAAGTCAAAGATATTTCACGTCTTGGCTTGGCCAGGCTGTGGCTTTTTCCTCCTACAGAGAGGAAGAAAACAGGAATATCCCAAAGATGCTGGTGCTCCCAGCTAGGGCAGGAAGGTCCCAAACTGAGATTTAGAGATAAATCAAGTTTGGATGTTCAGATTTTATTTAAAACAACTCCTTGTTGTAAAATCCCAACATTCTGCTGAAGCTGAGGAAGAATGAGCCCTGGTGCTGCTTCCTGACCTCACAGGGAAAAAGAAAACAGGAATATCCCAAAGGTGCTGGTGCTCCCAGCTAGGGAAGGAAGGCTGGGCTCAAACTGAGATTTAGAGATAAATCAAGTTTGGATGTTCAGATTTTATTTAAAACAACTTCTTTTGCAAAATCCCAACATTCTGCTGAAGCTGAGGAAGAATGAGCCCTGTAAATGTCCCAAAGGTGCTGGTGCTCTTAGCTAGGGAAGGAAGGTCCCAAACTGAGATTTAGAGATAAATCAAGTTTGGATGTTCAGATTTTATTTAAAACAACTCCTTGTTGTAAAATTCCCACATTCTGCTGAAGCTGAGGAAGAATGAGCCCTGTAAATGTCCCAAAGGTGCTGGTGCTCTTAGCTAGGGAAGGAAGGCTGTTCCCAAATCAAGATTTGGAGATAAATAAAGTTTGGATGTTCAGATTTTATTTAACACAACTTCTTTTGCAAAATCCCAACATTCTGCTGAAGCTGGGGAAGAATGAGCCCTGTAAATGTGGTGCTGCTTCCTGACCTCACAAGAAAAAGAAAACAGGAATATCCCAAAGGTGCTGGTGCTCCCAGCTAGGAAGGAAGACTGGTCCCAAACTGAGATTTGGAGATAAATCTCAAGTTTGGATGTTCAGATTTTGTTTAACACAACTCCTTGTTGTAAAATTCCAACATTCTGCTGAAGCTGGGCCAGTGGGAGGAAGAATGAGAATTTACACCACGGTGTAAATGTGGTGGTGCTTCCTGAGCAGTCCTGTTCCCATGGTGTGCAGGGGAGTTCCCAAAACAACCTGAGGCTTTGTGGGTCACTGAGACAGCAACCCCTGGTGCCCTGAGGGAGCAGAGAAGGAAAACTCCTTGGAACAGATCCAGAGGAACCAAAAATCCCAGCCCTCATCAGTTGGGTTGGAGAAGATCTCCAAGGTCAGCGAGTCCAGGCTGTGCCCCATCCCCAGCCCTGAGCCCAGGCATTCCCTGAAAATGGAAAATTTCCCTTAAAAAGGAAAAAACAGATCACTGGCAATGTTAAACCAGCAGGTGACCCCAGGGACAGCCTGAGGGATGAGGTGAGGCCATGGGGGTGTGCTGGGTGCAGTGTTGGATCTCATCTGCATTTATCTTCCCTTCTAAGGAAAAGCCAGGGCTGTGATGTGACTTAATGTCCTGGTTTGAGGGACAGGTGTCTGCCAATAAAGGCAGAAAACTTCTCTTTGCAATGGAGAATGGAAACCCCTCCCTCCAAATTGTTATCATTTTGAAATTAAGGGGCTCTCAGGCAAAGAGATGGGAATTAGGAATAACAGTTCTTTACTAGGAACATTAAAATAGAAATGCAGTATTACACAGAACAATCCCAAACCCTGCCAGAGTCAGAATCCAAGCTGACACCCGTCAGTCAGGCAGGGTGTTGGCAGCAGTCCCATTCAATGGTGGCTGCATCCTCCTGCAGGGGCAGATGTGGTTCAGCTGGAGCAGTGCTCCTGGAGAAGGTGCAGTTTCCTCTGAAGCTCCAGGGATGATGTGGAAGGGTCTGGTTTTCCTCTGGAATGCAGTGGAAAGAAGGTGCCTTGGTGTCCAAAATCTCAGTTTTTCTCTGGGTAGGAAAGGCTTGGCTCCTGCCCTGGCTGGAGCATCTCCCAGTGGGATGATGGAATTTGATCAGTCATGCCCTGGGACTCCATGGCCATGAACAGGAGAAATCTCCTGGAGGGAGGATGGGCTGTGGCAAAGATAAAGATGATTGCCCAGCTGGTTTAAAGCTGGCCCATGAGCAGATAATGTGTGCCAGGAGATCAGGGTCACTGCCCCACCCGGGTTAACAGCTGGGGACAGAATTCACATTTCTGGCCATATCCTGCATTGCAGCCCAAGACACTTAATTCACTCAACTTTGATATCAAAGCTTCAGGTGCCTCATTAAATTGCTGTTTATGGGGGTTTTGACCAGAGTAGCTCCTGAAAAGAGAGATTGTGGAGGATCTTGGATGAGGAGTGCAGATTTTTGGAGATAATTTGGTGGGAAAACTCTTCATGCTTTGGCCTGACTGGCACAGAGAGAAGAGCTGTGACTTGTGAGCCTGGGAAGTTCTGGGATTAAATCCTGCAGGGGGGTTTGTGATTTGCCAATATCACAGAACCCAAACCCAGCTTGGGTTGGGAGGCACCAAAGCTCATCCTGATCCAGCCACACCTCCCACTATCCCAGACTGCCCCGAGCCCCATCCAACCTTGGACACTTCCAGGGATGGGAAAAATCCTTCCAGTCATCCTAAAACATGTCAATTAGAGTTAACCCTTGATGCTCTTGCAGTTGAGGTGGTGAGATGGGGGACTGAGCTTTCAGTTCATCTTATCTTAAACCAAGAGTCTGTGATGAGAATTTCTTCTGCTGCTCTGTCCCTGCTGAGTGTGGTGGATTCCTGAAATGCTTTTATTTTTATTGACTTTGGGTGAAATCCCATCCATGGTGTCACCTTGTGCCTTAAGGGATTCAGGATTTGTCAGGAGAATTCCTGATTTGGAGAGATCTCATTTCACTGTGGCTGAAACCTGTTAGAGCCTCCCTAAAATACAGATTGTCTCCCTCCTCCACCTCTTGGAGGCCTCTCCAGCCACTTCCCCAGAAAAGGATGTTTCATTGTTTTGAAATCTTCTCAAACCAAGTTTGTCAAAGGAAAACATAGGATAAAAATCATTTGTGGGACATTTTCATGTTCGTGCTGGCAGTAACTCTGGGTGATGTCCAGAATTGCAGTTGGGGAGGACAGGAATGTTTTTGCTCTTTTTCCCAAACCACCTTTGGTTTTATCTCTTCTAAAACACCTCCAGTGATGGAGACTTTGCTCCAGAGCTTCACCAACCTCATGCTTAGCTGTTGTTGGATTTTTCCACCTCCTAAGTGCAGGTTTCCATGCTGCACTTCATGTCTTCCTGGGCAAAGACAATCAGAAAAGATGATTATTCCCTGCTTACCTGCATCACCCTTGATGCATTTACACCTGGGAATGCAGATTAAAGCAGCCAGTCCCCTTTTGTTGTGCTGCTCACTGATTGCAAATATTTCATTTCTTGGAGTTCCTCTGGCTCGATTTTTGGGGGTTTTTTGGTGGATTCAAATCTACTTGTTCTGAACCATTGAGGGGAATTCTTCCATCACATCTTCACAAGTCTCCCTTGGCTCTGAAAGGAGGGTGGTGATGAGATGGTGTCTGCTGCCCTCCACTTCCTTTGCAGAAATTTTTTATTTTCCAAAGACTTGAGAAGTTGGGGGATTTTTGGGATTCTTTTTTGTTTTTTTTTTTTAATCTGATGGATTTCCTGTTTTTATTACAATTGAAAGAGTCTAAAATCCATGTTTTAGATTAACACATGCCAGCTAGATTAGGGCAGGTGGAGCAGCATTCCCATGTGGTTTCTGATGCCTTCCCCTCCTTCCAGGGAGTTTGCCTTGGCAGGAGATCAGCTCCCTGATCATTCCTAGGTGCTGTTGTTGATGCCACCAGGAAAAAAGAAGATTTTTCACTTTTTGGAGGGTGAGAAGCTGCTAAAGCCAGGCAGAAACTTGTAACCCAAACAATCCTGGATGTCCAGGGCATTTCTGATCCCTGTCCCCAATTCCCTGGGCACTGAATCATCCCACCCACCCAGCCTGCTCCCCTGGAGCCCTCTGGGGTGGTTTGACAGAGTCACCTGTTCAAAACAGGAGTTTTTGTGCTCTGATGCTCGGATTTCCTCACCAGACATCGTGTGACTTTTCACCTCTGAATCCTCTGTCTCTGCTCTCAGGTAGATCCTGATTTATCCTTGTCCTTCCATGAGCTGGAAGCTGTTTTCTGCTGGAGCAGCAGGATGTTTATTCTCTCCTCTGGCAGTCCCTGCAAACACACTCTGACCCAGCATCAGAGTCCAAGCACAGCCAGATCTGTGATTCAGCCCCTCAGACCTTCCATGGGGCATCTCCTACTCATTTCCCCATCCCAGACCCTCCTTCCTCCCAAAACCAGCTGATCCTCCATCAAAAAACCATCTTTTTGTGGTGATTTCATGGAGAGGAAGCACAAGCTGAATCTTCTGGGAGCCTGTGGTTTGTGCTGCTGTGTGTGACCCATCAGCTCTGCTCTTGTCCCTGCTGTGAGCAGCCACCAATTCCATGGGATCCCATTTCCCTGCTCCACTTCTCTGTATTCCCCAAAGAATCCAGAAATTGGGGTGGGTTTTTTTGGTGTGGGGTTTTTTTGGTGTGGGGTTGTTTTTTTGGTGTGGGGTTTGTTTTTTTTTTTTTTTGGTGAGTGTGTCTGATGGATTTCCTGTTTTTAATACAATTGAAAGGCTCTGAAATCCATGCTTTAGATTAACATATGCCAGCTAGATTAGGGCTAATCAGGGCACAGATGCAGCGTGGGGCCAATCCCAGACCTGATTACAGCATCTCAGTGCTTTAATCGTCTCTCTGCAAGGGCAATCAGCCCTGCCCTAATGCACAGCAGCCCCTCTGCTGCTCTGCTCTGTCCCCACCCCTGGCACCAAGAGCCCCACGTCATCTGCTGAGGCGATTTGTGCTAATCCCACCCCCCACCTATGGCTGAATTCTCTCACCCTTCCCAAATTCCCCCTTTGCTGGCTGCTCAGGGCTCACCAGCACTTTTGGGGTGGAGGCTGGAGTGTGGTTTGTGCTCCTTGTGTTGTCTGTGTGTCCTTTGATCTGCTCTGGGTTAACAACCCAATCACCCTCAGGGCTTAGGTGGCTTGGTCTGGAGCAGGGATTTGAGGTGCATCCCAGGCCAGAGCTCCAGCTCCTGATAAACTGGGATGTGCTGTGCTCTCCCAAGGGTCTGCACGGGGGTTTCCATCAGCAGGGCTGAGCTGAGCTCCCTTTCCTCATTTTTCTGCAATTCCAACTGACCAGAGAGCTCCCTGGGACTGAGCTCCCTTTCCTGATTTTTCTGCAATTCCCACTGACCAGAGAGTTCCCTGGGAGGTGGAGTTGATCGACTCCAAATCTTTGATTCAGCCCCTCAGACCTTCCATGGGGCTTCTCCTCCCTTGGCCACCCATTCCCCCCATCCCAGAGCCTCCTTCCTCCCAAGGCCAGCTGATCCTCCACCAAAAAACATCTTGGTGATGGAGCTGAGCTCCCTTTCCTGATTCTTCTGCAATTCCCACTGACCAGAGAGTTCCCTGGGAGCTGAGCTCCCTTTCCTCATTTTTCTGCAATTCCCATTTACTAAAGAGTTTCCTGGAAGCTGAGCTCCCTTTCCTGATTTGTCTGTAATTCCCACTGACCACAGAGTTCCCTGGGAGCTGAGCTCCCTTTCCTCATTTTTCTGCAATTCCCATTGACCAGAGAGTTCCCTGGGAGCTGAGCTCCCTTTCCTGATTTTTCTGCAATTCCCATTTACTAAAGAGTTTCCTGGAAGCTGAGCTCCCTTTCCTGATTTGTCTGTAATTCCCACTGACCACAGAGTGCCCTGGGGGCTGAGCTCCCTTTCCTGATTTTTCTGCAATTCTGACCAGAGTTCCCTGGGAGCTGAGCTCTGTTTCCTGATTTTTCTGCAATTCCCACTGACCAGAGAGCTCCCTGGGAGGTGGAGTTGATCGACTCCAAATCTTTGATTCAGCCCCTCAGACCTTCCATGGGGCCTCTCCTCCCTTGGCCACCCATTCCCCCCATCCCAGAGCCTCCTTCCTCCCAAGGCCAGCTGATCCTCCACCAAAAAGCATCTTGGTGATGGAGCTGAGCTCCCTTTCCTGATTCTTCTGCAATTCCCACTGACCAGAGAGTTCCCTGGGAGCTGAGCTCCCTTTCCTGATTTTTCTGCAATTCTGACCAGAGTTCCCTGGGAGCTGAGCTCCCTTTCCTGATTTTTCTGCAGTTCTGACCAGAGAGTTCCCTGGGAGCTGAGCTCCCTTTCCTGATTTTTCTGCAGTTCTGACCAGAGAGTTCCCTGGGAGCTGAGCTCCCTTTCCTGATTTTTCTGCAATTCCCACTGACCACAGAGTGCCCTGGGGGCTGGGAACCCCCTCCTGCCTCTGTGCTGCTGAACAACCAACCAAGAAACCAATTCTGGTTTGGGGAGTGTGGCCACAACCCCTGGGGCTGGGGCATCAGCAGACTCTGGGAGCCCCAGGGGAGGGGGTGGAGTGGAGGGGAGGAAGAAATAGGAATATCCTATAGGTATGAGTGCCCAACAAAAAACTTTGAGAATATAAAAACCATAAGTGAGATAGAAATGAAAGCAGTTTTTTGCTGAGAGCAGCAATGTGGATGTTTGAAGATCTTCTCCCTTTGTTAAGGTAACACCAGTTGCTCCAAACATCCCAAGGAGCAGCAGAGACCCTCTCCAGGCATGACAGGAAGGGTCTGAGATAAGGTTTAGAGATAAGAAAGCAGCAAAACATGGTAATGTAACTATTCCTATAGGTTGTATGTGAATATTAGAGAATTTGTATCTTGTACTAGATTGGAAGAGTGGAATATTCAGCATAGAAGGAGATTTAAGACTTGGTAAAAGGAGACCACCCTCACTTGCTCTTACACCCTCTCACTCCCTGCACCTCTCACCCCTGCTTTACCCCCTTTATCTCACTCCACCATCCACCACCAGCTCCTGGAGTGGAGCTCTCCCCCCTGGCAGCAAGATTAACTCCTAAGCTTTTCCTGTCTGCACTCAGAGTTATCCCAGGACACTGGTTACCAAACCAGGGCTCTGCCCCTGCTCCTCACCTCAAAGGGATTTTTCTGGGAAAGCCTCCCTCAGGAACCATCCCATGCTGCTGCTCATCAAAAAAATGTATTTTTTTTTCCCCCCCAGCAGAGGTGTGGATTGTTCTGAAATGTCTAAATTATCTCACTTGAACAAATCCCCCTCTGCCAAGCCAAAGGTGGAGGTGGGCACAGGGATAATGTTGAGTAAAAATGGAATTTCTCCTCCCAGCCTGCAGGATTTGCCTTTCCCCTCCCCTGCCCAGCTCTGTCCAGTGCTCCTTGCTGCTTTTTCCCTCTTCCCAACATTGTTTTGTTGTCACCTTGGTTGGTGGCTCACCAGGACTCCTCCCAGCTCTGCCAGCTCCATCCTCAGCCTGGATCCACCTGCTCCATTCCTGCAGCTGGGCCAGCCTTGGGAAAAGCTGTTTCTGCTTGGCTGGACCCATCCATGGTCAGGGAAGGGCTGAGAAATGGGATTGATGTCATTTCTGTGTTTGATCTATGGGGGAGATTGATGTCATTTCTGTGTTTGATGTATGGGGAGATTGATGTCATTTCTGTGTTTGTGTGTCACACACACGTGTGACAGCCTGGGGCAACTTTGGGGCAACTTTGGGGCAATTTTGGTGCAATTTTGGTGCAATTTTGGTGCAATTTGGGCTTGGTCTGGGCTTGTTGGTGCCACAGTGCCCTTTCTCTGTGAGGGGAGGAGGATGGAGAGGGAGTTGTGTTGGAGAAAGGTTTTAGTGGGGTTCATGGATGCACAGCAATGGGATCCTCTCAGTGTTTGGGTGACCTGCAGAGTTACAGGGGATGGGAGAAGCCAAATTTATCCCTTCCTCAGCCCCACAGTTCCCAGTTCTGGGCAAATCAAGTGGAAATTGTGTGTGGGGAGATCCCTGATGGGCTGTGGGGTGGCTGGGAGCAATCCCTGCCTGAGGAAAACTCATGCTGCTGGGTTTGGCTGAGCTGTACCATCTCTAAACGTGGCTGCCTTGGGTTCCTCCTCCAAAAATGAGATTATTTGGTTCCTCCTCATCCTCACTCCCTCCCTGGGATGAGAGTCCCAAGGTCTCACCCATCCCAACCCATCCCTTCCTAATAAACCTCCCCAACCACCCAAAAATATCACTAACCACCCAAAGAACCTTCAACCACCCAATAACATCTCAACCACCCAAAGAACCTCCACAACCACCCAAAAAATATCTCCTAACCACCCAAAAATGTCTCTAACCACCCAAAAAAACCTCTCTAACCACCCAAAAATGTCTCTAACCACCCAAAAAACCTCTCTGACCACCCAAAGAACCTTCAACCACCCAAAAAACCTCCCCAACCACTCCAAAAAAAACCCCTCAACCACCCATAAAATGTCTCTAGCCACTCAAGGAACCTCTCTGACCACCCAAAAAACCTTTCCAACCTCCCAAAAAACCTCTCCAACCTTCTAAAACCCTCTCAACCACCCAAAAAACCTCCACAACCACCCAAAAAAAATCTCCAACCACCTAAAAATGTCTCTAACCACCCAAAAAACCTCTCTAACCACCCAATGAACCTCTCAACCACCCAAAAAAACCTCTCCAACCTCCCAAAAATCCTCCCCAACCAGCCAATAACATCTCCAACCACCCAATAAACTTCTCTTAACCAACCCAAAGAACCTTCAACCACCCAATAACATCTCAACCACCCAAAAACCCTCCCCAACCACCCAAAAATGTCTCTAACCACTGAAAGAACCTCTCTGACCACCCAAAGAACCTCTCTGACCACCCAAAAAAACCTTTCCAACCTCCCAAAAAACCTCTTCCAACCTTCCAAAACCCTCTCAACCACCCAAAAAACCTCCACAACCACCCAAAAAAAATCTCCAACCACCTAAAAATGTCTCTAACCACCCAAAGAACCTCTCTAACCACCCAATGAACCTCTCAGCCACCCAAAAAACCTCTCCACCACCCCAAAAACCTCTCCAGCCTCCCAAAATCCTCCCCAACCAGCCAATAACATCCCCAACCACCCAAAAACCCTCCCCAACCACCCAAAAATGTCTCTAACCACTCAAAGAACCTCTCCAACCACCCACAGAACTTTCAACCACCCACAGGACCTCTCCAACCACCAAAAAACCTTCTTCAACCACCCAAAAACCTTCTTCAACCACCCAAAAATCTTCTTCAACCACCCAAAAATGTCTCTAACCACTGAAAAAACCTCTCCAACCACCCAAAAAATTCTCTAGCCACTCAAAGAACCTCTCTAACCACCCAAAGAACCTTCAACCACCCAAAAAAACCTCCCCAGCCACTCAAAAAAACCCTCAACCACCCAAAGAACCTCCCCAGTCACCCAAAATCCCTCTCTACCACCCAAAAAACCTTTCCAACCTTCTGAAGCTTTCCAAGCACCCAAAAATGTCTCTATCCACCCAGTGAACCTCTCCAACCTCCAAAAAACCTTTCCAACACCCAAAACCCACCCCCAGAGCATCCCAACCACAGCCCCTGAACCCCTGTGTCCCTCTCCTGTGTCACCTCTGGTGTCCCTGTGTCCCCTGATCCCCAAAGCCCTGTGTCACTTCTCCTGTGTCACCTCTGGTGTCCCTGTGTCCCCTGATCCCCAAAACCCTGTGTCACCTCTGGTGTCCCTCGTGTCCCCTGATCCCCAAACCCCTGTGTGACTTGTGATGTCCCTGTGTCCCCTGAACCCCCAAACCCCTGTGACCCTCTCCTGTCCCCTGTGTCCCCTGTGTCCCCTCACCCCCACCCCGTGTGACCTGTGCTGTCCCTTGTGTCCCTCACCCCTGTGACCCCTGTGACCCCTGATCCCCAAACCTTGTGTCCCCAAACCCCTGTGTCCCCCGTGTCCTGTGTCCCTGTCCCCCGTGACCCCTGTGCTGTTCTGCAGGGCTGGTGCAGATCCCGGTCAGCATGTACCAGACGGTGGTGACCCCCAAACCCCTGTGACCCCCAAACTCCTGTGACCCCCAAACCCCTGTGACCCCTGTGACCCCCGTGCTGTCCCTGTCCCCCCTGATGGCGTGTGCTGTGTCCGCAGGGCTGGTGCAGATCCCGGTCAGCATGTACCAGACGGTGGTGACCCCCAAACCCCTGTGACCCCTGTGACCCCCCTGCTGTCCCTGTCCCCCGTGACCCCTGTGCTGTGTCCGCAGGGCTGGTGCAGATCCCGGTCAGCATGTACCAGACGGTGGTGACCAGCCTGGCGCAGGGCAACGGGCCGGTGCAGGTGGCCATGGCGCCGGTGGCCACGCGGCTGGCGGACACGGCGGTCACCATGGACGGCCAGGCCGTGGAGGTGGTCACCCTGGACCAGTGACCCGCCCTCCTCACCTCCAGAGATGCAATCAGGTGGCATTTCCAACAAAACACCTTTTTTTTTTTCTTTCTTTCTTTTATATTTTTTTTTTAATGAGGAAAAACAACAACAACAACAAAAAGAATGCGTGTAAAGTGCATTTTTGTAACGTCACCCTGCTCTCTCTGGAGGAGCCAGAAGCCAAATTGTGATGGGACTTTGATTCTGAGGAGGTTGAAAAGAGAATAAAAATAAAGCCACCCTTTGTATGCCCCGTGTGGGATCCAGCAGGAGGAGGTTGGGGGGCACCCCCAGCCAGCACCGACCTCGACAGCAAATTAGGTATCAAAGATTTTAATATGGACTTTTATATTCCTTAAAAACCCACCCTGGGAAAAAAGAATAACATTAAAAAAAAAAAAAAACAACAAAAAGTTTGGGAAAAAAATTTAAAAAAAAAAAAAGACTCCTCTCCTGGGAAAAGCAAGAAAAAAATGAAAATAAAATAAAAAAAAAGAATGCATGACTGCAGGGGGTGGAGAGCCCTTGGTGCACACTGGAGACTGTTCCTGTTCTCTGCTCCCATCCCTGCCTTTTACACCCTTGGGCTTTTTGGGGGTTGTTTTGGGTTTGTTTTTTTCTTTATTATTATTATTATTGTCGTCGTCGTCGTCGTTGTTATTATTATTATTTCCTGGAAGCGCCTCCAAAGGGGCTCTGGCTGCATTCTCCCCATTTTTTGGGTTTGTTTTTTTTTTTTTTCTTTTCCCCACCTCATTCCCAGGATTTCCCTCTGCAAGGAGCTCATCCCAGTCCCTGCTGACCTGCAATTCCCACTGGGAATTTTCCCTGGAAGGGGGGATTGAGCAAAACCCCACCCTGTGCACGGTTTGAACCCCAAAATCCTTCCCAGGAGGGTTCAAAAAAAACCTTTGGGTGTGGGGGAGGGGAGTTTTTTTGGGGGGGGGGACAGATTTTTTTTACTCAAACCCTCGTGCCCAACCCTCCCCCCTTCAAGCACTTCCCATGGGATTTAATTTTGGGGGGAGAGTTATTCTGGGGAGGTTTTTTTAATTATGATTTCCAAGTTCTCCACGTCTCCCAGGAAATTTTCAGAGTCTTGTATTTACTTGTTTTATATGGGGGAGGGGGAAAAAAAACAAAAACAAAAACAAAACAAAAAAAAACACCACAAAAACAAACCTATCAAAATGTTCTTTGTACAGTTTTTCTGAGGGGAGGGAGATTTTTCCATAGAAACTGTCCTGGTTCTCCAATTTATGAAGTTCCTTGGATTTATTATTATTATTATTTTTTTTTTCTAATGATTATTTTTTTAATCGTCGTCGTGAAGATGTCGGTGGCTTTTCCAAGTCAGTGTTTCTTTGGCAATGAAATGAGGTTCTTTTAGTCCCCACTCCCCCCAAAAAATAAAAATAAAAACCACAAAAACCAGGCAAATAGCAGAGCATGGACCCCCCTTTGTTTTCCCAGTGTCTGTTATTGCCTCATTCAATAAATTGTTACAAATGTGTCTACCCGGGTGTCCAACTCCTGTTTTGGGGGATTTGGGAATATTATTTGGGAATATTTTCCATCCCTCCCTTCCTGGAGGCTGTTTTGGGGTTTGGTCCCTCCCATCTTTGCTGATTTTTGGGGGTTTAATCTTTTTATTTTGGTTCAATTTATTTCATTTTCATCTTCCTCCATCACCTTGGGAGTGGGATCATCCCCCCCCGTCCCTCCCAGGGGCTGAGCTGCTTTTTGGGGTGAACCCCTCCGTGCCTGATGGGTTTTTTTGGGGAAGTGCAGACCCAAGGAGGAGCCAGGAGACGCAGGGATGGGTTTCAGCAGCTTTATTGAAGGGCCTGGCTGGGGCCAGGGAATCCTGCAGGGGGAGAGGGAGAGGAGGGGAGGCTGGAGGGCGAAGAGGAGGAGCAGAGGAGGGATGGGGCTGCAACCCTGGAGCCCCACAGGGGTGACCTGGGGTTTTTGGGGTGCCCCAGAGGGAAGACCTGGGGTTTTGGGGGGCTCTGGGGTGTCCCAAAGGGATGACCTGGGGTTTTGGGGTGCCCTAAAGGGGTGACTGAGGATTTTGGGGTGCCCCAAAGAGGTGACCTGGAGTTTTGGGGTGCCCCAAAGAGGTGACCTGAGGTTTTGGGGTGCCCCAGAGGGCTGACCTGGGGTTTTTGGGGAGCTCTGGGGTGCCCCAAAGGGGTGACCTGGGGTTTTGGGGGCTCTGGGGTGTCCCAGAGAGGTGACATGGGGTTTTGGGATGTCCCAAAGGGGTGACCTGGGGTTTTGGGGGCTCTGGGGTGTCCCAAAGGGGTGACCTGGAGTTTTGGGGTGCCCCAGGGAGCCCCAGACCCCTCAGGCCGGGGGAGCTGCCCGGGGCTGGCAGACGCTGCTGCAGATTTTAATCCTCCTTAATCGGCCTCTGATAAACGGGTCGGGGCCTCCTGCTGGGGCAGCAACCCCAGTCCAGACTGGGACAGACTGGAGGGGCTGGAGCCTGCACCAGTAACCCCCAGTTCAGACTGGGACAGACTGGAGGGGCTGGAGCCTGCACCAGTAACCCCCAGTCCAGACTGGGACAGACTGGAGGGGCTGGAGCCTGAACCAGTAACCCCCAGTCCAGACTGGGACAGACTGGAGGGGCTGGAGCCTGAACCAGTAACCCCCAGTTCAGACTGGGACAGACTGGAGGGGGTGGACCCTGCACCAGCAATTCCCATTTCATACTGGGAATAACTGGTGGGAATGGATCTCTGCACCAGTAACCTCCAGTTCAGACTGGGACAGACTGGAGAGGCTGGACTGCACCAGTAATTCCCATTTCATACTGGGAGAGACTGGTGGGAATGGATCCCTGCACCAGTAACCCCCAGCTCAGACTGGGAGAGACTGGAGGGGATGAAACCTGAACCAGTAACTCCCAGTCCATACTGGGACAGACTGGAGGGGCTGGTGCCGTTCCCTCCCCAGCCTGGCTGTTACAGGGGGTCCCCAGGAATTTGGGGGGATCTCTGTGTGGATTTCCTGCCTCTCCCCCCATCCCAGCACTGCTGCCCCAGGGAGGGCCCTGCACTGCAGGGTGTGACCCCAAAAATGCAGGATTAGACCCCAAATTGCAGGATTGGACCCCGAATTGCAGGATTGGACCCCAAAAATGAAGGATTGGACCCCAAAAATGCAGGATTGGATCCCAAATTGCAGGATTGGACCCCAAAAATGAAGGATTGGACCCCAAATTCCAGGATTGGACCCAGAATTGCAGGATTGGACCCCAGAATTGCAGGATTGGACCCCGAATTGCAGGTGGGTGCTGAGGGTGAGGAGGGAGGGCGTTTTGGGGCGCTGATCCCAGGGAAGGTCCTGGGGGCACCGGGGAATTTGGGGTGGAGCCTTTGGGGGTGGAGATTTGGGGTGTGGTCAGGGGTGGGGGTGGGGATGCTCCACCCCTGGCCCCTCCCCCACAGGGCAGGGCCCAGGGCAGGGGGGGAGGGGTTAAAAAACCCAGCACGGGTGGGGGGAGGGACAGACCGGGAGATGGTCAGGGGATGGACAGACGGACGGACAGGTGGATGGACAGGCAGGGGAAAGGATGGATGGATGGGTGGATGATGGATGGATGGATGGATGGATGGATGGATGGATGGATGGATGGATGGATGGATGGATGGATGGATGGATGGATGGATGGACAGACAGAGAGATGATGTGTGCCTGCACAGCCGCCGGTAGCGGCCACAGCGATGGATGGACAGACGGACAGAGGATGAATGAATGAATGGATGGATGATGGATGGATGGACAGGGGATAGATGGATGGACAGACAGACAGGGGATGGATGGATGGATGGATGGATGATGGATGATGAATGGACAGACAGACAGAGGGATGGACAGACAGACAGGGAATGATGGATGGATGGATGGATGGATGGATGGATGGATGGATGGATGGATGGATGGATGGACAAGTGGATGGACAGACGGACGTCGGGTGTTGTTACCTGGACGAGCAGACGGACGAACGGCCGGACAGACACACGGACACCTGTGCCCCCCCCAGCTGCCTCAGCGGGGACCCCCGTGCGTCCGTCTGTCCGTCCCTCCCGCCCCCGCGGGGGATGAGCACAGCCTGCAGCCTAATCCAGCCTGATCCAATCTGGGCTTAGGGCAAAGCTGCGTGATCAGCCAGCGCTGCCCTACATACATACCCTGCACAGCCTGAGTGAGCACAGCCCCTCACCCTGCACAGCCTGAACCCCCCACAGCCTGAGCCTGCACAGCCCCTCACCCTGCACAGCCCCTAACACAGCCTGAGCCCCAAAGTGCCACCAGCCCTGCAGAGCCCCTCACCCTGCACAGCCTGAGCCCAAAGTGCCACCAGCTCCTAACACAGCCCGAGCTGAGCACAGCCCCTCACACAGCCCGAGCCTGCACAGCCCCTCACCCTGCACAGCCCGAGCCCCAAAGTGCCACCAGCTCCTAACACAGCCCGAGCTGAGCACAGCCCTCACACAGCCCGAGCCTGCACAGCCCCTCACCCTGCACAGCCTGAGCTGAGCACAGCCTGAGCCCCAAAGTGCCACCAGCCCCTCACCCTGCACAGCCCGAGCCCAAAGTGCCACCAGCTCCTAACACAGCCTGAGCCTGCACAGCCCTCACCCTGCACAGCCCGAGCTGAGCACAGCCTGAGCCCCAAACTGCCACCAGCCCCGCACAGCCCCTCACCCTGCACAGCCCGAGCTGAGCACAGCCCGAGCCCCAAACTGCCACCAGCCCTGCTCCTGACTGGAGACACAGGGGACGCGGAGGACACCCCGGAGGACACCCCGGGGACACCCAGGGGACAGGTGGCAGCCGCCACCACTGGCTGCTTCACCCGTGTCTCAGTTTCCTCCCTGCACGGGGCTGGGGTGGGATCTGGGATCAGGGGCTGGATCTGGGAGTGGGGGTTGGATTCAGGAGCAGGGGCTGGATCCGGGATCAGAGGTTGGATCAGGGTCTGGAGCAGGGGTTGGATCTAGGATCAGAGGTTGGATCCAGGATCAGGATCTGGAGCAGGGGTTGGATCTGGGGCTGGATTGGATCCAGGAGCAGGGGCTGGATCTGGGAATGGGGGTTGGATCTGGGAGTGGGGTTGGGTCTGGAGCAGGGGCTGGATCTGAGGCTGGGGTGGGATCCAGGATCAGGAGCTGGATCCGTGGCTGGGTTTGGGGCTGGGTTTGGGGCTGGGTTCGTGGCTGGGTTTGGGGCTGGGTCCCCAGTCCCACCCCCCGGCCCTGCCCAGACCGGGCTCAGCCCCTGGCACTGGAGTCACGCAGGGACAGCGGCCGTGCTGCTCCAATGACCCCCATCCCACAGATCCCATTTCCCTGCCGTGGAGACGGGCTGGGATGCCAAATCCTCCCCCATCTCCCCCGTGCCACACCCACAGCATCCCCCGAACCCTCCCCAGACCCCCAGGACCCTCCCAGCCCTGGGGGCTCGCGTGGGTGCCCCGGGGCCGTAGTTGGCAAGTCTAGAACCACCGGATCCTGCTGCTCACCAGTGTGAGTTCTACCATTGCCAAAGGCAGCCCCGGGGCTGGGGACGCGAGGGACACGCGGTGCCGGGCCTGGAAAGCTGCAAAAAACAGGAAAAAGGATGAAACACCCTTTCAGAAAACCCCACAGGCAGCTGCAGGTCCCCCGTGGGGACAAGGAGAGCGGCGTCCGTCCCGCTGCTGGCGGCCACCGTGGGGACACGGGCTGGGACACCACGCGGGCACGGAGCCACCCCAATGTCCCCAGGGCTCGGGTGCGATCCCGGCAATCCCGGAGGGGTTTCCACCAGCCCAGCCCACCCAAAGCCCACCCAAAGCCCACCCAAAGCCCGGCGCTCCTGCGCCCCCGGCGCTGCTCTCCCCGCCCTCTCCCATATTGGCACTACACATAATTGCTCAAACGCTACCAATCAAAGCAAAAATGTGCTAGTGCCAAAACGGGCCGGGCGGCCTCGGCGACGGCCCCAGGGGCTCGCGGGTCTTTCTCTGCTCTGTTTATGGCCCTATGGTAATTCACTGACCGCGGGGTTGCACAGTGAATTCTACCAGTGCCATACACAGAACAGGAGTAGCGAGCTCGCACCTCCCTTTTGTCCCCTGGATTTGCACCCAAATCCTCCACGAACAGGAGCACAACGCCCCCCCGGCCTCGGAATGGCGGCAGGAAAAAGGGGAATTGATGATTATTGATTGGCAAAATGATTCGGGAATGGGTGAGTGAGGGGAGAGGGTGGGGAGGATCGGGTCCCCGGCTCGGCTGGTGGATTTTTTGGGATGGGGATGCTGGAAGCCATTTCCCAGCCACTGCCTTTGCGGGGTTATCCAGGAATCCCAGCCCCAGATCCGCCACCCACAAACCCCCCAAAATGGTCCCAGACCCCCAGAATGGTCCCAGACCCCCAAAATGTTACAACCTCCCCCAGATGGCCACGAGTCCCCCAAAATGGTCCCAGATCTCAAACACTGCAAAGCCTCTGGATGGTGCCACACCCCCAGAGTGCTGCAACCCTTCCAGTTAATTCTGAATTATTCACACTGCTGCAGCCCCCCTAAAGTATTTCAATCCCCCAAAGATTGCAACCCCCAGGATGACTGAAAGCCCCCCAGAATTTGCAATTCTTCTGGATGGTTGCAAGTCCTCAGAAGGTTAAACCCCTCTGGATGGTCACAGACACCCCCAAAAAGTGTAACCTCCCCTGGATGCTTTTGAAGCATCCAGGTAACTTGAATTCTCCTCCAAAACAAAATGACTGCAACCCCCCAAAAGGTTACAAACCCCCCAAATGGCAAAATGTTCCAGAATGCTCTTGATGGCTTCAGACCCCCAAAACTGCAACATCCCAAAAGATGCAGACATCCTGCATGGCTGCAAACCCCCAAAATGCTGAACCACCCCCAGATCCTGCAGACCCCCAAAACTCACAACCCCCTGCGCTGCTGCAGATCCTCCAAAAGCAGGAGCCCACCCCAAGGATGCAGATCCCCCGAGGGGCTGAGACCCCCAAAAACCTGCAACCCCCCCTGGGATGGTGGCAAAGCCCCCCGGCTGGCAGTGACAGCGTCCCAGAGCCGCGGAGCAGGAGGAGCAGGAGGAGCAGGAGCAGGAGGAGCAGGAGGAGCAGGAGCAGGAGGAGGAGGAGGAGGAGGAGGAGGAGGAAGGCACAAAGTCTCCTTTGTGTGGCCGAAGCCGAGGCCCCAGCGAGCCGGGCGGGCCCGGGATGAGCTCGGGTGCCCCAAATCCGGGGTTGGGGGCTGAACCCCCTCGAGGTTCGCAGCCCCACCCCTCACACCCCGTCCGGCCTCCAATTTGGGGATGAAGGTCAATTTGGGGATGAAGGTCAGTTTGGGGATGGAGGTGAGAGCGGCGCTCGCTGGGCTCGGCCACCGCCGCGCTTTGGGGAGGGGTCACGGCCAGAGGGGACAGCGCTGTCCCCAACCTGCACCCAACAGCAGCACCCCAAAATCCTGGAGAAACCCCGAACCCCGTGGCGCCCAGCCAGAGGAAGAGAAGCCGAGGTGGGCACAGCGCTGTCCTCACCTGGGGGACCCCGCCCTGGCGCCGCGGTGCTCGGGGACACGGACACGGGGACACACACGGGGACAGGGGACACGGGGACACGGACACGGGCCAGGCCGAGCCGCCATCCTTGGCGTGACTTTGACCGCGACGGCTTCGCCTCAATCCGCGTGGCCGCGGCCCCGAGCCAGGCGGGCCCGAGCCCCAGCTCCGGGCTGGGGGCAGCTCCGGGGTGCCCCGTTGGTGGCCGTGCCCCCCGCGGTGGCGGATGTCCCCCCGGCGGTGGCGGCTGTCCCCCCCGTGGCCCGAGGCACTGCGGCAGCCCAGCCCCGCTGCCGCACCCCGGCTCGTGACGTTGGGCGCTGCCGCATTGCGGATGTTGCCCCCCGGGGCCCCCCGGCCCCGCTCTCCCCCAGCCCCTCCGAGGCTCTCGAGCTCCTGCCGCAAGGCCCGACACCTCCAGCGTGGGGACATCGCGGTCCCCCGGCCCCCCAGACACGTTTTTTGGGGGTAAAACGCCATCCCCCCCAAAAGCCCAAAGGCCGCCGGAGTCACCTGCGGATGCTCGCGGAGCACCAAGATGGTGCTCGGGCACTGTCGCTGCCACGGCGACCTGGTGGCTCCTGGATGTGGCCACTGCCGGTGTCCCCTCTGCCATGGGGGGCACTGGGGGGGCACCCGGCCGGCGACACCCCGACACGTGCGGGGACAGGTGGCCATCCATGGGAATCGCCAGGTGGGGATGGATGGGGACAAGGACAAGGACAAGGAGGGACAGAGATGGGGACGGGGACAAGGATGGGGATGAGGACAAGGAGAAAGAGGAGAAAAGGACGAGAAGGAGAAGGAGAAGAAGGAGAAGAAGGAGAAGGAGAAGGAGAAGGAGAAGGAGAAGGAGAAGGAGAAGGAGAAGGAGAAGGAGAAGGAGAAGGAGAAGGAGAAGGAGAAGGAGAAGGAGAAGGAGAAGGAGAAGGAGAAGGAGAAGGAGAAGGAGAAGGAGAAGGAGAAGGATCTCATGGCGATGGAGACACGGACACGGGGATGGAAACAGGAGAACGACAGAGACAGAAATTTGATCAGGGATACAGAGGAGGATGAGGATGGGGCTTGGGATGGGGACAGGGATGGAGACAGTGACAGTGACAGTGACAGTGACAGTGACAGGGACAGCGCCGGAGCCGCGTGCGCGGCCGGGAGCCCCATTTCGGCTCAGACCGGGCGGATTTGTGCCGCAGTGCCCGAGGCTCCGGCCGTGCTCCCCCGGGGAGCCCCTCGCCGGGCCGGGACCCCACCCTGCCACCCCCGGCCGAGGTTCGCTGTCCCCAAGCAGGGCTGGGGACCCGCCTGAGCCCCCGAGGGTCCCTCCGCGCTCCGCAGCACCGGGGGGGCAGGGGGTGCGCGCCCCGAGGGTTGGGGGGCTCGGGCAGCCCCCCAAAGCAGCGCCCCCGCCTTACGGGCCCCCCCAGCCCGGCTTTCGTTAGCGGCGCTATTCGGTGACAGCGGCGCCGCCGTCGGGGCTGCAGAGCGGCCACGGAGCGCGGCCGGGGGGCGGGGGAGGCGCCCCTGGACCCCCCAACAGCCCCCCCAGAAGCGGAGGACAGCCGCGGCTGCGGGCGGGGGGGCTGCACCCCGATTTCGTTGTCGCTAACATCGAGCCCCGGGATGCGGCCGCTGCGCCGCCGCCCCGACGGTGAAGGTTTGGGGGAGCCCGGGCAGGATGGGGGGCGCGGGGAGGGGGGGGCGAGGCACGGGGGCTCAGCCCGAAGGGGTTTTGGGGGACCCGCCCGTCGGGGGAAAACGGGGAACGCTCGGGGCCGGGTCGTGCCGGGAGCGGGCGCGGGGGGAAGGGGGAAGGGAGGGTTCAATGGGGGTCCCCAAACCCCGGGGGGGTCCCAGCACACCCGACACCCCCCCCGCCCCCCGGGGCCGCACTTACCTCTGCTCCGGGCGCTGCCTCGGCTCCGGGCGGGCACACCGACGGGGGGGTGTCACCGTGGGGCTGGGGGGACACGGAGGGACACGGGACCCCCCCCGGCACCCCGCATCCCCCGGGGGGGTCCCGCCGCCGCCCGCCGCCCCGGCGCTCGCCCAAGTGGCGGGGAGCGGCGGCGGCGGCGGCCTTAGCCCGGCCGGGAGCCCCCCTACGGCTCCCAATTGGCCCAGGTGCCCCGGAAGGTGGAGCCGGGCCCGGGGCGGGGATGGGGGGGGTTCGGGGGGGGACGGGCTCACCTTGGGCCACCCCCCACCCCCTCCCACGCTCCGCACCCCCGGGGCCGCCCCGGCGGGGGCAGCGGCCGCTGCGTGCGCCCCGTTCCGGAGGGGGGATGGAGGGACCCCCCGAGCGCTGAGCACGGAGCGGGGGCTCTGAACCAGCGGAGAAACCCCCCCGCTCCATCGCTCCATCGCTCCATCGCTCCGGGGGCGGCGCCCGCAAATCCCCGCGGCCCCGGGGCGGCACCGCCACCGGCTCCGGCTCGGGCTCCGGCCCGGGGAAAGGCTGAGCCCCCAGCGGCTCTTCCTTCCCCTTGGGGGGGCACTTTTATAGCCGCTGCCGTCCCGCCCCGGGGCCGCCGTCGGGGCCGCTCACCGGCTGTCGGACACCGGAGCCGCGCACCTGAGCCGCCCCGCCAACCACGATCCGGTTTCCCGCGCCTGAACTCCCCACATCCCCCCTCGGGGCCGGGGGGGGAAGAAACCGATCCGAGCCCCCCGCGCCCCCCGGCCCCGCAACTCGAGAGGCGCAGCTGCCGCCGCCCCGAGGGGACGGGCACGGCCGGGGGTCGGGATCGGGGGCGCGACTCCCGGCTCGAGGGATGGACCCCGGGGCTCTGCAGGGGTCCCCTCCTTGTCACAGCCCCGCACGCCGCCCCCCCATCCTGTTAAAATTATATCCCACCCCCCCAAAATTCTTGTCCCCAGTTTAAACTCCCCCTCCATTCCCCGCCCCCCAAATCCCACACGAACTCCCCCAGCGCAAAAACGCGGGTTCTGACCATTTATAAAAACATAAATACGTAAAAACATAAATACATAAAAATACAAATACGTAAAAACATCAATACATAAAACCACAAATATATATAAAAACTCAAATATACAAAAACTCAAATATACAAAGACTCAAACACATAAAAACTCAACTATAGACAAACTCAAATATATAAACCCACAAATACATGAAGCCATAAATCTCTCGGGGGGTCAGTGCCGCCCCCCCGCCCCCGAGGTGCGTGTGCAGCGCTGGCTCCAGCGCCGCAAACCAGCCCGACCAGTTTGGGGCCAGGCTGCCCGCTGGGACCGGGATCGGGTTGCCGCAGGATGGAGGGTGGGAGAAGCCATCGGTGCTTCCCGGGGTTTTTTTATTTTTTTTTGGGGGGGGGGTGTGGGGTTAAACCCCTGTGGAGCAGAGGGGGGCTGGGATGGGGGGGAGAGGGGAGGGAAGGACGGGGGAGGAGGAAAGTGATGGATCCTGGGATTGGGATGAGTTTGGGATGCTGCTCTGTGGGAGAAAGGAGGGTCCTGGGATGCTTCCCAAAAACAGGGGGCCCAGGGTGGTCCTGAAGTGTGGGGGCACCTCTGGCGGTCCCCAAGACCTGGCGTGGTCCCCACGAGCCAGGGGTGGTCCCCAAGGATGGGTGGCAAGCAGGGAAGCGCCTGGGATGGCCCCAACATCCCGCTGGATGCTTCCCAGGATTGCAGGAGGATCCTCACGCAGGGAGGGATCCAGGGGCAAGCAAGGACCCCAGGAGGGTCCTGGGGACCTCAAGACACTTCTGGAGCCTCTGAGATGATCCTCAGAAACCCCAGATGGTCCCCAGAAGTCGGGATGATCCTCACCCCCAGGATGGTGTCCAAGAGCCTGGGATGGAGACCCCAAAACTGTTCCCCAAGGTGGAAAGCATCCTAGAAACCAGGATGATCCCTCCCTAAAATCCTTGGGTGATCTCCAAGAACCTGGAATGATCCCGAGACCCCGGGATGGTCCCTGAGACCCCGGGATGGTCCCTGAGTTCCCAGGATGGCCCCAGCCAAGGAGGGACCTTGGATGGTCCCCAAAATCGTGGGATGGACCCCAAACAAGGGTGGTGGTGCCCAAGGGATGATCCCAAAGCTGGGACATCCTGAGCCTGCATGAAATGGGGCTCTCGGCTCCAGGCTCATCCCCGTCCTGGCATCACCGAAATTCCGGCTCCACCAAGGCGTGGCCAAAATTTCACAGGAGCCTCGTCCCGGCGTAAACCGAGCGCAGCAAACGGCCCTGTTTAAAAATTTACATCTCCTCCTTTTGTTCCTCCGCCGAATATTTAATGGGGATGGACCTGGAAGAGCCTCTGGAAAGGCGGAGGGGGTCGGGCGGGGCTCTGCGGGCCGGGTTTCTCCGGAGGGGGATGGAGGGTGATGCAATATTGATGTGGAGGGATGAGGGAGAGCAGCCGAGTGCATCAGCCAGGGAACCCTCCCATGGCAAAATCCTCCCCCTTCCATGAGATCCTGGCTGGAGAATAGGGTGGGAGCTCAGGGATGGGAGGGGGGAGCCTTGCTCACCCCCAGCTGGGAAGGGCAGGGATGAGTTCCTGTGAGTTTGGGAAGGGCAGGGATGAGTTCCTGTGAGTTTGGGGGTTTGGAAGGGCAGGGATGAGTTCCTGTGGGTTTGGAAGTGCAGGGATGAGTTCCTGTGAGTTTTGGAAGTGCAGGGATGAGTTCCTGTGGGTTTGGAAGTGCAAGGATGAGTTCCTGTGGGTTTGGGGGTTTTGATCTGAAGATGTTGGATTCGGCATCACAGTGCTCAGGTGGGGATGAAAGGCGGAGTTGGGGGAAAAACAGCTAAAAATCGGGAAGCAGCAAAGCAGGGAAGGAGAAACCCCGGCTCCAAAAGGCTCAGAATCACCAATTATGAAGGAAATTGAGATATTTATCCCCAAACGTGCCCTGAGCTGGGAGTGTTCCCCGCAGGAAACACCTGGGGTGTGACCAGGAAGGTCTGGGAAGGTCCATCCTGGCTCCAGCCCCACCATTCGGGGTCTGGATGGAGGAACAGGGATCCAAACCCTTCCCCACCCCCCTGCCCTTCCCGAGGGGTGCAGGCGGCTCGGGGGGGTCCCGGTCCCGCTGGGGGGGGCAGGACAGGGCTGTGTCCCTCGGGAATGTCATGCATTAGTAATGGCCACCGATCCGCCGGCGCTGACGGCATTTCTTCCAGGCGGGAGGAACAATCCGGGCGGTAACCGGAGCCGGCCAGGGGCAGGCAGAGAGGCTCAGGTGTCCCCCAGGGGGACATCGGGGTCACCAGCAGTGGCCTGGCTGGTCCTGGTGCCCGCTTGGGGCTCGGGGTGCATCCGGATGGATGCAGGATCCAGGAGATGCTTTGGATGTCCGGGGGATGGGGAGCGGTTCTCATGGTGGAAGGTCCTGGCATGTGGCACAGGGACAAAGCCAGGAGGGCTGGGAGTGTCCCAGTGCCACCAGGAGGAGCCCCAGGGGCAGAGCCACGAGCACCGGGCAGCGCTGGGCTGTCCCCGTGTGTCACAGGGGCTGTGGGGCTGGGGGTGGCACCCAGAGACCCTTGGGGGTGGTGATGGCACCCAGATCTTCATGGAGGTGGCACCCAGAGACCCTTGGGGGTGGCACCAAGCATAGCCTGGTGGCAATGGCACCCAGAGACCTTGGGGATGGTGATGGCACCCAGAGAACTTTGGGGGTGGCATCAGCCAGAGCCTGGTGACAATGGCACCCAGATTTTCACAGGGATGGCACCCAGGTCCCCACAGGGGTGGCACCAAGCAGAGCCAGGTGGGAGCAGCCAGAGCCCAATGGAAGTGGCACCCAAACCCCGCAGGGTTGGCACCCAAAACATCACAGGGAGAGGGCCCAGAGCCCAGGGAAGACAACACCCAGATCTCCTTGGAATCACCCAGAGTTCCGTGGGCTGGCACCCAAAATCCCTTAGGGATGGCACCAATGAAATGGCAGCCGAAGCTCCCTGGGAAGGGAACCCAGAGCCCGGTGGGAGTGACACCAAAAAAAATGGGAACGGCACCCAAAGCTCCTGGGGACAACACCCAAAGCTCCTTGGGGACAATACCCAAAGCTCCTGGGGACAACACCCAAAGCCCTGCGGTGGTAAAAGCCAGAGCCCCATGGGAATGTCACCCAGAGTCCTACGGGAATGTCACTCAGAGTCCGTGAGATGTCACCCAGAGCCCCGTGAGGTGTCACCCAGAATCCTACGGGAATGTCACCCAGAGTCCCGTGGGAATGTCACCCAGAGTCCATGAGGTGTCACCCCCATCCCAGGGAGCCTCAGGCTCAGGGCTTTGCCCTTTGACACCGTCACAGACCGGGCAGGTGACACCTCTGGGTGTCCCCAGGGCAGGTGACACCTCTGGGTGTCCCCAGGAGCAGGAGCAGCCCCTGCCACCAGCTCTGGGTCCCTGTCCCCCCATGTCCCCCTAACACCGATCCCCCCAAAGCCGCAGGTGGCACTCGGGGACACCGGAGCCTGCCAGGGGACAGCCAGAGCCGCGCCCAGTCCGAACTGGGCAGACTGGGAAGCCACCGGCGGGGCACGGGGGCCACCTGCCGGGCTGAGGGGACAGTGCCACCCCCGCTGGCCGCTGACAGAGGGGACACCGCCGGGGGGGTGGCACCGTCCCCCCTGCCCGGCTGCCCGCGCAGGGAAAGGCGCAGAGCCCGGAGCGCTGGCGGCCCCGGAGGTGGCCCGGTGGCCCCGGAGGTGGCCCGGGGACAATGTCCCAGCCCCTGGCACCCGGGCGCTGGCAGCAGGTGGCACTGGCGGGACAGAGCCAGCGTGTCCCCGAGCTGGGACAAACAGCCCCGAGCTGCGGAGGAGGAGGAGGAGGATGGGGAGGAAGGTCAGGCTCAGATTTGGGGGGGGCAGCTGCAGATTTGGGGACAAGCCACGTGCCAGCCGTTGTCACCTCCCCCATCCCCACCCCCCTGAACTGTCACCACCCCCTGCACGTTCACCCCAACTCCAAAATTAGGAGTGATTACCCACAAAACAGCCTCTCTGCCTAATTAGCATCCATTAATGCCACATCCGTTAATTCCAGAGCTCCCGTGGCAGCCTCAAGCTGCGAGGGAAATACGGGATCCGGGAGGAATGGATGCCCCAAAATCCTAAAAATCCTAAAAATCCTAAAAATCAGCTCGGGGGCCGTGGCTGCGGTCATGGGGCATCACCTCAAGAGCTGGAAAAGGAATTTGTGAGGCTGGAAAAACCTCCAAGATGATCAATTTTCCCACCATCGCCTCCAGGTGGGAAAACACCCCAGGCAGTTTTGGGGCTGATCCCTGAGGATCGCAGCTGCTCCTGCTCCAGGGTTTTCCCTGCAAGCCCAAACACCAGCCAGGTTTCAAGGTATATACAGATTTTATTTAAAAAAAAAAAAAAAAAAAAAAAAAAAAGAGGAAAAAGGAAAAAAAAAGAGAGGAAAAAAGGAAAAAAAGGAGTTTACAGTTCTTGAGTTATACAGGACTATCGGAGAGGTTCTAGCCAGAGCTGTGTCACTTCAGTGACCACACGAGAAAAAAGAGGAGAAAAAGGAAAAATAACCAAGAGCTGATTCAACCTAAGGGCAAAACCACCCCAAAATCTCCTCAGGTCTCACCTGACGGGGGCTGAGCACAGGTGGGGAATCGTGGCTGTTGCAAAGGGGCAGGATGTGGAGGAGGGGAAGAAAATAAAAAAAAAATTATAAAGTTGTCAAAGATGTCCCAACCTTCCTGATGGAGGAGGGAAGAGGGTGGATATCCCCCAAAACCATCCCTGGCTGGGAATGGCAGAGGGGTGGGGATGTGTCCACTCAGCTTCTCCTTCTGTGGAAAAACTCGAGGAAAAAAGAGTTTTTTGGTTTTTTTTTTGGCCGGTGTAGAAGGCAAAGGTTGTTCCCAAAGCTGTGGCAAAGTTTGGCAGTGGGAATTCCCAAAGTGACTCCACCACTGTTTTGTGAAGAAAAACAACAAAACACACCCTGAAGATGATTTAAAAAAAAAAAAAAAGCTGAAGATGATAAAAAAAAAAATATGGAAATTATCCAAAAAAACTTCCCTTGCTCCACCTTTTCATCATGAGGCTGGTGGAGTTGTACAGATTTATTTTTTGTGGGGGGGAGGAAAGATTCTTTTGGGATAAAGCAGCTGCTCCTCCCTGCCGGGGCAAATCCTGGGGTTTGGGAATTGTTTTTTCCTGGGATTTGTCCTGGACAAGCTCCATGGATCCATCCCACTCTGTCTCACACATCCAGCTGTGCTTCTCCAATTTTTTTTTTTTTTGGGAATCCCAGCTCAGTGTTTCTCATATTTTGATGCCCTAAATCCATGTGGGGTGAATAATGGAGACCAAAAAAAAAAAAACCCTGCAAGGGAAGAGGGGGAGTGAGGGAATTAGAACACTATTTTTATACAATATTGAAAAAATACAAATTTTTATTGTGATTTTTTTTTGGTTGCCTTTTTTTTATCCTGTTTTTTTTGTTGTGTTTTTTTTTCCTCGTTTTTTGAAGCTTTTTAAACTGAAATCACCACCCAGCACTGGACTCTACTCCTAAGTAGCACCTACAAGTAAAGGTTTATAGCACAAGCAAAAAACTGCCAGGGCAGCAGGAAAAGCGAGTTCAAAGTGGCCCCTCCCTCCCCAAATTAATGAGCAAACAACGTGCTAGATAAGAGTTAATTACATCATTACATGTTAAATAATTAATATTACCCTCCAACAAGCCACAAATTGCTAGATAGAGAACTTCAGCACAGAACTAGCCACAGCCCTACACCACTGCTGGAAAAGGATGGGGAAAAAAAGGAGAGGAAAAAAAAATCATTTTTGCTTCGTGCCCAGAATTAACAGAAAGGAAATTCAAGGTAGGTTTTTTATTAAGGAAAATCATGCCAAAGCCAAGTGGGACTTGATGGAGTTTTGGTTTTTTTGTTTTCTCCCTCCCTCCTCCCCCTCAAAAGCAACAGAATTAAAAGAACTGATTGTGCTTTGTGATGGAGATGGGGGTGGGATGTCCCAGCCCCAACTGGGTGAAAGGAAAAGGAACAAACCCCAAGAATTCTGGGAAAATGACAAATGTACCAGTCTGACATTCAAAACTCTGCTCCAGAGTCGCTCAGGGTGGGTTGATTTTTTTTTTTTTTTCTTTTCCTGCATCACAAATGAAAAGATCTTGTCCAAACCCCTCTGAAAAATCCCCAAAAGAAAACAGCAGGTAACATTCAGCTTTAAAAATCCAGCTCAGGTTGAATCTCTGATGCACAATTATCCCAATTCAAGTATCCCAGCATCCCAAGGAGACATTTACTCATCAGATTTCTAGGAACAACAGCCAAAAAAAAAAAAAAAAAAAAGAAAAAGAAAAAAATCTCTCAGCTTGCTGCAAGACACCAGGAGAAATCCAACATTCCAATTCCCAAACATCCTGGAGGAAAAAAAAACCAAAACAAAACAAAAAAAACCAAACCAACCAACAAAAACCCAAAGAGTGAATTCATTTGCTTCCTCAGTTGGTGCTTTTTAGTTGTTGTTTTTTTTTATTCAGTTCAAATTTTGTGTGTTTTTTTTTGTTTTCTAGATCATATTCTCAACTCTTAAGGAATTTTTGGTTTTGTTTTCTAGATCATATTCTTAACTCCTAAGGAATTTTTATCCTGTTGTACACACACAAGCAGATGGGAACCAAGCTGGTGCAGAAGGGGGGAGGAAAGAAAGATTTTAAAAATAAAATCAAATTAAAAAAAAAAAGAAAATCAGTGCTGATGGATCCGTGGATCTGAAGCTCTGGTGAGGCAAATCCATCTGGTCAGAGAGAATTCCCAGGACACACAGAGAGTGTTTGTCAGCTCTGAACCAGATTTCCAGCAAAACAGGGAGGAGGAAGGAAAGAAAAATAAAAAATAATAATATTAATAATAATAATAATAAAGCCAACTGGAAGCCATTGGAGGTTCCAAAGTGGGACAGAGAAGAAGAGTTTGAATTTTTGAATTTTTGAATTCCACGTGCTCAGGGATCCGAGTGGCTCCAACCTTCCAGCAAGGGAACAGCTCCTGATCCACAGCAGGGCAGGAACAGCAGCCAAAATTCTCCAAAATTCTCCCAAATTCTCCAAAATTCCCCCAGGGAATGCAGCAGTGCAGGAGGAGTCCACAGCAGAACTGAAATTCTGATTCTCCAGATCCGGTGCTCCCAGCAGCTCCACTCATTTCCATTTTTTCTTTACTTAAATCTCTTTTTTTTTTTTCTTTTAAAACACAACTTAGAGGAGCCCCTTCCATCCCTACACAGCTCTAGCACCCCCAAGGTTTTAAATTCCAACATCCCAGGTGGAAACCTCCATCCAACAGCAAATCCCTCTTTTTTTTCTGCTCTGTTTGGATTTTTGTTTGTTTTCTCTCTTTTTTCTTTTTTTTTTTTGTTATTCCCTCCCTCCCAGGGCAGCACACCAAAAAGTAGACTTGGCCAAATGAAAAAAAAAAAAAAATCTCAATGCATGCATCCAGGCTGCATATTGCTACCAGAATGGAATGTTGGGAATACTCTAAATGCACCTTGGGACAAAAAGAAAAAAAAAAAAATTGGGAAATGACTGAGAAAAATCAAGATTCTAAAGGGTGATATATATATATGTATATATATATATCAATGCTATAATTCATAAAAACCTTGTTTAGTAATAAAAAAAATTGCTTTGTTTAAATATGAATATTATAGTCTGCTTCTCATGGTTAGGAAATTAGAGTGTCTCTGAAAAGCAGGTGGCCTCTACTACAACTCCATGTCCTGAGCCTCATCTTCAGAGAAGTCAGACATGGAGCTCTCAGACGAGCTGTCCCCAGTGCCTTCTTCCTGCTCCTTTAGTGCTTCTTCTGTTGCATATTTCTGGATGTATTCTGCAGCAGAGAGGAAAAAAAAATAAAAATAAAATTTTAGGGTAGGTGGTTGATAGATGTGGAGGTTGGGTTATAGGAATAGGGGAAATTGTTTAGCATTAAATAGTGAAATATAGTATATATTAGTAAAATATAATGTCAGCTAATGTAATATAATATAATATAATGTAATGTAATAGAATATAATTATATAATAATAATTATATATAATAATATTATAGAATAATAGAAGAACAATTATATATAATATAATAGTATATAATATACTATAATATAATAATATATAATATAACATAATATAATGTAATGTAATATAATATAATGAATGTAATGTAATATAATAGTATAGTATAGTACATAATAGTATAGTACATAATAGTATATAATATAATATAATATAATATAATATAATATAATATAATATAATATAATATAATATAATATAATATATAATATATATTATATAATATTATATATAATATATAATATTATTAATTATATATAATAACATAAAAATAATAAGATAACAATGATATATAATACAATAATTTATAATATAGTTATATATAATATATTGTAATATAGTTAAATATCATCATGAATAAAAATAATTAAGGGAAATATAATAATGAATAAAAATAATGCAATTATTAACAATTAACACTGATAAACAATATAAATTTGAAATGATCCTATTGGGAACGTTCCAGGAAGGGTTTGCAGCACAGGCACAGTGGAAAATTCCCTGGATGGTTTTTAAGGTCCCTCCCAACCCAAATGATTCCAAAATTCTGTGACACATTCTTGAGGTGGCTGCTCCTTTCCTTTTCTTATTTTTTGGGAAGGGTTAACCCAGGAAAAGTGAAATTCTTTCCATGCTGAGTGTTGCACTGATTGGGATTTGCATTGGGATTTTCAGTCCATTGAGGAAAAAAATAAAATGAAATAAAGTAAAATAAAATAAAATAAAATGTAAAATATAAAATAAAATAAAATGTAAAATATAGAATATAGAATATAAAATATAAATTAAAAATGTAAAATATAAAATAAAAGATAAAATAAAATTAAAAATATAAAATAAAATATAGAATAAAATAAATAAAATAAAATAAAAATTAAAATAAAAATTAAAATATAAAATATAATAAAATAAAATAAAATAAAATAAAATAAAATAGAATAAATAAAATAAAATAAAATAAAATAAAATAAAATAAAATAAAATAAAATAAAATAAAATAAAATAAAATAAAATAAAATAATTAAATATTGAGAAAGCATGTCCCACAGAAGGGTGCTCAGGAAGGGGAACCCTCAGGGCACCAGTTCCTGCCAGGAAAACATCACTGGGCTCATCTGTGAAGAAGAGGAATCCCAAATTTTGGGCCCTTTCCCCAAAGCCCCACATCACACACAGATTCCCTGTGCTCTGAAGGACAGAACCAGAGGAGATATAAACCATAAATAAATCAATCAGAAACAAACCCTGGGTTATTTACTCCTGATTCACAGATTCACAGCAACCTGAACATGCCCAAGGTGATTTTTTTAACTGAGCTCCATCCATCCTGGCCAGGCAATCCTGGCAAGAGCTGCTGCAGCTTTTGGATTTCTGCATTTGCAGAATCAGGAAATTGGAGCTGGCTGGAAGGGAGGCAATGAGGGAGCAGGATTTCCCTTTATCCCAAGGGATTTCCTCACAGCTTCCTTGGGTTAAATCACTTTTTCTGCCTTTTTCCCAAGGATATTTTTGAGTTTTCAGCTGTTTCCAGAGGACTCTCACTGGAGATTTTATCTGACAAATTTTTTATTTTTTTTTTGCCTGGAAGCTCCCTGGTATAAAAAAAGCAGGGAATGGATTTTGGGATGCTGAGCAGGGCAGATCTGCAGGGAAGCTCCCACAATCTTGAATAATTCACAATTTAAATCAGATTTTGAGAGTTCTACCCTCAAAAATTTGGAATATCACACCAGAACAGTGACTCCAGGTTTAAGCACTCCTGGGTGATGTGGCAGAGCTGATCCCAGTACAGAACTCAGCTCCTTAAAAACTCATCTCAAATCCAAATTTCCCAGAAATGTGGGTTGTGTTTCCTGGATCAGGGGAGAAATAAATTCCATAGGCTTGGCACAGTAGGAAAGGGGCCCTGCTGATTTTAGGCAAATCAAAAGAATAATTCCTTATTTTTATCCCAATTCTTATGTTTGCAAGATTAAGTCAGTTTGTGTCTCACTCACCAGATTTCTTGAACAAATATATTTATATTTATAATTGTATTTATAATTGTATTTATAATTGTATTTATATTTATATTTATATTTATAATTGTATTTATAATTGTATTTATATTTATATTTATATTTATATTTATATTTATATTTATATTTATATTTATATTTATATTTATATTTATCCAAAGTATTTTGGGATACTTCCCTGATCCCAAGGAGGTTCTTCCCCTGTTTTCTCCTCCAAAGCTGCTGAAACCCTTTGGTCCTTTAGTTGAAATTCCTCCAATTCTTCCCTCCCCTCATTTTCCAGTCTTTAGTAATTTCCCTGCAGCTTCCAGGCATGGATTTAGGAAGCAGCAAGGAAGGATTATTTGGCATTTTCCACAAATTCCTGCTCTGGCAAAGTGCAAAACCACCTCATCACCAATTCCTTGATTGCTGCTCTCAGAACTTTCCAGCAAATCATTATTTTTATCCACTGGCTGTTTAAGATTGGAATATTTTCCTGCTTTTTTTTTTTTTTTTTTTTGTCACACACCTTCTCTTCCTTTTTTAACCTCAACACCCTAAAAAAATTCACCAAAGGAATAATTCCCTTTGTGGAAAAATGGCAAAGCTGATCTCCCACAACAAATCCATGCTGTGATCTTTATCCCTGTATTACATGAGGAATTCAGGCATTCCAATGATTTTTCTCCCAAAATCCTACTGAATCCTTCCCACCTTTCCCTGGTGATTTTTAACCCAGCAGCACCTCACCCTTCCTTCCATTTGAAACTGGGAAAAAAAAAGAAAACAAAAACCAAATGTGCAGCAAAGAGCCACCATTCCCAGAGGATGGGACCCCACTAATTGTGTTAATTGTGTTAATTAGGGCTCACCTTTAATTTTCTGTTTGTACTCTTCTGGTCGGTGGAGGTACATGGCTGCAGCATCACCATTTAGAGGATCTATAGGATTGGGATAAGCCAGCAGCTGGGGCAGGAAGGACTCAAATATATTGGTGAGATCTGCAAGGTAAACAGAATGTTGGTGTTCATGTCCCCAGAGGAAGAGCCATCCCAAAAAAAAACATCCTGGAACATCCAGACAGGAAAATGTGCTGAGAATTTGGGAATGAGGTGGAATAAATGGAATAAAAACAAAAATAAAACCAGCAGCTCCTCACAAACTCCTCATCCCTGCACATAAATGCTGATATAAGCAAGGAAGGGGATGGAATTTTTCTGATTTTTAATCCTGGCTTGAAGAATTAGGAAAAAATCCAAATTCCTGGATTCTTTACCTCTCCCAATCTCTATTTAAATTGGTTTCCACTGCATGGATCAGAATTAGGGAATTCCAGCCCTGCCCAGGATCCACCACAGCAGCAGCTTGGTCACCTCAAGCTGTTCCTTCTCTTGGAAAAATGCTGTTTTTCCAGGTTGAAAGAAAAAAGGGGGAAAAAAAAATTCCCATTCCTGAGTCATGAGCAAGGTGATGAATTCAACCAGATCCTGGAGCTCTAAACTTCCTAAAAAATTCACTAAAAAGGGGATGGAGCCACAGAATTCAAACTCCAGCACTGATGTGTGGTGCTCAGGTTTGTCCTGGCTGGGGATGGAGCACAGCAGCACCTGGAAAAATGATTTTAATAAACAAAAAAAATCCCAAAAACCAGCAGGAGTGCTCTGTATGGAAGAGGCAGAGGCAGCTGGAATTTTCAGGGATGGATTCAGACATCAAGTTGATTTTAATTTGTAAAATTTGGGCTGTGTCTCTTACCTGGCTCATAAAAAATGATTTTTTTTCTCAAAGGACCCTTTTCTCAAAGTCCCCAATCTCTGCTGGATCAGGTGGAACACCTGCAGGAATTTCTCACCTTCCCTAAGGAAGGAGCAGGAATTGATCCACCAGGTGCTCAGGAATTTTTTGGGGTGGATATTCCAGGTTTAAAGGGACAACACCCCAAAAAGCAAAGGGATTATTCCCAATTTTTTTATCTTCTTGTGCCACAGAGGGAAAAGCAAAGCCCTGGAGGTGGAGCTGGAATTCTGGATTTGGTGATTTTGGAAGGAATTCTGCCATCCCAGAGTCCCCAAGGCAGGAACAGAAAAACTGGAATTATTTCTTTTTATCTTTTGTGTGGAAAAGAGGCAAAGCTGATGTCCCACAAGAAATCCCTGCTGTGATCCTCATCCCTCCACCACACTGGGAATTCCAGCTAAAATCACTTTTCCAGGGAAAAACCTGCAGGATTTGGTGTCCACATCCACAACTGGAATATGTGAAATTCCCATTTTTCAATACTCAGCTGTCAGTTTGAACAATTCCAGCTTTGTCTAAATTCCATTTTAAATTGATCTGTTTATCTTTAAAAATCAGATTTTTAATCAGAAATGACCACTCTGCAGCATCAGAGGCAATATCACTTCCTAACCTGTAAAAAATGTAATTTTTCTTGAGATCTCGGCTCAGGGAGGAGTTTCAAATTCAGTAAAAATCCCCCAAAAAATTCCAAAAAGGGGAAAATGCCCAACTCACCATAGAGAGCTGTCCAAGTCTGATTGATTACATCTAGACATACAGTTCCTGACCTGGAACACATGGAAAAAATGGAATTAACACTGGAAAACACTCTGGGAATTGAAAAAAATCCTCCCCATCCCCTTCCCTAAGGTTTGGGATAAGCCCTGATTTATTTTATTTTATTTTATTTTATTTTATTTTATTTATGGTCTTTAACCACCTCAATCTTCCCAAGTGGAAATAAATTGGAATTTTACAGCCATGGAAGCACAGGCAGCTCCACATAATTAAAAAATTGGGGGAATATTTATAATTTTGTTGGATTTAATCCAAACATGAAGGAAGGATTCACTCACGCTTCATCAATGTTGGGATGGAAGATTTTATTCATGAATCCTGCAAGGAGAAACAAGAGGAAAATTAGCAAAAAAAAACCCAAATAAATATATTTTTTTTACATGAGAAATCTGGAATATAACAATTTCTTAGCAAAAAAAAACCAAATAAATATATTTTTTTTTACATGAGAAATCTGGAATTTAACAATTTCTATCCAGCCATATAAAAATAAATAATTTAAAATAGACAGGCACCATTCCCACCTGTGGCTGCGTCCACATTTCAGATTTCTAGATTTGAGAGGGATTTTTTTCTTTAAATTCTGAGTTGCAAATTAAATTGTTAAATAAACCCCAGTGGTTTATTTATTAATCAAAAGACAAATTTTCAACTTCAACCTCAAGTTCAAGGTAGTTGGAAGCTCCAAACACTCTTTTTTAGCCCATAAATAATGATATAAAATCAAATATATAATGGAATTATGCACCATCCTCAGCCTCATGGAAGCAAAGCACATCCACCCCGAAAAATGTTAATCCAGGATCCTAAATTCTTCACCAGGAAAAACCAAATATCTGGATGTGGGCACAAACTAAATATGGAAAGGGATGGAATTAATTCCTAAATAATTCTGCCCTCCAAACTTGGTGGTTTTTTATTGAGAATTTGAAATAAATCCTATTTTTCTCTGCTGTTCCATCTTTTTTTAATTGAGAATTTGAAATAAATTCTCTTTTTCCTTGTTGTGCCACCTTTTTTTTTAATTGAGAACTTGAAATAAATTCTCCTTTTTTTCTGTTGTTTCACTTTTTTTTATTGAGAATTTGGAATTTCCCATTCCTGATCCAGCCTGAGCTCTGGGTAACACAGGGAAGAAATTTCCTGTAGGAATCTCTGATTTTTAGAGAGATTTTAGGGATTAAATGGACATTGCTGATAAAAAATTTCCGTCTGGAAAGAGAAAATTTCTTCCTGTGTTATCCAGAGCTCAGGCTGGGTCAGGAATGAGAAAATTTTGATTTTCATAATTTCCAAATGAATTTTTTATCAGGAATGTCCATTTAATCCCTGAAATTTTCCACTCCCACCTCTAAAAAAATCAGATTTCCAGAGGAAATTTCTTTCATGTGTTATCCAGAATTTAGGCTGAGTCAGGAATGGGAAATTTTTGATTTCCATAATTTTCAAATGGAATTTTTTATCAGGAATGTCCATTTAATCCCTGAAATATCTCTAAAAATCAGAGATTCCTACAGGAAATTTCTTCCCTGTGTTACCCAGAGCTCAGGCTGGGTCAGAAATGAGAAAATTTTGATTTCCATCATTTCCAGATGAACTTTTTATCAAGAATGTCCATTTAATCCCTAAAATTTTCCACTTCCACCTCTAAAAAATCAGAGATTTTCAGAGGAAATTTCTTTCATGCGTTATCCAGAATTCAGGCTGAGTCAGGAATGGGAAATTTCTCATTTCCAGAGGAATTTTTATCAGGAATGTCCAGACCAGAGATAATCAGGATGACCCAGGAGGTTTCACCCAGCTCTGGCTTTCCAGATAAGATGGGCTGGGACAGAAAAAAAAAAAAAGAAAAAGAAAAAAAAAAGAAATAGAGAAAAAAAATGAAAATAAACCCTCCTGGGAGCTTTCCTGAGTCCCAGCTTTTCCAGAGATTTTGGGAAGGAAAAAAGGGATTTTCCAGCAAGAGGAAGATTTTGAGAAGGAAAAAAAAAGGGATTTTTCAAAAAGATTTTTCAAAAAGAGCAAGATTTTGGGAAGGAAAAAAGGGCTTTTTCAGTACTAGGCAGTTTTTGGGAAGGAAAAAAGGAGGTTTCAGTAAGATCTTGAGGAGGAAAAATGGAATTTTTTCACCAAGAGGAAGATTTTGGGAAGAAAAAAAGGAGGTTTCAGCAAGAGAAGATTTTGGAAAGGAGAAAAAAATGGAATTTTGTCAGCAAGAGGAAGATTTTGTGAAGGAAAAAAGAGGTTTCAGTAAGAGGTAGTTTTTTGAGGAGGAAAAAGTGGAATTTTGTCAGCAAGAGGAAGATTCTAGGAAGGAAAAAAAGGATTTTCCAGTAAGAGGTAGATTTTTGGGAAGGAAAAAAGGAGGTTTCAGCAAGATTTTGAGGAGAAAAAATGGAGTTTTTTCACCAAGAGGAAGATTTTGGGAGGAAAAAAGAGATTTTTTCAGCAAGAGGAGGATTTTTATGGAGAAAAAAGAGGTTTCAGCAAGAGGTTAAAGAGAAAAAAAGGGGTTTTTAAGCAAGAGGAAGATTTTGGGGAAAAAACCAAGAGATTTTTTTCAGCAAGAGGAAGATTTTTATGGAGAAATAATCTAAAAATCTTATTCCAAAAATTTCTTATTTTTTCTCTGTGTTGTTAATAAATTTCCTCTTTATACTCCTTTTAAGCTTTAGGTCTGCTTTGTTTTAACTCCTGAATCCTTTCTCAAAAAGAAATTGAGTATATTAAAATTAGCAATTAAATTAATTTAATTAAACTAAGACAAACTCAAAGACATCTGAGGTGGTTCCTGCTCCCCAAGGATGGACCCAAGTTAAAAATCATTTCCTAATTGAATTTCCTATTGCTCTCCAAGGTGAAAACAGCCTGACCAGCCATGCCAGTATTTTTTTTTTTTGTGATAAATTCCTGATTTTCAATTTTTCCACAAATGTATTCCCTGCTCCAAGAGGGTGGAAGTGAAAATTCTTCTTCAGTGGAAGAACTGCCACTCACTTTTGGACAGAACACCCCAAAAGTTGGGTTCACCCCACACCAAGAACTTTGCTCCACCACCCCACTATAAATGGAGTTTTATTTAAAAACCCCACATGGAATAAAGATTTAATTGATCAACACACAAACATGCAGCTAAATCCCACTCCCAGCTCCTCCTCCTTCCAAAATCAGAGGATTTTAATGGGAAAATGAGTGTTTGTTACCTATAGATGGGGATTTGAAGGGTTCATCCCAACACCAAGAACTTTGTTCCACCACCCCACTATAAATGGAATTTTTATAAAAAAATCCCACTTGGAATAAAGATTTAATTGATCAACACACAAATATGCAGCCAGATCCCACTCCCAGCTTCTCCTTTTCCCAAAATCCCTCTCTGCTTGGGATCTGCAATTTGACAAAAATATTTTGCAGATTTAAAGTCCTTTTACTGCACTGGTACTGCAAACTTTAGGCAGAAATCAGAGGATTTGGATGGGAAATGAGTGTTTGTTTTTTGGTGATAAATTCATTCTTTTCAGTTCTTCCACAAATGTATTCCCTGCTCCAAGAGGATGGAAGAGGAAATTCTTCTTCAGTGGAAGAACTGCCACTCACTTTTAGACAGAACACCCCAAAAGTTGGGTTCACCCCACACCAAGAACTTTGCTCCACCACCCCACTATAAATGGAGTTTTATTAAAAAATCCCACTTGGAATAAAGATTTAATTGATCAACACACAAACATGCAGCCAATTCCCACTCCCAGCTTCTCCTCCTTCCAAAATCAGAGGATTTTAATGGAAAAATGAGTGTTTGTTACCTATAGATGGGGATTTGAAGGGGTATTTGTCAGGAAGGTCGACTCTAACTTTCCATACTCCACCTTCATATGGTGCTGCAAGGGAGGAAAAGCAAGAATTAGACATCCAGAGCATAAACACAACTCTAGCATTTAGGAAAATACATATTTACATCTCTGGAATAACACACAGAGCAAAGCTCCCACAGCAAAAAGCTTTTTCTGCTCTGCCTCACACAATTTGAAGTGATCCTGGAAAGGATTTCAGCACAAAAATCCAAATTGAAAACTGATTAAAAACAGGCACTTTGAGATCATCTCCTTATCTTTGGGGATGGTGCTAAATTAAGGTGGAAAAACCATTTTAATGACAAAATCCACTGAAATTCCCACAATTGATGCAAGTTTTGCCAGGTCAGGAAAGTTCAGGGATGCTGAAGGAGTTTTCCAGAGGGATGGGGTCTATCCATGTCCAGGAGGAAATTCCCTGGATTTTTATCCATCCTTTTTAAATCTGCTCATCTCTTCCCCTCTGGAAAGGCATTTCCTCATTCCCCACCAGAAGCCAGGGTTTTTTTTTGTTTTTTTGTTCCAAACTTACTTCCTTGTGGTCCATAAAACTTGACGACAAATTCGTTGAGCCCTCCTAAGATCGTGACCTCGTGTTTGCTCTCGATCCTGAGGCAGCAAGTCAAGGAAAAACCTTCAATCCAGGGAACAAAACTCATTCACTCAAAGCCCCTGGACCCAAATATTCAAAATATCCTGAGCCCCACGTGGAATTTCAGTGTCCTGGCACATCTAAGTGACCACAGCACCACAATGATGGTGGTAAAAGACAATTTTCCACCCAAACCTGCCCTGAGGAATTTTGGGATGAATCCTCAGAGTTTTCCACGGTGTAAATTCAGATTTGGGAGATCACTGAGGTTGCTCTGAGTCCCTGCTTTGATAAATTCCATTTTCCCCTCCCACAGCTCCTGTGGAAATTGTGACAATCTCACATTAATTTGACTTGCAAGACCAAAAAACTCCAAAAAAACAACAAAAAAAAAAAGTCTTGGGAGAAACAGCATGAAAAGAACAACAGGAAGAATCAAAGGGCATCAGAAGAAGGGAATAGAAGAGGAAAGGCAGGAAATCTTTATTCCAAGACCATTAGTGGTGGTGTTTCAATGCTGAAGCTTGATAAGGAATTCTGTAAATCAGGATTAATGGATTGGGAAGAATATCCTACAGCAATTAACTTTCATCAGTGCTCTGGGGAACAATTACAAAGGGTTTTTTCCCACCTGAATTTCATGCTGCTCCCATTTCAGGGAAGGTGACATGGAATATTTTGCACAAAATCCTTCACATCACAGCAGGGGATTGGCAGGAAGGTTCCAGCTACAGGGAACTAAAGATTTTTCCATGATTTTTCACTCAGATGGAAAAGTTTTCCTGCTTCCATGGCACCAAGTTTGCCCAGGACTGCAGGAATTCCACTTGATGGCACTGAAATATTCCAAACCCACCAGGAATTCCCAACCACCAGGAACAGAGAATCCCCACCTCAGACCCCTAATTTTAAATCACAACCTATAAAATCTGCTGGATTTCACCAAGGGCTGTGTGAGGTTCCTGCATCCCCAAGTGCCAACTCCACCCCTCAGTTTTTGTGAGGAGATCCAAGCCCCATCTGTGGGGTCCATCAGGATTTTTGCAATTCCTCAAGTATTTAATTCCCAGATTTTCCTCCAGTGTCAGCTCCAAAAGGGTTTGGGGACAGGGAAAAATTTATGGTTGTTTGTTTTGGAATTTTCTTGGTTCAGCAAGGAGATCTCTGCACCCAGCTCACAAAGGGCAGATAAATATATAAATATATAAATATAAAATATAAAACATAAATGCCCTCAGTGATTTAAAATCCAACAGGAATCTCTGGGAAAAGCTCCAGCTTTGTGGCTGGAGCCTCCCAAGGTGGCTGCTCTCAGTCCTGATGCTGAGGGACATTTGTCACCACATCTCTTCATGTCACAACAGGAAGTTTTAAAGTTTAATTCCTTAGGAAATGAAGCCCTGGGTAATTATTCCAGGTTCCCAAACTCCTGCATGGTCCTGCTGTGTGCAATGATGGCCCAGAGAATGTTTAATTCTGGAGGATTTTCACACTCACAGCTTCTTGGATCAGGTTAAACACAAATGGTTTTACTTTGGACTAAATCAAATGCTGCTTTTAATAAAAACCAACTCTCCCAGGCTGATCCTGAGCAGGATGCTCCTCAGCTCCCTGAATTAATGCCAACTGTAAATTAAAGCTGAGTTTTCCACACTCAGACTCAATCCTGGTGTTGCCAAATTCAAAAAATATTCAGGAGCCACAGAGGGTCACAACTTAACATTGTCCCTGTTGTGGCAAAGACACAAATTCCTACAAATAAATAAACAAACAAATAAATAAGTGAGTGAATTAGGTTCATGACAGGGAGAAATATTTGGATGAAAGGTTTGGGAACAATCACGTGGTTTATTGACACAATATCAGAAATTCTTCCCTCTGAGACCCCTGGCACAAATTCCCAGAGCATTTCTACCACTAAATAAATAAATAAATAAATAAATAAATAAATAAGGTTCCCAGAGCAAAGACCCAAATTCCAATAAATAAATAAATAAATATTTAGATTCAAATTAAATAAATAAATAAATAAGTGAGTGAATTAGGTTCATGACAGGGAGAAATATTTGGATGAAAGGTTTGGGACCAACCATGTGTTTTACTGACACAATACCAGAATTTCTTCCCTGTGAGACCCTGGCACAAATTCCCAGAGCAAAGACCTAAATTTATACCAATAAATAAATAAATAAATAAATAAAGTGAATGAATTAGGTTCCCAGACCAAAGACCTAAATTCCTACAAGTAAATAAATAAACAAATAAATAAATTAAAATTAAATTAAAAAAAAAAAAAAAAAGTGACTGAATTAGGTTCATGACAGGGAGAAATATTTGGATGAAAGGTTTGGGAACAATCACGTGGTTTATTGACACAATATCAGAAATTCTTCCCTGTGAGACCCTGGCACAAATTCCCAGAGCAAAGACCTAAGTTTCTACCAGTAAATAAATAAATAAATAAATAAATAAATAAATAAGTGAATTAATTAGGTTCCCAGAGCAAAGACCTAAATTCCTACAAGTAAATAAATAAACAAATAAATAAATAAATAAGTGAATGAATTAGGTTCATGACAAGGAGAAATATTTGGATGAAAGGTTTGGGAACAACCACGTGGTTTATTGACACACTACCAGAAATTCTTCCCTGTGAGACCCTGGCACAAATTGGCAGAGCAGCTGTGGCTGCCTCTGGATCCCAGGTTGGACACTGGGGCTGGGAGCAGCTGGGACAGTGGGAGGTGTCCCTGCCCATGGTTTGGGTTGGAATTGGATAATTTTTAAGGTCCCTTCCCAAAATTCCTACAAATCAATCAATCCAAGGTTCCTGCCCATGGTTTGGGTTGGAATTGGATTATTTTTAAGGTCCCTTCCCACCCAAACCATTCCTGACTCTCTGAGGAGAGACTGAAAATAAAGTGAATTTGAAATCTCTGGAAGTGCATCAGCAGAAATGAATTCACCTCTTTGCTTGAAATGAGAATTCCAGGTTACTACCACAGCTGGGGTGAAACATCTGCCCTCTGCCTCCACCAAGGAAATGTGAAATCTTGGAATGCCACTAAAAACCAGCTGAGAACTCCTGGGGGAACTGCATGGAGCTGCCAGAGAGAACATTTCCACCCTCTAAGCTTTTTCCATCTCCAGAAACTCCTCAGGGAAGGAAACAGGGATTGCAGAGGCTGGGAGTGTGGAAATCCAGGAATGTGAGGGAGATCTCCAGGATTCTGCATCCTACAACTGTCCCAGCAGCACAGGGGAGCAGCAGAAGGGACTGGGCACGCTTGGAGCAGTGAAATTCCCAGAGGGAATTCCCAGAGAAAGCTCCACCACAATTCTGGGAGTGAAGAACACTCTGATCCAACTCTTCTCTCAGCTCAGGCTAAATTTTACCCAAATCCCAGAGGAATTCTGTCCCAAACATGCCAGGAATTCATCAGCAGGAGCAATCCAGGATTTGTCTGGAGATCCACAATCCTGAGGGAGCCCAGCTGTGCTGAGGGCACCTGGAATGTTCTCTCCTGCATCCAGGTTCTGGTGATGGATCCTGCAGCAATTCCCAGGAATGAGGAATTCCATCCAGGAATAAGAAATTCCATCCCAGGAATGAAGAACTCCATCCCAAAAATGAAGAATTCCATGTCAGGGATGAAGAATTCCATCCAAGAATGAGGAATTCCATCTAGGAATGAGGAATTCCATCCCAAAAATAGGGATTTCCATCCCAAAAATGAGGAATTCCATCCCAGGAATGAGGAACTCCATCCCAGGAATGAAGAACTCCATCCTAAAAATGAAGAATTCCATGTGAGGGATGAAGAATTCCATCCCAGGAATGAGAAATTCCATCCCAGGAATGAAGAATTCCATCCCAAAAATGAAGAATTGCATCCCAGGAATGAGGAATTCCATCCCAGGAATGAGGAATTGCATCCCAAAAATGAAGAATTGCATCCCAGGAATGAAGAACTGCATCCCAAGAATGAAGAACTGCATCCCAGGAATGAAGAATTGCATCCCAAAAATGAAGAATTCCATCCCAAGAATGAAGAACTCCATCCCAAAAATGAAGAATTCCATCCCAGGAATGAAGAATTCCATCCCAGGAATGATGAACTCCATCCCAGGAATCAGGAATTCCATCCAGAATGGGGAATTCCATCCCAGGACTGGGGAATTCCATCCCAGGACTGGGGAATTCCATCCCAAAAATGAAGAATTGCATCCCAGGAATGAAGAATTGCATCCTAAGAATGAAGAATTGCATCCCAAGAAGGAGGAATTCCATCCCAAAAATGAAGAATTGCATACCAGGAATGAGGAATTGCATCCCAAAAATGAAGAATTGCATCCCAGGAATGAAGAACTCCATCCCAGGAATGAAGAACTCCATCCCAAAAATGAAGAGTTCCATCCAGGAATGAGGAATTCCATCCCAGGAATGAGCAATTCCATCCCAGGAATTCAGGAATTCCATCCCAGGAATGAGAAAGTCCATCCCAGGAATTCAGGAATTCCATCCCACTTTATCCAGAATTTTTTGGCAAATCAATTTTGGAAGATTTTTTTGGACCTTCTAATCCAGCCCAATCTCTCTGCTCCCACATTATCCCTCAGTGCTCTTCTCATCAGTCAAATTGACAAAAAACCCAATAAATTAATGGATAAAACAAATTTTATCATTCCTGATTCCAAGAGTTCATCCTGGAAGGAGTCAAGTTCCCAGCTACAAACCCAGCCCTAAAATGTTTCAAAACCATCACCCCAATCCCTCCCAAGACTTTTATCTCATCACCTCAGGATGCCAACTGGATCTGGTGCCAAAAAAAAAAAAAAAAGTGGAAAAATCAAGGGAAAAAAGAAAAACTGGATACCAGCCAGATTTTTAAATTCTAAAGCCACAGAAATGAGGAGTCCTGAGGACCTGAAGATAAATTATCTCAATCTCAGGATTATGAAGAGAATTTTAATATTGGGAATACTGAGATGATGCTATGGAAACTTAATTTTAAATATCAGCTTGGAAGTGCTGCTAGGAGATATCCAAGGGAATTTTTCAGGTTCCAGGAATTTTTCAGGTTCCCAACTCCCTGTTGGGATCAAGGCTCTGCTTTCAGGGCTGAACTCATCAGAATAAAAAGCAATTTGAAGCATTTTGGTTTTTCTACATCAGGACAAAAACCCCACAAAACCTTTCAAATCTGGACTGTGAGGACCTGACCATCAGGAAAAAAAGTGGATTTTGCCTGTTCCAGAATCAAATTCTCATTTTCTCATCCTCATGCAGGGCCACCCACCACTGCAGGGCTGGATTTCCCCTGCAGCAATAATAAAAAAAAAAAATTGTTAGGATTTGAATTCACACCCAGATGTCCCCAAATCCCAGATGAACATCATGGCCTACAGATGGTCTGTCTGTTCACAGGGTTGAGTGGTTTTTTCCTGGCAAACATTTAACTAAAAAAAAAAAAAAATCATTTCATTACGTTTCTATAAAATTAACATTAGTTACAAGCTTGGGAAAACGAGTTTTCCAGCTAAAAATATTCAGTGAGCAACACAAATGGCCAAGAGCAGCCCTGAGCCACAGAGGAGCAGAAAACTGGAATGAAAAATAAAGTTGTGGATTTATCTGGGGGTTACAAGTGAAGTGAGAGATGGGTCATGATGAGGAATTAAATCTTTTTAAGCATCTCTGTCATTTCCTCTCTTATTTAGATATTTATCTGCAGGTGAAGAACACCACCAGAGAAATCATCCTGAATTTGTAGGAAATAAACACCACACATCTTTCAAAAATAATAAAAAAATCATCCAGCTCTGCCACCTAAGCAGAGAACCTGCCTCCGAGCAAATAAGTCACTGTATTTTTTCATTTATAAAAGGTGATTTACAAAAGGTAATTTAAAAATGAGATTAACACTCAGCCAGCTGATTTTTTTTTCCATTGTCAAGAGCTTTCCACCACCTGCTCTATGGAAATTCCAGGTGTCAGAGGTGTGAATCCTTCTGAAGCCTTTGCAGCAACATCAATTACCATCATTAGTGCAACTGATGGTTATTCATGTTTATTTGCTTACAAAGGCAGATGAGCAACACCAGCCTGAGGATTCACTGAGCTCCAGGTGCCTGGGCAGCACAGGGCAAGTTCAGCTCAGCCCCTCCCTGCCTCCAAGCCTCTGGGAGCTGCTTTGCCTCCTCCAAAATCCCTCCTTTTCCTGCTACAACATCCCCACGTGCACCTGAAACCACAGCCAGCACCAGGGGCTGATGCTTTAAGGAATATTTATCCCTATTTTCCCTTTATCCATATTCTCCCTTTACCCATATTTTCCAATTATCCGTATTTTTCCTTTATCTCTATTTTCCCTTTACTCATATTTTCCATTTATCCCTATTTTTCCTTTATCTCTATCTTCCTTTTATCCCTATTTTCCCCTTATCTCCATTTTCCCCTTATCCCCATTTTCTCCAACTCCCTGCCCATTACTCATATTTCACTTCCCTCAGGCTCCTCCAGCCCTGCAAGACTTTTAAAAGTCAAAAATGTTATAAAGGCCACCAAAAAAAAAAGAAAATTTCTTGGAGCAGCAAGAGGTGGATTCTTAGCACCTGATTTGTTGCAAACTTCTTGAGAACTCCAGGCTAAAATTATTCCAATATTAAAATCCATGGGTTTTCCTCAAGCCAGGAATTCTCTTGGCCACAGGTCACCCTCAGAGTTTCTGGGGACAAGGGATGGAGGGACAGGACACAGGGAATGGGGAAAGGGCAGATTTGGGAATTAGGAATTCCTGGCTGGGCTGGAATTGCCAGAGAATCCCTGGATCCCTGCAATGGCCCAGGAAGGATTGGAGCAGCCTGGGATGTGGGGAGGTGTCCCTGCAATGAGCTCTGAGCTCCCTTCCCAGCCAGGGCAGCCCAGGATTCTGGGATTCAGGACACTCAGAATCCATCCAGAGGGATTTTGATGGCCAGTGGGGATGGAAAAGAGAGGAAAAGGGAAGGGAGAGCCTTGATGGTTCCCTGAGATTGCAAGGGAAGGCCCTGGATCCATCAATCCCTTGGAGAGGAGATGGATCCAGTGTGAGGCTGTGGAGAGCTGGGAATTGGCAGCCTGGAGAAGGGAAGGATGCAGGGAGAGCTTCCAGCACATTGCAGGGCCTGGAGGGGCTGCAGGAGAGCTGGAGAGGGGCTGGGGACAAGGGATGGAGGGACAGGACACAGGGAATGGGGAAAGGGGAGATTGGGGAAGGGATTCCTGGCTGGGCTGGAATTGCCAGAGAATCCCTGGAAACATCCATGGAAATGTCCCTGGCAGGGCTGGGAGCAGCTGGGACAGTGGGAGGTGTCCCTGCTCATCATCTTTAAGGTCCCTCCCAAACCACACCAGTCTGGGATTCCCTGACTCTGAACTGGGACTTTTCCAGGAGTTCCACAGCTCTGAAAGGCACAAAACTGATTTGAATCCTACAGAATACAGAAAAAGGACAGCAAAGAACTCCTGGGAAGCTCAAACACCTTTCCCTTGGCTCTCCTGATTCCTGTGACAAGTGACCCTCAGCACTGAGGGGGTTTCACTCCTTGCAGGTCAACACCAGCTCTGTTTGCTGCCAAAACCCCCTGGAAGGGCAGGAATTGTGAATTAATAACTGAACAGCAACCTGTGCCTGCCTGCTGAGTTTTTCTTTTACTGCACACAAGAGTTTCCTTGTTGGAAATGCAGCTTTGCTTGGGGGAAAAAAAACCATTCCTGGCCACTTCTCTACCAGGTTTTACCTGCCTGAGGCAAGAAATCACCCAAGAAAAAGAATTCTTCAATTATTCCACAGGCATCCCTCCCAATTTCACATGAGGATGGCAAACTCCCCACCTTGGTCACCATCAAGAACTTTCCTGGGAATCCAAATGCACCTTTGGGATGAAAATGAGGATTTGGGGAGAAGGAAATACTGTTCCAGCAAAGTTTCCAGCCTGTCTTGTTTTCTCTGGAGCTCCTGATTTCCACCTGGCTGATTTCCAGCCATCTTTGTGCCAAGAAATCCGAGTAATAAGGAGAAGGTAGAAGGAAAAATCAGCTTTTCCCTGGAGACACTTTGCAGAGCAGCTGGCTGCTGTGAAGCCAGCACAAATCAAGTCAGCATTTTCCTCCACTCCAGCCTCAAAATCTGGTTTTCCCTCCCCAGAAACACCACAGGAAGATGAGGTGCATCCCATTCCATGCTGGATGGAGCAGCACTGCACTTTTCCTACAGAAAATAAATCAATTCACTGCCCTCCTCAACTCTCTGTGGCTCCTTTAAAAAGTTTCAACTTGAGAAAAAAAGAAGGAAGGTACATATTGGATTTTTTATCCATGAAAGGAGCTGGGAAAGGGAAAGGAAGCAGAAAAAGGGGATCAGGGGGGCACATTGTGGCTCTGCACAAGTCCCTGACAGGAGGGGACAGCCCCAGGGAACAGGGACAGGAGGAGAGGGAATGGACTCAGGGTGGATTTTAGGGAAAATTCCTTCATGGAAACAGTGACCAGGCACTGGAAATACTCAAGGCAGTGCTGGAGTCCCCATCCCTGCAGGGGTTTAAAGCCCTGTGGAGGTGGCACTTGGGGACATGGGGCAGTGGTGACCTTGGCAGGGCTGGATGATCTCAGAGGGGTTTTCCAACTCAAATTATTCCATGATCCTGTTATCTTATTATATATATATGTAAATACAAAATATAGATTTATATTAAAAATGTATATAAATAGTATATATAGCTATATAATATGTAATATTTATATATAAAATTATATATTTATAAAAGTATTTCTATTATATATTTTTATATATATAATATTTTGTATTTTGCATTAGAGAAAACAGATTGGAACAGACTTGTGCAGAAGTGTGTTCAGCTTCCACAGGATGGGCCAATACTGAACTGCAGTGGTGGCACCAGGAATTCCCTCCATGAAACCAGGACCTTGAGTCGTGGCAGGGAGATGCATTAATCAGGGTCAGAAGTTGGCACAGGAATTTTAAAGAGGATTGGGTTTGATGGGAGTTGGAATAAAATTGGGATCAACAAAGCTGAAGTGATGCTCCTGTGTGTGACAAAGCCACCTCCACAATATTTCCTAAAATCTCAGGAAAAGCCAAACAGGAATCCAAGAGGTGCAATTAACTCCTAATTAAAGCAGCTGTCAATCAGCAAACTCTAAATGGATCCCATTTCTCTGGGATAGCTGAAGAGGCAAAAACATCCCAAAAATTTGGCTCTGACCTGATGCCCGAGCTTCCCAGGGGAATTCAGTGGGAGATGGAAAAATCAGAATTCCCCACTCTGAGTCACAGCTGGATCCAGCAGCACCGAGGATGAACTGGAGCCGTTTTGGTGGCCACACATCTGTCCCTGAGCTGAAGCACCACACTGGATGTTTGCATCACTCCAAGCTCCCACCCAGAGAAGTTGGTTTCCATGGAGATGGGACACAGTGGTGGAATTGAGTGTTTCATGTACAAATAATCAACTTCTCAAAGCAGTCAGAAATTTCAAGTGTGTTTTCAGAGAAATAGCAGAAGGAGAAAATACAATCTTTGCTTTTTTTTTTTTCCCCCAGGTGTGCTGGTAACGGTTCATTTCCTCTTTGGGAGGATTCAAGAAATGCTGAAACCCTTGTGAAGGAGTTGTGAAACCACAGGACTGAGTGTGACCCAAACCTGGGCTAGATCTGACACCAAGACCAAGATTTAAGTGGATTTTGGGGCTGGGCCTCATCACATGATTTACAAGAATGCAGCAGGTCTGTCAAAAGCAGATTTGATATATTCAAATACTTCTCCAATTTAGTCTTCAGGGGAAAAAAAAGTATTATTTTAAGATGTGGCCTTTTCCCTTAAGGGGAGTTTGGTTTCTGTAGGTTTTACTGAAATGCTTTTTTTTTGTAGGTTTTACTGAAATGCTTTTTTGCTCACAGAAACCTCCAGAGTCATTCAGAAACTGCCTCAGAGCACCTCAGCAATGGTGACATGAAGCCCCAAAGGGACAAACATCCATCTCCTCCTGCTGGAAAACCCTTGGGATGAGATGTTGGCAGATGCAGAGGAGGCCAAGAGCTGAGCTTATTTAGGAAAAAAAAAAAAACAAACTAAAATTATGTCAAGGTCTTGATTTTAAACAAGATAAAAGAGTTTTGTGGCAGGAAGGAGAAAGTGTCAAAAGAAATGCTTGAAGCTTAAAAATAATAATAAATAATAAAAATAATAAAATTATAAATTAAGCTTAAATTTAGCTTTGGCACAGAGCAGGTCCAGTTCTGGAGGTAGATTCCACATCCTCTCCTTGCCTCCACAAGATGCTGAATTGGGCCATAGAACTGAGGCAGAAGATGCTGATCCTCAGCTCAGACTCCACCCTAACCCTGACTTAGGGAAGTGTGAGACCAGGGAATCCTGAGAACTGCTTCAATGAACACTCCATGCTGGGATGCTGCAAGAAAAATCAGCTTTGGGACAAGCTCCCCACAAAGGAACTGAACCTTGAGCTGCCAAATCATCACAAGGGGGAGGAAAACTTCCACTCTTCCCAAGTCCTGCTCAGGAGCAGAACCCTGTGGGATTTTTGTTGTCCTGCTCCCCAAGCCTCCCAACACCAAGGAAAATAGAGTTTTTTCCAGTGTGGGGTTGCTTTGCAGAGTTCCAACCCCACTAGAAATTCTCAGGGATGCATTTTCCTGATTCCACTTTTTTTAAACCATGGTTTTCAGAACTGAGACAGCACCAACTGCTTGAAATTCCAGCCTGGGCAAGCTGGGCTTAGCTCTAAACCAGACTCAGAGCTAACAGAAATGGAGTGAAAATGAGGCAGCTCCATGCTCACAAAGCTGCTTCAGCTTTCATTCACCAATAATTGGCTTTTATGTTTAAAATCCAAACTCCCAGCAGGGAGCTGCCTCTCACCCAGGTGTTTTCTGCTCCAACCACAGCAGCAATAAGTTCTCCCAAAGGTATTTTGGGGGGGACTCGTCCCCTGAAGAAGAGGGACAAACTGGTATCTCATAGAGAATGAGACACTGACATCTCATAGAATTGTAAAATTTAGGTGGGAAGGGATTTCCAAACCACCCAGTGCCACCTTCCACTGTCCCAGGGTCCAAGCTCCATCCAACCTGGTCCTGAATAATTCCAGAGATCCACAGGCAGCCCCCTGTGCCCAGGTTTCACCACCCTCACAGTGAAGGATTTCTTCCTAAAATTTAATCTAAACTTATCCTCTCCAGTTTTAGGCTATTCCCAACTGTTTGTTCCATCCAGAAGCTCCAGCAGTTCTGAGCTTTCCTGGCTCCTACCTGCCAATCCTCAAAGAAAAAAGCTTTAAAACAAATCTCCAAACCCACTGGGATTTCTCCAGCATGGGTGGAAGAAATAAAAGCCAACTTAATGTGGAAATTAGGCCTGAGATTAGTGCAACTCCTTCAGCCTAAAGCAACACAGAGGAAAATCCTGGTTTGGCCTCACTGGAGATTTCCCACCATCCAATCTGAAGGAACACACAAAGAAAGCTCCACCAGCTACAGGGTGGATCATTCCTAAGGCACTTGGGGATTTTTTGTTCCTTTCAAAACACTATTAAAATGATAAATAATAAAAATATATTTTCAAGGACAAGTGGAAATTCTGCTCTCCTGATTCTCAGGTGCAGCAGAGAAGGCACAGAGCAGCTCAAAAATCAGGATGAACATCAAGCCTGTGCAAGGGGCTTCCACCCAAAATTCTTTTTTGAGTGCTGAGGCAACACCCACACTTTGGAAAAGCTCATTTGAAAACCATTTGATGTCCTGGTCAGGATCCTGCTCCTCTGGCATCAGGGAAATGCTTACAGCAGCTCTCCATGGCCTGCCAGGAACAGAATCCAGTGGGATTTTTCCTTTCCACCTCTGACACCAAAGAAAACTGAGTTATCTCCACACTGGGGCTGTTTTGCAGAGGTCCTGCCAATCCTACACTGAAATATTCTGGAGCTGGGGACTGAGGGTGCTGTGCCTTTCACAGATCCTTCCCAAACCCCACAGGATGGGATTTGTTCCTTCTCTCCCTGCCAGAACTTCCAGAGGGATCAGATTTGCTTCCCCCTCCTTGGCTTTGTTCAAAGTGTTTTAAAGGAGCAGCACAGGCAGGATTTACACACAATTTCATTGGGTTTTGAGCACAGATTCCAAACCTGAATCACAGACCTGGTGAAGTTACAACCACCACAATTCCCCTGTTTTCTCTCACACCAAAGCAGAAAAACCCCAAGTGATTTAGGAACCAGCTCCCTGGTTACACACAGCTGAAATTTATACAATTTTCCTTCTTTCCAGGTCACCTGCAATATTAAAACACCACAAACCCACAGCCCAGGAAAGTGCAGGCCAGTGTTGCTACAGGAAAAGGTGCAGGAGTTTCCTGCATGCAGAAATTCCTGCAGCAATCCAAGATGCCACAGTCACAGCTATTAAATCAATTATCCTCCTCATCCTTCCAAAGGAATGAGGGCAATGGGGCACTGTGGCTTCCCCAGTGCATCCCATAAACACATCCAAACATCCCAGGGCTGATTTTTGTCCAGTGCACGTGGCCATTTCTATTTAAATGGCCACATTCATAAATTTCTTCATTTAATAATAAATTTATTCACTTAATGAATAAATTTGAGTTTATCACTCGGCTTTCTGGCAAGTCAGGTGGGATTCCACTGCACAGATCAGTGCTGAGAAAATACAAATACACAATTTCCAAGGTTGGATCAGTACAAGGAGTTCCCACCCATCAAGCCATTAATTGGAAAAGTGGAATCACAGGCTGGTCTGGGTTGGAATGGACTTTCAAACCATCCAGTTCCACCTGCAGGGACACCTTCCACTACTCCAGGTTGCTCCAAGCTCAACCTTTTTTTAAGGCACTGGCAGGGTTCATTAAAGCCATTTTGGCACAGGTGACACCACCACAACCAGAGGAGAGGAAAAAGGGGATTTTGTTTCATAACAAGAGCAGAGGGTGTTGGTAAAACACAGGAACACAGAACACAAAGTCCAGGCAGATTTCTCCAAAACAACCTCCAAGATGTAGAGGTGGGAGGGTTGCAGAAAAATTGGGATATTTCCCTGGAGAGTTTGGAAGTTCTTGGAAGCAAAGTTTCCTACCCAAAAGCACCAAACCCACACTTGGAGAGGGAAACCAGGACAGAGGGGTGAGTTTGTATCTGCTGGAATGAGATCCACTCCTGCTCCTGATCCAGTTCTAGCACATCTGCTCTGCCTTAATTATCCCACTTCCCTCCCTAATGAGAGAAAGGCAGAGCCCAGGGGAGCCTCACAAATCAACCATCCCTAAATTTATGTCCTCGTGTTTTGCAGGAAGAACAATTCATCTGGAGGTTTCCTGGAGGTTTGTTATGTGGATTAAAAAGAAAAAAAAAATACCAGCAGTCAATTTAAAATGGAAGTTGAGCTTTGGGTTCTGGAATACACCCCAGACTGTCAGGATAAATGGTGGTGTCAGGACATTTAGGTTGAGCTTTGGAGTGAAGGCAGAGCTTTCTCATAATTAGTTAAATTCAGCTGAAACAGAAGATTCCTTGACATCATCTCTTTGAATCACCATTATAGAAGAGACAAAGGAACACCACTGCCACTGCACTAAAAACTAATTAACAGTTTGGTCGTTAGCAGGTGCAGCTGCCTGAAAAGTGGGATTTTGTCACCCAGTTTGAAGTGTCTCCTCCTTCAGAGAGGAGCTGATAAAAAGCCCCTGAGTTTTCCCCAGCACAGAACAAAACCCTGGAGCCGACCTCTGCCAGATGCTCTGAATTCCAGGTGACCTCCCAGAGCCAGCCAGGCTTTCAAAGACACACATTTATCACAGCCTTCTTAAATAAATCAGAATTAAACAGCCTTGACACACTTGAAGATGTTTTGGAGGACAATATTACTAATCCACCAAAAAAAAAAAAAAAATCCAACCCCAATTAACCAGTGTGCTGCTGCAAAGAACCAGGATCCTGCACCAACCAAGGAAATTAAAATAAAGAGCTTTGAATTACAGAACCAGCACACTGCTCCCAGCCATTTTCCCTTGTGCTGCCACAGTGACTTGTTTTCCTTCCCTTTACTCATCTCTGCCATTTGACAATTTTAGCAGAGATGTGGGGCTTGGGAAGGAAAAAAAATAAAACAGAAAAAGTGGGAATGTTCCTTACTTGAGATAAATTTAAAGGATAATGAGAAAAGTGGTTTTCTCCCTTTACCTCAAGTTGTCCCCACCCTAAACCTAAATCTTCCAGTTCAGCAAGCCACAGGTTTCATACACAAAAATGGGACAGGATTCTCCTCTTGGGACTCAAAGCCCTCACCCAAAAAGCAGCTCCATGTCCTGTTCCTCCTCCCTGCAATTCCTCACCCAGGAACTTCCCCAGCCAAGCTCAGCCCTGTGGGATTAAAAGGAAACAGGGATTTTAGCAGAGGCAGGGCTGGCTGTAGGGCACAGCCCAGATGCTCCAGAAATAGGGACAGGGGGCAGGAATTTTGGATATAAAACCTCCCTCTTCTGGCTCACAGGCTAAATTTAGTCCAGCCTGGTAATGACCTAAAAACCAGCTGATGTGGGTTTCTGTGGCAGCTCCAGCCACTTCCTGAGAGGGATGTGCACGTGGCAAAGTCCTGCTGCCTCCTGGCTGACATCAGGAGACCCAAAATGGGAAATGTGGGTATTTATTTCACACCTGGACACAAAGAATCTGCTTCTGATCCATGCTATACCCTGAAAGAATTAGGGGAATGTTCCCCACCTTCTTTTAGGGTTTGTTTTTGCTGTTTGAAGCACCTTGAAAAAAATATCAAAGCCTTTCTCCTGGGATGCTCAGCACCAGATTCCCAGCTGCCCCTGGAAATAAAACAAAATCTGCAGAGGATTATGAAGTTCTCCCATCCCAGGTTTCACCTCTGGTGCCTTTCAAGCCTGGAGAAAACCAGCAAGAGAAACTCAGACACAGAATATCCTGAAATGCCTTAAGGACACTGAACTTTGGGTGGCAACACAGAAATCTGTGACTCTGGAAGGCATCAACTACTCAAGTCTGAAAAAAATTCCAAAATTCTTAAAAAAAACCCCATTAATGCATCTCCTGAGCCTGGAGAATCCTGTTATACCCCAGTCACACTGAGCAGGAAGCCCCTGCAAAAAGATGAAATCCAAAAAGAAGCAAATTACAGCAAATTCAACATTTATCAGCACAGGACTAAAATTTGCCTCTACCAAGACAGAGATGCTGGTTCAGACTCAAAGCAGGCAGTTATTATGGAATTTTTGGGTGGAAGGAACCTTTATCTGATTCCCTACAACAAGTTTGTTGTGTTAACAAACTTTTCATACACAGTTCCCACTTATCCAACCAACTCCAGAGAAAAACTAATGGAAAAAAAAAAGGCCCCAAATTGCACAATGTTGAGAAACCAACAGAATCCCTGCACAAACCCCCCAAACCCATTTCTTGCTACATTTAAACAGTGTAACAAGCAAATCTTTGCTTAGACTTTAGTCTTTTCCAAGAAATGCTGCTAAATGAGGAAAAATTCTTTTTTTTTTTCCAGAGAATTGATACTTTAAAAGCTCAGGCAGTTTGGGACCACACCTGAGGAGCTGCAGGAGTCAAGGTGTGAGTGCAGAATTACCAAACACATCCCTCTCCTCCACAACCTATTCCCTAAAAGTGGAAAATGAGGTTTAGCACCAGGATGGGCAGATGGTTTAAATGCAGGGCTTTGCAAATTTCCTGATTTCAGAGCAAAAGCAGAATTGTGGCAAATATTAAAATGCAAACTAGGGGTTCTTGCTCATCAGCTCACTTTGTAGGGGATTTTTGTTTCACCTGGCAAGGATTTGACTTCAAGCAGTGACCAGTGACTCAAGCAGGGTTCAGTTTAACTGATTTGGGATTCCATGGGGGAATTTTTCTTCAGTCCTGCCAAACTGGGAGGTTGGAGGCATTTCCCACCCCTGTCACTGGTTTGGGTTTTCCCCACGTGTAAAACACACTGGTTTTACCTCCAGCCCAGTTTGCAGAACGTGATTATTTATTTTCTGGGCAATTTTTGCTCCAAACTGGCCAAACATTTATAATTATCTTTTCATGGCAACACCAAACAAAACACGAAATAATAAAACAAATGGATTCTGAGTAAGGTGCAGCTTTCTCAGCACTTGTGAGCATGACAAAATCTGTTTAAATCCAAGAGCCTGGAGCTTTAGAGGAGGCACAGGAGTTGAAAAAAGTGTGGAGCAGCTCCAGGGTGAGTTAACACCTCCTCACATACCTTCCCTTTCAAGGAACACAGGCTCTGGCTCTGACTTAGCAGGATCTGATTTCTGACATCCCAACTTTTCAACCCAGACCCTTCTCAGAGCACATTCTCCTGTTGGGATCTGAGCTTTCTCCAATATCCAGGCACAGATTCCTCCCCTGAGCCAGGAGGATTCAGTTACCAACGATGTTAAACAAAGCACTGATCATTCAGCTTCCTTATTTCCACTGCTTCCCTCAATTCAACACAGAAAAAAAAAATAAACAGTGGGAAACAAAAAGTAGGAGCAGCAGGGAATAAATCAGTGTAACCACTGAGTCACCTCAGAGATGTGACATTCCCAGGATACCTGCAAGGACTGTTCCTTTATATCTGCCCTGGTGACTTTGGAATTGAGGATTCCCAAGTGTTGGAGTCAGGGGTCTCTGAATTCTTCTGAGAGAAATCAGAGTGCAGGGACTGAATAAGTTTTAGTGTGAGTTCTGGTGTTCTTAGTAAGTAAAAGGTCTCAAATGCCACAGTAGCAAAGGTTGAAACATACTGATATCCAGACTTTTTAAAAAAAAACAAAAAACAGGGAAACATCAGAACTCACTCTAAGACTTATTCAATCCCTGCACTCTGATTTCTCTCAGAAGAACTCAGAGAGACCCTGACTCACTGACTCAACACCCAAGCAAAGCCATTCCCAAACCTAAAATCAATCCAAACAAAGCCCCTGCTGCTTCCTAAACCTGATTTTGTGTTTAGAGAGCTCCTAAAATTCAGCAGCACAGCCAAGGGGGGTGTGGGTCCTTCAGAAAGGATCCCAGTGCTGCTGAGCCATGGGCACAACATGAGCTCAGCAGCAAAGCAGCCAGGCCATTGTGAGCTCTAAAACCTGCCTGGCTGCCATGTGAAACCAGGGCCAGCCCTGTTGGCTTTGGAGATCTGAGGGGGAAGGTCACCCAGTCTGAATTAATGGCATCAGACACAAGAAAAACAAAACCAGTTCCAGTTGCCTTCAGCAGAAAAGGAGAGGGTGACAGAGCAGTGGCTTCCCCTGATGGAGCAGCTTTCACTGGGTTGGAAATCTCTCCCTATTCCCAAAAAGGAAGAAAAAAACAGGAAAACAAAAGGATAATTAAAAAAAAAATATATATATATATAAGGATTTTCCCAGAATAAATCAGTTTGGGAACAGCCAGGAGCCAAAGGCAAGTTTTGGGCTCTGTCTCTCACTCATTCCATGTCATGATCTTGCTGTCCAGGCAAGTGTGGGATTCCCATCCCTGGGAGTGTCCAAGGCCAGGCTGGGAACTCCTGGGACAGTGGGAGTTGTCCCTGCCATGGTCTGGGTGGGAACTGGATGAAATTTAAGGTCCTTCCCACCCAAATACCCTTCATGATTCCATGTTCTGCTCCTCTCAGTGCAGACCTCCCTAAATTATGTTTTAAAAAGCCATCAACTCCACTCCCCAAATGCATTTGAAAGCTAAACCTGGTCCTTCTCAAACTAAAAAAAAATAAAATTCTGGCTTCACACCACTCACACTTCACTGAGCAAGGCTTAAAGGAGCAGCTTCATTTCATAAAAACAAGAAGAGTTTTAACCCTTCAACCATGGCCATACTGGTGACCCAAGAGCTCCAGAGCCTAGTTTTAAAAGAGCATTTTGATTTAGAAACTCCTTTAAGAGCAAAATGATTTTCAATTTCTGCTCAGACAAGGCAGGGTTGTGTTCCCATGCAGCTTTCCTGCTCAGAAATGGGGTTGTCTCCTCGGACACAGCCTCAGAGCAGGCCTGGACCTGCCAGCACTGAGACAAAACAAAGCACCACAGCCCACAAAAAGGAAAAAAAAAATTGCCAGCGTGGTTAAGTTAATAATTTATCAATCTTTTCAACTTTGCATCCATTAATCTAGCACAGTGGAGGTTAATCCAGGACACTCAGGCTCAGTATCACACACTGGTTTTTACTTTTTACTTTTTTTGCTTTTCAGGGGTTATGCTTGGTAAATTGTGTAAATAGCTGATCCTACCTCTAAAATCTGTTTTGTTTTATCAAAATCCTGGATTTTACAGCCAGCCAGTGTCTCCCTGGTGCAAACATCCTTAAAGTGGATTTCAAAGCCACTCCTGGCTGCAGAGCCTGGATTCTTCCTCCCTCAATCCCATTCCTTCATTATGCAGGGCACCACCTCAGCCCTGTCCTTCCCTCCCATTCCCACTGCCTGTCCCAAACCAGCCTTTAGAAAGAAAAAAAAATCCACACACCAGTGCCTAGAAACAATCAGCTGTGACATTGAGAAGGCAGCCAGGAACTGCACAGCTCTAATTTCCAGCCCCAAGTCCCTCCTGCCACTGCTCAAAGGCAGGTAAAAGCCCCCTGGAATTTGGCAAATAATGCAAAATTTATTTAATCATCAGCTGTCAGCTTTTCACCTCAACCTTTCACAGGGAATGACACAAAGCCTCCAGGCTGAAGCTCCTCTAAAAGGCAGCAACTGTCATAAATGTAGACTTTCCCCAAAGAAAACATGAACAAATTCAAACCATTCATTTTTAAGGAAATAACACCAAAAAAAAAAAACCCAAACAATTAAATCCAGAGATTGCAAAACCTTTCAGAATAATCCATCCAGACACTCTATTTGTACAACCCCTAAATAAAAATAATATTTTATGCAGTTTTCTTGTAGTGATTCCAAGGAAAGCATGCACAGGGAGATGCAGCAATTTCTGGAAAGCAGCATTTGACCCTTAAAAAAAAAAATCCAGAATGGCTCTATCCCTTCCTCAGGCTGAGTCACAAATATCTGGGAGCCTCCATCACCCTCAGGATGTCCAACCCTGCTCTGTAATTCCCACTTTAAAGGGATTAAAGTGGATCCACTGATGTGCAACACCTCCTGCCAAGCGATTTGGGAGTGATTTGGCATCTCCTGGAAGGCTGCATCAATTTATTCCAGGGCATCTGAAGTGATTTAAGATTAGAGGATGGGCTCTTGGAAGCTGCAAAATAAAATAGTGGCCAAGTCCTGCATTCAGAATCATTACTGGATATACAAGAAGCAGCAAAATCACTTTGCAAGAGATTAAATCCATCCTCAATCTCAGATCCTTAGGGAGGCTGAGAAAAGATGGAGAGTGAAGATGAGAGAAAAATTGGAGGTGAGGGGATCAAAAGTCTGGGAAGAGACTGCCTTGGTGATGGAGAGTGAATCCTTGCACTCCAGGTGACTCCACACCAAGGCACAAACAGCTCTGAGCATCCCAAGGAGGTGAAAAAAAAAAGAATTAAAAATTAAAAAAATTTTAAAAAGCAAATCCCAGCCAGGAGCTCATGCAGAGGCTCCTGCTGGAATCCAGTGGAAAGCAGAGATGACAAGGTGGGATGATCCTTCAGTCACGAGAGCTCTGTTTTGGTGAGGAAAAAACAAAGAGCTGGGGCTCTATGCTCATGATTCCAGAAATGCATGGACAAAACCCACAGGGGAAAGGAGGGAAGCTGAATGCACACAGCAAGAACACACAATGGGCTCAGATACACACACCCACATCTATAATTCACATTTTATATTAAAAAAAATGTTATTCAGCGTTTTTTTGCTGTCAGAATAAAGTCCAGGACAGCAGGAAAATTCAGGTAATTCTGCCTCAGTGTGGGATCACCTCTGACTTAAGCAGTGAAAACAGGAGGAATTTGGCTGGGAAACTGCTCCATATGTTGATAGACCTTTCCCCTTTTTGTTTTCTTCTTTTTTCCCCCTAAATTTCAAGTCCTTATAGACTTTTCTTCCTCTTTATTTCCTTGGGTTTTATTCCTAAACTGAAAGCCTTGATAGCTTGGTTTTCATTTTTTTCCCTCTTTGTTTTCTTCTTTTTTTTTTACCCCAAATTTCAAGTCCTTATAGACTTTTCTTCCTCTTTATTTCCTTGGGTTTTATTCCTAAACTGAAAGCCTTGATAGCTTGGTTTTCATTTTTTCCCCCTAAATTTCAAGTCTTGATAGATTTTTCCCTTGTTTTCTTCTTTTTTGTTTTCCCTCTAAATTTCAAGTCTTGATTCCCCCTCTTTGTTTTCTTCTTTTTTTTTCCCTAAATTTCAAGAAAATAAACAGGGGAAAAGTCTAGCAAGGCTTTTAATCTAAGAAAAAACATCCAAGGAAATAAAGAGGGGGAAAAGTCAATCAAGACTTGAAATTTAGGGGAAACAAAAAAGAAGAAAACAAAGAAGGGGAAAAATCTATCAAGATTTTAAATTTGGGGGGGAAAGAAGAAAACAAAGAGGGGAAAAATCTATCAAGAACTTGAAATTTAGGGGACAAAAAAAAAGGAAACAAAGCTATCAAGACTTTCAGTTTAGGAATAAAACCCAAGGTAACAAAAAGGGGGGAAATTCTATCAAGAATTTCAGTTTAGGAATAAAACCCAAGGAAATAAAGAGGAGGAAAAGTCTATCAGGACTAAACTTAGGGGGGAAAAAAGAGAAGAAAACAAAGAGGGGAAAAGTCTAGCAAGACTTGAAATTTAGGGGAAAAAAAAGAAGAAAAACAAAGAACAAAGTGGGGGAAAGTCTATTAAGACTTTCAGCTTAGGAATAAAACTCAAGGAAACTAAGAGGGGAAAAAAAATCCATCAAGACTTGAAATTTAGAAAGAAAAAGTTCAGGAAAATAAATGGGAAAAAAATCAATCAAAACTTTCAGTTTAAGCGTTTCTTTGCTTTTTCTTCCCCCAGGACACAGGGCAGGGAATCTCCTGCAATGATTTGGGTGTGAGCTCTCAGAAAAACCTTCCAGGATTTACTCCCTCAGCTTCCAGATTATCTGCTCCTCCTGCTCCAGGAATTAAGGGTGAGTTTGGAGGAGAAATTTATAAAAAAGTCCCAAAATATTAAAAAAGACCCAACCATCATTTAATGCCAGTGCAGGATGATGGCCAAGACCAGGAGAGAAAACTTCCCATGAAGATTAAATGTCATTTTCCCCTGGTAAATGAAATTATGCAGGGCCTCACTGAGGGGCATCTTCTGCTTTATCCAAAATATTGGGACCTGCAGGATGGGGAGCTCAGCTCTGAGCTCCCATTATCAGCTCCTGCTGCTGAGAAATGCTGAGCACGTGGGAGTCACTCTGGGAGATGTTTCCAAAAGCTCACCAGGATTGTAAAATAGTCATGATGACACTTAAAAACAATCCCCTACTACAAATCCAGCACAGCTTCCCAGGGAAAGCCAGGAAAAACATCTGGCACAACCTCCTGCACCCAGGACATCATTAAACAGGGAATGTCTGGTTTTTTCTGAAATCTCCTGTTCACTTTTGGGGTTTTGAAATTGTTACCACAAAGAAAACACCTCTAGAATTTGTTTAATCAGTATTTAGTGCTCTGATGCCACTTCAGAACTGGGAATCTGGGAAGCATCATGCCAGACTATTCAGTATTCCAAAATCTCTGCTCTGAGTCTAGGGAATGAGATGGGGAAATAATGAAAATTACCCATATTTTTATTATTTTAGGCAGGGCTGGGATGTCAGGCTCCAAGCAGCCCTAAGCAAATCCAGATTTCCCAGTCTGAACTCCATGACCATGGCAATTCATGATTAAACAGGTGCACTTGGACTTTCAGGTCTGCTCCCAAATCCTCCCCAATCCAACTGACAAGGCAACAAAGGGAAAATTAAATTCCAACTCCAGCCAATTTTTTGGGGAAAAAACATCCAGCCACAGCAAACAGATTGAATTCTGCTCTAAAAGTAGCAAGATGATACCCTTGGAAGTTTTCATGTAGGCAACAAAGATTATTTATTTCCCTCCAGCTGGTTTGGTTTGGGCAGAGATTTATGGATTTCCAGTTCTCCTCAAGACAGGCACCACCTCCCAAGCCACATTTACCTGATTTGATTTATAAACCACCACCTGTGCCAGCATTTCTGGGGAAAAGGGGGGGCTCTCCCACTTCTGCTGCCACATCTTTTGTACATTTTGAAGCATCACCACACGATTCCCCTCATCCCTGGAGACCTCATTAAAAAACAAGAGCCCCAGAAGTGGAGCAGAAAGAAACGTAGCGTGACACTCGAAAAAATTTACATTCAAAGTTTCCAGAAATATCCATCCTTTAAAGCAAAACAAAACCCTAAGAAAAACAACAAAGCCCCACCAAAACCCTACCAAAACAAGACATTCCAGTGCACACGCTCTTCCCTGGGGACAGGCCAAAGAGAACAAAGCCACGTGATGCCATTGCTCAACGCTGCTCTTGGAAGGTGTTCAAGTGGGATGATAAGTGCAGTGTAAGCCCAGAATGACCAGAAAAAGGAATTTATCCCAAATGTAAACTCTGTCCTAGCCTTTGCCTCGACGGAGCAAACACGGTGGGGGAGTTCTGAGATTACCAAATGCTCTGCAGGTAAACTAAGGAGATTTGTACTTTTGTTCTCCTTGACTCAGGACGAGCCTAAAATTAGCAGGGAGTGCAACACGCTGTGAGTTACAGTCCCAAACCCCCAGCTCTGCAAACTGGGCAGCACAGGGACGTTCAAACAAAGCTGCCCACTATTTATAATTCCTTTCAGGCACAAAACAGGGTGACACTTCCCTTTACCAGCTTAAAAATAGAGCTCGGGGACTACAAACCCAGCCAGCAACGTTGCTCCACAAAAGGAGGAAAATAAATCAGCACTAAATAAACTAAGTAAACTGCCGTGGAACAATAAACCCCGGGGCTGGAAGGGGAAGCAGCGCTGTGGTTTGGGGGGGATGGGGGTGCTGGGGTGGGTCCCCCAGGGGTGTAAACAGCCTGGCAGGGACACCCCATCAGCTGCAGCCTCGCTCCGCCCCGGGCCCGGTTTCCGGGTAGTAACAGAGCAGCCAATCCGTGGAGTTGGGAGAGATCGAGGCCTTTCCCCTGCAAACACGGCTGCGAGGCTGGCACTCGCCCCAAAACCGGGGGGAGACACAAAGGGGAGCCCCCAGTCCGGGGTTCTCGGGGTGGGAGATACCTGGAGAGGCCAGCTAGGGGGTCTGGGGGTTTCCCGGTGGGATAACCCCGGGATTCCAGGCCACTGGGGAGCACAGAGCCTTCCTGCAAAAACCCTACTCTGAAAGGTCACAGGTGACTCAGGAAACTTTGGCTGGAGCTCCCCAAAACGGGGATTTATGATTAATTATTACAGATTATGATTCCCTTTTCCAGCCTCAGCACCACAAACACAATCAGAGGGAGACAATGAGTGGCAGGGAGTTGGAGCAGGAGATTATTAAACATCAGTTCCAGAGCTCTGCCCTTCCTGCAGCCCCACGGAGAGACAGCAGCCACCTCTCCCCTCCCCTCCTCACAAAGAGGCATCCACAAAAGGACAGGGACGTGTTAGGATTGAAAATAGGAATCATAAAAAGACCTCGCTCGGCTCCTAAACCTGTCAGAGCAGGAGAAGGCAGGAATGTTATTCCCCCTGCTCGGTGCCCCCTCCCCACTGGGAAAGGTAGCCCTTGGCAGGCCATAAATCCACACTATTATTCTCTGTTTGAGACGTGGAAAGGGGATGAAAAGGGAAACCGTAATGAAAATGGCAGCAAGAAAAAAACCAAACCCAAACAAAAACCCTACACGGCAACAAAACCCTGAAAGCCCCAGGAGGAGCACATTCCTTCAGACGAGTCCCTTCTCTGGCCACCACCGAGACCTTGCTGGCTGCCAGGTCTCAAAGGAGACGCTGATGATTTGAGATCCAGAGGGGGAGATTCCCCAGGGAAGCGTCTGGGGAGCCGGGGCCTAGCGAGCTGCTCACCCCGGGCGAGTCAGGCAGACAAACAAAAAAAGGCTGGGGAGGGAGGGAGGGAGCGAGGGAGGAGTGGTGAGGAGTCATCTGACACATCCAACTTCCTAAGTTTGTTGTCCGCAGGAGACCGACTGCTCTAACCCTCACCCCTCGGAAAACAAGGAAAAAAGCGGAGCCGACAAGGGCTTTGCTTTTGGAAAAGCCATTTTGTCAGGGGGCAGAAAGAACAGAGCAGGAAACTCCCCAAGCACAGAGAGGAATCCCAGATATTCGGGGATTTCTACCTACCCAGCTCCTAGAAACACACTTCGCAGGGAAAAACCTGCTCTTTGTCCTCCAAAATGCTGCGATCGCTGGAGAAGCCGGCAAGGAACCGAACAAAAAAGGGAAAGAAAGGGAAAAAAAAAAAGGAAAAGAGAGGGGGAGGGGAAAGGGAAACAGAGCAGCAGCCGATCAGGTTGGGCCCTGCCTGGCCCAGAGGTGTTTTCAGGCTATCCCCAAGAAAGGTTTTCCCCCCTCACTAAACAGCTGGAATTCCCGACCCTCCTCCCGGTGCGATTAAGCATCGATCGCAATTGGCGGAGTCTGACATGTGTGTAACTTTAAACCCCCGGATAAAAATAGCTCCGATTCGAGCACCATCAGGACTCATTTCCTATTTGCTTCAAAACAGGGCGAGAAATACACCGAGAGCAGCTTTGTGGGGAGAAAGGCGCTGGGCGAACGTCAGACAAGTTTCCTTCGATAAGCCACAAACAGGAGCGCTGCTGCTGCTCCTCCCTCCTCCCCCCTTCCAAAAAAACACCACCAAATCCTGATAAGTTTGTTTATCTCTCTCTGGGAACTAAATCAGACTCGTTCCTCGACCCCTGGGCACCTCCAGGGCAGAGCCACCAACCCCAAATCCTGGTGAGAAAGGTTCAGGCGACAGATCCGAGAAACATTTCGTCCACTTTTGTCATTCCTACCCTTTCCCGGCTCACACCGCCACCTTGTAAACAAAAACTATTAATAAAACAATCCTAGAACCCAATTCCCAATGGTATTTTTCAACGCCACCCACTCTCCAGACAGAGAGAAAAAAAAAACAAAAAACGGGATTCACCGCCCCGTAAAGGGCCAGGAATAAAAACAAGGAGGAAAAATATAAACAGATCTATGAAGGAAGAAAGGCAAAAATAAAAAGTAATAAAGCCTAACCAAACCTGGAGGGTTACATAAACCTCTTGGGAGACAGGCTTGGGCCCTGATGCCCTTCACCCACCCCTGGGTCTGTCGAGCCAGACCCCGAGGGACCCCCCCCCGTCCTCCCCAAAAAATTAAATCCCTAAGCCGGCACCAGAAGCTTCGTGAACGGCGGGGTGAAATGGGGGAATAAATAATCATAATAAACCCCACAAAAGCCTTTCTTTGGGCTGTGCCTGCTGGAACTGCTCTCCCCAAAGAGGCAAAAACGGGGGTGCGGGGCACCCAGATTGGGGGGGGCATCACCAAGGGGGGGTCTGCAGAGACACCCCCAGCGCCACAGAGGGGGATAAACCCCCAAAATACAGCCCAAAAAGGGGGGTAGGCCTCTCCTGGTGGGCACGGGGACAGATCCGACCCCCAGCTCTGAGGGAGGCCGAGGGGCCGCGAATGGGGGGATCGGGGCGGGGGTCCCCGGTGCCCCCGCCCTCCCAACCCCTCTGCAGGCCCGGCCGTGGGGGGGGAAGGGGGGGAATCCTCGTCCCCCGTGGGCCCGGGGAAGGGGGGGCACGGCAAGGATACAGCTTGACCACGTCGGTGTCCATCCGCCTCTTGCCCGGGCTGGGGGACGACATGGTGGCCGCGGCCGCCCCCGGGGCTCCGGGCGGGCTGTCAGCGCCGCCGCCGCGGGCCGGGGCCGCCCGGCGCCGAGAGGAGCGGGGAGCGCCGGGCCGCGAGGCGCTGGGACCCGCCGCTGTCGCTGTCGCCGCTCCTGTCGCCGCTGTCGCCGCTGTCGCCGACAGGGCCCCCCCAACGCCGCTCGCGCTCCCTCAGCCGCTCCGGCCGCCTCTGCCCCAGCCTCTCTCTGGACCCCTGACGTCACCCGCAGTGACGTCACCGCCCTGCGGCGCTACCATTGGCCGCGCCCTCAACGCTCCGCCGGCCCCGAGGCACGCCGGGAGTTGTAGTTCCGAGGGGGGGAAGGTGGAAATGATGGATGGGCCGCGGGTTCGAGGCCGCGCTGGGGCCGCAAATTCCAGCTCTTCCTTTTCCAATGTTTCCCGCAATTCCCCACGGCTCCCCGTATTCCTTGTGTCTCCATGGATTCTGACACTCCTCTCATTACCCCATTTCCATTTTGCCCATTGCCACCATGGCCAGGGAACCATCTCATAAAATACAGGGTGTACCTATGTGAAGACCCTCATTTCCACTGATTTTCCACAATTCCCCATGGCTCCCCTATTCCCAGTATCTCCCTTGTTCCCTACGGATTCTGCCATCCCTTTATTCCCCTATTTCCCATTCCCATTAGGATCAGGGAGCCACCCCACAGAATATGGATTTAGCCCATGGCAATCCCGTTCAATCCAAGCAGGAATGTGGCAGCAGGAGTCACCATGCCGGATTTCCTCTGTGACACTGGGAAAACATTTCCTGGTGCCTCAGTTTACCCACCTGGGTGATGACAGTACTAATGGGTGTCACCCAAACCTCCACACCCCACATTCCTGACCCCAGCATCATCCCATAAATCTGCCCTGCTGCTTCCTGCCCCTGTGGGGAGGAGACACGGCCAAAGAATCCCAAAAAACTCCTGTTTCATGTCCCAACATGCCCTGAGTCCAGAGGTGACAGCACCTGAGGGGACTCAAACCCACATCCCACATTCCAGGAGGGAATTTGGCATATTTGATCAGAGCAGCTGGAAAATTTGGGATAGAGGATCCTGTATTTCCCAGGCCACAGTATTCCCTGACTGGTTCCAAGCAACTGGGAGAACTGGGCAGTGAAAATTAGGATTTTACCATCATTTCTTGGAATGCTTCTATTCCATCTTTTTGCAACAGGGATTATTCCAGGATATCAGGGACTACAACAGCACTCTGCTCCTTTCTAGGATACCTTACAGCCACTCTTACAGCACCCAAACCTTGAAATGTGGATGCTGAGGGAATTTTGGGGATCCTCTGAGCATTCTTCAGTCTGGAAATTGGGATAGGGGTATCCCCAACTCCCACCCAGCAGAGCTATGGGGGAAAGCAGCCCCTCATTAGGGTCCCTAATTAGAACCCCCTTAGGAAAGGAAGGGAATCCCCCCAAATTCAGGCCCTGCTGCTTCCTGTGGCATCCCTGCCCCAGAGGGCAGCACCCCAAAATGGTGAATCCCAGGAGAAGCCCCAAGTTTTGGGGTTCAGGGAGAGCTGGGATCAGCCCTGACCAAAGCATTGCCAGGCACAGGGCAGCCAGAATCCCAAAATCCATCCAAGGGGATGGGACAGATGAAACCTCAGAGCTGGGGCTGAGGAAATGGGGGCAGGAGATCCTTTCCCAAAAAGGAAATAAAAAGGGAATGACAAATCCCTGTCATTCACAGACCTGCAGTGAAGTTGTGCCAGGTTGTGTGTGGAATGTGTGTGGAACCCCAGCCCTTCCCAAAGCCCCTTCCCCAATATCCTCAAGGATGGAGATGGCACCACTCCCTTCCCAAGCAGCCCAAGGCATGGAAACTCATTTTTTCCCAGGATTTGGCTCCAGCCTGGGGGATTTATCACCCCAAACTGGCCATCAGCAGAGGGACACGAGGGATTGAGATAATGGAAAAATGCCCAGAACAGGAGACAATAAAATGTGGAATGGGAAACAGGGAGGCAGCCAGATGTTGATCCCATAATGAGCATCCCAAGGGATACAGCAGCTACACCTCCTCCTACCCTGGGGGAAAAAACAAAACCACCAAGCCAGCAAGCAGGAAAAAGAAAAAAACAACAAAACTGAAATGTTTATTCCCACCTGGTGTCCCTTCCAGCTGGACACCGTGGGGGTGACAAGGGGACAGTGTCACCCCACGTGTCCCTGGCACATCCCTCAGAGCTGAGGGACACAGCAGCAGTTGGTGAAGGCAGGAGAAGGGGATCCAGTGTGGTCAGGGCTCTGTTTGAGCAGAGTTTCCTCAGATCCCCTTCCTGCTGCAGCAACCACAGAGAGGTTTGGCTCTCTCATGATGTCCCCATGATGCTGCTCAGGAGGAATCCAGGCTCTCCCACTGCCTGAAAATTCGGAACACCTTGCAGGATTTCTCTGAGAGACTCTGGAAGAGATGGGGACAAAGAGACAGCCAGAGGTCAGGGTGCTGGAGCAGGAGGAAACTGCAGCAAAAAAACCCACCCAAAATATCCCAACTGGATGGGGGACAGCAGTTTGTTCCTTGTTTTCATCATCCCAAACTGCTAGCTGGAGGGAAGAATAAGAAGACTGCAAGCAAGAAGCAGGAAGGGACCCCAAAAAGCAGGAAAAGGGACTCCAAAAAGCAGGAATGGAACCCAAAAAGCAAAAAAAGGACTCCCAAAAAGCAAAAACGGACCCCAAAGAGCAAAAAGAGACCCCAAAAAGCAGGAAAGGATCCCAAAAAGCAGGAAAGGATCCCAAAAAGCAGGAAAGGGACTCCAAAAAGCAGGAAAGGACTCAATAAAGCAGAAAGGGGCCCCAAAAAGCAGGAAAGGATCTCAAGAAGCAGAAAGGAGCCCAAAAAGCAGGAAAGGGACTCCAAAAATCAGGAAGGGACCACAAAAAAGAGAAAGGGAGCCCAAAAAAGCAGAAAGGGAGCCCAAAAAGCAGGAAGGAATCCCAAGAAGCAGGAAAGGATCTCAAGAACCAGGAAAGGATCTCAAGAAGCAGGAAGGGACCCCAAAAAGCAAAAAGGGACCCCAAGAAGCAGGGGAAGACCCCAGAAAGCAAAAAGTGACTCCAAAAAGCAGGAAGGGACTCCAAAAAGCAGAAAAGGACCCCAAAAAGCAGAAAGGGACTCCAACCATCCCCTGCTCCAGCTGGGTCTGGTGCCTCTGACTTGTGACTGGTCCTGCTGGACCATCTGGAGCTTCCCTGGCACGTGGCAGAATCAGAAAATCATGGAATGGTTTGGGTTGGAAGGGACCTTAAAGATTCCAGTTCCAAACCCCTGCTGTGGGCAGGGACACCTCCCACTAGAAGGGACCTGCTGGGGACACAAATCACAGAAACCCCCCAGGACAAATCCTGAAACAGGAATGCTCCAAGCAGGAAGGAGCTGGCAGGAGGAATCCAAGTGGATAATGAGATCCAGGGAGGCAGCAGCTGCTCCACAGCTACACAGGGAGGGAGTTGTGGCCTCAGCTCTGCTCCTCTGGCTTGGCAAACGTGGCAATCCAAGAGCCTGGAGCCAGGAATTGGGATGGCTGCAGAGAGGAGCTCTGGGGACACGGAATGAAACTGGATCTTGGGCAGTGCCAAGCTCGGGGATGTTATTTATAGCTGCCCTCCAGCAGCTCCAGCACAGCCTGGCCTTGGATGGAGCCAGAGCTCAGGATCTGCAGCTTGGTCCTTGTCACCTGCCTGAGGTCATGTTCATCCCACACAAAGCCCACTCAGCCCAAATTTTTGCTGCCTGGACAAGCAGCATTAAGGTTTGGGATACCCCAGGCTCACCACTGGCTCTGTTTCAGGCACTGTGTCACATTTTTGGATGCCAAGGAGCCTCTTCAGCACCACTTCCCATCCTGGCTCGGCCTTGCCAGGCTCCTTCTCTGTCTGGGATGCAGAATCTTCCAGGGACTCCTCTCCCTCCCCAGTGCTGACCCAGGGACACCAATCCCTGTGCTGGGAGCTGGGGTGAAAGAAGCTCCTCGAGGAAGTGTCCTGCAAGGGAGGAGGTGACAGAGAGGGGACACAACAATAGGATGGTTTAGAAATCCTCTTTGTGCCCAAATCTCAGCCCTGAGCTGGTTACAGGGTGTGTTGGGCTGCAATACAGGATGTGGCCAGCAATGTGAATTCTGTCCCCATCTGTTAACCAAGGTGGGGGGCAGTGACCCTTGATCTCCTGGCACACATTATCTGCTCATGGGCCAGCTTTAAACCAGCTGGGCAATCATCTTTATCTTTCCCACAGCCCATCCTCCCTCCAGGAGATTTCTCCTGTTCATGGCCATGGAGTCCCAGGGCATGACTGATCAAATTCCATCATCCCACTGGGAGATGCTCCAGCCAGGGGAGGAACCAAGCCTTTCCTACCCAGATAAAAACTGAGATTTGGAACATAACAGCAGCCTTTTCCACTGGATTCCAGAGGAAAACCAGACTTTCCACATCATCCCTGGACCTTCAGATAAAAACTACACCTTTGGAGAGGGCTATTTTGGCTTGCAAAGCAGGATGTGACCAGCAGTGTGTATTTTATCACCTTTTTAACCAGGGTAGTGATCTTTATCTCTGGGGGAGATATCTTCTGTTAATGGGCCAGGTGTTAAAACCAAGTAGGGCATTTTTCTTTATCTTTTCCACAAACTATCCTCCCTCCAGGAGATATCTCCTGTTAATGGCCATTGAGTCCCAGTGCATGACTGATCAAATTACATCATCCCATTTTACAGACCCTTCCACATCATCCCTGGAGCTTCAGAGGAAACTGCACCTTCTCCAGGAGCACTGCTCCAGCTGAACCACATCTGCCACTGCAGGAGGATGCAGCCACCATTGAATGGGACTGCTGCCAACACCCTGACTGACTGACGGGTGTCATCTTGGATTCTGACTCTGGCAGTGTTTGGGATTGTTCTTTGTAATACTGCATTTCTATTTTAATGTTCCTAGTAAAGAACTGTTATTCCTAATTCCCACCTCTTTGCCCGAGCGCTCCTTAATTTCAAAATGATAACAATTTGGAGGGAGGGGGTTCAAAGATAACTTCAAAGAGAAGTTTTCTGCCTTTACTGGCAGACACCTGCCCTTCAAACCAGGACAACAAGGAACTCACCAAAAGGCTGAGGAGCACTGTGTGGATCACTCACCAAACTGCTGGAGGAGCAGAGCCGTGCCCGCTTGGCCCTGCGCACGGGACTCGATGGCACCTCCATGGTGTCCCCTTGTCCCATGCTCCTGGTGACAGGGCGGCTCCTCAGGGTAGGGCTGCTCACATCCAGCTCACCCCTGTCCAAGGAGCTGGGGGAATCCCAACCCCTGGGGCGGGACACGGCTGGGGACGGGCTCTTCTCGTGCTGCTGGCAGGGGGGGAAATCAGGGATTCATTAATGCTCACCTGAAACACTAATCTTAGAAAATTAGGATTTTAGTTGCCTTGCTAAAAATAATTAAAAGTTAGAAGGGGGTAGTTATCTGAAACTTAAATAATTGGTTGTCTGGCATTTTATGTTTGCTCAGCTGTGCTTACAATGGGAAAAGACAAAATTAGTCAGCAGACCCAAAGAAACACAAACAATGCATCCAGAAACCCATTCTTTGAAAAACTGGACTATCCCCAGAAATCATTTGTATTTGAGAGTTTAGGGTGAGGAAGACTCTCCTTACTTCCTCCTTTTAAGACCCCTCCCCACGAAAACAATCCCAGACTTAATTTAAGAAGTCAATCAGTGCTTAATAGCTATTCAAGCTAATTACCATAGGAAGCAGGGATGGGAGGGGCTGTTATTATCAATATGTATTTATTTGAATCTTTTGTCAATAAATAGACTCTGTGATCACCTGTGATTTTGCAGTGTATATTAGAGGATTACCTCACATAAACATTCACTTTCTAACTTTAAGTTGTTAGAGAGTCTTTTGTCTGTCACAGTTGAGTATCAGTGTTAGACCAACACTCTTATTCTGGTAAATCACACCAAGAGGGTTTTGGTCAGCTCCAACCCTCCTTGGCCTTCCCACAGGAGCCCTTCCCACCACAAGGATGTGTCCATTGGATTTGGATGAGGACAGCCCAGGATTTGGAGCACCTGGAGTTGGCCAAGTGTGTTGGAATCCTGGATATTGTGAATTTTAGACTTTCTGTGCTGACAGGCACAGACTTCAAGAAAACACTGCTTTTAACCTGGAGAAGGCTTCTAAAATGGAATGACAGAACTAAAATCACTGGTGTGCAGTTTGAATAAAAGTGTGCAATATCACAGGGTGAAAAATTTAGAATTTGGGGGTTTAGAATATAGCAATATGTAAAAAACAATATGGAGGTTTTAGGGTGGAGGTTTCTTTCTTCTTCACCTTCTCCTTCATGGGTTTAGGTGGGATTTTGTTCAATTGGATAAAAAGTGCTGCACTGTGGGTCATGGTTGTTTGGTCATCGGGTCAAAAGTAAAAATAATTGGGCAGTTTAAGTTTAAAAGACCTTGTAACAGGAGAGATAGATAACATTTCACCATTTTTAGCTTGTTGGCTAAACTCTAACACGGGTAAGAATTAATAAACATCTGAGTCCAAATACAAAATACCATCTCCAGAGCTTTTAAACCCGACTCTGGCAAGAAGAAAAAAAGAAAATAAAACCCAATCCAAATGTCCTGTACCACCCAGACGTGCCAGGAGGTACCTGCTCGGATGCTGGGTCCTGGCTGCGTGTCAGCATCCTGCGTGGGGACGTGGGGACGGGAGGGAAGCGCTCGGGAGCGGCCGGGGCGGTGCTGCTGGAGCTGCAGGGATCCAGCTCGGGGGCGGCGGCAGGTTCCAGCTGCTGGAAGCCCCACAGCCCCACCTTGCGCATGCAGCGGGAGCAGGTGATCACTGACAGGTTCATGGAGCCGGAGGCGGCGCTGCGGGGACGGAGACAAGGCACGGGGTCACCATGGGATCGTCATGGATCATCGCGGGATCCTCATAGGATCACCATGGAATCACCATGGGATCATCATGGGATCACCATGGGATTGTCATGGGATCATCACGGGATCACCATGGAATCACCACGGGATCGTCACAGGATCATCACGGGATCACCATGGGATCGTCATGGGATCACCATGGGATCACCATGGGATCATCATGGGATCATCACAGGATTGTCATGCGATCATCACGGGATCACCATGGGATTACCACAGGATCATCATGTGATAATCACGGGATCATCACGGGATCCTCATGGGATCGTCACGGGATCACCATGGGATTGTCACAGGATCACCACGGGATCGTCACGGGATCCTTGTGGGATCATCACAGTATCTTCATGGGATTGTCATGGGATCACCATGGGATTGTCATGGGATCCTCGTGTGATCGTCACAGGATCCTCATGGGATCCTCATGGAATCCTCATGGGATCCTCAGGAATCCTCAAGGGATTGTCACGGGATCACCATGGAATCCTCATGGAATCCTCACAGGATCACCACTGAATCCTCATGGGATCCTCATGGGATCCCCATGGAATCCTCATAGGAATCCTCACAGGATCACCATGGAATCCTCATGGGACCATCACGGGATCCTCAGAGAATCCTCATGGGAGTCACAGGAATCATCGTGGGATCCTCAGGAATCCTCATGGAATCCTCATGAAACCCTCGTGGGATCCTCATGGGATCATCACAGGATCGTCACAGGATCCTCATGGGATCCCCGTGGGATCCTTGCTGGATCCCCATGGAATCCTCATGGGATTGTCACGGGATCCTCACAGAATCCTCATGGGAGTCACAGGAATCATCGTGGGATCCTCAGGAATCCTCATGGGATCCTCATGAAACCCTCGTGGGATCCTCATGGGATCATCACAGGATCGTCACGGGATCCTCATGGGATCCCCGTGGGATTCTTGCTGGATCCCCATGGAATCCTCATGGGATTATCACGGGATCCCCATGAAATACCCATGGGGTCCTCATGGGATCCTCAGGAATCCTCATGGGATCCTCATGGAATCTTCATGGGATCATCAGGGATCACTCATGGAGTCCTCATGGGATCCTCAAGGGATCCTAATGGAATCCTCATGAAATTCTCAGGAATCCTCATGGGATCCTTATGAATCCTCATGGAATCCTCACAGGATCCTCAGGGAATCCTCATGGGATCCCAGAATGGGTTGAGAGGGATGTTAAAAATTATCTCATTCCAACCCCTCATGGCAGGGACACCTCCCATTATCCCAAGGAAAAGATTTTAGGAAAAGGTTGGATTTTAGGAAAAGGTTGCTCCAAGCCCCATCCAACCCAGTCTTGGACCCTTTCAGGGATGGGGAAAGTCAGGAGAGGTGATCAGGGATAAGTCTGGGCTTGGAAAAGTCAGGGGAAAAATTCCATTAAACCCCATCTATTATTAAAACTGGCTCAGTTGCTTTTTACCTTGCCAAGAGGGGAAAAGAGGGGAAAAAGAGGGGATAATGTGGTGAAATAAGGGATGCAGGAATGTAATGGAATAGTGTGAAAACAGTTAAATAAGGGAAGCAGGATGCTAGTGAAAAAGAGGGAAAATGGGAAAATAATGACACAGAAAAGTGGGAGAGTAGTGAAAAAAGAGGGAAATGGGAAAATAAAACCAGGTAGGCAGAAGCATGGTGAAAAAGAGGGAAAATAGGAAAACAGTGCAGGAGAGTAGTAAATAAGGGAAAATAAAATCAGGTAGGCAGAGGCATGGTGAAAAAGAGGGGAAATGGGAAAATAGTAAAATAAGGGAAGCGAGAGTGTTGTGGAAAAGAGGAAAAACACCAAAAATAGTGAAAAAAGGGACACTGAACATTGCACAGGAGGAACACTGCACATCCCTCCAGCCTCCCAGAGGTTTCATGGCAAGCCCAGAGCACGGGGGACATTGCAGGCCCCCCCTGCAGCCCTGCCCACCTGCAGGTCCAGCCACACAGTGCCAGGATACAGGCAGGAACCTGCACCTGCAGGATTTCTGTGGAAATCTTCCCAGGAGTCTTTTCTCCCTCTGTTCCTTTGTGCTCCAGCTCCTCCTCGATGAGCTGGAGGAGCCGAGTGATCCTTTCCTCTGTCAGGGACTGAGGAGCACAGGGATAAATGAATTGGTTTACTGCCAAATAATGGAGAAAAATTCCCTTTTCACATCCTAGAATTGCATTGTCCAGCTCTAGTTAATAGGGAAAAGTCTCTCAGAGCAATCTTCCTTCCCTCTGGCTTCCCATTCCATGGAATCTGCCCCTTTCCCCAAGCAGTGGAGCAGGTCCTGTTCCTGCTGTGGTTTGGGGAGTCTCTTTGGGATTTCTGAGCTCAGCCAGCCCTAAAACAGCACTAAACCAGCCCAGTGCTTGTGCTGAATGGATTCCCTGGATCCCACTCAGCTCCTGGCTGCCCAGAGCCATCTGTTCCTTGGCCAAGAAGTGTCCAGTGAGCCAGACTTGGCTGCAGCACAGCAAGGCCAGGGCAGTCCCCACAGGGTGGCAATTCCACACTTGTTCCTGGCTTTTCCTGATTTTCCCTCCTGCCTGTGGAGCTTCTTCACCTTTCCAGGTCTCTGCCCACATCTCAGGCCCAGGGCAGCTCCTGGCATCCCAAATTCCTGGCTCCAGACATGTGGCATCCCAGCTAAAAGGAAGATCCATGGGCTGCCAGTCCTCATGGAATGCTTGGAGCTGCCAAGGAGAGATCCTAAAGGAGTCTGTGGGATCCCCAATCCCCTCTCCCAGGCACCTGGACACTGGGAAAAACCCAGAGTGGGAACCACACACACTTCCCAGCTGATGAGCCATCCCAAACTCCTCTTTACATGTTTCCAGGTGGCAATTCCCACATGGGGAATGTCCAAGGGAAAAAAAAAGGTGGGAGTAGATCCCTCACACACACACAGAGGTTGAAATTCCTGATTTTGGGTGCACCCAGGATCATCCCTAAAGCCTGGAAAGCTCCAGATTTTGGGAGCAGGAGGGAACTCACCATGTTTTTCAGATCTTCTGGTCTGAGGGAGGGCAGCTGCAGCTCCAGCTGGCACAGGCTCTGGAAACGATCCAGGAAATCCTGGAGGAGAACTCTGGGCTCATCCACCAGCAGCCTGGCAAAGCGATCTGGGGAGAAAAAAAATGTGCTCAGCATCCCCAACCCCTCCTCACCCCACAGGGAAAGGCAGGACAGCAGCCCAGCCAGGGTCTGCACATAAATGCAGCTTTAGGAAAATTTAGGAAAAGGCTGGACTTCTGGGAAGGCTGGATTTTAGGAAAAAGTTGGATTTTAGGAACAGGTTGGATTTAATTTTATTTATAGCTTGGATTTCTGGAAAGACTCAATTTCAGGGAAAGACTGGATTTCAGGAAAAGGCCAGATTTTAGGAAAGATTGGATTTTAGGAGAAGGTGGGATTTTAGGAAAAGGCCTGATTTTAGGAACAGGAGAGATTTGAGGAAAAGGTTGGATTTTAGGAAGAGGCTGGATTTTAGGAAAAGGCTCTTCCCCCAGAGGGAACATAAATGCAATTATAGGATAAAAGGGAATGACCTTAAGGTGAAAGAGGTTTTCTTATTTCCTTTCCTGTTGTATTTCACCATTCCCACAGGGAAAAGGATGTGATGATAGGAATAACAATGGAAAGGGGGAAAAAATTGGGAATAATGCTGGATTGTGCAGGAATTTGAGGCACCCAAAGGTCAGGAAAAGCTGCACACAGCCCTGGGGGGTTTTTATTTGCTTTCCTGTTGTATTTCTCCAGTCCCACTGGGAAAAGGAGAGGAATAACAATGGAAAGGGGGGAAAATTTGGAATAATGCAGGAATCTGAGGCACCCACCTGGGCAGGGGCTGTCTGGCCAGAAGCAGAATTTCTCATGGGCAGTGCTCAGGGCCTTCCTGAGCTCCTCACAGCGCTCCTTGTCTGCAGGGAAAAAAATAAGGAATGGGCAGGAAAAGCAAGGCAGGATGGGAGAATTTCCCTTGGATGCTGCCTGAAAATTCACCTCAGTCCTTCCCCCTCTTCCCACCAAGAGGAATTCCAGGAACAGCAAATGTCACCTCAGCAGTTCCACCTGCCCACAGCCAAAATCCTCCCCATTCCCAGGCACAGGAGCTTCCAAATGACAAAAAAAACATCTGACATTTAATTTCACTCTTTCAGAACCTAATAGTTTCTTTCCCAATTTGTTTTTTGATGCTTTCTTCCCAATCTTTTGATTATTTTAGATTTTCCTAACCTGGTGTGATTTCCAATAGAATAATTAGGCCAAGGTTTATTTAACAGAGATAATCTGAATAAACAGGGAATGTTGATACTGAGTGACCCAAAAGGAAAGGCTCAGTATTGCCATGAGCCACATGGCACCTGGCAGGGATGTGAACAGGGTGTTCACTTCCAGGGGAATTGCAGCCAGGAAAATTGAGAAGTGGGGATGACACTTCCTTGTGGGATAATAAGGAGTTCATGAATTAAATCTCACAATGTAATTTCTGCCTGAATGGCCTTGGTGAGCAGCAACCACCACACCAGAAACGTTCAGTGGAGGATCAGGGAAGCAGATCCAGGAATTGGGAAAAGAAAAATTTTAGAAGAAACTTTTTGAAAAGGATTTTCAGATCCTTAAATGCATCCAGAGGGCAAGAAGGCTGGAGAAATGGCTGGAAAACCTGGAAAGAGGCTGAGAGACTTGGGATTGTTTGGAGAAAAGGAGGATGAGGGGTGAATTCTGCATCTTCCTGAGGAGGGAAGTGCTGAGCTCCTCTCCCTGGAATCCTGTGGCAGGACTGGCACAGAATTCCAGCATGGGAATGGCTCAGAGCTGCACCAGGCTCAACATCAGGAATTATTTCTCTACCAAGATGATCCAGTTCTGGAATATCCCCAGTGCTCCAAGCCTGGCAGTGTTTCAGATGGTTTTGGATAATTCCCTTGGTCTGATTTTAGGTTTGGAACCTCACTGTGGTTTCCCAGTCCTTAAAGGATGGGTACAGAGGATGGAGGGTCTCCTTTCCACGGAGAGGACAAGGAGCAGAGGGGACAAGGTGTGCTGGGAGAGGTTTAATCCCAGCATAAAGAAAGACTTTTTTTACACTGAGAATTCCATCATTCCATGGACACCATCATTCCTTAGAACCATCATTCCCTGAGATCATCATTCCCTGGGACCATTATTCCCTGAAACCATCATTCCTGAAGACCATCATTCCTTGAACACATAAATCATTGGAACCATCATTCCCTGAAAACATAATTCCTTTCCTTGGAACCATCCTTCCCTGGGGCTATCATTCCTTGAAATCATCATTCCCTGAGATCATCATTCCCTGGGACTACCATTTCCTGGACCATCATTCACTAAAACTATCATTCCTTAGGACCATCATTCCTTGGAACCATCATTCCTTAGGACCATCATTCCTAGGACCATCATTCCTTGAAAACATAATTCATTTCCTTGGGGCTATCATTCCCTGAGATCATCATTCCTTGGAACCATCATTCCCTGGGATCATCATTCCCTTAAATCATCATTCCTCAGGACCATCATTCCCTGAGATCCTCATTCCCTGAAAACAATTCCTTAGAATCACCATTCCCTGTGATCATCATTCCTTGGGGCCATATTTCCCTGAAAATGTAATTCCTTTCCTTGGAACCATCATTCCCTGGGGCTATTATTCCTTGAGATCATCATTCCCTGAAAATATCATTCCCTGGGATCATCATTCCCTCAGATCATCATTCCCTGAAAACATCATTCCCTTAAATCATCATTCCTTGGAACCATCATTCCCTGGGATAATCATTCCTTGGGGGCAGAATTCCCTGAAAATATAATTCCTTTCCTTGGAACAATCATTCCTTGAAACCATCACTCCTTGGAACCACCATTCCCTGAGATCATCATTCCCTAGGACCATCATTCCCTGAAAACAATTCCTTGGAACCATCATCCCTTGGAACCATCACTCCTGGGACCTGCAGCTTTAAGATCCCTCCCAGCTCACTCCCTACAACCCCACCACCCCTCCCAGCTGGAGCTCCCCTATCCCAATCCAGGACCGATTATCCCATTCCCCCCAACCCAACATCCCTTCCCTGATTCCAGGATTTTGAGACAAAAATTTCCAGGATTTTGGGGCCAGAATTCCTGGGGTTTTGGTGCAGGAATTCCCAGGGTTAGGGCCTTAAAATTCCATGGATTTGGGGGCTGAAATTCCCAGAGTTTTCAGGCTGAAATTCTGAGAGTTCTAAGTTTGGAGTTCCCAGGATTTTGGGGCAGGAATTCCTGATTTTGGGGCTGAAATTCCCAGACACCCCAAACCTTGGCTGTTTCCTCAAGACACCCCAAACCCCTAACCACCCCTGGAAACTCCGAAATCCCCAAACCCTGAAATCCCACAATCCCAAAATCCCAAAACCCCGAAATCCTGAAATCCCACAATCCCAAAATCCTAAAGCCCCAAAATCCCGCAATCCCAAAAGCCCGAAATCCCAAAATCCTGCAATCCCAAAACCCTGCAATCCCAAAATCCTGAAATCTTGCAACCCCAAAACCACAAAATGCCAAAATCCCAAAACCCCAAAATCCCACAATCCCGAAACCCCGCAATCCCCAAACCCCAAAATCCCAGTCCCCGAAACCCCAAAATCCCAAAACCCCACAATCCCAAAACCCCAAGATCCCACAGTCCCAAAATCCCAAAACCCTGAAATCCCAAAATCCCAAAACCCCAAAATCCCACAATCCCAAATTCCCAAAATCCCGAAACCTTGAAATCCCGCATTCCTGCAATCCCAAAATCCCAAAACCTCGAAATCCTGCAATCCCAAAATCCCAAAACCCCAATCCCAAATTCCCAAAATCCCAAAATCCTGCAATCCCAAAACCTCGAAACCCTGCAATCCCAAAATCCCAAAAATCCCAAAATCTTGCAATTCCAAAATCCCGAAACTGCGAAATTCAAAAATCCCAAAATCCCAAAACCCCAAACCCCCTGAAATCCCAAAATCCCAAAACCCCAAAACCCTGCAATCCCAAAATCCCAAAACCCCAAAATCCCGAAATACCAAATTCCCAAAATCCTGCAATCCCAAAACCTCGAAACCCTGCAATCCCAAAACCCCAACCCCCTGAAATCCTGCAATCCCAAAACCCCAAAACCCCAAATCCCCCCTCACAGTTGCTGAGGTCGAAGGCCAGCTGCAGGCTCATGCACAGGTGTGCCTGGCAGCTGGAGCACCGGAGCATGTCACACTCCACGTTCTGCCAGCCGAACCTGGCGCACACCAGCGGCGACAGCGACGGCGGCTTCCCCGCCCACTTCAGCGGGTCCCAGCGTCAAGGAAAAAAATTCCTGGGGTTTTTTTGGGGGTGGGGAAAGTTCTGAGAGTGGGATGTGGTTTCTTCAGGAGGGGCAGAACACAGGGAATGGCTGGAGCTGCACCAGGGTGAGCATAGGAAATGGCGGGATTTAAAAAAAAAAAAAGTGGGATTTTTGGAAAAGGTTGGAATTTAGGAAAGATTGGATTTTAGGAAGAGGTTGGGATTTTATAAGGTGGGATTTTAAGAACAGGCTGGATCTTGGGAAAAGGTCGGATTTTAGGAAAAGGTTGGATTATAGGAAAAATTGGATTATATGAAAAGGTTGGATTATATGAAAAGGTAGGATTTTAGAAAAAGGTTGGATTTTAGGAAAAGGTGGGATTTTAGGAAGAGGCTGGACTTTAGGAAGAGGTTGGGATTTTATAAGGTGGGATTTTAAGAACAGGCTGGGTCTTGGGAAAAGGTTGGATTTTAGGAAAAGGTTGGATTATAGGAAAAGGTTGGATTATATGAAAAGGTAGGATTTTAGAAAAAGGTTGGATTTTAGGAAAAGGTGGGATTTTAGGAAGAGGCTGGACTTTAGGAAGAGGTTGGATTTTAGGAAAAGGTCAGATTTTAGGAGAAGGTGGGATTTTAAGAACAGGCTGGATCTTGGGAAAAGGTCAGATTTCAGGAGAAGGTTGGATTATATGAAAAGGTAGGATTTTAGAAAAAGGTAGGATTTTAGGAAAAGGTGGGATTTTAGGAAGAGGCTGGACTTTTAGGAAGAGGTTGGATTTTAGGAAAAGGTCAGATTTTAGGAGAAGGCTGGATTTCAGGAAAAGGTTGAAATTTAAGAAGAGGCTGGATTTTGGGAAAAGGCTGGACTTTAGGAAAAGGCTGGATTTCAGGAAAAAGCTGGATTTTAAGAAGAGGCTGGGTTATCAGAAAAGGTTGGATTTTAGGAAAGACTGGATTTGAGGAAAAAGTCAGATTTCAGGAGAAGGTGGGATTTTAAGAACAGGCTGGATTTTAGAAAAAGGTTGGATGTTAAGAAGAGGCTGGATTTTAGGAAGAGGAGATTTTTAGGAACAGGTGAGATTTTAGGAACAGGTGGGATTTGGGGAAAAGGTTGGGTTTCTGGAAAGGCTGGATTTTAGGAAAAGGAAAGAATTTCAGGAAAAGGTTGGATTTCTGGAAAGACTCAATTTTAGGAAAAGATGTGATTTCAGGAAAAGGCCAGATTATAGGAAAGACTGGATTTCTGGAAAAGGTGAGATTTTAGAAGGTGGAATTTTAGGAAGAGGCTGGGTTATAGGAAAAGGTTGGAATTTAGGAAAAGGCTGGATTATTGTAAAAAGTTGGAATTTAGGAAAAGGCTGGAATTTAGGAAAAGGCTGGATTTTGGGAAAAGACTGGGTTATTGGAAAAGTTCAGATTTCAGGAAAAGGCTGGAGTTTTTAGGAAGATGTGGGATTTTAGGAAGAGGCTGAATTTTAGGAAAAGGAGGGATTTTAGGAAAGGCTGGATTTTAAGAAAAGGAGGGATTTTAGGAAGAGGCAAGAATTTCAGGAAAAGGTTGGATTTTAGGAAAAGGCTCTTCCCCCAGAGGGTGCTGAGGCACTCAGCACTCCCCTGGAAAAGCTCCAGGAGCGTTTGGACACCTCTTAGGGACAGGGCAGAATTTTGGGATGTCTGTGCAAGGCCAGGAATTGGATCAATGATCCCTGTGGATCCTTCCCCCACAATTCCAAGGTGGAATTCTCAGCATCCCAAAGGATATGGTGAATGTTTCCACTCTGCTGAAATAAGCTTCCCTGCTGGCAGACTCCAAGGACAGAGCCTCCATTTGGGAAGGTCCATTGGCTTGCTCTGAGCAGTCAGATGTGTCTTTCCTAAAATGAAATAATCAGCAAAAAAAACTTCTGGAATTATTCCTTTAATTAAAAAAAAAAAAAAAAGCACAGAGCACTTCCTAATCCACTATTCCTCAGGTTTCTCCTGACATGGATTTTCTCCAGAGTTCCCTATTCCCAACTTTTCATTAATTCTTAATAAAACAATGAGTGAATAAAATGACAAGAGTGCCTTGAATTGCAGTGACCTTTCCAGATGAGCCAAAATTCAGGGGTGGCTGGGACAAGAGAGCCTCTGAGACACCCCCAAAGCTCAGCCCCCATTGCTCCCAGTGCCTCCCAGTCTCCCCAGTAAGCCCTGGCACTCCCAGTGCCCCACCAAGGTGTGACCAGTGTGACCAGCACGTGGCCAGTTAAGGACATGGGGATTTGACAGGTCAATTCTCTGGGCTGCCCTCCCAGTGCCCCCAGTACCATCCCAGTGCCTTCCCAGTGCCCCCAGTATCCTCCCAGTGCCCTCCCAGTGCCATCCCAGTGTCCCCAGTGCCTCCAGTGCCATCCCAGTGCCCTCCCAGTGCCTTCCCAGTGCCCCATGATCTATTCCCACTGCTGCCTCCTTGTCCTTCCAGTATTCCCAGTGCCCGAGCCTCTCCAGTATTCCCAGTACTCAAGTCACTCCGAGTCTCTCCAGTATTCCCAGTGCCCCAAGTCTCTCCAGTATTCCCAGTGCCCCTGAGTCTCTCCAGTATTCCCAGTGCCCGAGCCACTCCAGTATTCCCAGTACCCAAGTCACTCCAGTCTCTCCAGTATTCCCAGTGCCCCACAGCCTCTCCAGTATTCCCAGTGCCCCACAGTCCCTCCAGTATTCCAGTGCCCAAGTCTCTCCAGTATTCCCAGTACCCGAATGTTTCCAGCATTCCCAGTGCCCCTGGGTCACTCCAGTATTCCCAGTACCCGAATGTTTCCAGTATTCCCAGTACCAGAATCTCTCCGGTATTCCCAGTGCCCAGAATCTCTCCGGTATTCCCAGTGCCCGAGTCTCTCCAGTATTCCCAGTACCCGAGTCTCTCCAGTATTCCCAGTACCCAAATGTTTCCAGTATTCCCAGTACTCGAATGTTTCCAGTATTCCCAGTGCCCCTGAGTCTCTCCGGTATTCTCAGTGCCCGAGTCACTCCAGTATTCCCAGTGCCCGAATGTTTCCAGTACTCCCAGTGCCCGAGTCTCTCCAGTATTCCCAGTACCCGAATGTTTCCAGTATTCCCAGTGCCCCTGAGTCTCTCAGTATTCCCAGTGCCCTGGGTCTCCAGTATTCCCAGTACCCGAGTGTCTCCAGTATTCCCAGTGCCCCTGGGTCACTCCAGTATTCCCAGTACCCGAATGTTTCCAGTATTCCCAGTGCCCCTCAACCCCACCAGTGCTCCCTCCCAGCACCCCCCAGTTCCCAGTGCTCCCAGTGCTCCCCAGTCGCTCCCAGCCCATTCCCTCGCTCTCTTTTCCGCGTTATCCTCCCCCAATAAAAACTCCCAGCACCTCCCAGTCCCCTCCAGCCGCAAATCCCCCCAGATAACCCCGAGGGGTCCCCAGTCCCCTCACGAGCCCCCAGCCACCCCTCCCCTCACACAGCCGGGCCTCCCCCGGTCCCAGCGCGTCCCTCCCGCCGCCGCCCCTCACCCGCCGGGCCCGGGCCCCTCGGTGGCGATGCCACCATCGATGAGATCGCGGATCTGCCGGGGGGTGACGGGGGGCGGCCGCCCGCGGTTCCCCCCTGAGGCTGAGGCCGCCGCCGCCATCGCCCCGCCGCCGCTGGGCGCCGCCATCTTGGCCCCGCCCACCCGTCACGGCCCCGGGGGTTATAAATGAGAAATAAAACTCTCGATATTTACGGGATTAGCTGAAGGGGGTTCTTTCTGACCGCCGGGTGCTCTATAGGCTCCTACTTGTCGGGTAATCTTAAATAAGCAAAGCAGCTAATAGTTAAAAAGGTTATTTATTACAAAGCGCATCAGTCTCAACAGGCAATAGCAAACAGCAATGGCAAAAGCAGCAGCAATAAGCAAATGGCTAGGAGCCAGAATGGTTAAAAGCAATAATGGCTAAAAGCAGCAACTCTCCCAATCCATACTGTTATACAGGATTTCTTCAACAAGCTAAGATGCAAACTCAGACCACCACTCTTTAACCTATTAGAATTCCAGTTTCTCAGCTCACCAGGTTACCTATAACACTATGCATACACTCTATCCTGTTCTATCTAAGAAATGTCAGCAATATTCTCACTATAACTCTATTATGTTTAAGCACTGTCTACAACTGTGGGCCTGGAGCCTCTACTGAAGATCTCAGTGTGTTTGCAACCTTCACTAGAACCACTCACTGCTACTGTGGCATTTGGGACCTTTTACTCACTAAAAACATCAGAACTCACTCTAAGATTTATTCAATCCCTGCACTCTGATTTCTCTCTGAAGAATTCAGAGAGACCCCTGACTCACTGACTCCAACAGATATTGAGCAAAATTTAGATTGGTTTGTTTTGTATGGACAGAGCAAGCAGCGCCCACCCCACGCTTCCACCCAACTTGGTTTGCAGCTCCCTTTTTATAGGATGGTTTTCCTTATAGACATCAATAATTGTTATTGTTTTGTTGTAGTAATTCTGCAAGGTGAGCAGTGGTGGTCAAAGAAACTTCCAAACTGCCGTGGGACAGCTCTTGGGACAATCGGTCATGTAACCATCTGGGCTTGGTAGACAAAAAACAGAAGTGGGAAGTCTGATCTTTAGCAGATAGTTTGAGATTGATAACACAAAGGCAGGAAATCTGATTCTGCAAAAAAACCTTTCAGACTATGGAAAACCCTTTTTTTTTCTTTTACAAACTGGCATACAATATTCAATATACAAAATTCATAACGGGGATTTAAACAGAATGAGTTTAATCACATATTTCCCTTTATCTAGGTCCACGTTCTTTTCTTATTTTAAGCATTCTGGTTTATACAAACTCCAAAACTTCTATGATTAACACGAATCATTTATCAATTATCACAAGGAGGAACGCGGCCCCGCACCAACGCTCCGCTCGCTGCGCGTGGGTCGTTCATAACCTCGCGCAACCCCCGCACGGCCTCTGGCAGGTCGCGGAGGGATCCTCCTGAAAACCCCCGCGAATGTCGCGGTGAGTATCGCGGTGAGTGTCGCCGGGAATGTCACCGGGAACGTCCCCACACCTCCCGCTCTCGGCGCTCCATTGCTCTAGCTTAGCTCTCCCACCAGCGGCGCCTCACCGCTGCCTCCCCCCACCTGCCAACAAGCCCGCAGCTGATAGGCCGCGCCCGAAGAAGCTCGCCGCTGATTGGCGGATCGCGCCCGGTCCCTCAGGCAGCGGACGGGCCATGTCGGCGGCGGCCGCGGCCCGGGACGGGCTCGGGGAGGGAGCGGGCGGCGCCGCGGGAGGCGGCGATGGCGCCGGGACAGGGATCCTGAACCGCTTCGTGCAGCTGCCGGGCAGGCCGCGGGCGGCGGGTGAGTGGCGATGATCCCGACGCCAAGGCCCAGAAGGGATTCGGGAGCGGGGCAGTTCCGAGCCTGAGGGGTCTGGGAGCAAAGCATCGCCATCCCAGCGCGACCGGGACCGGGGCACCCCCATTTCTATGACCCTGAGGGGTTCGGGTTCGGGGACCAGGAGGACAGCGCCGTCCCCAAGGTCTTGAGGGGTTCTGGATTGGGCACCCCCATCCCTGAGGATCAGGGACTGGCATAGATCCGTTCCCTGTGATTTGGAATCAGCTATTCCCACAGTGTTGGGGACTGGGGCACCCCCATTCCTGGGGGTCCTTTGATTGGGGCACCCCCATCCCCATTCTCGGGGGTCACCCCATCCATAATGTTCCAGGTGTGTGAGACTGGGACAGGGACACCCAGTTGTCCCTGATTCTGGGACATTCCCAGAGGGAGCTGGGGTACCCCAACAGGCTGGGAATAATGGGGTCACCCTGTCCCCAAAGTTTGGGAATGCTGTGAAGAGGAATGGGGTGTTCCCATCCCAACGATCCTGGGATATAGAACCTGGAATCAGGAATGGAGAGGAGCAGTTATCCTTTAAAAATGGATTTAGGGTCATCCCCTCCTACAGCCTGGTGGGTGGCAGCTCTTCCATCCCCATTCCAGTGTTTTCCAGGTTTGGGGAGATGCTTGGATGCCCCCCAAGGGCTGTTCATCCCCATGGAACTCCACAGGGATCAGCCCCATTTCAGTCATGCTGGAATAATCCCTGGTGATCCCCCTACTCTGCAATCCCAGTGTATTTGGGATTTTTGGGACATCCCCACAATCCTGAGAAGGGAGATCCAAGGGTAGGGATGTGACATCAGCTTAGTTCCCTGGGAAAAGTGTTTCCTTCCCTTTTCCACCTCTCTCCTAGCAAGGTTGGATGCTGAAGGGTTTCTGGGTCACCCCAACAACTCTCAGATATTCCAGGAGGAGGCTGAGGTCACCCCAGGATCACAGGATTCCCACTTGGTGTGGCAATATCCCTTTTTTCCTTATCTCTGTCACTCCTCATGACCTTGAGCTGGATATCCCAGGATCAGGAATCCTTTCCCTCCATTCATGTGGGACATGAAGCCCCTCAGCCCTCAGGGCTGGGAGCACCAACAGCAGCTGGGAAGGGGTTTTCAATCCATGTTCCCATCCCTGAAACCTGGATCAGCCTTCCAGCCTCTCCCAGAATTTGCTGAGTGGCTCCACACCTTCTATTTTTGGGCAAATGCTCAGCCACGTTTCCTTCCTTCTGTGGAAAGTCCCTTTTTTGGCAACACAGGCCCCTTCCTGAAGATTCTCTTCCCCTTCCTGAATTTTAATCCTTGGCTGGAGCAGATGGGAATTGCATCCTCCTGATCCTGCATGGATTCTGGACCTGCAGCCCAGGGTGAGCCACCCCTGTCCAGCTCAGCCTTGGCACTCAAACCAGCCTAAACAAACCCCAAACTCCTGGAAAAACCCTGGATTGATGGATTTTTCTCCCACTTTGACACCTGTTAAGGTCCTATTTATAGAATTCCAGCAGCAGCCCTTATATAACCAATGAGAGGGTGATTTTTTTTCCCCCTCATTCCATTTCCTCCAACCAGATTTGTTCCCAAGCTCCCAATTCTCTTCCAGAATTTCCAGGTTTTTTTCTTATTCTTAGCTCCCAGTTCTCCTCCAGACTTGTCAGGTTTCATTCCTCACCTCCCAGTTTTCCTGCAGAATTTCCAGGTTTTCTTTTCTTACTTCCCAATTCTCTTCCAGGGTTTTCAGTTACCATCTAAATTTTCTTCCAAACTTTTCAGGTTGCTTTTCTTACTCCCAGTTCTCTTCTAGAGTTTCCATTTTCCCCATGCAGTTCCATGCCCTGGTGTTTGTAAGATTTGGCAAGATGGAAAAAAAAAAAGTCAAACACAGGTGGTTTGTGGTTTGTTCTTCTTTTTCTGTCCACATTTTTCAGTGTTTCCATCAGACTCCTGGGATTAAGGGAATTGGAACAATCTGGACACTTAAATGGATTTTTTGCCTCTCCTGGCTCAGCATTCCTGCTCTTGCCTTCAGCTGTAATTTTCCCAGTCACAGAAGGGTTTGGGGTTTTTTTTATGGAGAGAATTTTTAATATATGTATTAAAAAAGAGCAGAAATTCCAAACATCCCAAATCCCTTTGTGTCATGGAGAAATTTGTATTTGTGTGATTCCTTAATTAATGGGATAACATTCCAGGGACCTGTTCAGGCTGGAGGAGTGTGAAGTGTACCAAAGACAAAATTCCAAGTGCAGCAGCTGGAATGACATCCCAAGAGTCCAGCACAGGGACATTGGGAGGGAGAGATGGGATCTACCCAGTGCCCCTGGAATTCTGTGTCCAGTTCTGGGCTTCAAGAAATTCACAGCCAGGCTGGAGAGGATCCAAAGGAGATGGAATGGGATGATCCTTAAGCTCCTTTCCAAGGCTGGAATTCCATTCCATGATTTCTTGAGAAGAGAAGGCTCAGGGGGAGCCTCACTGGGGTTTTCCAGTCCTTAAAAGATGGATACAAAGAGAACAGAGAGTCTCCCTTCACATGGAGAGGATGAAGAGCAGTAAGGACAGGGAAGGTTCATCCCAATGGGAAAAAGACATTTTTTCCAGTGGGAACCACCTCATCCCAATGGGAAAAAGACTTTTTTTCCAGTGAGAACCATCATTCCCTGAAACCACCATTCCCTGGGATGTGGTGGATCCCTGGAGGGTTTCAGGATTTGGCTGCTCGAGGTGTTGAACAACCTCATCCTTTTCCCACAGGATATTTTACCAGATGATCTGCCCAGTTCTATGGTTTTCATCCTCCAGAATTCCTTTATTTTCCTTTATGCTTCTTGGGAACAAACAACCTGAGGGTCACTCAGTTTTAGTGGTGTAAAATCCTTTAAAATGTGATTGCCCCAAGGGTTTTGGAAATAAAGCCTGGGAGATCCAGAGCTGTTCTCAACATTGATCCAAACCCAGGAGCTCTCCCAGGATGATCCATTCTGGAAACACTCTTGCAAAATCTCTTGGCTGACCTGCAGCTTGTGTTTGGATGGATCCTGTGGCTTCTCCCATTTTCCCTCAGCCCCTTGGAGCCCCTTGACCCAGCTGCAGCTGGGAATTTTTCCTCTTGGGAATTTTTCCACTTGGGAATTTCTCAGGTGTGGGCAGCCTGCCAAGAAAGGGAAGTGTGGGATCTGCAGAGGCTGAACACAGCTGGGATGAACAAATAGATTTTAAACCTCACTCTCAGCCATGCTTTCCCAGCCCTGCTTATCCAAACATTCCTGAGGGGCTCCAATTACACAAGTTCCAAACTTACTTTGTCCAGCTGTTGTGGAAAAGATGAAACTTTGAAGATGGGAGTCAAAGTCAATATTGACTTATCTTGTTCTTGGGTTCAGCCCTTGACCTAAATGCCCTTCAGGATTCCTGCAGGGATCAGAAATGGAAAGGGAGAGATTGAATCCTGCTGTTGTGGATGTTGAAAAACCAGGCAGGAGGAAAAATAATACCAAAAGCATCTTTAGAAAGCTTTAAAAAGCAGAGAAAAGGACACATGGGATATTCAGCAGGGATGTGGCACTTGGAACAGAGGAGGATCCAAAACCATTTTGGATTTGTTGGTTTTACACCCTGTAGTTATTCCATTTGTATTTCCAAAAATAGAGCTTGGAGTAGAAATTCTGCTGCTGGTGGTGATGCTGGTCTAACACACACCTCATGGGATGGGCTTGCACTGGGATTTGTGGGATGGAAATCATGGATTGTTTGGGATTGGTGCTGTTCCTTTTCCTGTTATCCTGACAGGAAGAACTTTAAGATATTCAAAGTGCTGCAGATAACCCTAGGATGGATATTTGGGATTAAAATATTTTGGGAGAAAAAAGGGAGCTGATAAAGGAGTGTAGAATTGTGGGATGGTTTGGGTGGAAAGGGATCCCCAAGGGGTCTCTAAGGAACCTCCCACTGTCCCAAAGTGCTCCAAGCCCATCCAGCCTGGCCCTGGACACTTCCAGGGATCCAGGGGCAGCCACAGTTTCTTTAGGAATCTTGTTCAGTGCTCCATCATTCTCAAAGTGGAAGTTTTTCCTCATATCCAGCTGGAATTTCCTGTGTTTCACTTCGTGCCCATTGTCCCTTCTCCTGTCACTCAGCATCCGGCCCCATCCCTCTCCACACCCACCCCTGGGATATAAATGGTTTTATTTGGGGTTTCTGACAGTCTTAACCAAAAAAATGGTTTCAGGAGGCTCAAAACAACTTGGTGTTCATGGAATCATGGAATTGTTTTCAGCATTGCTGAGCCCAACCTTTCCCAGCACTGCCAAGGCCACCACTGACTCTGTCCCCAAGTGCCACATCCACAGGGCTTTGAAACCCCTGCAGGGATGAGGACTCCACCATTGCCAAGGGTTTTACAACATTTTCCATGAAGGAGTTTTCCCAAAATCCAATCTAAACCTCTCCTGTCCCTGTTCCCTGGAGCAGAGCCCGACCTGGGGCTGTCCCTGATTCCCCTTTTCTCCTGTGTCATATCTGGAAACACCTTCCTGTTTCATGTCCTGATTCCAGCTCCTTCTGAAGAGTTCAATGAGGAATAGCTTGGAATTGTCAGTGCAGCTCCTCAGAGCTCCTGGAGTGAATCACTGTTGAAGAGGGAATTTAGCAGGGTGTTGGCAGCACACTGCCCAGCCACTTGCTGTCCCATGCCTGAGCCCTTAATTAGGACTTTTCCTTAATTATGTCCCTGTTATGATGTTTCAGCCTGGAATCCCTGAATCCAGTGGGTTGGAAAAGCCCTCCCAGACCATCCAATCCAAGCTGTCCCCAAAGCCCTGAGTGCCACATCCAGGAATTCCTTGGACACCTCCAGGGATGGGGACTCCAAACCTCCCCTTCCAATGTTTAACAATTCTTTCCATGAGGAAATTCCTGCTGAGATTTTCCTGCTGAAATGTCCAACCTGAGCCTCCCCTGGCACAGCTTGAGGCTGTTTCCTCTCATCCTCTTGTTAAATTTTATTCTGATTGTGGAACTTACTCCCTGAAAATTTTACTGTTCCCATTTTTGCCCTCAGGATTAAAGAAAAGGAGCCTCCTTGTAAATTCACCTTCCCATCCTTCCTTCCTGCTTCTTTCTGGAATCTTAAAATAGGAAAACAGGTGTTTCCCAGATTATATCCATCCATCCATCCATCCATCCATCCATCCATCCATCCATCCATCCATCCATCCATCCATCCATCCATCCATCCATCCACTTTAAAGCCATTTTCCATAATTTTACAACCTCTTCCCCACAGACCTGCTGCTTTTCATGTCCAGCATCAAGGATTTCACAGCAGGACTTGGTGAATTTTAGCTTTTCACAGGGATGAGGTCTTGCTGTGTTTCCCTGAACTTTGGGTGTTTTGGGGTTCAGCTCTGAGAAAATGGGTTTTGCTCAAATCCTGGGATTTTTTTTAACATGGAATTTTCCCATCTAAAAGTTACCTTTAATTTATTTGCTTTATATAAAACTCAGCCTTGTTCTCCTCTTTTTTCTCTGGAAAATTCTCATGGCAAGTGTTAAAACTAGAGAGAAAATAAAACCTGTATTTAATACAATGTCTGAACTCCTAATTCCTTAACACCTTTTAAATTAGGACATGGAATATCCCCCTGTCCTGTGCCCCTAAATCCATTTCCCCACTACAGATTTTTCCCTTAATTCCTTAACTTCCTTCCTTTTTTTTTTTTTCCCAGCCAGTGCTTATTAGTTTTCTAAGTGGGAATTGCTGCAAGACACAATTATTCCTGGAAACACCCCAAATCTGTCAAAACTTTGTCTGAACCTTGGAGAGCAGCTTAATTTTGGATCAGAGTTGGACAAAGCTGCTTGTGCTCAGCTCAAGTTCATTATTTGGTCTGGACAAATAATTTATTTCACTTTTCCTGTAGAAAAAATGCTTTATGCCTCATTTTTTGGGTTTTTTTTTTTTTTTTTTTATTGTTGGATTCACTGCTGGGAATTATAACAGAAGCAACCATGCTGGGTCCTAATTAGATGCTTTCCTGGCTCCTTTTCCATCCTAAAATCCTTAAAAAGTCTGTGGGAGCAGGTGGGAGGTGAAGGTCACTGATTTGTTTGGGTTTATTTTGCTCACTTTTCAGCCAAGACCTCAATTTCTGTTGTCCAGGAATATTCCTGGTTAGGTTTTCCTTGGCTGAATCCATCTTTTTTTTTTTTTTTTAATCTATTCCAGTTAAGAGCTGAGCTGGAATTGTGCTCCCTGCTTTTTATTTCCATTGAGTTTTAGGGGTGAGATTTTTGGGAATCTCTGCTGGATTCTCTGCTTCTGCCCAGAGCAGATGCCTTTATTTAGGAGCAGATTTTCCCCTGTTCTGTCAGACCTGTGACACTTAAAATTTAGTGACAAAGTCATCTTGAGATCCAAGGAACAAAAAGGGAAATCACAGAGAGAGGAGGGAAAGCAAATCCTTAATTTTTTTACTCTATTGGGCAGTATTTTTCTGTACTGTTTGTATTTAAATACAAACATTTGGAATTTTTCTGAATGAGATTTGCCAAACAGAATGCAAAAAGAGAGATTTTATCAAATACATCAGGAACTGTTGTGGAAGGATTGTGGAAGATGGTGACACACAGATTGTTCTTTTTCCAGCTTGTCCTTACAAAGCCATTTCCTCCTGCTGCACAGGCACTTCTCTATAAATTCCCTATGGATTCAATACATGCCATGGGTGGATTTCTGAGCCTGACACACACCTTGAGCCCTTGTGGAGCTGTTTTTAATTTTTTTTCTCTTTTTTTCTCCTGCAGGCCACCGGTGCCCCCCGGCCAGGAGCGGCCATCGCTGCGTGGCCGACAATTCCAACCTCTACGTCTTTGGGGGCTACAATCCCGACTATGATGAGTCTGGAGGGCCAGAAAATGAGGATTACCCCCTCTTCAGGGAGCTCTGGAGGTACAACTTTGCCACAGACACCTGGCACCAGATGGGCACCGAGGGCTACATGCCCAGGGAACTGGCCTCCATGTCACGTACGTATGGAAATCCAACTCCTTGGGTGCCTACTCCTGGAGCTATTTTAATCCTTGGCTATTTTAATCTGGAAATCTGGATCCTGTTTTTCCAAGTGTTTGGGTTGAGCAGTTTTTTTTTCCTGAGGTTGGGTTGGGTTTGGGATTTTTCTTTCCCTTTTTGCTCGGTTGAGGTGGAGAGAAAGAAGAAAAAAATGGGGAAGCAAAAGGTGTTTTCCAGGTGTTTTACCTTGCTGGCTGTGCATTCAGCAGGGTGCAGACATCTCAAAGCATCCAAAAATAGCTGTCTTTGTTCACTTTTCAAAGCAGACCTTTGGTTACCATGGTTTTAGTTGGGATCTTTTCTCTTTTAGAGCCTCTCAAAGTAGGGAATTTGAACAGCACTGAGCACTGCTGTCCCCAGAGCATGGAAACATGGAATGGTTTGAGTTGGGAGGGATCTTAAAGATCATCCAGTTCCATGCCATGGGCAGGGACACCTTCCTTAGAGCAGCTTGCTCCAAGCCTGGAAAAACCATTCTGTTCTGATCTCACAGCAATGAGCATCCCTGTTTTTCCTCTCTCTCTCTCTCTCTCTTTCTCCCAGTTGTTTTACATGGCAACAACCTCCTGGTGTTTGGGGGCACTGGGATCCCCTTTGGAGAGAGCAATGGCAACGATGTCCACGTGTGCAACGTCAAGTACAAGAGATGGGCTCTGCTCAGCTGCCGTGGCAAAAAACCCAACCGCATCTACGGCCAGGTGGGGAGCTCAGGGCAGCCCTGAGAGGCTCACAGAGGGCTCAGAGCACCACAGTCTCTTCTCTGCTCCTCACCAGAGTTGTTGTTTCTGTGTAACAGCACAAGGAAAAGCAGGTGTTCTTAGTAAAGAAATAAAGCAGCCTCGGTTCTTTGAGATTTCAAAGAAAATCTTTGTTAGAATTTGTTCATTTTGCTGAAGGGTGGAAGAAAATGCTGGATTGTATTTCCTAGGAGTGTTAATTGTGCCAATAAAAGTAAGGCAGGAGCTGGGAGATACTTCCAGTCCAGCAGCAGGGTTTGGCAGCCTCTGAGTTGAGAATTGGGCAAAGCTCTGAGCAAGGCAGGACTGGGAGCTGGGACTTAAAATCCCTGCAGCTGAATGAAAAGAATCTGATTTAAGGAGTAGGTTGGGTAGTCAAAAACCTTCAAACCCCAAAACTCAAAATGAAAAAGTGATTTAAGGAGTAGTGTGTAGTCAAAATTTTAAAAACCTAAGACTCCAAATGAAAATCTGTAGAGTTCCTTTATATTAGAATTACACTTTCCACAAAGTGAGTGAACGAGGTGGACAAAGAAATGGATTCACCCTCACAGCAGGACTGGGAGCTGGGGCTTAAAATCCCTGCAGCTGAATGAAAAGAATCTGATTTAAGGAGTAGGTTGGTAGTCAAAAACCTTCAAACCCCAAAACTCAAAATGAAAAATTATCAAAACTTTCTAAACCTAAAACTCAAAATGAAAATTTGTAGAGTTCCTTTATATTAGAATTACTTTCCATAAAGTGGATGAATGAGGTGGACAAAATGGATTCACCCTCACATCAGGACTGAACTTTTTTGCTCTAGAAGAGCAGGAATTCCCTTTTTTCCAGCCCCAGCTGTGCCAAGTCCTTTCTGACTGGTTTCTCTGGCAGGCCATGGCCATCATCAATGGGTGTCTGTACGTGTTTGGAGGAACCACTGGCTACATTTACAGCACTGACCTGCACAAGCTGGACCTCAACACCCGGGAGTGGATCCAGCTGAAGCCAAACAACATGTCCTGTGACATGCCAGAGGAGAGGTGAGCAGCTTCAGGGAGCTTTTTTTGGGAGGCAGGGAAGGGGAAGCTTTGGGGTACCTTGCTCTGGTTGGAATTTCCAGCCTTCCTTTGCCTGGGAGTTGTTGTGGCATTGGCAGGATGGATTTTGTTTGCTCTAATCCGTGGTTTGGTGTCCCAGTGAGAAGAGGGAATTGGGAATGGAAGAATTCCAGAATGGTTTGGGTTCATAGGAATCTTAAAATAAATCAAATTCCACCCCCCTGGACATTTTCCACTATCCCAGGTTGTTCCAAGCCCTGTCCAGCCTGGCCTTGGACACTTCCACTTTAGAAGGAGCTGGAATATTGATGGTATTCACTAATCCTTACATTTAATTATTTAATAATTGCTCTGCAATCAGAAAATGCCTTTCAGATTTCTGAGCTCAGGAAAAATTCCACATCTCCTGAATACTCCCAGCCTGATGGAGCAGAGCCAGGCTTGGGAGTTTCTGCTCAAATCCTTGGAATTTGATGGTGATTTCCAGAAGGGTTTTTTTGTTGTTGCTAATTTTGTTGTTGCTTTGCACCTTCAGGTACAGACATGAAATTGCTCATGATGGTCAACGGATTTATATCCTGGGAGGTGGAACTTCCTGGACAGCTTATTCCTTGGATAAGGTGAGACATTTGGAACCCAGGACAGGAGATTTTCCACACTGAGGAACAACCAGCACAGCCTCCTCATCTAGTTTTGCCTGGAGAGCCTGATAAAAATAAAAGAATTAAAAAAATAAAAAGATAAAAGAAAAAAAGAAGAGAGAGAGAGAGATAATTGGGAGCAGATTGTTCTCCTATTTCTGTAAAACCTGGATTTGCCACACAATGTCCTGGTGATGAATCTGTGGTCACTTTAAATAGTGCTCTGCTTCGAAAAAAGTGGAGTCTGCAGCACTTAATGTGACATTTTATCTCTCCACTGTCCCATTTTTCTCCCTGTGTGCAGCAGGAGGAAGGTATTTCTAAATTCTTCTGAGAACAAGAGGGTGTGGATTTTAATTGGTCCAGCTCTTTTGAAAAGCATTATTCTTTTCTTTTTTTCAGCTGTAGGGCTGAAATAGCAAATCTGGGATGGAGTTTGGAAGGTGATTTTAGACCTGCTTAGTCACTGGCTGGGATCAGCTATTTTTGAGTTTGCACTTAATGAAAGAAAGGGATTTCTTTCTAGAGGGTCAGAGAATGTGGCTGCACCATCCTGGAGGATCTCATGGCTCCTCTTTTTCCCTCCAGATCCATGCCTACAACCTGGAAACCAACACCTGGGAGGAGATCACCACAAAACCTCATGAGAAAGTCGGTGAGTTGGGAATTTCCCTTCTTTCCCTGTGAACCAGAGTGGCCAAGGTGCAGTTTTTTTGTTCAATATGTGACTTTATACTGGAATTTGAGATCCTGCTTGTGCTTCAGCACTGAGGATTAACCCATACAAGGGAATTTGGCAGTCTGGCTTCCCTCTCTCCCTGCTTGGGAAAGGTGTCAGTCAGGATCCAGGTCATCCCTGCTCCCTTTGGGCTTTTCCTGGAACCTCACATCTTGCTTTTCACCAAGCCACATTTGGGGAACAAAATTCCAGCATTTTTCTTCCTTCCTTGGAGAGGAATTAGGAATCAAACCTGAAACAGCTGCTTAAAATTACACCTTTTATACATGGGATTGCAGGAAAGCAGAACCTCTTAAAAATTAAACTCAGTGGTTAAATGTTGAGACAAAATCACCACTTGCACAAACACTTCAAAACAATTATTGCTGATATTTAAATTTATTCTCCCCAGGCTTCCCAGCAGCCAGAAGATGCCACAGCTGTGTGCAGATAAAAAATGGTAAGATTTACCTCTGGAAAATTGGTGTATCTTGTACAACCTGAAGGGGCTCCAGGAGAGCTGCAGAGGGACTGGGGACAAGGGATGGAGGGACAGGACACAGGGAATGGGGAAAGGGCAGATTTGGGAATTAGGAATTCCTGGCTGGGCTGGAATTGCCAGAGAATCCCTGGATCCCTGCAATGGCCCAGGAAGGATTGGAGCAGCCTGGGATGTGGGAGGTGTCCCTGCAATGAGCTCTGAGCTCCCTTCCCAGCCAGGGCAGCCCAGGATTCTGGGATTCAGGACACTCAGAATCCATCCAGAGGGATTTTGATGGCCAGTGGGGATGGAAAAGAGAGGAAAAGGGAAGGGAGAGCCTTGATGGTTCCCTGAGATTGCAAGGGAAGGCCCTGGATCCATCAATCCCTTGGAGAGGAGATGGATCCAGTGTGAGGCTGTGGAGAGCTGGGAATTGGCAGCCTGGAGAAGGGAAGGATGCAGGGAGAGCTTCCAGCACATTGCAGGGCCTGGAGGGGCTGCAGGAGAGCTGGAGAGGGGCTGGGGACAAGGGATGGAGGGACAGGACACAGGGAATGGGGAAAGGGGAGATTGGGGAATTAGGAATTCCTGGCTGGGCTGGAGTTGCCAGAGAATCCCTGGAATGCCCAAGGCCCTGGGGCAGTGGGAGGTGTCCCTGCCCATTGAGCTGGAGCTGGATGAGCTTTGGGGTCCCTTCCACCCAAACCAGTCTGCGAATCTCTAAGTGACCTCTGCTTTGTGGTGGGCCTGATTTGGGAGATCCTGAGAGCCTTTGTTGAGTGACTGATCCCAAAGCTGTGGGGGGAGGGGGATCCCTGCTCTCTGCCCCCCCCTGGTTCCTGGCACCTCCCCCCTCCTCCTCTCTTGCAGACGTGTTCGTGTGTGGAGGCTACAACGGAGAGGTGATCCTGGGAGATGTTTGGAAGCTGAACCTCCAAACTTTCCAGTGGGTCAAGCTCCCAGCTGCAATGCCAGAGCCTGTGTACTTCCACTGTGCTGCTGTCACCCCAGTAAGTGACTCCTTTTGTTCCTTTTTCCAAACACTCTGACCTTGGTGATGTTCCCAAGGAAATGATCTCCTCTGAGATCACTTTTTTTTGGGAGGCTCTTCCTCCTGCTGCTGTTTGAAAATCCACACCATGGGTTTTGCTTTCTGAAAGAAATGATGCAGAATTTGAGCTTTTAAACTCCATGGGGGAACAGCAGTAAAAGGAAAAAAAAAATCACAAATACTCCCCGAGTAAAGTGATTTTATCCTACTGAGAACAGCCTGAGGATAAAGATTACATGAGGTTGTTTCCATCCCTTTGGAATGCTGGTATTGCCAGAGCTTTTGGCCATAAGTAAAAGGCTGGAAACCTAGGATTGATAATAAGGCAGCAAGAAATGCCTTTGGTTGTGCCTTCACCTCCTTCAGCTCATCTCCTTAGGGCAGAGATCACATTCCTTGGTGTCACTTCATTTGGGGAATGTTATAAATGCAGCTTTTCCTGGGAAGCCTGATAAAGGTGTTTCCCAGGCAGCTCAGTGACTGCCTGGACAGCAGGAATGCCCTTTCTTTGCCAGCATATGGGAAAAAAAAAAAAAAAAAAAAAGCAGCCACTCAGCAGCTGAGGTTTTCCCATCTCTCTGTGTTCCTGTCATCTCTGGAGCAGGTTGTGCTGAGCCAAGGGAATGCAGGATCTCTGTGTGAGGTGGGTGTAGTTTAAAAATAAATTCTTTTCAGCTTTATCAGTTTGCCACACTCCTAAAATGGGTTTCTTAGGATAGAAATCACCTAAAATTCAGAGCAGAGCACGCTGAGGTGGCGGATGTGTGGTGTAGGATGAGACATGGCTCCTCTCTCCAGCAGATTCCTCCCTTGATTCAGAGCATCCCAGAGTGAAGGGCTGATGCAGGGACAGCTCTGCTGAAGGGTTTGAGGTGGTAATTCCTGCTTTTCCTGCCCCTGTAACCCCTGTCTCCCTTTTTTTTCCCACCCAGGCTGGCTGCATGTACGTCCACGGAGGGGTGGTCAACATCCACGAAAACAAACGGACTGGCTCCCTGTTCAAAATGTGGCTGGTGGTGCCCAGCCTGCTGGAACTGTGCTGGGAGAAGCTTCTGGAATCTTTCCCTCACCTAGCAACTCTGGCCAGATCCCAGCTTTTGCACCTTGGACTGACGCAGGGACTGGTGGAGAGACTAAAATAAGAACATCTCCCACTTGTGCCCAAGACTCACCACAGTGAAGAATTCCCCCTCCCACCACCCCCCTATTTATGGATTCCATGGATGGTCCTGCTAAGAACATGGAGGAACCTGCTCAAGGCCTTACTCAGCAAATACATCAATGCCTTTCCAGACATTGTTACTTTTAGTCATTGGAAAAAAAAAACCCAAACAAATCCCCTTTTTATTTATGCAGCTAAGTTACACCATTAATCCAAAATTATTTTCTGAGACTAAGCAGCCACCTGTCATCAGCACAATGCTTGCAAATTAATTGGGGAGCTTAATGAGCTACTGAATGTGCTTCACCTTGGTATTTCCACCCTTGTATCCAACGAGGAACATGCAGAACAACCACCAAAAACCTGTTCTTTGGCTTTGGATAACCCATCCCTCCCACCCAGCTGAGCTCCCCTTCTCCAAACTCACCCCAGTTCCTCCAGCCCTGCATGTTTTCCATGGAATGTTCCCATCCCTGAGCTCTGGAGACGGCTGGAACGTCCCCCCTGCAGCTTCCCTGCTGCACTGTCTGTGTTTTCTCCCCTTTCCACACTGAAAGCTTTGCTTGGAAAAGTGGGAAAAAGTTGCTACTTAAGGGACTGCTGTGTAGTTTACTGGGGGTGGGGAGGGAAAAGGTTTTGCTGAAGGTTTTTAAACCTTTTCAGCTCACTTTGCACCCAGAATGAGCTACAGCAAACCCTTAAAGTTCAGAGTTCTTTGGTTCTCAGCAGCTCCCAGCTTTTGGTTTTCCTTCCTCCCACACATGCCAAACTTCCCTTTTTCTTGTTGTTTCATGTTGCCCTGAGGGTAGGAAATGTTCAGAGGTGGTTTGGGGAGTGGCTTTGTGGACTGCTCAGCATCCAAAAAAGGGGAGAGGGAACATCTGTGCCTCCTGCTGGGAACAGGGATTGGCTCTGCACAGGAAGGGGTGGCTCTGCTCCTCTGTGCTCTCTACACTGAATTTAAGTGGCCACTGAACTCTCAGCAGCTCCAGGCATGAGGTTTGTGCAAAATCCTTTTCAGTTGGAGCCCATTTTTAAGTGCCTTTTGTTTTTAAAATCAGCTTTTCCCAATGCTTTCCTCTTCATCAAAGGCAGAGGTTACACTCTGGGGTTTTAGTTTCTTTTCAAAAGATTGCATTTATGTTTAAATAAACCATAGCATTGTTTTAATGTTGTTAATCCAAAGGTGCTGCCTGCTGGAGTCACTGCCCCCACTTAAGGAGCCCAGATTTTGTTCACAATTAAGCTTCCCCTGGCCTTGGGAATGTTTTCCTCTTCAGCTCCAGTTGCTGCTTCCCCTCAAGGCTCAGAAAACAGAGGCTGGGCATCACAGCTGAGGCTTTCTCAGGTGCTTGGACCACAGGAACTGCTGGGAGCTCTGCTGTCTCCATCCCCTGCATTGAACCTTCACAGGAATTGGGCATTTCAACCCCTTCCCAGCCTCCCTGGCTGCTGAATCCAGAGCTGTGGACAGGGAAGGGTTCCCTGCTCCATCATTTCTCCAGCTCCTTGCATCCCAAACTCTGAGGCTGAATACCCACACTTCCATCTTTGTCTTGTGGGACCTTGGTCATCCCTATGCTGGTTTTTGTCTCACCTGCTTTAAAGAGCATCTTCCTCATCTCCAAGGTGATACTGGAGCCATCCAAGACTGGATCTCTGAGGTTCTTAGGTTTTCCTTACTCTGGACATCTCTGGAGCTTTCTCTGAGGTTGTCACAAAGCCTCTCTCAATGATTTTGGAGCAGTCTTAGGACTCTTGAAAGGTCTCAGAAAATTGGAAGTTGGTCCAAATTTTCAGGGCACAAGGCTGGAAACCACAGGGCTGTCAGTCTCACTTCAGTGCCTGCTAAAATCCTGGAAAAGATTATTCTGGGAAGCATTGAAAAAAAACAACACAGCCAGCACAGCTTCAGGAGAGGGAAGTCCTGGCTTGGCCACCCTGATTTCCTGCTACAACAGCACAACCCACCTGGATGATCCAGGAAAGGCAGGAGATGGAATCCTCAGACTTCAGCAAAGTGCATCCAGGACAGGCTGGGGAGCAGCCTGGGGATGCTGGATCTGAGTCAGCAGTGCCCAGGAGGGACATCTCAGTCCTGGGGACAGCAGCAAGGGAGGGGATTGTCCTGCTCTGAACAGGCTCCCCGGGAATGGGCACAACCCCAAGACTGCAGGAATCAGGGTGGGGTTGTTGGATCCCTCCAGCCCCAGCCCACAGGAGCTGGAAAGCATCACCAAGAAAACCACAAAGCTCCAACAACTTCATTTTGGGCTGATAAAATCCATTCAAGCACCACCACTGATGGATTTTTCCAGAGGTCTTTCCCATTCCATGGCCTCCATTGGCTGCTCATGAGGGACTTTGGTGATCTTTGGAGGCTGCTCTTCCTGAAAAATATGTATTTGGTTTAATCACCGAGCTCACAGCTCCTGCTGAGAGGGGCTTTAATTGCTGCTGGGTTACTGCCTGTGGGTAAAAGCCTTAATTATAAGATATTATTAAAGATAGATATTATTAGATTATAATTAAATTTAAGGGAGAGGGAAAGGATCTGCATCCAGCATCTGCTGCAAGTGATGGAGAGGGGATGAGAGCACCCACAGTGCTGCCTGGGATGGGGGCAGGATGGAAGGAGACAGGAAAACCAGCTCAGAACAGAATTCCTGAGCATTCCTCACTCCAGGAGAGCTGGTTTATTTAATCTCAGTAAGATGATGGCACTGAGCAGGTTCTCTACAGCTTCTGCTCTCCCATCCCATCCCTTTTCCCTCCTTCCCTGTCCTGCCATCAGCAACTCCAGCTACTCACCCAGCAAAGCTCCCAAATTTCCCCTAATGACAGCAGGATTGTCTGTGCTGATGCCTCACTAAGGAAAACAAAAAGGCTTAATAAAGCAGCTTCATTAATCCCTAACGAGCTGCTGCCTTCCCAGGCAAGCTTCCTGCCTGCTCAGGGCTGTCCATCCTTTCAGAGTCCAGCATTCCTGTGCCAGCACTCCCTGGTTTTCATGTGAAAGACATCCCAATGGAACAGGGGAGGGGAAAAGAGGCACCAGAGCCTCCTTGCCTGTGTTAATGGAGCTGTCAGTGTTTTGCTTTAGGGCTGTTTTTGTTTTTAAAGATAATAAATCAATCCAAGCCCCAGCTTTGTCCTCTCACCACATCCACAAGCATTTCCCTGCATGGAGGGAGATGTCCATAGGGTGGGGCAGGTTGGGGACAACACCATGAGCATCCCTGACCCTTCTCTCAGTCTGGTACAGACCTCAAAGCCAGGAGGAGCAAGGACAGGCAGACAAGAGCAGGCTGGAATGAGCTGGAGCTTTGGGAGGCTCACAGAAAGCTGGAGCCACAGCCACCCCCGTGGCTCTGTCCCTGAGGGGCCCAGGCTGGTGACTGAGGCTCATTTAAGGAGAAACAAACTTGTTTCTGATTTGTACAAAACTGCTTTAATGACAAAACAGCTGAAAATACCTTTGGGTGCATTTCTGGTGCCATCAAACATCCCATGTGCAATTCCCAGGCCTGGGAGGATGAGGAACTTCTCAGGCACCTTCTCCCAGTGCAGCACATCCCCAGGGAGAGGTCTGCCCTCCAGACACACCAAAATCCCCTTCAAGACCCTCCACTGAGGACAATTTTCCTTCAGCCACCTGAGTGTGGGCTGGAGATGCCTCTGTGACGTGCTCTGGCTGTGAGGCTCCTCATTTTGGGAGCATTTCCATTGCCACCACCCTTGTGCCACACAGGGGGAGCCCAGCAGCAGCTTCAGGAAACTGCACTTCCAGACTGGAGCCAGCCCAGCCGAGTCCCTGAGACACTGGAAAAGGTCTTGATGGGTGCTGAGCCCAAACAAAGGGGCTGGAGAAAGGAGAATCCAAACTTCAGCAGCCACTGGGCGAGGGGGCGAAGAAATACACGGCCAGCAGGATGAAGTAAACCATCACCAGCACCGTGCCTGGGGGACAGAGAGGGGAGGGGGAGTCACTCCCTGCAACAAGGAGGGTCTGGGTGAGCCCCTCTAGAGGGCTTGTCCATGAAAAGGGAGTTAAAAACCTTTTAAAGGTGAAAATGGAGTGATCCCCCTTGGAGCTGCTGCAGGGAACAGCTCCAAGATGAACCCCAGGATCACTCAGGTCACCACACACCCCAACAGACAGATGAGCCCAGGGATGGAGCCAGGAGCCCCCCATCCCAGGGAACACAGGGATACTCCAGGGCCCTGTGGGAGGTGGTCACCTTGGAAATAGTCACATTTGCCATCCATGAAGATGTAGTTCATGAGCACCACGCTGAACATGCTGGCGTAGACATGGAGGTCGCTGAAGACCAGAGTGAAGTTTGTTGGCTGCAAGGAAGAGGATTTGGGGTTTATGGCAAATCAGGACAACCACACACTGACTCTGTCTGGGGACTTGTGTGTCACCTCTGTCACATGTCCCCAGGGTGGGGGCAGCACAGGGGACATCTGACCCCACTCCCCCTGCACTGAGCAGAAGGGAAGGACATCTGTGCCATTTCCATGTCCCACAGACACCATGTCCCCAACCCTCAGGAGGTGCCCAGGGCTGTCCTGGGGCTACTCACGTAGAAGATGGTGAAGAGCACCAGGATGGGGATCTGGAGCATGCAGACCTGCACAGCAATGCAGTTCCCAATCTCGATGCTGGGGAGGAAGGACACCTCACTGGGTCAGTCTCTGGGTGAGAAAATCCCAATCCACACAGCCCATCCCAGTTCTGACACCATTTTTTGGGTGATTAAGTTTCCTTAAAGACAAGCTGACACAGAATCTGACCCACTGGGCACCCATCATGGGCACCATGGCACAGGAACACCCCAAAACTCATCCTGCAGCCAGCTCACCTCAAGCTCAGGTTGTTCTGCAGGGCGAACTGGATGCCATTGACAATCTCTGGCAGCTCAGGCACCATTGCCAGCACGGTGACACCGATGAAGTACTGCAGGGAAGAGGTGACATCAACCTGTGCAGAGCATCTCAAAGTCTTTTCCCACACACACACACTGTTTTTGGGGTTCCAGCTGCAGCCAGGGCAGGTGCCCATCCCTGGAGGGCACAGCCAGAGACAGCTCACCTGTGAGATGGTGGAGTTGGTGAGGATGGGGCTGATGTGCTCCGTGGCCAGGTCAGCACAGGCTGACATGCACAGGGTGGAGAGCAGGAGGATGAGCAGGGCCCGCCAGCGGGACCAGTGCACCACAGCACTGTGGTGGTGGCCAGGCACTGGGGAGAGAGCAGAGCTGGGTGGGACACTGCAGAGCAGTGCCGAGAGCCAGCCCTGCAGGCAGGACCCTTGGGGACACTCGCTGTGTGACACTCACTGTGACAGTCGCTGATGTGGATGTCGTAGATGTGTGTGTGGGTCTTGAGGGTGAAGAAGAGCCCGATGAGGTAGGCAGCAGGGAGCAGGATGGACACTGTGTACACCAGGGGTCTGGGGGACACAGGTGACACTGTCAGTGCCACCAGGGGCTGGCAGGGACACCCCAGGGGACTCCCCTGAGGATGGATGGAATGAGATGCTGGATCATTGGGGTGGAGAGGGTTGGGAGGGATATGTGGGAACACAACCAAACCCAGCAGGTGCCACCCCAGTGTGGGGACAGCTCTGTCCCCACTGCCACAGACACTCACTGGACGTGGCTGTAGTAGAGGGTGCCGTTGTTGTCCATCTGCAGAGAGAGCACCCGACATCAGGGATACAGGGACAGCCCCACTGCCACCACCCAGCACGAGAGGCAGGGGGGCTCAGAGCATCCCCCACCCAAACGTGCCCTGTCCCACTCACCAGGTCAAAGTGACAGTTGTGGCACAGGTAGTGGCCCAGTGGGTTCTGGGTGACGTTGTGGCACTCGCCGCACACCAGCTTCCCGTACACCTTGGAGAAGAGCGTCGGGGCAAAGACGCCTGCAGGGACAGCACATGGAGCACACACCCACCCTGGGGGACCCCCCAAACCTGGGGAGACACCCTGGGGACACCCCTGTCCCCAGCTCACCTCCCACAGAGAGGAAGAGCAGGGCCGAGCTGACGCCAGCAGAGCGGCTGTTGAAGCGCTGCTCCTGGTGCCGGATGCCCCCGATCACCATGCACAGGCCCTTGGGGACAGAAACCCCCCAAAATATCCCCATCAGTGCTTTGCTCACAGTGATCTACCAAAATATGAGTATTGGTCTAATACTGACACTCAACTGTGACAGACAGCAGACTCTCTAACCATTTAAAGTTAGAAAGTGAATGTTTATGTGAGGTAATCCCCTAACACACACTGCAAAAACACAGGTGATCACAGAGTCTATTTATTGACAAAAAGAGTCAGACAAATACATATTGATAATAACAGCCCCTCCCATCCCCCCTTCCTATGGTAATTAGCTTGAATAGCTATTCAGCATTGATTGACTTCTTAAATTAAGTCTGGGGTTGTTTCCATGAGGCAGGGTCTTAAAAGGAAGAAGTAAGGAGAGTCTTTCTCCCCTAAACTCTTGACCTTGTCTATCAGTGACAATACAAATGATTTCTGGGGACAGTCCAATTTTTCAAAGGATGGATTTCTGGTTGACTGTCTATGTTCCTTTGGGTCTGCTCACTAGTTTCACCTTTTCCCATTGCAAGCCCAGCTGAGCAAACACAAAATGCCAGACAACAAATTATTTCAATTTCAGATAACTACCTCCTTCTAACTTCTACCTTTTAATTCTTTTCAGCAAGGTAACTAAACCCCTAATTTTCTAAGTTTAGCGTTTCAGCAGCACCCTCCCAGCCCTCGGTGGCACCCATCTCACCGGCACGAAGAGGACACAGCCCACCAGGGTCCCCGTCAGCGCTGACTTCACCACCTCGGCGTAGCAGCGGTTGCCCTCGCGCGAGCCCTTGATCAGCGCCGTGATGTAGAAGGTGAGCTCGGTGATGGAGCCGAACGTGGCGTTCACCACCGCCCCCACTGCGAAGTTACTCTGGGCTGAGATGCTGGAGAGGAGGAAAAAAAAAAAAAAAGGTGTCGCAGCCCGGCTGGAGTGTCCCCATTCACCGCCAGGGGTCCCGCAGCGCTCACCTGGCGATGGCCATGCCGATGTAGTAGGAGAGGGGCATGATGGAGAGCAGGGCCAAGGTGAACTTCACAGCAGAGCCCGTCAGCTGGTTGGGGCTGTCCACATAGCCCAGCACCAGCGTCACCAGCACCAGGGGCAGCAGGTCTGGGGCGCCCAGTCAAGGACACAACAGAGTGGGGGGCATTTGGGGTCACTCCCCTCATCCCACCCCTGTGGGAACCTGGGGTGGACAGTGGTCAGGACAAACTCAGGCACTCTCTGTATTCTGTCTTGAAGTTTGCAGTTTATTGCACGGGGTGTGGGTGAAAAGGGCTGAGCTGGGAGCTGCCAGCTGCTGCTCAGAGCAGGGCAGAAAGAGAGTGAGGGGTAGGAGGAGTTCTAAGAGAAAGAGAGGGAAGCAAGAGAATGAAGTAAGAGAGGTAAGAGCGATTTTCCCATTTACAACACAATAAATCTTCTCTGTTGAATAGTCTAATTTCCACTAACCAATCGTAGTACAAGATACAAATTCTCTAATATTCACACACAACCTATAGGAATAGTTACATTACCATGTTTTGCTGCTTTCTTATCTCTAAACCTTATCTCAGACCCTTCCTGTCATGCCTGGAGAGGGGCTCTGCTGCTCTCTGGTATTTGCAGCAACTGGTGTTACCTTAACAAAGGGAGAAGATCTTCAAGCATCCACATTGCTGCTCTCAGCCACTCAGTCAAAAACTGCTTTCATTTCAATCTCACTTATGGTTTCCATATTCTCAAAACCTTTTGCTAGGCACCCATATTTATAAGGTTTTCCTGGTTCATCCCCCCATCTCCAGAAGGATACTGACAGCGAAGACGTTGATGCCATCCACGGCGTATTTGTAGTAGTAGGGGTTGGCAGCTCGGTAGCAGCAGAGAATCACCTCTCCCTCCAGAGGCACCTCTGTCTGCAGGGGGACACGGGGGTCACCGCCATCCCAAACCCCCGGGCAGGGTGTGGGACCCTCCCCCCGAGTCACGCACCCGGCTGGGGCGGCGCACCAGGAGCCGCCGCGGCGGCAGCAGCAGGACGCGGGCGGCAGCGCGGGCGCTCAGCTTGGCCACGGGGATGAGCACGATGAGCAGCCAGGCGCTGACACACACCAGCCCGTGGGCCAGCGCCAGCAGGGGGTAGCCCAGGCACAGCCACACCGCAGTGCCGGCGTGGTGCTGTTAAGGAGAGTCACCCTCAGGGACTGAGCCATGGGCACCTTCCCCAGCAGGCTGGGGGCTCCAGGGGTGCTCAGCATCCAGCACGGGGCTCACCCAGTATCCAGCGCCCAGCCAGCGGCGTGGTGTGGGACCCCCCAGCAGCGCTGAGCTCTCCCCCACGCCAGCTTCACACGCCTGATGGGATTTGGGGACCTGGGCAGAGGGAGGGTGTCGGGGGGAGCATAGAGCACCCCATACCCCCCCAGGGGATTCCCAAGGCGCCAGCCTTACCTCCACTTTCTGGATCACTTTGCCAAAGGGCCAGAGGAAATACCCGGCCAGCTCCCAGCAGAGCCGCCCTGTGGGGACACAGCCATCAGTGTCCCTTCAGCTACAGCGACATCCCGTGGAGAAGGGAGCCAGGAGCCCCCCACACCCATCAGCGCAGCCCTGGGCTCATCCAGCCCTCACACGGGGTCCCACATTGGGAACTCACCATAAGGAGCCCCCATGACACTGAGGAACATCACAGCAGCCACCAGGACGTAGAGGAGTGCGAGCCACCAGCCGAAGAGCAGCAGGTAAAGGACATTGCCACAGGTCAGCGTGGAGCCTGCGGGAGGGGAGGCACCAGCTGGGACCATTGGCACCAAATCCACCGCCACCACCCGGGGCTGTCCCCAAGGCCACCCACCTCCAGAGGCTCGGATGACATTGAGGTCAGAGTAGAGCTCCTTGACAATCTCGGATCGATCCTCCCAGGGCCGTGCTGTCACATGGCTCTTCCATTTCTTGAAGCCAAACTGCAGACAGAGGGGATTTTTTTGGGATGAGTGAAGAGAAAGAAAATTAAAACCCATGACAGCACCCATGGGTGCCCCCACCCACCTTGTAGTTGTTGGAGAGCTTGTTGGCCTCCACGGCGTTCTCGGCCGTCAGGGTGGTTTTCAGCACGCAGCTCTCGCACACCTCCTCCGAGTGCTGCTGGCAGCAGCACGGCGTGGACGCGGCTGCGGGTGACACGCGGGGTCACGGCGGGTGTGGGACCCCCGGACCCCGCATGCAGCCCATCCCGCAGCCAGCTTACCTGCGGGGACACGGGGCCGGTGCAGGTGGCAGCCCAGCTCGCCCAGCTCGCCGTGCACGTTGTTGATGGCAGCGCAGTGCCGCTCACAGAGGGAGCCCCGGCGGGGGCCGTCACTGTCCCCGCGGGAATCCCGGACCTTGGGGACATCTGCGGGAGCTGCCGGGGTCACACTGGGGCCACATCCCCGTTCCCTGTGGGGTGCCACGGTCCCCAAACCCCGCAGGGGGACACAGAGCGGTACCCAAGGGATGCTCAGGAGGGAGGACCCCACCTGGGGGGAAACCCCGCTCGGCGCCCGGTGTGCGGGTCGGGAAGGTGCGACCCGGTGGCGCCCAGGGATGGGGGACCCCGGGGGTGCCCCCAGCCCCAGAGACCACCCACCCCCGACTCACCGGGCGTGTCCTGCGCGCAGCAGCGGCGGCGGCGCCCGGGCTCGCTGTCAGTGGCCATGGCGAGAGCAGCAGGTGCAGGGCCGGTGGTCCCGGCCCGGCCCGGCCCGACGGAATTTAACGGGCGGGGCCGGACATGCGCGCCCCCGGGAGCCGCCCCCATCCCGGCGGGAGGGGCCGGGCCGGGGGTGGGATGCACCTGGGAACGGGGCGGGAATGGGGATGTGCGGGGAATGGGGATGTGCGGGGATCGGGGTGCGGGGGATCGGGATGTGCGGGGGATTTGAGTGCGGGGGATCGGGATGTGCGGGGATCGGGATGAGTGGGGTGGGGATGAGCGGGGATCAGGGTGTGCGGGGATCGGGATGTGAGGGATCGGGGTGTGCGGGGATCAGGATGAGCAGGAAATGGGGATGTACTGGGGGATCAGGATGTGCGCGGGGATCGAGGGTGTACAGGGGGATCGATGTGCGCAGGGATCGGGATGAGTGGGATGGCGATGAGCAGGGATCAGGGGATGCGCGGGGATCGGGATGAGCGGAAATGGGGATGTACAGGGGGATAGGGGTGTGCGGGGGATCGGGATGTGCAGGGATCGGGATGAGCAGGGATGGGGATGTGCGGGGGATTTGAGTGCGGGGGGATCGGGATAAGTGGGATGGGGATGAGCGGGGATCGGGGGATGCGCGGGGATCGGGATGAGCGGAAATGGGGATGTACGCGGGGATCAGGATGTGCGGGGGATCCGGATGAGCGGGGATCGGGATGCGCGGGGATCGGGATGTGCGGGGGGATCGGGGTGTGCGGGGATCGGGATTTGAGGGGATCGGGATGAGCAGGTGAGAGGATGCAGAGATTGGGGTGCACGGAGACCACGGTGCGGGGTGGAACGGGGTGCAGAGAGAGCGCCGTGTTTGGGGGTGCAGAGAGACCAGGGTGCAAAGGGTTTTGGGGTGCAGAGAGGCCGGGGTGTAACGGGTGCAGAGAAAGTGGGGTGCTCAGTGTTTTGGGGTGCAGAGAGAGGTGCGTGGTGTTTTGGGGTCAGAGACACCGGGGTGCACAGAGTTTTGGGGTGCAAAGAGATCGGGGTACAGGGAAAGCGAGGTGCATAGAGTTTTGGGGTGCAGAGAGATCGGGGTACAGGGAAAGCGAGGTGCATAGAGTTTTGGGGTGCAGAGAGAGCAGTGTGTGCGATGTTTTGGGGTCAGAGACACCAGAGTTCACAGAGTTTTGGGGTGCAGAGAGAACGGGGTGCACGGTATATGGGTGCACACAGGTGAGAGGGTGCAGATATTGGGGTGCCGGGGGACCAGGGGGCACAGGGATATCGGGGCGCCCGGGAATTGGGGTGCACGGTGTATGGGGTGCACAGCGGTAGAAGTGAACAGGATCTGGGTTGTGCAGGTATTGGGGTGCAGGGGAATGTGGGGTGCAGGGTTAGAGCCTGCAGGAACAGGGATGTGCGATGTATCGGGGTGCACAGGGAGCAGGGGTGTGCAGTGTTGGGGTGCACAAGGGGGTGCACGGGGTGTGTGTGCAGTGTTGAGGTGCACAAGGAACAGAGGTGTGCAGTGTTAGGGTGCACAAGGAGGGGTGCACAGGGTGTGTGTGCAGTGTTGGGGTGCACAGGGAGCAGGGGTGTGCAGTGTTGGGGTATATGGGAGCAGGGGTGTGCAGTGTTGGGGTGCACAGGGTGTGTGTGCAGTGTTGGGGTGCACAAGGAGAGGGTGCACAGGGAGCAGGGGTGTGCAGTGTTAGGGTGCACAAGGAGGGGGTGCACGAGGTGTGTGTGCAGTGTTGGGGTGCACAAGGAACAGAGGTGTGCAGTGTTGGGGTGCACAAGGAGGGGGTGCACGGGGTGTGTGTGCAGTGTTGGGGTACAAGGAACAGGGGTGTGCAGTGTTGGGGTATATGGGGAGCAGGGGTGTGCAGTGTTGGGGGTGCAGGGGTGTGTGTGCAGTGTTAGGGGTGCACAAGGAGGGGGTGCACAGGGAGCAGGGGTGTGCAGTGTTGGGGTGCACAGGGAGCAGGCTCTGTACCGCAGGATGGGAGCAGGAATGGGGTGCACGATGAACTGGGGTGCACAGGTCGTCAGGGGCACCAGCACTGGGGTACAGGTATGTGGGGTCTGTGCTGGGAGTGGGGTGCAGAATGCAGGATGTGTGATGTACTGGGGTGCACAGGGACTGACTGGGGTGCACAGAGAGTGGGGTTTGTGATGTATTGGGAGTGCACAGGGACTGGGATGTGTTTCTTGGGGTGTGTGAGGTATTGGGGTACAGAGGGACTGAGGGGTGTGGTGCACAGTGTATGGGGGTACAGAGGAATGGGGTGTGTGATGTATTGGGGTGCACAGGGAGCAGGGTGCACCAGGGGCTGAGACTGTGAGGTATTGGGGTGCACAGGGAATGAGGGGTGTGATGCAGAGTATTGGGGTACAGAGGAACTGGGATGTGTGAGGTATTGGGGTGTCCAGGGACTGAGGTGTGTGATTTATTGGGGTGTGTGATATATTGGGGTGCACAGGGACAAGGGTGTGTGAGGTATTGGGGTACAGAGGGACTGAGGAGTGTGACTTATTGGGATGTGTGATCTTTGGGGTGCACAGGGACTGGGATGTGTGATTTATTGGGGTGTGATCTCTTGGGGTGCACAGGGACTGGAGTGTGTGATTTATTGGGGTGTGATCTCTTGGGGTGCACAGGGACTGGAGTGTGTGATTTATTGGGGTGTGATCTCTTGGGGTGCACAGGGACTGGAGTGTGTGATTTATTGGGGTGTGATCTCTTGGGGTGCACAGGGACTGGAGTGTGTGATTTATTGGGGTGTGATCTCTTGGGGTGCACAAGGATCCATCTGGGGGCTGTCTGGGAAAAGGCTGTGCAGGATCCTGGGGGTTCTGGGCACCCCAAAAACCTGCAGGGTCCTGGGGCTGCAGAGCCCAAGGTGCCCTATGGGATGGGCTCCTCCTGAGGATCCCCATTTTTGGTGAAAAAGAGATTTCTGCACTTCAAGTTTTTAGAAACTAAGAGTTCACAGGGCTGTGCTGGCCTTGAAGGGGGAGTTTTGGGGTAAAACCCAACTAAATCTGGTTCTTGAACTTTTCTCTTTGTACATGGATGGATGTGATGATGCTGAATGCCAAGAACAACCCCAGAAAGTGTTGGATAAAACAAACTCATTTAATACAAGAACTAAATGAGCCATTTTGTTACCAGTTTTTTGGGGAAACCCAGGTCCCCCAGGGAAGAGACAGAGTCACCAAAACCAAAATTCCAACAATCCCTCTTTCCCTCCCCTCAGTAAAAAATACAGTACAATGATTCCATGTGCTGGTGGTTCTATTTACACTTCTAAAACGCTCCTTTACCAGAATTTACAACAAATTCTCCCCCTACCCCTCAGAGAAATCTGACAAATGTTGATTGATCCTTTCTTTGAAGCAAATCCAAGTGCTTTTACCAAAAAAGGTACATTCCCAAAAACCTGTGGGTGTGTCCAGCCTGAATTCCCACCAAGGTGCATAAAGCTCCCAAATTAGGTGGTGATTAGTGACCAATTAAATTCCAATTTAGGCAGGTGAGAGGTGGGAGCAGTGAAGGAACCCCTAAGAGGGGAGGCCACGCTGGTTTTGTACAAAACAATGAAAATAAAAATTGAAAATAACATAAATATTCATAATTGCTGAACTCAGCAAGACAAACATGGTTTTGCCCTTCCTTTTCAGCAGGGGTCAGAAATCACAATTACACCAATAATCAGGGAGAAAATGAATGGGTTTTTATCATGCAGAATAAAATGAAGCAAAACTGAGTCTGAGCTTCCAAACTTGGAATTTCTTGGACCCTGAAGTTGTCCAGGTTGTTTTATCCTGCCAGGTGCTCACAGCTGTGCACAGCCTTGGGGAGGCTCAAAGGAAGTTTGGTTTGGTTTAGTCTGAGATCAGTAAAGCTCAGTTTAAACAGCTCTGACTGAGGTGAGGAGCAGGAAAGAGAAAATTCCTGCCTGGAGTCCATTCCCACAGTGAAATATTCTATGCAATGCCTTGACAAAATCCAGACTGGAATAATCACAGGCACTTCCTCCTTGTGTCCACAGAGCTGAATTTAATGATCCTGTTTTGTGGAAATCCATGTTGTCCTGCAGAGCTGTGCCCATTATTCCCCAAAGATCCACAGGATGTTGACTCCTGATAAACCCAGATTTACACGCCTGCAAAAAAGGGATCAGGGTTAGATTTTTTATTAAAAAGCTGCTGTTAATTTGATTTTTAAATCATTTATTATCACCCCACTGTGGTGCTTTTGGTCTGACACCATTCCCATGGGATACCTACCCCAACATCCCAGATTCCTTTGTCTTTATGATGTACAGGAACATCAGCAAGGTATGGAACATGTTGTTCCTGCCCTGGAGCCACAGAAAGAGACAAGGATTTAAAATCAAAATAATTTAAAATCTCAGGATTTTCCTAGTTTGGAGTTCCCCCTTGGAGTGACATGACTGACATCACCCACCAGGGATTGTGATTTGGGGTTTTACAATCAAATGGCAGAAAATTAAGAAGAGAAAGGAACTCCTGTCTCCTGAACAGACACCACAGGTATTATCCAGCAGCAGAGTGCTGGGCAAAGACCAAGCTGTGTAAATGGACCAAAAATGTGTTTAGGGTTTAAGAAGACCCCACAGCAGCCCAGGGATGATTCTGAGAGCAGGAGGAGCACACAGCTGTACCTTGGGCAGGCTGTAGACGTGGCACTCATAGATCAGCTCGTAGTGGGGTGGGTTGATGCTGCTCTGGTAGATGCAGAACACGTTTTCATTGGAAGTGTCTGAATTAAAAATGAATTAAAAACAACATTTCAGAGGTGCTGCTGTGATCCCAAAAGACAAAAGAGCAGCTCCAGGGCAGCCCAGTACCTGGTTTATCTGGAGTCTGGATGAAGTGCTGGGAGGTGAAGGTTTTGCCATCAGGATATTTGGGGTGAGGAGGGAGCCTGGAGTCCAGGTAAGTGCAGAACACGTGCATCAGGATCTGGGCAAACACCAGCAAATCTCATGGAATGGCCCCAATACAGCAGCTTCCCCCCAGGATGCCAGCAGTTAATCCCAGAACTGATAAACTGTGATTACAATGCTGTTTTAGGAGCAGCTTCATGCCTAAATCACCAATTTCAGGTTTGGCTGAGAACAGCAAAGGAGCTCAAAAACCAGCTCTGCCCACCCCAAACCCAGCAAGAAAACTTCTCCCTTTTCCTCATGAAAATCACTGGAAAAATCTGGGCTGGTCACAAGTCTTAGGAATGCCAAAATTGTGAAATAAAGTCTTGAGATGAGCATCCAAAAACAGGGAGAAGCCTGAGGGTTGTTTTCAATATTTCATGTGGGTAACATCAGAAATTTTCTGTGATCTGGTGCTTTCTGTGCTCCTTATTCCCAACAGCAGCTGTTTCACAGGAAAAAATGAAAGATGCTGGAAAAAAAATGCCACAAATCTTAAAAAATCTGGGATGCTCACAGCACTGATTTACCCACAATTAGCAAAAATGTGAAATTGTTTTATTTATTTTTTTTTACTAATAGCCTCAAATTAATATCCAAACTTCTTTATTTGCATTTTTGAGCTGCTCCTGTTTATCAGGACACTCAGAGCTGCTCCACAGCTGGAAATTCCAAATATTTAACCACATTCCCAAAGAGAAAATCAAATCCCTTTTCAAGGTCGATTTTCTACTTGCAGCAATGGAATCTCTTGAATTAACCAGCAGCAAAGCTGCAAAGCTCCATTTTCTGATTTTTCCCATGTTGCTTAAAGACTCCCTGCAAATCCCATCCCAAAATGCCAAGTGGGAACTCACTGAGGAGTCGGTGGGAAGGTCTGTGTCCCATTTCCTGCCCTTGAAATCCCCTCCTCCATTCCAGCGGAAGGAGCTCATGCAGCCCCCCTGGGAAAGCTCTGCAAACAACAATTAGTCATTTCTGGGGGCTGGAAGTGCATCTAAACAAAAGTTCTGGTGTAGAAAATGGGGAAAATTCAGATGTTGGTAAAAGGGGTGGAGTTACAGGATGATTTTTGTGCACCCTGAGTAGGCAGGAGGAAATCATGGCTTGGTTTGGATTGGAGGGTGTCAAAGGGTTAATTGCATCCACTTAATTAGTGGTTGTTGTTTTTTAATTTTTTGTTTTGTTTTTACTTAGAGTTAAGATTAGAAATATGAGGAACAATTTTTGTGTTTGGATTTGGTTGTTTATTAAATTGTATTTAAAGTACAGAGAGTTTTGCAACACTTCAAGCTACCAGCTAAAAGTGAGCAAAATGGAAATTAATTTAGCTAATTACAAGTTCTTTTAACATTAAATAGTTCAATAAAGAACTAACCCTTATATTACTTATATTTTTGACCTAATAACTAAACACTTGTGACCTGTATTGCAGCACTATTTAACCAAAAGCAAAATGAAACTGAATTTAGCTGGTTACAGAGTCTTTTAGAGTTAAAGAGTTTAATAAAGAACATTTATATTATTTATATTTTTGACCTAGTAACTAAACACTTGTGACTTGTATTGCAGCACTATTTAACCAAAAACTACTTGAAATCATGAAGGAAAAAGAAAGAGGAAAGAGACAATGCTCAAGAATTTTGTTCTGTATCTATTACTATATTTAAAAAATCCAAAATTCCAAACCCTTTATCATGTGAAATCACACATTTCTAATTACACACTTGTGATTTTAACTCTATTTCTCAAATTTGGAAGCTTTTTCTAAGGTCTCAAGCCAAAGCAGTGTTCTGCGGGGGGTCAGTGCCAGAAAATACAGAAAAGTTCAGAACTGCCAGGTTTGGGGGATGCAACAGGAGGGAAACTGGAGGGACAACCACAGAACCAATAAATTCCCTGCAGCATGGAAATGTTTGGAAATCACACCAGCACCAACCTCTGATCCTTTCCACCAGATATTCCTGGTTTGGGGTGAGATCCAGGTACTGCACCAGGGCGTTGAGGGTGGGGATGAGTGGAGCTTTCACCAGGGCTGCCTGCTTGAGGCTGCTGATGCTGGCTTCTGCAACATAAAACTCAGCTCAGCCAGGGGAAAAACAAACAGAAACTCGGGCACTACAAAGTAGCCAGAGCTCCTTCACATCAGCTACAAGGAACCAGCAGGAGTTTAAGGGATGTGGGAGAGAAACAAAGTGGAAATAAAGCAGCTTCTGATGGTTTTTAAGCAGTTTGTAACTGTAGCTTTGGAGGAAACACTCTAAGAACAACCCAAAGCTTCATTAAAGGCAGCACATCAAATGCACTTCTCGGTTAATTTGAAACAACAGGAGAAGCAGCTGCTACAAAATCCTAACTTGACATGAAAATCAATACCAGCATTTTTAAAAATTGGACAGAATTCCCCAATTCTTTCAGAAAGTGAGTGGTTTGAAGGAAGAATTCAGCAGTGCAGACATTTCTGGGAGACACTGAGAACTTACAGCACATCTGTCTTTGAAATGCTTTCTAAATGATTAATAATCAATTACTATTAATGATAATTTGAGCTGTAAAATTAAATATATGGAGGGAAAAAAGAGGCATTTAAGAATTTTACCCAATTATCCAAGCACTCATATTTACAGATATTGTAGATGTCTGTATCATATTACTATTATAGATATTTATAGAAGTATCAAGCATTCATATTTATGGATATTATAGATGTCTATATCATATTATTATAATAGATATTTACAGAAATATTATGGAAAACCTTCCCAGCTAAACAAAATGCAGGAGGTGGAACAAAGACAACACCAAAACAAAAATATTTCCCAGCTGTGATTTATGTAGCAGCCATTCCAAGGGAATTGCCAGGCTGCTGATCCCACCTCCAATCTGCAGCTCAGGACAGCCCATCCTCCTCAGCTGAGTGCTCACAGATTCCATCTCCTCCACAAGTGGCACCAAAATGGTGTCATTGATCCACTAGGATGGAAAAAGGGGGAAAGTCAAGCTCAGAAGCAACAGGAATGTTTAATAAACCTGAATAAATGGTTTGTTAAACAGGAATGTTTAATAAACCCCTCAATAAAGCCTGCAATCATCCCCACCACAACACAAAGCTGTTTAACAGAAACACTGAATCCAATCAAAGAGGGAAATAATTTAATTATCAAGCCAGGCAGAATTTAAGCTTTAACAGCTCCTGAAAATGCAATGTATGGGAGTTGGGAAAACTGATCTGTAGCAGGTAAAGCTCTTCTGGACAATGAGGAAAGGGGATTATGAACCACAGCCCTCCATGGATGCAGTTTGATGGATCCCTCTCCAGGATATCAGGGAGGTGATAAAATTGTGGGATTTGTGTGTGACAGACCACCCCAACCCTCAGCCAGGAACTGCAACCCTTCCCATCTCAGGCACAGAGGATTTTCCCACTCCACCTGGAATTCCTCAGGGAGGGACTTACATTCCTGAATTTGGCTGTCCAGGAATCCATGTGATCCAGGAGCTGCCTGTTCATGGTCACCCGTGCCCAAACCTGTGGAAAAGTTTATTAAATCCATGAGAACATCACAGAACCCAGAGGTTTTATGGTGTGTGACAATTCCTGTGAAAATTCCTTGCAAAAGAAAGGAGTTGGCTGAGTGCTTCAACCTCACATTCCTGACCCAGCTCAAGCCCAAACCTTTGCACAAAGGTACATTTTAAAATCCCATTTCTCCCTCTTGACCATTTTTTTTGTGGAATTTACCTCTTCTGCAGCCTGTTTGGAGCTGAGATCAGCCTCATCCTTGTGTGCAGAAGGAGCCTGGGACCTGCAGGCCAGCTGGTACTGGAATTTCCTCAGGATCTGGGCATGGTCTGCCATAGAGCGACTGTAGTTCCAAAAAGTTGGGCTGCTGGAGGGAGAGCTGGAATCTGAGCTCCCTGAAAAGATAAATTCATTAAAAAGTTCCATTATTGCCAAGTAATTCTGGAACAAACAGCACAGGGACAACAGGTCAGTGTGTGAGAATACACTGAAGTCACTCTGCAGAAACATTGGATTCACCCTTATGTGGATTGTCCCAACTCAGGGGAAAAATTTACTGGGTGTAGTTCATCCCCTCAATCCTTATTTGGATTGTCCCAGTCCAGGACAAAAATTTATTGGATTCAGCCCCTTTATCTGAAACCACCTGGACAAAATCCCCCTCTTATCAGGTGATCTTATCTCAGCCCATTACAGCCAACAATTACAGAGATAATCCATCAGCATTCCCATGCTTAGATCCTGTTCCAAGGAATAACTGGAGGAAGGAGAAACAATTGGGTTCTACCTCACACCTCACTAGGAGCAAGATTTCCAAGCTCACAGGTGACCCATAAATGTTTTTTTTACTGGTACTTCTCCCATCACAAAAACCAGTATTGGATAAAACCAACACCCCTCTTCCCTTCCAAGCTTTTCCCTGCAAATCAAAGGCTGATCTGGAACAGAGACTAGACAGAACAAAAGGAATAAAATAGGAATTTATTGGAAGGATGCACTTTGGGCAGTGCAAGAGGATGCATCCAAATTAAAGGCAAGATAGATCCTGGTCATGAGTGTTACACTTTTATAAGTTTTGGTTCATTACATACTGGGGTTAATTATCCAACCACAGCCCCAGGTTATGGAGTCCCAGCCCTGGCTTGCCCCTTCCCTCACCATTATTTCTGCTTTTTGGGTACTTGATTCTCTGTCTAGTGGTCACTCCCCTGTGAAGAGACCTCACTAACACCCAATATGAAGTTTCAGAGTTGCACACGAGATTCTGAATAATATAAAAGCTAAAAGCCAGTTTACCTAGCTGAACTCTGTGTTGCTTCTCCTCCTCATTCCTCAGGAAGGAGTCCAGGGACTTGACATCAGTGATGCACTCCTCTTTGTAGGTGGAATTGTTGTAACGAATGGGGAGAGAACCTGTAGTGAGACCTCATCCCACTGCTGTCCACAGGCCCCACACTCATGGAATAGGGAGATCCATTGGGAGAGTGGCTGAAGCTGGATACCTTGGGAGAAAACAACAAAAAAATTATTTTTTTTTCCATTTTACAAGGCTCAAGCTGTCCCTTTAGGATGTGTCCTATCCATTACCTTGCTGTAGCTGCTGCTGGGTGAGTAAGTGACAGAGGGGCTGTGAGAGGGGCTGGCCCCTGCCAGAGCCTGCAGCTGGGGGCTGTAGCCACTCAGGCAGCCCCCAGAGAATTTGGGGCTGGCACTGGGCGAGCGGGAGGGGCTGTAGCTCAGCACACACTGGCCCTGGATGGGTGGGGAGGGGGTCAGGGACAGCACTCTCTTGGCTGCTGGCTCCCGTGGAGGGGTGATCTGCACAGCTGCAAGGCAAGCACAGGCAGGGTTACAAGTGGGGATGCAGCAGCCCCAAACTGCCCTTAAACACATATCTGTGTTGTTTAGGGCAATTTTAGATGACCACTGAAAACCTTATCCCTACAGAACTCAGATAAAACTGAGATCTGTGACCCCAAACTCAGAATAAATCCTATGGGAGCTTCTCTCATATTCCATCAGCTCCTGTACTGAACTCACTGTTCTCATCTCTACCACACTAATTAATGTCTCACTTATCTAAAACACAATCAGTTCCACCTCAAAACCTGATCCTTACAAAACTCAGATAAAACTGAGATCTGTGACCCCAAACTCAGAATAAATCCTATGGGAGCTTCTCTCATATTCCATCAGCTCCTCTACTGAACTCATTGTTCTCATCTTTACCACACTAATTAATGTCTTAATTATCTAAAACACAATCAGTTCCACCTCAAATGGCCATAAATTAAACCACAGAATGAGGAACAGCATTGAGCTCAGCTCCTGCACAGGACAACCCCAAACATCCAGCTCAGTAAAATCAGATAATTCAGAATAAAGAATCCAGAACTGGAGAAACAACAAAAATGAACATGAAAAAGATGAAAAAAAGAGTTTATTCCCCACCTGTCCTGCGCAGCCAGCCCATGATCTGCTGGCTGGGACTTGTGACCAGGCTGGTTGGTGCTGCTGTGTAGGTGAAATATCTCCAAAAATCAAACAGGGCATTGAGGCTGAACAGGGCTGCCAGGGCAAATTCTGCAAGAAACACACGAGTTTCTGTCGTGGTTTGAGCAAAAATTACATTATTTGCAAAACCAGGCTATGTCTGCTAATAAAAGGTCATTATTAATGCTGCCACTTTGGAGAGGTATCTAAGATTTCTTCACTTTTCAGGCAAAAAAAAAATTTGAGATAATTTTTCTCATTGTTGAAATTAGTTTATACATTTTAAAATTCAATTTTAAAAATGGGATTGTTATTTTTCAAAAAGGAAATCTCATGATTCTTGCTTCTTTCCAACCTGTTTGATAGAGCTTAAGAGTCTCCTCCTCTGAAACCAGCTTGAATTTTTGTAAAATAGCCCCCACACCCAGAGCACAACACAGCAGGAAAGCAAACCTAAGGCTTTCTGAAGCCTTCATCCACACATTAAGAAAGATCTCACAAATTAGATAAGTCCTTCCAGCCCTTTTATCACAGAGAAAAAGCTGTTAACACTTCTTATCTGCCACTAAAAAGGTGATATTCCAGCAGTTTCAAGGGAGATCACAGAAAGCAAAACAAAGTTTTGGTTTAAAACTCAAACAGATAAAAAGCAATCTGCCTTAAAAATTATTTCCCAGCAATAAAAATGAGCAAAAAACAATCCTGAAATTTGATTTAAATGCTGCCACGACTCACCAATGTACCAGAGTGGAAAGCAGCTGATGTTGTAATATGTGCTTAGGAGTTTCCCAGTCCTAAAAAGCAAAACAAGAAGGGAAAATTGAGCAGAAATTCCATCCTGGGGGATATTTAGGGCTCCACACAGTGGAATCTTTGCTGGTTTGGAGCAATTCACTTACATTTCAGTGTAGATCATGCCTGCTACAGATATATTGAGCAGTCCCCAGGCCAGCACCACCTTCCTGCTCTCAGCCTGCTTCCTCATCTTCACAGCCAGGTCGATGAGGGAGGTGTCTGGACTCTTGTTTGGTGTCATTGTCTGTGAGAACACAAGGAAAAGGCATAATCTGTGAATTTTTACTCAGCAGGAAGATTCTCAGCCTGAGGAACAGCATCTATCTTCTCCCTCATTTTTGAATAATAATATTCAAAAGGAGGAGGGAAAGCTCCTGCCTTCTCCAGGCAGGACCAGCGTTTTTATCAAAAATTCTCATTTATTTCAGTAGGTAACAGAGTATTTCCTGTCACATGAAACCCACCAATTTTGTTTCCTCCTTTATGCCCAGTAAGACCTAATCTGAAAGAAATAACTCTGTCACAGGCAGGCAGATCTCCCCCAGATCTCAATCCCTTCCCCAAACCTCTCCCCTCCTCAAACCTCACCTTTCCTGCACGCCAAAAGGTGTCCTCTCCCTCACCACAAACCTCTCTGATCCCCCTCCTCAAATTTAACCTCTCCTGCTCCCCAAACTTCTGGTCTTTCCCCGCCCCAAACCTCTGCTCCTCCCAATCCTCGATCCTCACTTCTCCCCTCCTCATGTTTCATCTCTCCACAGCTCACCGCCCTCCTTCCCAAACCTCTGTGCTCATCCTCCCCCCCAGACCTCTCCGGTCTCCCTCCCTTCCCCCCTCCACCTCGCTCTCCAAATTTCACCGCCCCTCCTCCCCAAACCTCTGCTCTCCCCTTCCCCAGATCTCCCCTCACTTCTCCTAGATTTCACCTGTCCTCTCCCAAATCTCCCCTCACCTCTCCCCAGACCTGCCCCCCTCTCCCCAAATCTCCCCGGATCTCTCCCCAGACGTCCCCTCACCTCTCTCCGGATCCGCCCCGCTCTCCCCCCAGCCCGGGCTCTTTTCCCCTTTCCCGCCCGGTGTCCCCGCTCCCCTCACCTCTCTCCGGATCCGCCCCGCTCTCCCCTCAGGCCGGGCTCTTTTCCCCTTTCCCGCCCGGGTGTCCCCGCTCCCGTCACCTCTCTCCGGATCCGCCCCGCTCTCCCCTCAGGCCGGGCTCTTTTCCCTTTTCCCGCCCGGCGTCCCCGCTACCCTCACGCCGCCGCGGCCCGGCGCTCTGTGCGCATGCGCGGGCGCTCGCGCCGCGTCACCGGGCGCGCGCCGGGGGCGGGGCGAAGGGGGCGGGGCTCGCGCGCGGGTTTTGGCGGGAAGGGCGTGAGGGCGCCGCCATGTTGGGGGGGGCGGAGGAGCCCTCACGGGGACGCGTTTCGCGCTGATTTCAGTATTTTTTTAAAACTTATCTTTATAGTTAAATTATTTAATTACACGTTGCCATGTGTGTCAGACCAGCACGTTGCCACAGTCAGCTGGTAAAATTTTAAGGAGTTTTAGGTCTTATTTGCGTGCTGTGCAAATGTAGTTTCATCTTTCTGTGTAGGTGTAACTTTGTATTTCTGTGCAAGCACAACATATTTCTGTACAAGTGTCGCTGAAACCCTGAGGATAAATAAGACTCCTAACACTGTAATTTAAAAAATATTGGCAAGTCTGATATTTATTCTTGGACAAGGTTTGTGTGTGTGGCTGGCAAAGTTCAGGCCTCCACACGAGCCCCAAATACAAAACTTTGTCACTTTTTAATATATTTTAACAAGCAAAGGCATAATCCTCTTCATTATTTAGTATCACGTTACCTATTAATTTCCTCACTTTTTATACTGATCTGGTCCAAATTATTTAGTCATTTTGTTATCTTTTTCTCAGACATGGAGTCTCCTACCTTTAAATCTTAATTTCCTCTAAATTTCTGGTTACTCCAATACCCTTGAAGTGCCGTAAATTTAAGTACCCACATGCCAAGTCTTAAAATTCTTTGGGTCTGTTCATTTAAGTTTGTTAGGGTTTTAACAAACTGATTTAATAATCAAAGTTGTAATAAAGGTCTCTTGGTAAGCTTTACTAGTGCTGGTTAAAAGTTAGCACTGCCCATAAATAATTGAAATGACCAATTAAAAATTAGTTAGGAAAGTGATTTCATTTCCAACACATGCAGAACTTCACATTTTTGTAGAGGTGTAACTTCATATTTCTGCTTTGGAATGGAAAGGGTTGTGTGTCTCATGATAACTTTTCAAATTTGAAGGTCTTGGTATCCTAATTTTAAAAAAAACTGAGTTGGAAATACATGGCTCCATTGCAACCAGGCTTATTACACTGACATAAAGCTGCAGATTTTCCAGAAACATCTAAAATATGGCTCCTGCTTCTAAAATTAATTCTAAGTGTACAAGTGGTAAGCCACATACTGAAATCCCTACTCACTCTTTATCTAGGGCATTTCCAAGGGGGATTAGGGACATGGAGGTAATCCATTATTTACAGAAATAACAATTCCCTCATCAATAATCCAAAATAAATTGGTGCTATAGCCAATTAACTCTGACTATCCAGGAGATGAGTTACCAGTGGAGCACTTTGCCATGTCAGTGAAATATTTCTATCCAAAGGTGAAAAGTTAATGGGATTTTTTTTTTGAGTCCCAGGGCATGACTGATCAAATTCCATCATCCCACTGGGAGATGCTCCAGCCAGGGCAGGAGCCAAGCCTTTCCTACCCAGAGAAAAAATGAGATTTGGGACACCAAGGCACCTTCTTTCCACTGCATTCCAGAGGAAAACCAGACCCTTCCACATCATCCCTGGAGCTTCAGAGGAAACTGCACCTTCTCCAGGAGCACTGCTCCAGCTGAACCACATCTGCCACTGCAGGAGGATGCAGCCACCATTGAATGGGACTGCTGCCAACACCCTGCCTGACTGACGGGTGTCAGCTTGGATTCTGACTCTGGCAGGGTTTGGGATTGTTCTTTGTAATGCTGCATTTCTATTTTAATGTTCCTAGTAAAGAACTGTTATTCCTAATTCCCATCTCTTTGCCTGAGAGCCCCTTAATTTCAAAATGATAATAATTTGGAGGGAGGGGGTTTATATTCTCCATTTCAAAGAGAGGCTCCTGCCTTCATTGGCAGACAGCTGTCCCTCACACCAGGACACTCAGGTGTCCCCAGGTGCTGCTGACTCACAGGGTGACTCCACAGTCCCAGCAGGGAGTGTGGAGAGCACGTCCCACCCTGCAGGACAGCCCTGCCTGCCCTCACCCACGCACCCTCCACCCACCCTGCAATGCATTTAAGCTCTAGCCCAGTTGTTTTTAGGGCTTGCTTGAGCTGCAGTGGGTTCAGGGGGGGTTTGGACCTGTGCTTGGTGACATCCTAGGAGCTGTCTGAGGACCTGGACCTGCTCTGCTCCTCTTGGTTGGATCCCTTGGGGCTCTGCTGCTTGTGGTGAGGTCCCTTCTCCCACCTTTGCCTCCCTGCTGCTCCCCTTTTGGGATCAGCACCGTGGATGTTTTCATCCTCCTGAAATCCCTGAATGGTTTGGGTGGGAAGGGACCTCAAAGATCACCCAGTTCCAACCCTTCCACTGTCCCAGGTGCTCCCAGCCCAGTGTCCAACCTTTCCTTGGACATTCCAGGGGCAGCCACAGCTGCTCTGGCAATTCTAGCCCAGCCAGGAATTCCTTCCCAATATCCCTGTGGCAGTGGGAAGCCATTCCCTATATCCTGTCCCTCCGTGCCTTTCCCAAATTCCAGCTCCTTGGAGCCCCTTTAGCCCCTGGAATGTGCTGGAAGCTCTCCAGAAGATCTCCAGACCCTTCAGGACCTCATGGCTCCAGCAGGAGGTCATTGCTGGGGTCCCTGCAGCCCCCAGGGGATGAGGAGTGAACCCAAGGTTTGATTTGGGTGCAGCTCCTGAAGTGCAGTGGGTGGAGGATGATGCTGGTCAGGGCACTCAGAGCTTGTTGGGATACTTTGGATCCTGACGTCAGCTTTGGCAAGGATTCTTGGCAGCCCTTAAATCCATGTGGGATGTAGCATGAGTAATGAAACCAGCTCTAATTTTACCCTAGATTAGATCCCTCCTTCCTGTTTTCAAAGAGTGACCTGTGGCAGGTGCTGTGGACAGTCAGCTGATTCCTTACGAAATATTGGAGTCTGGAAGTCACAGGTGGGATTTGCTTCCACCAGAGCTGCTGTAGTTCCAGGAGCAGCAGAAATTCCTGTGATGGTTCCTGTCTCTTGGGAGAAATTTTTGTTATTTGGTTTAGGTTGAGGGAGTGGAGAACTTTTGGTTAAACTCCTGGTGCCCCCAAGACACAGCAGTTACAAAATGACTCAACCCTATAGACCAAAGCAGGACTAATCCCTGCCTGGAGCTCCCTTTGTTCCCAAAAACATGAGACAAAGAACTTGCCTGCAACTGTGAACACAACTCCTGTGGAGGAGTGGGGTGGGAATGGAGCTGAGAGGAGACTCCTCAGGAAGATGCTGACAAATGCTGAGTGATACAGATGAGATCTTTAATAAAACTTTCCTCTGGGAATTCCTTTCCTGCTTCTCCTGAGGTGGATCGAGCAGCTGAACATGTGACAGCAGGGTCAGCTCCAGGCTTTCCCTCTGAAACCTTTTGGTTTGGATAAACAAAAAGTTTATCCAGCACTTTACCTGCAGCTGTGGGACAGCCACAGCTGGGTGTTCCCATGGGAGATTATTCCCAAAACTCAGGAGTCTGCTCTCCCTCCTGAATAACAACTATTTAAATATCCTTTGGAACAAAAAATGGACAACTGGAAATGCCTCTGACCAAGAGCAGGCCTGGCAGAGCTGGGATGAGTTCTGTTTGTCCCTGTTCTCCCCTGCCACGAAAAACGTGTGAAAAGGACACTCACATTTTTGTGGTCAGAGCTTTGGGACCGACTCCTCCCCACCCTGGCTTGGATATGTCAGTGGAAAATATTTTTTTGGAGGTGAAATCGGCCTCTTGCCTGCTGGTGGCCTCGAGGGCTGTGATAAATGTGAGAATTTGATCACATGGAGCGATAGGCTCTATCAGATGGGTTTTATCTGAAAACTAAAGCTCGGTATAAATTCCCCTTTGCCAGCCCCAGCTGAACTTCCAGAGCCATGAAGCTGCTTTTGATCTTCAGCGCCCTCATCGGGGCTTCCCTGTGCCTGGAGACCTTCGTGGGGTGAGTGACATTTTTGTGGAAACCCTTTCATTTAGCTTGTTGTTTTTCATGGTTTCAACTTCACCAAATCTGCTCGGGGCACATTTTTTTGGGTTTTGTGGCTGGTTGTTCTTGTTGCATTGCTGCTCTGCTGTTTGAGGGAACCTCTCTTTACTTCTGCTTTGGGTTTTCTATGGAGAAGAATCCAGCTGTGGAGTTGAGATCCTCAATTCCTCAATTCCTGTTCATCCAAGGCTTGGATTTGGCTGGAGCTGAACCTCAGTGCAAAAGCAGAAAGTTCACCACTTTCCCTTTTTCCCCCCAAAGTTTCTTATTTATCTTTCTTCCTCCTCTTTCTGCCTTTCTAAGCATTTCAAATCCTGATTTCCAACCATTAAATTCTAAAGGTTTGTCTTTGTGTTGCGTTGCAAAAATTATCCCGCGGGTATTTCCTCACAGCCTCACCGATAATTTTAAAAATGAAAGATTATAAAATCCTACTGGATAAATCCGGAGGTGCAGTGAGTGAGCACTAGATTCCAGTGAGTAAATCTATGTATAAAGTTTTAAGGGTTAAGAATAAAAAATAATGTCTCAAAACTCAGGGATTTATAAAGCCAGGAGAGGCTATTTTGATGATTTAATCCTGAAGTGAATCTCGTGAATCCATTCCTCAGCAGCTGTGATTAATTCACAGCAGAATCCAAACCCCGTGATTTAAAACTCATCCGCGTTGTTGGTTGAACTCTTGGGTGACACCAAAATAAGTGATTAAATGAGCCATTATCACCAATTAACACCGAATTAACGATCCCAGGAACAAACCAGTTCACCCAGCGCCCTTGTGAGACTGGTTGTGAAAACAGCGATTTATTGCAGGCACCAGGTTCTCCGAATCAAGACCAAAAATGAGGAGGAGGTGAAGCAGCTGCAGCTTTTGGAATCGCTGGAACACCTGGAGGTGGGTCGTGGCCACAGAGACATTTTGGAACAATTCACACCCGGCAGGATTTGGGATTTGCATCTCATTCACAACACGGTGTGAATCTGCACCTCATTGGGAAGGTTCCCATCACCCTGGGGCAGCTGCCGTAAATCAATTTATTCTCTCAACACTTCAAATTTCATCTGCAAGTTCGAGTACCAGCTCAGTGTTCAGAACGGATAAATTTTTCTTATTGGTTTTACATCATATTTGAATTGTTAGATTTTGATCTTAGTGTTGAAAAACTTGTTTTTCCAGTGGGAATGGCAATGTTTTGTCTCCCAGAGTTATGGAAGGAATTTGTAAGTTGGTCCACACTGTAAAATTCTAGGTTGTTACTGTTCTTATTGCCATTGGTGAGAAGTTTTAACATCACTTTTTAAAATCACTGGCTTAAAAAAATATTATATGAATAATTTAGAAATTAAAATTTAGAAGAGTCCTACCAAAGGAGAGATAAAAGTAGAAAGGAAAACAATGAGTTTTATGTTACCTGAGACTGGAATATGGAGTTTTTCTTGAAATTGTTTCTAGCAAAAGGGAGAATAATAAAATAATCATCAGAAACAACTAAAATTTCCTCTTGTTTTTGTGACCAAAGCCTAGAAGTCAATGAAAAAACTGACTCAAGGCCCTTGGTATTTGTTATTTTATTGAGTTTATCACCAGAACTGATACAAGGTTGTGGTGAGGGCACAGAGAACATTCCAGGGCTCCTCTCTGCAGGGGATGTTGGATTTGGGAGAAATCAGCATTTCTAAAACCTTCAAGAGCTGTTTGCAGGATGCCTTCCCCAAAGCAAACCCATTTTCCTGTTTCTCTCCAGCTGGATTTCTGGATCAACCCCTCTGCCGCTGCCCTGCCTGTGGATGTGAGGATTCCTGCTGCCAGTGTCCAGTCGGTGAAAGCTTTCCTGGAGTCCCAGGGCATTGAGTATTCCATCCTGATCGAGGACCTGCAGGTGGGCAGTGCCACTGGCACTGATTCCTCACATCTTTGGAAACACTGATTGACAATTTGGCCTCATTCCCATTTTTCCGTGCTCTGTTTTCCCTGGGATCCTCCCCTTATTTTTGTAGGTTGTGGATTATTCTTCCAAAACAATCCATGGATTGCTGTAGGTGTTCTTTGAGTAGTGACATCAATAAACTCCACAGGGCTCTTCTGACAACCCCTGAGGAATCACACCTGGATTTTTGGCCCCAGACATTTGAGAATACCTGAGTATTTGAGTAACTGAAGTTACTCATCATTCAGTAAACTGATAAAAATCACCCACTTGGCCACTAATCTGACATTTCCTCCTGAGCAGTAATCCCCAAAGGGCATCTAAACCAGCATTAACTCACTGCTTTTGCATTTATTTCTCTTTTAGCAAGTGAAGCAGACACTTCTCACCATTTGACTGTTATTTTAGGATGTTCTGGATAAAGAAAAGCAGGACATGGAGAGTGCCCAAAGGCAGCGTGGCACCGGCTTTGACTTTGGTGCTTACCACACTCTGGATGATGTGAGTACCTCAGGGGAAGAGCCTTCTGATTTTTTCTGATCTTTTGCATGCTGTCTTCAATTCAGCATCCTGTATTAGGATCTAAAATGTCCTTGCAGCTTTTGCTGGCACGTGGGTTTGTTTTTTGCAATATTAATTTTGTGCTCAGAACAATCAGCCAGCGTTGTCCCTGACAGTGTTGATTGAAATTCCAGAAACTCTCCTGTCAAAAAATAACAAACAAAAAAAAACACCCAAAAAAAACCTGTCGTTCAGAAGGAGGAGAAATAAAGGGATTTTGAAATTGGGAAATAAAGAATTTTTTGCCCAGGAAAGCTGTGACTTCTCCATCTTTGGGAGTGTCCAAGGCCAGGTTGGAGCAACCTGGGATAGTGGAAGGTGTGTGAGAGGGTGGAAGTTTGGGATGAATCCAACCTGAATCAGACCATGACTCTCTGGAAGGAGTGGCAGAACACATAAATATGATTTTAATGTCCTCATGACCCTTCACTTCAGATTAATGAAGAGCTGGACCACCTTGCATCCGAGTACAGCTTCGTGGAAAAGATCCAGATCGGGGAATCCTACGAGAAGCGACCTCTGTACGTCCTGAAGGTAACAACAAAAACCACGGGCTGTGTGCATGGGGATGCATGACAGCACAGCCCAGAGCATCTTGTGGGCTGTGCTTGCCTGGGAGGTGTCAGGTTTGAGTGCTCTGTGTTTGGTTCCCAGTTCAGCACCGGAGGCTCCCGCCGCCCGGCCATCTGGCTCGACGCCGGCATCCATTCCCGCGAGTGGGTGACTCAGGCCAGCGCCCTGTGGATCGCCAACAAGGTTCCTGCAAGGGATCCACCTCTGCCTTCTCTTGCCAGTGCTCCCTGGTATTTCTGAGAATATCACCCCTTAGAGTGTTTAAATTCACCTCCCACTGAGGTGACTCCCTGAGGATGTGGCAGCTGGAATTGGAAAACTCTGTCCTGTCACAACAGACAAATGTAGTGGTTCAGGTGGAATTGTTACACAAATAACCAAAGATTTGGAGGTTATTTTGCTGCTTTATGCTGCTCTACCCAGAAAAATGCAGTGGGGTTGGTTTCCTTCCATAAAACGCCCAGATTTCCAGCTGTCTATAAATGAGGATTTAAATCCTGCTGGAAATGATAGAGAAGTCACAGGATCACAGAATAAGGGTCTAACTCCTGGCCCTGCACAGAATCATCCCCAGGAGCCACCCTGTGCCTGAGAGTGTTGTCCAAAAGCTCCTGCTCTGTCAGTGCAGCACAGTTGAGAATTCCCAACCTGGCTATTCCATCTCGGCCTTGGCCTGTCCTCTAGGACAGGGAGGAGAAAATTGTTGTCCTTTCCTATTTTATTCTAAAGACCTCCTGTCTTCAGAATAAAACAATAAACCAGATTCACTGCTCACTCCATGTATAACAAGGGACAGTTATGGCCAGCAGATAATGGGTGTTCCTTATTTCCCTGCTCCAAAATCCAGCCTTTCCTCTGTCTCAGACAATAAGGGGATGAACATCTGGGAAGGAATTGCTCTGTGTGCTCTGTCTCTGCCTAGATTGCCTCTGGCTACGGAACAGATGATTCCATCACCTCCCTCCTGGACAAGATGGATCTTTTCCTGCTGCCAGTCGCCAACCCTGATGGATTTGTGTACACTCACACCACGGTGGGTCAGCTCAGGATCATTCCTGGCTCTTCCAAAGAAATAATAAACATGAGGGAAGTGGGCTCTGAAAGTCTGAATGCTGTGAGAGGAGTTACCAAAGAGTTGGGCAGACCAGGATCCTCATTATTTGTCTAAGCCATCCTAAATCCCTGTTTTAGTAAATACATTTAATTTTTGACTCTTGGCAGTCTGAAATACACTTGGGATCATTCCCAGGATCAGCCCCTCATGGGTGGGAGTTTTCTGGGGAGCAGCTGTGGTGCCAGCCCCCAGCTCTGCTCCCTTTTGAGAACATTTCCCTGTTGTAGAATCGCATGTGGAGGAAAACCCGCTCCAAGATTCCCGGCAGCGTCTGCGTCGGAGTGGATCCCAACAGGAACTGGGATGCAGGTTTTGGAGGTAGGGATAAACTTCTGCCTTCTTGATCCTGGTGCACAGAACCAGCAGGTGCCTTTAAAAGGGGATTAATCACCCTGAGCACGGGAGGAGGCAGCATCGTGGAATTATGGAATCATGGAATCACAGAATGGTTTGGGTTGGAAGGACCCAAAATATTATTTAGTTTCACTCCCTGCCATGGGCAAAGACACTTTCCTCTATCCCAGGTTGTTCCAAGCCACAGAATACCCCCAGGGATGGGGATTCCTGAGTTTTCTGGACAACCTGTTCCAGGTTGCATCATCTCAAAGCACATCCCTTGAACATTCCCACTGCCACTGCTGTTTGAGCACTCATCAGCATTTAAGGCCTTGCTTTGGCTGCAGCCCAGCTTAGTGTGGGTCTGCCCTGACTCCCAGGAATCCCACTCCTCACAGGTTTGTTCCCTCCTTGCACCACCAGGTCCTGGAGCCAGTAACAACCCCTGCTCTGAGTCCTACCACGGGCCCAGCGCCAACTCCGAGGTGGAAGTGAAATCTGTTGTTGACTTCATCAAGAATCATGGAAACTTCAAGGCCTTCCTGACCCTCCACAGTTATTCCCAGCTCCTGATGTATCCCTATGGATACAAATGCACCAGGCCAGATGATTATGCTGAGCTGGTGAGACACAAGGACTTGGCTTTCCCTTCTTCTCTTCTGTCCAGCTGCCTTTCTGTACTTCCCATACTCTTCCCTAACCACAGCTGGAATAATATCTCTGAGGCAATCACAACCAGAATTCCAACGGGAAAGACCTCGGGAGGTCTCTGTTCTAACCCTGTGCTGAAAGGGCTTTGGAGTCAGAGCCAATTTCAGTCTGAGTTTGGATTAATTGTTTTGATATTTTTAAAGAATTCCACAGTTTTTTCAAGCTCATCCCAAAGTTTCCTGAATCTCTTTGTCCCAATACCCAAGTGCAGCTCCCCTATGGCAATTTGCTGCCTTTTTTCCCCTTCACAAAGAACCCAGCTTTGTTTTCCATCCAACCCCCATTATGCAGTTGAAGTGAGCACAAAGTTGACCTTGGAGTCTTGGAAATTTGAGTGGTCCTCACCCCCACCTCCCTACATTCCATGCCCCCTTCTCAGCCTCATTCCCTGGAATTTTGGAGTCTTGGGAATTTCTGGTGTCTCTTGAGCCAGTGAGAGAAACAGTGGATGAGCACTGGAAGTTACCTCAACTGCAGTGGCACCTCCCAAAATGCTGTGGCTGCTCTTGGTGTGAATCATCTCCACAGCAGTTTGGAGATTTCTGGTGAAATCCCAATGTTTAATCTCAGGAAGTGTGGCTGCTTCCTGACCTTCCCTTCTTCTCCTCCCCTGCAGGAATCTCTGGGAAGAGCTGCTGCCAGTTCCATCCGCTCCCTCTACGGCACCACCTTCCAAGTGGGCACCATTTGCAAAACCATCTGTGAGTATTTGGCCCCTCAGAGCTTTTAGGGGCTGTCCCTAACACCAATCCCTGCCCTCCCCTCAGGGTCTGCATCATCTCCCTTTCCCTTCCAGACCAAGCCAGTGGAGGCAGCATTGACTGGAGCTATGACAATGGCATCAAATACTCCTTTGCCTTCGAGCTGCGCGACACGGGGCGCTACGGCTTCCTGCTGCCTGCCAACCAGATCCTGCCTGCAGCCAAGGAGACCTGGCTGGGGCTCCAGAGGATCATGGAGCACGTCAGGGACAAGTCTTCCTAAGAGCTGGGCTGGAGTTTCTGCTGCAGCAGCTCTTGAATCCTCCCTGCTGGCTGCAGTGATGGGAATGGCTGAATAAACCCCCTGTGCACCCCCTGCGTGGTGTTTGATGTGTCCAGGTCCTTGTGTGTGACACATCCCCCAGGAGGTTTCGGGACACAACCCTCCCTTGTCCACACAGCCATGGCAGGGACACCTCCCACTGTCCCAGCTGCTCCCAGCCCCAATGTCCAACCTTGGACATTGCAGGGATCCAGGGATTCTCTGGCAATTCCAGCCCAGCCAGGAATTCCTAATTCCCAAATATCCCCTTTCCCAATTTCCTGTGTCCTGTCCCTCCAGGCCTTGTCCCCAGTCCCTCTCCAGCTCTCCTGGAGCCCCTGGAAGTTTTCCCTGGATCCTTCTCCAGGCTGAAGGGGCTGGTGCAGAGGGCCTGGTGTTAATCCAGGCTATGGAACTGATTAAAGGAATTTAATTTCCCTTAACAAGCCAGGACCCCAACCACTGCCCTCAAATGTACATCCCCACACATCTGGCTGCCCCTTTTCTCCCTCCCACACATTCCCCGTGGGTGTGGTTGGAGGGAAGATGGAGATGTGAGGACACCTCAGGAGCCCCTGGTTCTACTGTTAATCCTGCAAATTTCTTGGGGATTAAGAGCAAAGAGCTCAAGAGGCCCTGAAGGATCAGAGATTAGCACTGGCTGCTGCTGCTGTGGTGATTATCGAGTCTAACAGGTTTATCTTGGTGTCTTGTGACCCCCCAGCAGCTGGTGAGTTACTCACCCCGGGAGCCTGGCAGGAGAGCAAACAGCGCTGATGTGGCTGATAAAAACCGATAAAACCCTGCGGGGTGGAAAAGGGGAAGGCACAGAAGTGCCACAGGGGGCTGGGTTTGGGTTAAAAGCAGCTGGTTTGGAAAGCAAACCCATGCTTGGGCAGTGCTACCCACGTGTCCCTGTCCCCTCTGTTCATGGCTTTATCTGGTGGCACCTGCTTCCCAAACTGACCCAGCTTTCCAAAATCCCATCCTCTGCCCCCGAATAAAAACCACTGATGGTAAATCCCAGGGACAGAGCACACAGGTGGCTCTTGGAGCTGGATGAGCTCTTGTCAGAGCCTGAGGAGCCTTGATGGGAATGTGGAACTGTGACCTTGTCCTGGCTTGGAAACTCATTCCGACCATCCAGGGCTTGAGGTTCCCTGTCCCCTCCTCTTGAAGTGCCTCTGTGAGGAGAGCTCATCCAGAGATTTGGGGTCAGAGCAGTGGATGACACTCAGAGGAACAGGAGGGTGGGAGATGGGCTGGAGATGACACAGGGACCTTCCCATGCCAAGGAAGGAGTTTATTGAGGAAACAGAGCCAAGATTTTCACCACAGAGTGATGGCAGAGACAACAGCATCAGCTGGAAGGGGGAGAGCCAGGAGGGACAACAGGAAATGCTTCTCACCAGCAGAAGCAGCAGGACCCGGTGCCAGTGGGGCTGTGCAGCCTCCATCTCTGGAGAACTCCAAGATGCAGCAAGGAGGGAGCTGGTGGGTGCCCAGAGCTGATCATGCTTCATCCAGGTCAGACATGTCTTGGGCTGCAATACAGGAGGTGGCCAGCAATGTGTGTCCTGTCCCCATCTGTTGCAGTGACCCTTATCTCCTGGCACACATTATCTGCTCATGGGCCAGCTTTAAACCAGCTGGGCAATCATCTTTATCTTTGCCACAGCCCATCCTCCCTCCAGGAGATATCTCCTGTTCATGGCCATGGAGTCCCAGGGCATGGCTGATCAAATTCCATCATCCCACTGGGAGATGCTCCAGCCAGGGCAGGAGCCAAGCCTCTCCTACCCAGAGAAAAACCTGAGATTTTGGACACCAAGGCACCTTCTTTCCACTGCATTCCAGAGGAAAACCAGACCCTTCCACATCATCCCTGGAGCTTCAGAGGAAACTGCACCTTCTCCAGGAGCACTGCTCCAGCTGAACCCCATCTGCCACTGCAGGAGGATGCAGCCACCATTGAATGGGACTGCTGCCAACACCCTGACTGACTGACGGGTGTCAGCTTGGATTCTGACTCTGGCAGTGTTTTGGGATTATTCTTTGTAATCCTGCATTTCTATTTTAATGTTCCTAGTAAAGAACTGTTATTCCTAATTCCCATCTCTTTGGCCGAGAGCCCCTTGATTTCAAAATTATAATAATTTGGAGGGAGGGAGTTTACATTCTCCATTTCAAAGAGAAGCTTCTGCATTTATTGGCAAACAAATGTCCTTCAAACCAGGAAAGATATAGACCTCCTATGATCCCTTCCCACCTCAACCACTCTCAAGGAGGATCCTGGAACCAGCTCACCAACAGCACCAGCTCTGCTCCACAAATCCCAACAGATCCCAGCACCTTCCCCACAGCACCTCCTGCTCTGGGTGCAGCCAGAATCCCCAGATTTAATGGAGAAAACTATGGTCGGGGGGTGTCAGCTGTACAAACCTGCCCTGGGAGGTGCTGCCAGCCTGGGAACACAGCCCAGACCCTGGAGCATCCCTGACAAGCGCGGTGGGAGCTCGGGGCAGCACAGATAAGGCCCAACAAAGGCCCTGCTGTAACCTGCAGAACAAAGACTCTGCTTTAGCTGGGGAACAAAGACACCTCTGACAAACTGACCTCCTGGGATAGCCCCAGCTGCTCCAGAGCCACTGCTCACACTGAAAACAGAAAATTAATTCATTTTCTACCCCAAAATGAGCCTTTCTGTCAGAACATTACCCCAGGTGAACATCCTTGTGCACCTCCGAGCTCCCTATCTCCATCAGCTTTGAAGTCAGATTTCATCCACCATCAAGTGGCCTCACTCCTGGGAATGGTTTGATGAATAAGTTGAACAATATATTTTACATTTTATATATTTATATATAGACACATGGATGCCTAAGCCAATTAATCATAAATAAGTCTACGTTTAAACGCTTGCTTTTTCTGCGAGTAACTTTGTAGTAGCTTGCATTACACATGCATTAGTAATCATAATTATGATTGACTTACTCATAGCAATGTGCAGTGAAGAAATCCGTGGGAACAAAGAGGTGTTTCCTTGTGGTTTTGGGGCTGCTGTGCCCACGCCATCCCATGGGCTGGGAGCCGCCTGTACCCGCAGCACTCGGAGCTGGGAGCGGGGCCACTCAGCCAGGACCCGCTCACCGAGGAAGACGTTATCAGATCCTCCCTAATTTGGCTGCTCTCGTGTTGACTTTGCCAAATAAAGCAAACATTTGGGCTGGGAGCCCTTCCTGCCGGCGCTGCTCGTCGCTGCGACGCCGCGGGGGCGGTGAGCGGCTCCGGGAGCGACCCCGAGCACCGAGGGGGTTCTGTCCATCCTCGGGGTTCTGGTTCTGCTCCCAGCCACCATGGAGACCCTCCTGGTGTTCCTCAGCCTCCTGGGGGTCACCAGCACCCAGCAGCTCTTCGTGGGGTGAGTCCTGCTGGATTGGGGGGCGGTGGGAGCACGGCTGGGATGGGATCCAGCCCCGCCATCGGCTGACATCCCAAAGGATGGAAATCCCACAGGGGATTTTCCCAGCTAGGAAAGGGCTGGTTTCATCCCAGGTTTGGAGCATGCAGCAGGTGGAAATGAGGGAATGGTGGACCCAGAGGGCTTCACTGCAAGCTTTGCCAGGCTGTGGAATCCCAGAGGATTTGGGATGATGTGTGTGGCTCAAACACGATGGCTGTGGAGCCATCCAAGGGAATGGGAATGAAAACTCAAGGATTTCTGGGAATAACAACCAAGGGATCGCTGGGAATAACAGTCAAGAATTACTGAGTATAAAACCCAAGGATTTCTGGGAATAACAGCCAAGGGATTGCTGGGAATAACAGCCAAGAATTACTGAGTATAAAACCCAAGGATTTATGGAATAACAGCCAAGGATTGCTGGGAATAAAACCTAAAGATTGCTGGGAATGAGAGCCAATGATTGCTGGGAATAACAGCCAGGGATTACTGGGAATAAAACCCAAGGATTTATGGGAATAACAGCCAAGGATTGCTGGGAATAAAATCCAAGGATTTATGGGAATAACAGCCAAAGATTACTGGGAATATCAGCGAAATATTGATGGGAATAAGAGCCAAGGATTGCTGGGAATAAAACCCAAAGATTGCTGGGAATGAGAGCCAATGATTGCTGGGAATAACAGCCAGGGATTACTGGGAATAAAACCCAAGGATTTATGGGAATAACAGCCAAGGATTGCTGGGAATAAAATCCAAGGATTTATGGGAATAACAGCCAAAGATTACTGGGAATATCAGCGAAATATTGATGGGAATAACAGCCAAGGATTGCTGGGAATAAAATCCAAGGATTTATGGGAATAACAGACAAGGATTGCTGGGAATAAAACCCAAGGATTTCTGGGAATTACAGCCAAGGATTTCTGGGAACAATACACCGTGGGAAAGAGCAAGATGTGGCTGGAGAAGGGGCCCTGTGGAGGGAGGGCAGCACTTTTTCCAGGATGAACATCCTGGTTGTAGCTCCTGGAGATAAGAACAGCAGAGCCAGTGCAGGAATGAAGCTGAAAAGGGGGCATGGGGTGTAGGGGGGTGGGAGTGAGGACCACCCAAAACTTCCAAAAATTCCAACCCATTTCCAGAAAGGTCTGAATGACTGGACTGACAATGGGAAAGTGAGAATTCCATGTTCAGAGTAGGGAAAAATCTATCCATAAAAATGTACCCCCAGGATGTAGGACATGCCACCAGCATGGGAGGGATCCAAGCTTGTCCAGGGAATGTCAGAGCTGCTTCCTGATTTTGGCAAAAATCACAAGGATTTAATGCCTGCCTGAGTCCCCCAGACATTTCCTAATTTCAGACATTTCCTAATGGGCAAATGGAAATTGTTATCACCCTGGGGAGGTGGTTAAACTGATAAAGGAGGAGTTCAGAGGATGAAAGGTGGGAAAGGGGAAAGGTGAAGGAATTTTGTGCCATTTTGGGAGGGGCTTGAAGCACTGCCCAACAGGAGAGGCTGGAGGATTGATCTGAGCTGACAAAACCTCTCTCCCATAGAACATTTCCTCCTCTGCAGGGGCTGTGCCTGTCCTTGGGCAGCCCAGCCAGGCTAAATCCAGAATAAATCCCTAGACAGAGAACAGATCCATGTGAGATATCCCCCAACATCTCAGCAGCTGATCAAACAAGGCTGGACGTCATCTCAGGCTCTCCAGCATTTACTATTTCCCCATCATGGCTGCTCTGAACCTGCATTTTTTTTCTCTCAACACCAACAACTGATGCATTTTCCAACCCTCTGAGATGGTGTGGAGCCTCCCCCCAGGCAGAGTCCCCTCCCTGTGACCCCTGTGCCTCCCTGCAGGGACCAGGTCCTGCGTGTCACCGCCAGGAACGAGGAGCAGATCTCCCTGCTGGGGGTGCTGGGGGAGCAGGAGGAGCTGCAGGTGAGCTCTGGGGGGTCCTGAGGTCACAGACCTGGTGAATCCAGGCCTCCCTCCATCCCTTTCGCTCCCCATTTTGGAGATGTTTCATTTAGAACCATGTAAATATCAATTTCCTCCCTCCTTCTTGTGCCATCCCATCCCTTTCCCTCCCCATTTTGGAGATGTTTTCATTTAGAACCATTTAAATATGAATTTAACCTGGGGTTCCTTAAGCTCAGAGCTCCTGTTTGGTGTGAACTGGGCTGAAATATTTCTGTAGGTCCCTATCCAGACATTCATCCGTGGCCCAAAATTTGTCCAAAAACCTTTTTAGATCCTTCATGGAAATCCTGTGGGACCCCTGGGGAGCTCAGTGGGTGAGCACTAGCACAGGATGGGGCTGAGTTCTCCCTTTCAGCTCAAATTCTTCTTCCCAGGTGGATTTTTGGCGTCACCCCCACAGCCCTGGCCACCCCGTGGACCTGCAGGTGCCCTTCCTCAGCCTCCAGGGTGTCAAAAAATTCCTGGGTTTCCACAATTTTTCCTACAGCATCATGATTGAGGATGTGCAGGTAATAAAAAAATCAAGACAAGCTCCTGCAGCTCAAACCCTGAGAGAAAGTCCAAAAAGTTGGAAATCAAGAAATGGAAGAAAAATCCAATGCCCTGCTCCTTTCAGCGTGTTTGATTTGGGTTTTTTTTTGCCTCCTGACCAGGAATTATTGGATGAAGAAAAGGAAAGCATGAGGAGGTCTAGGAGGATAAAGAGGAGCTCCAGGATGTTTGATTTTGCCTCCTACCACACCATAGATGAGGTACCTTCCTCTGCAGAGCATTGGCTTTGTCCTGCTGGGGTCACTTCCATGTGGGGAAGGTCGTGGTGAATTCTTGAGCGTCTTTGGGACACTTTTCTCCTCCTTGCTGGAACTTTCTAGCTGAGATGGGAGACTGGGAAACCTTCCACATCCAGCCTGGAATCTCCCAAGCCTGTGGAAGACATTTTCAGCTTCACTGTGGGAGTGCCTGGAGCCCAGTTTGGACCTGCTGGGGGCTGTGATGGTGTTGGAGGTGTCTCAGAGCTTTTCCCCTCACCATTCATTCTATTTTCCCAAAAACCTTGTGATGTGCTCACACAGAGCTCCAACCACCTCGTGTTCTCCAGGGAAGCATGACGTCTTCTCAGGGAAACACCAGATCTTCCCCAGGGAAGCTTTTGTTGCATCCAGTGCTAGATACCCTCAAAACCAAAAGGTGAGAACCAGGCTGAGCCTCATGACCCAGCAGCTCCTCTTTCCAGATCTATGACTGGATGGATATGCTGGTGGAGGATCATCCCAACCTCGTCAGCAAGATCCAGATCGGGCAGAGCTATGAGAACAGACCCCTGTATGTGCTGAAGGTGGGTCCTGCCTGGAAAATCCCCCCTCAGGATGAGAAGCTGTGCCAAGGGAGGCTCTGGGGGAACAGCAGCAGGAATTTCTCCATGGGAAGGGTGGGCAGGGGGTGCCCAGCGAGGATTGGAGTCCCCGTTTCTGGAGGTGTCCAAGGGCTGTGGGCTGGGGACAAGGTGGGGACGGGGCACAGCTGGGATGGGATGATGCTGGAGGGTTTTTCCAGCCTCAGTGATGCTGTGATTTGCACAGTTCAGCACCGGGGGACGGGACCGCCCGGCTATCTGGCTGGACACCGGCATCCACGCGCGGGAATGGATCACCCACGCCACCGGCGTCTGGACGGCCAACAAGGTGACACTGGGGTCACCTGGGGTGTGTGACCCCGATTCCCCCCCTGCATCCACCCCAGCCCTCATCTCTGAGGGGCACTGGGGCAGCTGCTGCTCCTCTCCACGCACAGATCGCCTCGGAATACGGGCGGGACCCCTCTGTGACAGCCATCCTGGACAGCATGGACATCTTCCTGGAGATTGTCACCAACCCCGACGGATTCGCCTTCACCCACAGCTCCGTGAGGGCGGGGACATCGCGGGGGGATCTTGTCCCCAACCACGGCTGTTTGGGTCCCATGAGTGGAGATTCCTGCTTAGGCAGGGGTTGGGATTCCCAAGGTGGATCTTGTCCCAGTGCTATTTCCACACACGTCCATCTGTGGTTTTTGGGTCCCACAAGTGGACTCTGCTCCGTTGGGCAGGGGTTGGGATTCCCAGGAGATCTTGTCCCAGAGCTGTCCCCAACCACGGCTGGTATTTAGGTCCCACGAGTGGACTCTGCTCCCTTGGACAGGGGTTGGGATTCCCAGGGGATCTCGTCCCAGTGCTCTCCCCAGCTGTCCATGGTTTTTGGGTCCCATGAGTGAGCTCTGCTCCCTTGGGCAGGGGTTGGAATTCCCAGGATGGATCTTGTCCCCAACCACGTCCATCTGTGGTTTTTGGGTCCCATGAGTGGACTCTGCTCCCCTGGGCAGGGGTTGGGATTCCCATCCCTGCTCTGCTCTTCTCTCCATGTGCTCCTAGAACCGCCTGTGGCGCAAGACCAGGTCCATCAATGCTGGATCCCGCTGTGTCGGAGTGGATCCCAACCGGAATTGGGATGCTGGGTTTGGAGGTGAGACCTCAGCCACCAAAAAAACATCAAAACTTTCAGCTAGAGCAGAGAACCCAGGGATGGAAACCCTGAGGGATCCTCTCTGGATCTCCCCTGCTCCAGGTGCTGGCTCCAGCAGCAATCCCTGCTCTGAGACCTATCGTGGTCCTCATGCCCACTCCGAGGGGGAAGTGAGAGCCGTCGTGGATTTCATCCGCGCCCACGGCAACGTCAAATCCGTCATCTCCATCCACAGCTACTCCCAGATGCTGCTCTTCCCCTATGGGTACAGGAGGGAACCCACACCTGACCACCAGGAAATGGTGAGATGACCCCAAAACCACCTGGGAAAATCAAGAAGAGCATCCCAGGAGCTTCCCAGATCCTCTTGTTACATACAACCCAAATATTGAACCCCTGCACCTGGGTCCTAGTGGAGGGTGGTTCTGAGATGGACCTCAAATATAAAAAATTAAAGGTTTTTTGGGAAAATCTAGAGAAGGGATGGGGAATGATGAGCTTTAGATCCCCCTGCCTTTGATCCATCAGATCCCACCACTCTCATTACATAAATTCCAAATATTGAACCCCTGCACCTGGGTCCTGGTGGAGGGTGGCTGTGAGATGGACCTCAAATATCAAAATTAAGGGTTTTTTTGGAAAACCTAAAGCAGAAAGAATGGGGGATGATGAGCTTTAGATCTCCCTGCCTTTGATCCATCAGATCCCACCACTTTTGGTGGTTCCTTTGCAGAATGAACTGGCCAAGAAGGCTGTGAGTGACTTGGCTGCCGTGTTCGGGACAAAATACAGCTACGGCAGCATCGCCACCACCATCTGTGAGTGTCCCTTCCTCATCCCCAGGCAATCCCTGGGGAATGGGCTCCCAGCTGAGCTCCTCTCCCTGCAGACATGGCAGGAGGCACCACCATCGACTGGGCCTATGACAACGGGGTGAAATATTCCTTCAGCTTGGAGCTGAGGGACTCGGGGCGCTATGGATTCCTCCTGCCCAGCTCCCAGATCGTCCCCACCGCCACCGAGACGTGGCCGGCGCTCCTGGACATCATGGTGCACGTCCTGGAGCATCCATACTGACCCCAGCACCCCCCACAGCGATCCCTCCTCTCAATAAATCCTCCTGGAGATTCAGTGCTGTCAGGCACTCTTGTTTCTTTCATGCTAAACTCCCCCCCCCAAAAAAAATGGGTGGAAAAGGACTTGCAGCCTTGCAGGTGTTGATTTTCCCCTTGGGATTTTGGCTCAAAGTTCTCATCCTTTAAAGCCAACAGCCAGCAAGGGATAAAATGGGGGTTTTTGGGCAACCAACCCCAAATCTGTGGGGTTTTGAGTAGTTTTGCTTCATCTTCCCTGGGGGCCTATGAGGAGGGACATGGGGCACCTTCAGGGCCATTGCTGGGTGCAAGGTGCTCCCAGGCATTTGCTGTTTATCTTTGGCTCCTGGGACAACTGCCACCTGCTCTGACGTGGGCCAAGCTTTACACCACTTTCCTCAGCCAAATTTCAAACAATTTCCCCTCTAAGGATCCAGCTCAACAAATGAAAATCTGCATTTTGCACATTCTCACTCAAAATTGATTCTTTCCTCCCTCTCAGCTGGCACTGGGGGCTGTGGGATTTTGGCACCTCCTGTTCTCACCCTGCTGGCAGCTGACTCACCACGGTCCCAGCAGGTTCCTGGGACAGGTTTGGCTGGGACTGGATGGGGACAGCGTGGTCTGACCTTGGCTGATGGCAGCCAGAGCCTTCCCAGGGCCCTGGGAAAAGGGACAGCTGGAGGGGCCGGGCTGGGGCCACCACCCCATGGGATTTAAGAGGCCCCAGGGTACTGCTGGGATGTGAGACCAGCTCTGACCATGAGGCTCCCCGTGCTCCTGGCTGCCCTGGTGGCAGTGGCCACCTGCACCGAGACCTTTGTTGGGTAGGGGGGCTGGGATGGGGCTGGTGGCACCGGGTGGGGATGAGGAGCTGGTTCAGTTTGAGGGGGCACAGGGAGAAGCTCAGGGGGAATCCCTGAGGGGATTAGGCTGGACTAACAGGACTGGAGCTCGTCCCACATCTCCCAACCCCACAGGCACCAAGTGCTGCGTGTGCTCCCCCAGAGCGATGAGGAGCTGCAGAAGGTGCAGGAGCTGCAGGAGCTGGAGCATCTGCAGGTACTGGCTGTGGAGGTGGATTTTGGGGACACTCCCAGCCCCCAGCACAGCAGGGACGGGGCTGGATGTGGGATTATGGATGAAAAGCAGGACAGGCTGGTGCTGAGGCAGGATCTGACCCCTATACCCATTTCCCTCCACCCAGCTGGATTTCTGGCTGGCTCCCCGTGGGCTCGGGCTGCCCGTGGACATCCGTGTGCCCTTCCCCAGCCTGCAGGCGGTCAAAGCCCACCTGGAGGCTGCTGGGGTCTCCTATTCCATCATGATCGAGGATGTGCAGGTCAGTGGTGGCACAGGGGAGAGGGGGGGGGGGTCCCGCCCAGTGGGAATGAGGCTCATCCCAGCCCTGGCTCATTCCCCAGGCCCTGCTGGATGAGGAGAGGATGGAGATGCTCCGCAGCAGCCGCCAGCTGCCGCTCAACACCAACACCTTCAACTACGAGGCCTACCACACCATAGACGAGGTGGGAAAGCACAATGTTGGAGTCAGTGAGTCAGGGGTCTCTCTGAATTCTTTAGAGAGAAATCAGAGTGAAGGGATTGAATAAGTTTTAGAGTGAGTTCTAGTGTTTTAGTATGTAAAAGGTCTGGATTCCACAGTAGCAGTGAGGGCTCTAGTGAAGGTTGCAAACACACTGATATCTTCAGTAGAGGCTCCAGGCCCACAGTTGTAGACAGGACTTACACATAATAAGAGTTATAGTGAGAATATTGCTGACATTTCTTTGATAGAACAAGATAGAGTGTATGTGTAGTGTTATAGGTAACCTGGTGAACTAAGAAACCAGAATTCTAATAGGTTAAAGAGTGGTGGTCTGAGTTTGCATCTTAGGTTGTTGGAGAAATCCTATATACCAGTATGGATTGGGAGAGTTGCTGCTTTTAGCCATTCAGCTTTTAGCATTGTTGCTTTTAGCCATTCTGGCTTCTAGCCATTTGCTTATTGCTGCTGCTTTTGCCATTGCTTTTGCTATTGCCTTTTGAGACTGATGTGCTTTGTAATAAGATGTGCTTTGTAAGAAATAACCTTTTTAACTATTAGCTGCTTTGCTTATTTAACATTACCTGACAAGTAAGAGCCTAAGAGCTGCAGAGTTTGGTGCCTAAGAGCACCTGGGGGTGAAAAAGAACCCTCATATCTGATGCCACAGCACAAGATTTGGGGCATTTTGGGTGGAAATTTGCTCTTGGGCAGAATGTGAGCTAGGAGTGACCCCCACATCCCTCATTGCCAGATCTACAATTTCATGGACATGCTGGTGGCCGAGAACCCCAACCTGGTGAGCAAGCTGGAGATCGGCCGCTCGACCGAGAACCGTCCCCTCTACGTGCTCAAGGTGAGGATTTGGGGATTGTGGAGGGGAAATTTGGGGATTTCCAGAGGGGAAAGTGGTGATGGGGACAAAGCCAACCCCCCCTCCTCTCTCTGCTCTCCCAGTTCAGCACAGGGGGCACGAAGCGCCCGGCCGTGTGGATCGACACTGGGATCCACTCCCGCGAGTGGGTGACACAGGCCAGTGGGGTCTGGTTTGCCAAGAAGGTAAAACACCTCTCCAAAGGGCCACCCACTCCTCTGGTGCTCTCCCACTCCCTCTGGAGCTCTGGGATGCAGCTGGGTGATCCCACAGTGAGGACAGGCAACCCCAAACCTCTGTCCTCTCTAGATTGTCGAGGATCATGCGAATAACGAAGGTGTGGCCTCCATCCTGGAGACCATGGACATCTTCCTGGAGATTGTCACCAACCCAGATGGCTTTGCCTTCACCCAGACCACGGTACTGCCCTGCATTTCCTCCCCTGCTTCCTACAGCTGTGCTGGGTGGGGCTGGGGAGCAGCAGTTGGGGTGATGGATCCAATGTGAGGTTGTGGAGAGCTGGGAATTGGCAGCCTGGAGAAAAGGAAGGATCCAGGGAGAGCTCCCAGCACATTGCAGGGCCTTGGAGGGGCTTCAGGAGAGCTGGAGAGGGACTGGGGACAAGGGATGGAGGGACAGGACACAGGGAATTGGGAAAGGGGAGATTTGGGAAGGAATTCCTGGCTGGGCTGGAATTGCCAGAGAATCCCTGGAATGTCCAAGGCCAGGGCTGGACACTGGGGCTGGGAGTACCTGGGACAGTGGGAGGCTTGGAACTGGATAATTCTTTTGGGGTGTTTCATACCCCTGAGAGGGCAAAGCCTCCATGGGAAGGGGAGAGCAGGAGCCCTGGGCAGCAGCTGAGGTGACTCTGCCCTTGCAGAACCGCATGTGGCGCAAGACCAGGTCCAAGTACTCGGGCAACCTCTGCGTGGGAGTGGACCCCAACCGCAACTGGGACGCAGGTTTTGGAGGTCAGAGCTGTCCCCTTGCCCCTGGGGAGCGTTTCCACTCTCCAGCTGGAGGCTCCAAAGCTCTTTCTGGCTCCAAGATGCATTGATGTCCCCTTGGGAAGAGGTGGGATTTGAGGGTTTGGGCTCCACCTTGATGTCCCCCAGTGACAAATCAGTCACCACACAAATCTCTAGGAGGAGCCCCAGGAGCATTCCTTGAGCTGAGGGGTGGAAAAAACCCCAAATTCCCACTGTGTTCTCACCAGCCTCTTGTCCACAGAGGCTGGAGCCAGCTCCAGCTCCTGCTCGGAGACGTACCACGGACCCTACGCCAACTCGGAGCCCGAGGTGAAATCCATCGTGGACTTTGTCCAGAGCCACGGCAACATCAAGGCTTTTGTGTCCATCCACAGCTACTCCCAGCTCCTGCTCTACCCCTATGGCTACACCTACACTGCAGTGCCAGACCAGCAGGAACTGGTGAGACCCCTGTGCTTTGAGGGGTTGGAGCTCTGGCATCTTTTTGTATCCAAAAAAAGATGTATCCCACAGGTTTTTCCTTTCTTTGGCTCATTTTTCTCTTTTTTCTGTATTCCCAGCATGAGGTTTCTGCCAAGGCTGTGGCAGCTCTGTCCTCTCTGTATGGCACCCAGTACAAATATGGCAGCATCATCACCACCATCTGTAAGTGCAAAAAAAATCCCAAACCCATCCCTCACACCAATACCCCACAGAATTCCTGTCCAAAGACATCAAGGCTCTGAACCCCTGCTGGTTTTGACTCCCTCAGACAGAGCTAGTGGAGGAACCATTGACTGGACCTACAACCAGGGGATTAAATATTCCTTCACCTTTGAGCTGAGGGACACGGGGCGTTACGGGTTCCTGCTGCCCGCCAAACAAATCGTTCCCACCGCTGAGGAGACCTGGCTGGCACTGAAGGTCATCATGGAGCACACCAGGGACAACTTGTACTGAGCTGCAGCAGCTGGAGAGGAGGAAGAAGGCAAGCAATGAATAAATAAATGACAAGAAGGATGAGAAAAGCCTTGTGGTTGTTCTCTCTTTTTCTGAAATCGGGTGGAAAAGTCATTTCGGAGCTGGAGTTGGTGCCAGGACAAGCAGGGTGTGCTGGGGCAGTGGTGTGGAAAAGGAATTGATGGAAAGGGCATGAAAATAGCAGGGACAAAAAGGAAGGAAGGGGGTGGTTTTGCTTTTGCCCTGGCAGAAGATGGAAAGGGAATTGGGCTCTAAGACATGTGGTCAGCAGGATTTATTGGGGATCCAGGAGAGCTGGAGAGGGACTGGGGACAAGGGATGGAGGGACAGGACACAGGGAATGGCTTCAGATTGGGAAAGGAGAGATTGGGGAAGGAATTCCTGGCTGGAATGGAATTGCCAGAGCAGCTGTGGCTGCCCCTGGATCCCTGGAATGTCCAAGGCCAGGCTGGAGCACCCTGGGATAAGGGAAGGTGTCCAAGAGCTGGAATTTGCTGGGCTTTAAGGTCCCTTCCCACCCAAACCTTTCTGATTTTGGGATCTCTCCTCACCTGCTGCCATCCCTAGGGAATGGGGAGCTGACCACTCCCAGCTTTTCCAGCCTCTCCACAGCTCTCAAAGCTGCAAAACAAAAAGTCACCCGAGCAGATGCTGTATTTTACATTTTATTAAATTAAACCTCTCAGCCTCTGTGAAGTTTGACTCTGTTCCAAACAACACCAAGAGTCCAAATCCACACAAATCCATCGAGATGGTGGGAAAGTACATCCAGTCCTTGCTTTGATTCCTTGGATTTGGAGGACTTCAAGCAGCTCAGGCCAGTTTTGTTTCGCCAGGAGGTTTTCACGCAGCACAGAGCAGCCAGGGATTCTGGATCTGTCTCCCACAGCTGCATAGCAAAATCAGGATTTTAGCCAATGCAATGACACTTCCAAGAGCTCATGGAGCTGGAAAAATCTACTCCCACAGCAGCAGGGCCTTATCAGACTGATCCAGCCAGCCCTGCAATCAGCATTGTCTGATTTCACACTCAGAGACATAATAAATGATAAAAGTGCTCAGAGATGTCGAGTCCTAAGGTGCCAAACTGGAAATTACGTGCCATTTCTCCTACTTTGTCTTTTCACTAGAATGATCCCAAAATCACCAGTGAGTTTTGGGATGTGTTGAAGATTGTCAGCTTCCAAAAAGGGAAAAAATCACTGAATCCACAAATACACACAAACCCCACAAGACCATGATAACCAAAGCAGGAGCAGGCACAGCAATGCCAGATGGAAAAATTGGGGGGCAGAATTCCTCCAAAATCACCTCCAGTGTCCCAGATCAGGAAAATCAGAGGGTTGCCAGGTTATCCAGAAACACCAATTTGAGGAAAACTGTGCTACTCATTTTCCAGGAAACCTTCACCCTGCTCAGCTCCACATTCCAGGTCCCTGCTGGGTTTTAGGGACCCTGGTGAGGCAATAGCAGCAAATTTTCCTTCAGCCACCCTAAAGAAGCTTCTAAAAAACCTCTGGCAAAGGAGTCACCGGGAAAAAAAAATTCCAGTTGTTCTCCTCCAGCTCACCTTGAAAAAGACACAACTATTCACAAAGTGTCCACGAGCAAGCACGACTGTCACAGCACCAATAAAAAACATCTTCATTACAAATACTTCTGTTCATTATCATAATTTATTAAAAAATAACCAAAAAACCCTTCCAGGATCCTCTCTCATTTTTGGCAAGATGCTGAATGCCTTTATCTCTGCTAAAAACACCAAAGTTTGATCTGTGGCCTGTTCACTCTCATAGCTCCAGGCACAGCCTGGGAATGTTACAGACACAAAATTCTTCAGCTGGACTAAAAACTTTGTGGAACAGTTTCTACTGGTCCATTTTCTCCCTCCCCTACAAAACCAGTTGTATCTCCTCTGTGCTGCCCTGCTCCTCAAGTGATCTTGCAGGAAACATCATTGCACTGCCCAGCCTTACCCCAGCTGCCAATTCTCACCATGGCTGCTTTTCCCTGCCGATTCCTAAAACCACAAAGGGGCTGCACTGCCCAGCATTCCCAAAAACCTGGATTTCTCCTTTATTTCCAGGGCCTGCTCTGGATGCTGGTCCTGCTTTGGGAGCGGCTGCTCAGGGATCCCAGGGTGCCAGCAGTGCTGGGGTGGCTCCTCACAGATGAGAGTCTGGAATCGTGGCCTGAACAACCCCGGGTAAGGCGGCCTGTGGGACAAAAAATACCCCAAAATCAGAAATTGGCTATGCATAAAGTGTGGCTGCCCCATTCCTGGACTGTGTTGGGTAGATGTGGCCAGCAATGTGAATTTTGTCCCCATCTGTTGCAGTGACCCTGATCTCCTGGCACACATTATCTGCTCATGGGCCAGCTTTAAACCAGCTGGGCAATCATCTTTATCTTTGCCACAGCCCATCCTCCCTCCAGGAGATATCTCCTGTTCATGGCCATGGAGTCCCAGGGCATGACTGATCAAATTCCATCATCCCACTGGGAGATGCTCCAGCCAGGGCAGGAGCCAAGCCTTTCCTACCCAGAGAAAAACTGAGATTTTGGACACCAAGGCACCTTCTTTCCACTGCATTCCAGAGGAAAACCAGACCCTTCCACATCATCCCTGGAGCTTCAGAGGAAACTGCACCTTCTCCAGGAGCACTGCTCCAGCTGAACCACATCTGCCACTGCAGGAGGATGCAGCCACCATTGAATGGGACTGCTGCCAACACCCTGACTGACTGACGGGTGTCAGCTTGGATTCTGACTCTGGCAGGGTTTGGGATTGTTCTTTGTAATCCTGCATTTCTATTTTAATGTTCCTAGTAAAGAACTGTTATTCCTAATTCCCATCTCTTTGCCTGAGAGCCCCTGAATTTCAAAATGATAATAATTTGGAGGGAGGGAGTTTACATTCTCCACTTCAAACAAAAGTTTCTGCCTTTATTGGAAAACAGCTGTCCTTCACACCAGGACAGTGTCCAAGGCCAGGATGGACGGGTTTGGAGCAGCCTGGAATAGGGGAAAATGTCCCTGCCCATGGAGGTTTAAGGTCTCTTCCCACCAACCATTCCATGATTCCACAATGAGGCTGAAGCACATTCTGGCAATGCCTTAGAATTTAGCTTCTATATTTTCCAAATGCATGATACTAAATTCCATATAAAGTGTTAGTTAACTTCATCTCCCCTTAATTAAATATATTTAATTCTATTGAAGGCCTTCCATTAAATATATCCCCATTTATAATTTTAGCTTTGTCTGGCCTCTGTTTCTAGGCAAGCACAAAAAGGCATCACTGGACTCTTACTGGCAGTATCTGAAGGAAGCTGCTCCTCAGCCAGGTAATGCCTTAACTTCTGCAGATCATCAGCAGAAAACCTCCATTTGTTCTCTGCAGGGGTGGGTGGCAGCCTGGGAGCTGTTTTCCTGCGAGCAGTGCCCGTGGGGGCTGGCACCTGGCAGGACACAGGCAGGGTGCCCGTGATCAAACCCTCTGGGATCTTCTGGGCCAGGACCTTGAGGCCTGCAGGGACACAGAGCAGCTGTTGTTGCAGCTGGAGGGGTCAGGAGGGAGCAGTTTGGGGGATTCATGGAGAGGGAGGTGCAGAAAGTTTGGATGGAGAGATGTGGGAATTCTGTCCCCCTGTGCTCTCCTCAGGTGAGATCCCACTTGAAATCCAGCTCTGGGAATAACAGCAGGAGCATGTGGAGCTGCTGGAGAGCTGGCCCTGGAGCTGCTCCCAGAACTGGGAATGCTCCCAGAAGGGAAGGATCCAGGGAGAGCTTCCAGCACATTGCAGGGGCTCCAGGAGAACTACAGAGGGACTGGGGACAAGGGATGGAGGGACAGGACACAGGGAATTGGGAAAGGGGAGATTTGGGAATTAGGAGTTCCTGGCTGGGCTGGAATTGCCAGAGAATCCCTGGATCCCTGCAATGGCCCAGGAAGGATTGGAGCAGCCTGGGATGTGGGAGGTGTCCCTGCAATGAGCTCTGAGCTTCCTTCCCAGCCAGGGCAGCCCAGGATTCTGGGATTCAGGACACTCAGAATCCATCCAGAGGGAATTGATGGCCAGTGGGGATGGAAAAGAGAGGAAAAGGGAAGGGAGAGCCTTGATGGTTCCCTGAGATTGCAAGTGAAGGTCCTGGATCCATCAATCCCTTGGAGAGGAGATGGATCCAATGTGAGGCTGTGGAGAGCTGGGAATTGGCAGCCTGGAGAAGGGAAGGATCCAGGGAGAGCTTCCCAGCACATTGCAGGGACCAAAGGGGCTCCAGAATTCAGAAATGTTGGAAAGGGACAGAGGGACAGGACACAGGGAATTGGAAAAGGGAGATTGGGGTGGGAATTTGGAAAGGAATTCCCAGCTGGGCTGGAATTGCCAGAGAATCCCTGGAATGTCCAAGGCCAGTGGGACAGGGCTGGGAGCACCTGGGACAGTGGGAATGCTGGAACTGGATGATTCTTCAGCTTCCTTCCAAACCATCCCATGATTCCACAACCCAGATCTTTCCCATCTCCAGCTGCTCCCCACTCTCCCTTTTCCCTAGGAGGGTTTTGGGGATCTCTCCCAGCCCCACCTACCCCCAGAGAGCATGAAGAGGTTCTCAAAGCCCCTCTCACACATGGTGGTGGCTGCCTGGCTCGCCAGGCGCTCGTCATTGTCGTACACGATGATGATTTTCCCATGGGCATTTTTCTGCCATGGGAACTGTTAAGGAGTCACTGCTGAACTTAAAAAGAGATATTGAAACATTTTAGGAATCAAGAGAGACAATTTGGGAGGGATTGAGGATGGAAAGACTCCATATTTGGCTTGCAAGCTTCCAGTAGGAGTGTTCTGCCTGTGGAATTCTCAGTGGGAGGGACACAGCTGAATTCCCACTGGATCCAGCATTGCTTGGAGATTGGGAATTGTGACAGCCTCCTCGTTTACAACCTCCTCTGAGAATCAACAGCCTGGGAATGAGCAGCCTAATCCCACTCAATAATCCTCTGTCTGTCCCCAATCCCATCAAGGTGCTGACAGGAAGCCAAAGGATTTGATGGATGCACCAGTGCCCAAGTCTGGCTTGGCCTTCCAACAGCCAAAATCCTGGGAAATGCCAAATCCAGGAGTCAGGAGGAGCTTTGAGGAAGCAGAATCCAGCATCTGATGGAGGTAGTGGAGCTGGAACTCCACCTCCTGTCCCACATTTCATTGAGATCCCTACTTCTGCTTGGATAAACTCCAGCTGGTTTTGTGAGCCCCCACCAACATTCCCCTCATGTTTCCATGGAAAGGATACATATTCCAGAATATTATTTGTGTATGGATTCATGGTTCTGGATAAGGTTGCAATGGGGTAGGAATAAGCTGCAAAAAGAAAAAAAAAAAAGGGAAAAATGGCTGCTTGTTGGAAACTCAGAATTTTGGACTTTCTGTGCTGACAGGCACTGACCCCCAAGAAAAAATTGCTTTTGACCTGAAGCTGGAGAAAGCTTCCAAAATTGAATGACAGAACTGGGATTATGGGTGTGCAGTTTGAATAGAAGTGTGTGATATCACAGGGTGGAAAACTTAGAATTTAAGGTTTTAAAATATAGTAATATATAGAGAGCAAGATCGAGGTTTTGTCTTTCTTTTTCACCTTCTTCTTCATGGTCCAGGTGGGATTTTGTAAATGGACAGAAAAATTCACATTTCAGACCACAGGTGGTTGGTTATTGGGTTGAAAATAAAAATCATTTAGGTGTCATTTCTCAATTGGACAATTTGCCCTTAAAAGGCTTTGCAGAGAGAGAGACATCTCCATTTCTAGTTTGTTAGCTTGAAGTGCTGTAGCACTCACTGTAACATAGATAAGAATTAAACATCTGAGATAAGAACTAATGAACATGTGAGATAAGAATTAATGAACATTTGAGACAAGATTTAATGAACATCTGAGTCCGAACTAGAAATACTGTCTCGAGTATTTAATCCTGACCTTGGCAAAAAGAAAAAAAAAAGAAAAAAAAGAAAAGAAAAAAAAATTTAAATAATAAATATAAAAATAAATAAAAGTAATATAAATAAAAAAATAAAACTAAGAAGCAGTGGCTGCTCACCCCCCACGATGTGGCACTGCTCGTAGGCGTCGCGGTCCCGCACGTCCAGCAGCAGGAAGGGGCAGTCAGGGTAAGGTCTCTCCCTGGCCTGGCTGTCCTCTCTCTTTGGAGAATCCTTCTCAATGTCCAGCTCCCCAACCCCACTGATCACACTGCAAAGGGAACTGCAGGTTAAGGAATGTTTCTGTGTCTCTCCATCAGCTCCAAGGTTGGGATAAAGATTCTTCTTCCAGCACCATCCTGAGATCCCTTCATGTGGTGGGTTTGGAATTGTTCTCAATCCCAGAATGGTTTGGCTGGGAAGGGACCTAAAAGATCTCATTTCACCCCCAGCCATGGGCAGGGACACCTCCCACTGTCCCAGGCTGCTCCAAGCCCTGTCCAACCTTGGACACTGCCAGGGATCCAGGGGCAGCCCCAGTTTACCTGGGAATTGAATTGAATTCTATTGAATTGTATTGAATTCTATTCTATTCTAATTCTATTCCAATTCTATTCTTATTCTATTCTATTCTATTCTATTCATATTCTATTCAATTCTATTCTAATTCTATTCTATTCTAATTCTATTCTTATTCCAATTCTATTCCAATTCTAATTCTAATTCTATTCTAATTCTAATTCTATTCTAATTCTAATTCTATTCCATTCTCCTCCCCTAGCCAGGAATTCCTTTCCAATATCCCTGTGTCACTTTGAGGCCATTCCCTGTGTCACTTTGTGTCCTGTCCCCCATATCCAAACAAAAACAAAAGCATCACCAACAGGAAGGCACTGAGTTGACCACAGCACTGTGTTATCCCCAGAATTCTGCAATGTGCCATCCCACAAACACATTTCCTTGTCAGACCATCATCAGGTGACAATGTTGCATTGCAGCCTCCACCCAAACCCAACAGGAAATGCTGCCAATCCCCTCCCTCTCAGCCTTTAACAATGAGAAATCCAGCATAAAACCACTTAGCAGCACTTTAAAAAACCAGCAGCTGGGCTCATTGAATCAGCTGCTAAGATAAGACAGGAAGAAAATGAAGTTTTTGTGAGGCACCTCTGCAGGGTGGAGCGTGTGGATTCCCCAGCTCCAGAGTCGTTCAGGAACAGGACAGGGCTGGGTGTCCCCTCAGAGCTCCCTTTGCCATTTGTCCCCTCTGCACTGTCACCTGCAGCATCAGCATCTGGGGAGAGAAGAGGGCAGGGGAGTTAAGGAGCTGCAGGAGGTAAACAAGCAGGTTTTAAGGGCAGTTTCTATTCTTGGAAAGAAAAGTGTGACAGCTTTATCTTCATCCTCTTAACAAAGAGAATTTACCCAGAGCCTCCTATTTAAAATAATCAAGAGAATTTATCCAGAGCCTTCTATTTAAAAATAAGAAAGAATTTATCCAGAGCCTCCTCTTTAAAAATAATAACCAAGAGAATTTATCCAGAGCCTCCTATTTAAAATAGTAAAGAGAATTTATCCAGAGCCTCCTATTTAAAATAAGAAAGAGAATTTATCCAGAGCCTCCTATTTAAAATAATAAAGAGAATTTATCCAGAGCCTGCTATTTAAAATAATCAAGAGAATTTACCCAGAGTCTCCTATTTAAAACAATAAAGAGAGCCTCCTATTTAAAATAATAATAAAGAGAATTTACCCAGAGTCTCCTATTTAAAATAATCAAGAGAATTTACCCAGAACCTCCTATTTAAAATAATCAAGAGAATTTATCCAGAACCTCCTAGTTTAAAACAATAAAGAATTTATCCAGAGCCTCCTATTTAAAATAATAGAGAGCCAACAGATTTTTTAGGGCTTGATATCTCATTTGAAAAAGTCAATAAAATAGAATTTTTGATGTGGGTGATCTTACTACAAATCTGTTAGCATGAGGATTTTCCTACTTGAAAACTCTTTTTTTTTTTGAGTGTCTTTATTGGTTGCCTGGTGAAATTTTATTTTTCCTCCCTTGGCAGTGACCCCCAGCTCTTCCCTTTTTCCCTTTTGTCACCTGGCAGCCTGTGCAGCTCCTCATTTGTCACTTCTAAGGTTTCATTGGACAGAGAGGCGACCTGGAGAACCTGCAGGGCACAAAACCACAGAGACACTGATCCCCACATCCACAGCAGGAAAACAATCCAGGGGGGAAAAAATCTCAAGTTTGCAGAATCCAACATCTCCAAGTTTAACCTTCCCTTTCATTCCCTCCTCAGAAAACAATTTGGGTTTTTTTGCCTAGTTTGAAGCAGTTTTCTTGAAATATCTCTGTTTCCTGATCAATTTTTCACTAATTTAAATATTATAATTCCCTGCTTTTAAATAAAATAATCACAGAAAGCCTGAAATCCCAACTGCCCACCTTCTGCAGTTAAACCTGGGCTCAGGGAGGGCTTCAGGCTGTGACAGCTTGACACAAAATTCACATTTTGTGCTGTTTTACACAGCCTTTTTCTCTTGCAAGATGTTTGAAGATCCTCTTAAGTTAATGGACAAATAAATGTCAAAGATGGAGGCACCACAAACTTTAATTTGTAATTAAAGGCATTTGGTCATTGTGCAAATGAATTATTTGCTTTTCTTAAAGGCAGGGAGAAGCCAAGACAGAATAATTACAACTAAAGCTAAATAATTAGAGAGGAATTTTTATTCTAGGAAGATTTTTTTTCTGCTCCTTGAAGATTTTGGAGGGCAGAGAGGGATCTGTACATACCAATTGAGCAAAAGTTGTCACCTTCAGCCTTTTAAACAGCTCATCCTTTTTATACCTGTAATCTTCAAAAACAAAACAAAGGACAATGTAAATTTTCAGTTTATTCCCAGGTTTTTTTAGGCACCAGGTCATGGCTTAAACCCAGCAGCCAGGCAGGAATTCAGGTTTGTGCTGAAGGATGAGAGCAGCAAACCTGGAGATTTTGTAAAATGCCAGTTATAAAGAGACGGTTTGATTAACAGTTATAAAGAGAAATTTTCATTAATACCAGTTACAAAGAGAGATCTTGTCCAGATATGATGAAGTGGAAGAGGCAGATTTAATTGCTTTTAGACTCAAATATGAATTTATGTTTTCCATGGTGCTGGGGCAGGAAGCAGTTCAGGAATTTTCCCCTTTCCCTGCACTGTTTTGGAGTCACAAACTTCTTAAACCAAAAGATTCACTTACCTTAATTTTTAATTTGCATAAATTACAGCTGAATCAGAGCATTAGGCATCATGTCTTTCCAAATACCAAGCTAAACAAGCAGGTTTCACCTTAATTTAAAAAATCCAAGATTTTATACTTTATCTGACAATTAAATTCTGATTTCTTTAATATGGATCTCCCAAGGAACAGAGAGCTGACACAAGAAACTGGACTAATTGAGTCTTAATGGGCAATTAACACAAGAAACTGGACTAATTGGAATCTTAATCCTGAAAACAAGCTTAGGGAGGAAGAAAACTGAGCAGGGCTGTTGGCAAAGATCCAGAGCAGAGATTCCCAGAGCCAAGAGATGGGAGCTGATCCCATCCAGATCCTGGAGGTGCAGAGGAAGGGAAAAACCTCCTGGAGTGAGACAAAAACCCTCTGGAGTGAGACAAAAACCTCCTGGAGTGAAAGAAAAGGTGTGAAGAGGAGGGAAAACCAGAATGGTTATCAGGAGGAACATCTTGCTATGGAATAATATCTCCAGTCCTTTGGGAAATGCTGGGCTGCTCCCTCTCCAGAACAAGGGAGCACAGGATCTTTGGCAAATCCACTCAGTTCAAGGATTTTAAATCCTCTAAAACCATCTGTTGAATGCTCCTTTAGCACATTCCTGCAGCCACCTCACCAAAAAAAAATGCCCTGTGGGATTTGATTATGGAAATTCTCAAGTTGTGTTTAGAGAGCTGCAGGAATGCTGGAGGCCAAGATATTCAGAGTTCCTAAATTCAACATCCTATCCTAAATAATTTAGATTAGGCTGCAAAACAAGCACCTCACAAGTTGTCCCAGGAAAAAAAAGGAGCCCTTCCATAATATCCACTGCACATCTAAATCATGGGGCTGAAAGCACAGGGGGTGAAGAAACAGGATTGGAGGATGAGGAGGTGCAGAAATTGAATTTCAGGATGTCAATTAACTGGGAAATGACCCTCGTGGTTCTTGCAAAACCACCTGGGCTCAAGCTGAGGTTGTTAAATCCTCCTCTAGCTCCAAAAAAATCCAGCAACAATTATCTCCTGTAATTATTTCTCTTTTCATCTTCTCAAGGATTGAAATTGCCCAGCCAAGAGCCTTTCTGTCATGGCAAATAAACTTCATTAAAAGGAGAAATAAAAGCAGCAAAGCTTGGGAAGTGCTGGATGGATGAAACAGCAGCGAGGCAGAACCGCTGTCAAAAAATGGGATGGCTCCTTCCCACCTCAAATCAGGATTTTTTATCCCAAAAAACCCTCTTTGCCCTAGATCTTGCCTTTGCCACCCAAAATTCCATCCCAGAGAGCTCAGAATTGCTGCTGCCAGCTCCAAAACCAGCCCCACGTACCCGGCCCGGTCCTGGCGGATCCGTTGGAATTTTCTGACATGGTTCTGCTTGGAATGATTCTGTTTTCCAAGGATGGGCTTTGGAGAGGAGGGAAATGCGCAGAGAGAAGGAAGACACTCCTGTGTGTCCTCAAGTCAATCCTCCAAAGGATGGATCATGGTGGGTGCAGCTCTTTTAATTTTTGATGGCGTGGATTTAAATCTCTCTCGGGTTACATAAGGGACAGAGAGGTGCCTGTGCTGGGGATTTAAATCTGCATCCAAAGGGTGTCATCTATCCCTGAGAAACCAAGGGGGACAAGTTTCCTCCACTCCCTGGGAACACAACGTGGCCATTCAGCACAGAATGAAAAAGTTCCTCCCTCCAAATAAAAAAAAAAGAGGGAATAAAAGAAGCGCATGGAACAGATCCATGGTGAGATTGGAAACCCACCCGAGGCACAGAAAAAAAAAAAAAAAATCAAGATTTTCAACAGAAATAAAAAGCAAAGCAGTGTCCAGCACTGAAATCTCAGTCAACAGAGCATTTTGGAAAGCTTAAGGTCATTCCTCTTTTCATTTTCCTCCCCAAAGACCTGCAGTGTTTGGGAAAAAAAAAAACCAACAAACAAACCACAAACAAAAGCCTGTTTTGCACAAATAAATTCCCGTGACCTGCCTCACAAAGTGGGGCTGAGAACTAAACCTGAAGGTTTCAAATCTTAATTAATCCTCATTAATGGAGGTTTCAGTTCAATTCAGGTTTTTTTGTTCACCTCTATAAATGGAGCTTTGAGGTGGAAGAGTTTTCTTGGCTCCTTGTGTGAGAATAGTCTGGGAATAAAGTCATAAATCATTGGTTTTATTGGGAAAAATTATCTTAAAAGCCTGAATTTGCTGAGAAAATAGAGAAATAAAAATAATTTAGGACTTCATTAGCCTGAACAACATAGTTTCCAAAATACCAGAGTTTAGTGCTGATGAAATCAATGGAAACACAAGGAATGAGCTTGGTTTTTTCCTGTCTTGGAGTATTGATAGGAATTTAAATTAAATTTAAAATAAAAGATAAATTGATAGGAATTTAAATTATATAAAGATAAAAGAGCTGAAGTTGTGACCTAAAAGTGAAATAAAGTCTCAGAAATGATCCATTAATCTTCCCAGATGAGTCTAGCCTGGATTTCTTAGCTCAGAGAACTTCCAATAACAAAATCCAATAACAAAACTGCACAAAGAAGGATCTGGAAGATTTCCTGCTTGGATTCTTAAATTAAATCTGTGGAGATTTCCAAGGAAAACCTGCTGGAATTCATCTCCTGCTCTTTGAGATTTCAACCAACCCCAGGTACTCACTTCTTTTGATCTCTTCCAATTTTTCCATGTATTTTGACAAACTATTTCCTGTAACAACAACAAAAAAATAAATTTATTACAATATTTATTTCAATAAGTCCATGGACAGGAATTCCAAGATCAGTAATTTCTATGGGAACCACCACAACAGAGCCTGACCCAGTTTAAATCTATTTAACCCCTAAATTATTTTTTAAATAAGAAGAGTATAGAAAAAAATAAAGTTTTAAGACAATAGGATTTAAGCATGTGGCCATCTACACACAGAGCATTTAATCTCAATTTTCAGAGGGTGCACAGTGGTTTGTGAAGATAAATATACATAAATATATTTAAAAATATATAAATATACATAGATGTGCATAGCTCATGTTTGTTTAAATTTCAGGTTTGAAGGGAAATTTTTAGGAAATTTTTATGAGCTGCAAACATTTGGTGAGACAAATCATAAGCACAATAAGGATTCTGCAGTGATGGGGTAAATTAGCTCAGGGCAGAGGTAATTAAGATATTAATTATATTTTTTCTATCATCCTACACCCATTTTGAGTGTTTTTACCCCACAATAATTTCACTTACCAGTATCCAGACGAGTTTTTATATGTTGATACTTGGGATTCGAGGGGATGCGCCGGGTTAGAAGCTGTTTCAAAACCAAAAAGACGAGATGGCAAAATTTAAAAAAATACAATTTAAAAAAAGCGCAGAAAAATGAACAGAAAATGCGATTTGAACGGGTTTAAGAAATTCTTGAATCCCCATCTCGCTATTAAACCCTGCTGATTGAAAGCCTCTAAAGGAGAATTTCTCCTCACGCGGAGCTCTCCCGGCTCCGGGAGCTGCACCAACCATCCCCCCGGTTCTGCCCCGTGTTTCCCGGAGGATGTTGAGGAGGAAAATCCCCTCACGGCACCTGAGGGTCGCCGAAGCCGCCCCGAGCCGACATCTCCCCTCACGGCGGCCGGCCCGCTCGGCCCGTCCCTCACGCGCCCACCCCGCAACTACGCCCGCCGCCATTGGCCGCCCGCCGCGGCCTCAGCCAATCAGAGGCGGCGCTGCGGGGAGCGCGCGCGTTGCCGGGCGACGGGAGGGACGCGGCGGGCGGGAAAGAGCTGCGCGTGCGCGGGGAGGAGGCCACGCCCCTCCCTCAGCGGAGAGCGCGATGGCGGCGCGCGCCCGCGGCAGCACCTGAGCGCAGGTGAGAGCGGCGCGCGCGCGGCCGCGGCCACGCCCCGGCTCTCTTTTCCCTCCCCCCGCCCGTGCCGCGCTGAGGGAGGGGGCGTGGTCTGGGGGGTAGTTTGTGGGCGGGGCTTAAAGGGGTGTGGTGGTGGGGCGTGGCTTTGGTGGGTGTGTCCCCTCAGGTGGGTGTGTCCCCTCCCTTTGACTTCCATTGGCTCCCTGAGCCACGTTGGGGTCATGACCTCCCAGACCCCAAAAAGCTTCTGACCCCCCAGTGACCCCATAGTCCCCCCAATGACCCCATAATCCCCAGTGACCCCATAACCCCCCCAGGCCTCCCAATTAGCCCATGGCCCCACTGAACCCCTCTAATGACCCCATAGCCCCCCAATGACCCCCATGGTCCCCCCTCAAACCTCAATGGCCCCACAATCCCCTTAAACCCCAAAGAGGATCCTTTTCCCCTCAAACCCCAAATGGCCCCACAATTTCCCCCAGACCCCAAATGACACCAATGTTCCCTCTCAAACCCCAAAACTTTGCTGGAGCTGCCACTCTGGGGACATGCAGTTATAGGAATTGAGGAGTTTTTGGGGTCGTGGAAAGGTTTATAGGAATGGGGGAATTTTGGGGACATGCAGGTTATAGGAATGGGGGAGTTTTGGGGACATGCAGGTTATAGGAATGGGACAGTTTTGGGGACATGTAGTTATAGGAACAGGGCAGTTTTAGGGACATGCAGGTTATGGAAACAGGGCAGTTCTGGGGACATGGAAAGGTTTATAGGAATGGGAGAGTTTTGGGGACCTGCAGGTTATGGGAATGGGGGAGTTTTGATAACATGGAGGTGAGTTATAGGAACAGGGCAGTTTTGGGGACATAGGAAAGTTTGTAGGAATGGGGTAGTTTTGAGGACATGGAGGCAAGTTATAGGAAGGGGGCAGTTTTGGGGACATGGAAGGTGTTATAGGAACAGGGCAGTTTTGGGGACATGGGAAGGTTTCTAGGAATGGGGGAGCTTTAGGGACATGGAAAGGTTTATAGGAATAAAGGAGTTTTGGGGACATGGAAGGTGTTATAGGAACAGGGCAGTTTTGGGGACATGCAGGTTATAGGAATGGGGCAGTTTTAGGGACATGGAAGGTGTTATGGAAACAGGGCAGTTCTGGGAACATGGGAAGGTTTATAGGAATGAAGGAGTTTTGGGGACATGAGAACGTTTATAGGAACAGGGGAGTTTTGGGAACATGGGAAGGTTTCTAGGAACAGGGCAATTTTGGGGACGTACAGGTTATAGAAATGGGGCAGTTTTAGGGACATGGAAGGTGTTATGGGAAACAGGGCAGTTTTGGGGACATGGGAAGGTTTATAGGAATGAAGGAGTTTTGGGAACATGGGAAGGTTTCTAGGAACAGGGCAGTTTTGGGGACATGCAGGTTATAGGAATGGGGCAGTTTTAGGGACATGGAAGGTGTTATAGGAACAGGGCAGTTTTGGGGACACAGAGCTGAGTTTTGGGGCCCTGTGCAGCCCTGTGGGGGCAGGACTTGGGGTGACTGTGTGGCTGTGCCCCCAGGATGAAGGAGTGGTGGCTGCAGGTGGGGCTGCTGGGCGTGCCCCTCCTGGCCGTGTACCTGCACATCCCCACCCCACAGCTCTCCCCAGCCCTGCGCTCCTGGAAATCCTCTGGCAGCTTCTTCACCTACAAGGACCTCAACATCTTCTACAGAGGTGACACAAGGGTGGGGACATTCCTGAAACTGGGCAAGGAGGGGACAAATCCCTCCTGGATTTTGTCATCCTGGATCTGGCAGGGATGGATCAGAACATTTCATTGGGGAAAATTGGGGGGAAACTAGGGGAAAATTGGTTCTTGTACCTTGGTGGAAGGATCCCAAGAGCCTCTGATGGAAGCCAGCATGGAAAAGACACTGGAAACCCTTTTTGCAGCAGCACAGAGGCTGCTGGAATTAATTTGGGCTAATTAAATCCCTTGATTGATCACCAAATCACGGTGATCAATCACGGATTGATCACAGTGAGGTCTCCAAAGGGGAGCTGCAGCAAGAATCAAACTCATCCTTGGTTTTTGGGTGGATTCCCAGTGGGATGAGCAGCAATTCCTGTGCTAAAGGGGAGGAATTTTGGGAAGAGCTCACTCTGAGGTGTCCCGTTCTCCCCACAGGCTGCTGGAATTAATTCAGGATAATTAAATCTCTTGATTGATCACTTGAGGTTTCCAAAGGGGAGCTGCAGCAAGAATCAAACCCATCCTTGGTTTTTAGGGTGGACTCCCAGTGGGATGAGCAGCAATTCCCACCTTAGAAGGGAGGAATTTTGGGAAGAGCTCACTCTGAGGTGTCCTGTTCTCCCCAGATTCCAGTGGTGCTGTGGGCAGCTCTGATGTCGTGGTGCTCCTGCATGGCTTCCCAACATCCAGCTATGACTGGAGCAAGGTGAGGGGCTGCAATCTGACAGCAAATCCCAGGATTTTCAGCTCCTGGGGATGAGCAGGCCATGCTCCAGAGGAGAATTCCTGATTTCTGCTGGAGCTGCACCTTGTTCTTCTCCCAGTGTGAAATCTTTCCTACATTCCACAGTCCAGGAAAACAGCCACAACAATTCCTTGGCTTTTTTTTTTGGGGGGGGTAGTCTGGATTTATTGGGAAATTTTGGCCTCCTGCTGTTTTCTTGGAGCAGGAATGTTTTCCTGGAATGGTGGGGATGAGCACATCCATCCATGGCTGCTCATCACTGCAGATGTTTCCATCCTCTGTTCCCTCTGGATGCTTTTAAAATGCATTTTAATACATTTTAATGCATTTTTTAATGCATTTCTCCTCTTCCCAGATCTGGGAAGGGCTGACTCAGCGCTTTCACCGGGTGATTGCCCTGGATTTCCTGGGATTTGGATTCAGTGACAAGCCTGTGAGTACCCTGCCATGAGGATTTTCATGGTTGCTTTCAGCCCAGCACTCTAAAAAATTGGGTTTTTTTGCTATCCAGGAGACAAATTGGTTTTTCTCCTCCCATTTAGCTCTGGAAAAGGGATAAGTCATTACAACAGTGGAAGGGATTGGGGAAGGTTTGTGAGCTTCAGCTGGGTTTGATGGGACTCCAAAATGCACTTTGACCCCTTTGGAGCACAGACAATGCTCCCATGTGGATACCACAGGACCTCCCAACCACTGAGTCCAGGCTCACAAGCTGTTCCTTTCCATTTTCCCAATTCCCACATTCCTCCCCTGGTGTGCATGATACAACTGTCCCTGAAAAAGGCCCGTGGGATTTTTTCATGAAACCTTTCATGAGAAATGCCCCCCCTCCCTACCAAAACCCCTGTTATCATTTAGGATTTCTATTGTCTTTAACTTTACTAGATGATTGATCTTTTCTCACTTAGAATCTCAAAGTAATTGGATAGTTCTCAACTGATCATTTTACTGCTTAGAATTTCAATCCCCCTAAAACCTATAAAAAGCCCCTTGCTGTGCTATGTAACTGGATTTTGCTGGTAGAACCCTTTAAAGAAATAAAGCTGCCTTCAGAACCTCTATAGCATCTCCTGAATTCTTATTCCTTGCTAGCTGAGAAGCTGAATTCTGCCTCAGGGGCTCCTGGAGCTATCCAGACCCTGTAGCAGCCCAAAGCTAGAACCACCCTAGCCCAGGGAGCTACACCCTGGGGTGTTTATTCTGGGATCTGCTGGCTCCTGCTGGCTCAGGCTCTCACTGGTGGAACACTAATCTTAGAAAATTCAGATTTTAGTTACCTTGCTGAAAAGAATTGAAAGTTAGAAGGGGGTAGTTATCTGAAACTTAAATAATTTGTTGTCTGGCATTTTATTTATGTTTGCTCAGCTGCATTTACAATGGGAAAAGACAAAACTAGTGAGCAGATCCAAAGGAACATAGACAATCAACCAGAAGCCCATTCTTTGAAAAATTGGACTATCCCCAGAAATCATTTGTACTGTCATTGATAGAAAAGGTCAAGAGTTTAGGGTGAGGAAGACTCTCCTTACTTCCTCCTTTGAAGACCCCTCCCCACGAAAACAACCCCAGACTTAATTTAAGAAGTCAATCAATGCTTAATAGCTATTCAAGCTAATCACCATAGGAAGTGGAGGATGGGAGGGGCTGTTATTATAAATATGTAATTGTTTGAATCCTTTGTCAATAAATAGATTTTGTGATCACCTGTGATTTTGCAGTGTGTATCAGAGGATTACCTCACATAAACATTCACTTCCTAGCTTTAAATTGTTAGTCTTCTGTCTGTCACAGTTGAGTATCAGTGTTAGACCAACACTCTATTTTGGTAAATCACTGGGACCCCTCTCCCACTTTTGCAGAGGCCCCATGGCTACTCCATCTTCGAGCAGGCCACCATCGTGGAGGGGCTGCTGCGACACCTCGGGCTGCGGCACCAGAGGATCAACCTGCTGTCCCACGACTACGGGGACACGGTGGCCCAGGAGCTGCTGCACAGGTCCCTGCCACCCCTCCTGCCCTTTGATTTCCAGCAGATGAGTGGAAGGATGTGGCTCAGAATCCCCTTTTCTTGTGCTTGAGGTTTCCATCTGTCCAGTTCCCAAAGGAAATGGAGATGATCCGACACTGTTTGATGCTGCTGGGTCGTTTCCTGCAGCCTGGAGAAGTTTGGTTGTGTTTCAGCTGCTTCTCTGCTGTCCCCAGGTATGAGCACAATCACACTGGGAGCATCCTGATCAACAGCCTCTGTTTGTCCAATGGAGGTAAGAATTGGGATGGGATCTATGGGATAGAGATCCATAGGATGGGATCCATGGGGTGGGAATCTTGGGAGAGGATCAATGGGATGAGACCCAGGGGGTAGGGATCCATAGGATGGGATCCATGGGTTGGGATCCATGGATACAAATCCCTGAGATGGGATCCATGGGATGGGATGGGATAGGATCCATGGGATAAGTATCCAGGGGATGGTATCCATGGGATGAGATCCATGGGATGGGGATCTATGAGATGATATCCATGGGATGGGAATTCATGGGATGGGATCCATGAGATGGGGATCTATGAGATGGGATCCATGGGATGGGAATTCATGGGATGGGATCTATGAGATGGGATCCATGGGATTGGATCCATGGGATGGGGATCTATGAGATGGGATCCATGGGATGGGAATTCATGGGATGGGATCCATGGGATGGGGATCTATGAGATGATATCTATGGGATGGGAATTCATGGGATGGGATCCATGGGATGGGGATTCATGGGATGGGGATCTATGAGATTGGATCCATGGGATGAGTTGGCCTTCCCACCTCCAGCACCCAGATCCCAAGGGTTGCAGTAAAGGTGCTGTAATCAACCAGGAACATCACTCCTGGGGCTCCCTGGGCCACTTTCATGGCACCATGAAGGGGGGGGACAAACTGGGAGATGTAGCACAAAACACTTCCAGCCTTACAGCTCCATTCTTCTGTCCTTCCAGGGATTTTTCCTGAAACTCACTACCCCCACTTCACCCAGACGGTGAGCTGCTCCTCTCTCTGGACATACCCAAAATCCCAAATAAACACCCTTGGGGAGGCTCTGAGGGTGGGACAAGCTCTCCATGGATTTATCTGTGTGTCCCACGCTGAGCTGTGCTCTCTCCTTCCTTTCTTCCTTCCCCAGCTCCTCAAGGATGGGGGGTTGCTGTCCCCCATCATCCTGCGCCTCATCAACTTCTTCTTCTTCTCTGGAGGGTGAGTTGGGTGCTAGGCACAATCCAGACAGATGTGAACCAAGTGAGAAATGCAGGAATTATCAGAAATTCTTGGCTGGGAGGGTGGGGAGACCCTGGAATAGAATTCCCAGAGAATTCCCTGGAAGTGTCCAAGGTTGGGTTGGAGCACCCTGGATAGTGGGAGTGAATGATCTTTAAATTCCCTTCCATTCCATGATTCCACAAATCAGGGATTTGGCAGGGAAGCAATTCCCTGGCACTGTCCCCAGGGAGGTGGGACTGAACTCTGGACCATTCCCTCTCCACACTGGCCAAGCATTTCAATTTAATAATAAACCAAACTTTGCCCTGGACACTGAAATCCTCCTCTGCCACAACTGTTGGAATTACACATTTCAGAGGGAACAAAACCCCTGCACAATCAGATTTTATATTTTCAGCAGTATTAAAAACCCTTTTTTTCCCCCACAAAAAAAGCCCTTTGAGGACACTCAACTTATCTGGGGGATATCTCAGCACTTGGAGTTTTGCTGTGGAAACTGGAAGTGCTGGAATTTTTCATTCTTGAGTAGCTTTGAGTGGTTCCCTGACACAGCTGCTGTTGTGTGTCTCCAAATTCCATTTTTTCCAGGCTTGGGGCAGTTTTTGGGCCCTACACTCAGCCCTCCCAGGCAGAATTTTGGGATATGTGGACAGCAGTGAGGAATAACGACGGGAATCTCGTTATGGACAGGTACCTCAGCATGAATTCCTGCATGAGCTGCTGCTGAGCTTCCCAGGCTCTCCACAACTTCTTTTGGAGTCTGGGGTCAACATTACATCCCAAAAAACAGCTGGGGGTGATGCTGGAGCAGGGATTCTCTGGGATGATGCAGGGAAATCTGAGATGTGGGATTTTTGGTTTTTTTTGGAAGCCCAAGGCTTGGATTTGGGAGAATTTTGGTAATGAGTGAAGCTCAACCTGTAGCAGATACTTGTCCCAGAAGAGGTTTGCTCTGGATTTGAACCTTCTGGGCCATTCCCAGAAGTCCCAATGCCAAATCTTCAGCTTGGGAATTTTGGAAGGACAAGTTTCTTCCAGTTTGTGGCTTTTAGGAGGATCTTGGGCTGGTGGGGTTGAGTTCAGTTTTTCGTCTTCTTGAGCCCAGGGGTGATGGTTTGGTGCAGGAGATGCTGATCCCACCTGGATCTCATTTTACCCACACCCCCAGGAGCAAATTCCTTTTCAAATAACTTTTCCTTCAGTGTTTTGCAGTACATAAACCAGAGAAAGAAGCACAGAGAGCGCTGGGTTGGGGCTTTGATGTCTACCTCAGTCCCATGTGAGTAGGAATCCATCCCTTTCCTGCTTGGGATTTTTGGGAATTGCCCCCCTCCCTTCCAGAGGCTCCTTCCACTCATAAGCCTCTGGTTATTCTGAGCTCCACTCCAGTTTTTCAGCACAGATAACATTCCCTGGGTCACAGCTGGTTCTCCAAGTGCTGCTCCAGGGGAAGTTGAGGAGCTTTTCAAGCCCAAAAAGTTGCAAGCAGGGAAAAATTTGAGGGTTGGAGGCTGAACTTGACCCCATTCAGAGCTGGTTTGTTCAGTGCTCCACTGGAGGCTTCCCAAGCTTTGTGTGAGGAGGGAACAATCCTTGGGGATGCTCTAATTAATGCATCCATTAATTTGAGGATACAAAAGCTCTGTATGTGCTTCCCTTGCAGTGCATCTCATCTATGGGCCCCTGGACCCTGTGAATCCACACCCAGAGTTCCTCCAGCTTTACAGGTAAGACAAAAGTGGGAATGTGCATTTCTTCATTCCAAGGGATTTTTGCCTGGTTATTCCTTCAAGTCCATCCTCAGAGGCTGTTCTTAATTCCTACTGGCACCTGCACAGCCAGAGCAGTTTGAAAATTTGTTCTGCATTTTAAGCACCAAAATCAGGATTTTCAGTCCATCCCATGATCCATTTTAAAACCACACAAGGAAGATTTGTGATTTCCTCCTCCAAACTAACCTGGGTCAGATGGAGATGCTCCAGGTTTTTTTTTTTTATCCCAAAAAAATGGGCTGTGCAAGAGGGCTGAGTCTGCCTTGCTCTGTTTTTCCAGGAAGGTGCTTCCCATGTCCACAGTGTCTGTGCTGGATGATCACATCAGCCATTATCCCCAGCTGGAGGATCCCACAGGATTTCTGAATGCCTACCTGAACTTCATCAACTCCTTCTGAGCTGCTACAGCTCAGTTCTCACTCTTTTTTTTCAGAGTCAGGCTTTGGGGGCAGGAAAAAACCATGGATTTTTCTCTTCACACCCTCATCCTGGGCTGCCAAACTGAGTGAAATCCTTGGAGAACTGGAAAAATGAGGGGAAAAGCAGGATGCTGGCAGCTCTTCCAGCCCTGCACTCCCCTTCTTGCTCAAATTAACTCTCTAGAGAGGCAGAGGTTTAAATTAATATTAAATGAGATTTTCTTCCTTCATCACCCTGACTTGGGAAGAAACAACCAGAAGTTCCCTCATAAAATCCCTCCATCCCCTTCCCTTCTCAGTTTTCCATATGGGATTTTTCCCAATTTAACCCAGGAAAAGGCTGCCCTGAGCTTTGGTTATTTATTACCTGACAAAGTTCAGAGAATTGAATCTGCCTCAAGAGATGGAGTTTAATCTCTCTCTGTACATTGATTTTTCTGTGTGGAAGAAGAGACAGTCACAAAATGTTGCAAATTTGGAGGTTTGAGGTGATTTTTAATTGTTTATGTTGGGAATTTAATAGCATCCCTTGAGCAATAAGGGATTTTTGCTTAATAAACAGCCATTTTGGGCTATTTTTTCTGTACTGGAGCAGACAGAATTAGAACAAAAAATTTCTATTTTATTAACAGTGATTCATATAAATTCCACCACTTGAACCAGTGTTTATTTTCTGTTAATAAAAAGCAATTTTGACAAAAATCTGATTCTGTTTTCTCACCTCTTTTATCTTCCCTGCTTGAGATAAGTTAGGTGGGAGCAATGAGGGCAAGGACATGGGAATGGCTCAGCCATTAATGGAACATCATACAAAAGATTTTTTTTCCCAAATTGAGGAATAAAAACTACATGCAGAAGGAGAGAAAAAATAAAAAAAAAAAGAGGAATTGCAGAGCTGGAAGTCTCAGCCCACAGAAGCCAGGATGACATCGACGGACGTCTCGTCCTTGCTCCTGACTGTCACCTGCATGGTCACACCGTCCCCAAGTGCCAGCCTGGACCTGACCAGCACGTCACTGCCACCTCTGTACACACCTGGGACAAAGCAACAGGGACAGGTCACTCTGGAGAGGCTCAGGGATCCAGGACAGGTTTAGTTTTTGGTGTGGCCAGCAGGATCAGGGAAGTGACTGTCCCCTGTGCTGGGCACTGCTGAGGGAACACCTGGAATTTGGGGTCAGTTCTGAGCTCCTCAGCTCAGGAAGGGCATGGAGGGGATGGAGAGTGGCCAGGGATGGAGCTGGGGAAGGGACTCAGCCTGGAGAAAAGGGGGATCAGGGGGGCCCTTGTGGCTCTGAACAAGTCCCTGACAGGAGGGGACAGCCCCAGGTCAGGCTCTGCTCCAGGAACAGGGACGGGGGAGAGGGAACAGCATCAGGGTGGGTTTAGATTGGATTTTGGGAAAATTCCTTCCTGAAAGGGTTGTAAAACCCTGAGCAATGGTGGAGTTCCCATCCCTGCAGGGATTTCAAAGCCCTGTGGATGTGGCACTTGGGGACAGGGGCACTGCTGGGAATGGTTGGACTCTGACCTCAATGAGCTTTTCCAACCTGAACAATTCCAATTCTAGAAGTTGTGGGTGCTGCAGGGTGACTCAGGATGTGACTTCAGCAGCAGAAACTTGAGAACAAGACACTGCCAGCATCACCCTGCTGAGATAAGCTCAGGCAAGGGATTTCATGATGGAATTTCTGCTCTGGAAGTTCTCAAATCAGAGATTCTCCACCATTGCCACAGTGGAATTGCCCCATTCCAAGAGCTTGGCCTGAGCACATCTAAGGCAGAGGCCACTCTGCCTTGTTAGGCAGTTAGAACACTCCAGGGGGAAAAAACAAAACTCTTTCTACAGAGGAAAAAACTCCCAAAATAACAGCAGGGTCTCCTAAACTATTTATCCTCATTTAGAAAAATCTGTGGGGACATAGGAACATGAAATTCAGCAGCAGGAACACTTACCAGCCAAATAGAGGGTGTGAGAATTTTTGTTTTCTGGCACTTTATCTGACCTCTCACAGGGCTGCATGCCCAGGAACTTGATGATGTTATTGACAGCTTCTGCATTCAGAGATTGAAGAAGGAAATTATTCCAGGTAATGATTTATCACACTGAATAAAACCCCAGTGTGGCAGGTGGGTGATCAATAAATGAGGGATTCTCTCACCATCCAGGGTTTTGATGGAACTGAGTGCAAAGGTTTCTTCTTTCTCAAAATCATCTCCCACCTCTTCCCAGGCAGCTGCAAAGTTGGGTTTTAAAATCTTCTGGAGATGATCAGACACTGTCACCTCCAAATCTTCCAACTGGGATTAAAAAAAAAAAAGGAAAATTTCAGGCCAGTTATGGAAATGATCATTACCTTGGAAAGGGAAAAAGAGTCCACAGCATTTTGCCAAGACTGGTTTTAATTCCATGAGAACCATTGAGAACTCTTCTAAGAAGAGGGGAAATTGTATTTATGGTGGTCATCTGTAAACCTTGAAAATATTTACACAAAACATCTGTGAGAACTGAAGGAGAGCAGCAAATGAGGCCATCACTTGATGGGTCAAAGCCCTTTGCAGCCCCTCCTGGAATTGCATGGAGAGATTTCCTCAGGATCCATGGAACCCCAGCATGGTTTGGGCTGGAAGGATCTTTAAGAAAATCCAGTTCCAGCTCCTCCCACTGTCCCAGGGATTCTCTGGCAATTCCACCTAGCCAGGAATTCCTTTCCCAGTCTCCCCTTTCCCCATTCCCTGTGTCCTGTCCCTCCAGGCCTTGCCCTCAGTCCCTCTCCAGCTCTCCTGGAGCCCCTGGAATGTGCTGGAAGCTCTCCCTGGATCCTTCCCTTCTCCAGGGGAACATTCCCAGCTCTCCCAGCCTGGCTGCAGAAGGAGCCTTTATTTCCTCCAATACTTCCTGAAATCTGACTGTATTCCCATCATTAACCACAGAATTAACCAAAATTCAAATGTTTGGGGTGGAAAGATGGGAGCCCAATTCTGAAAACAGACAATGGAAGTTATTTCTTCCTTCCCTCCCTCTGTCCCCACAAATTCTATTCCACAGGGCACCAAAACTTTGGACAGAAATGAAGTTTGGGGAAAGATCTAAAAATGACCTTTCACAGTATTTTGATGTTCAGGCAGATTGATTGATTTCAGGATTGAGAGAAAACTTGATCCAATGGCCACATTGATCCCAAATTAGTGATAAGGGAAGAAATCCTGGACTCACCACATACTCATCCTCATACCCATCCTCTTCTGGCACCCCTGTGTTGGGGTCACAGTCCCTCACCGTGAACTTCATGGTGCAGCTGAAGGTACAAGTGACTGGGAAGAGAGAGAAATCCTGAATAATTGGGGAAGATTTCTCTGCTGGAGCTCTCTCTTCCCAAAAAAGAGACTGAAATTCCCATCAGTTTTATCCCAGGGGTGGGACACAGCACTTAAATATAATTTTTCCCTTTGATTTTAAAATAAAGACCAAAGCATGAGCTCAGTAAGAAATCACTGATTGCAAATGAAATCCAGCAGTAGCTACCAGGAAAAATTCCACAAGGATTTCTGACAAATGGAATATGATCCAAACTCACAATTCAGTAAATTCAGATTAGTTATAATCTTCCCTGCTATTAAAATAACTTAAAAATTCACTCCACTGATAAGTCATGTTAAATAACTGAAATCCAGTGGTGTTTAAGTGAGACTAAGAAAATAAAGGGAAGTTTCATGACCAAGAAAATCTCATTCCTATATTTTGTAGTAGTTTTTGATTCTCTAAAGAGAGGAAAAAATTAATTAGTTCATTAAATAAAGCCTCAAATTGGAATATTTTTATTCTATTTTATTAGGAATATATTTATTCAATTTTATTTATTTTTATTCTATTCTATTTTTGTTTTATTGGCTCTGTTCTTGAACACTACAAACATCCATGCTTTTCAATGTGTTCATTTCATTGATTCCAGGCAATAAATCCAAGTTCCCATGACCTGCATGCTCTGCAATCCTCTTTACCACCCCATTTTTAATCAACCAACACCAATGATATTTTGCTAAAAATACAAATAATAATTTTTGTGGCACACAGAAAAGAAACAACCAAAGATTTGAGGATGAACCAAACCCCACACCCCCAACTCTTGCGAGTTCCCCCAAACTTTAATTTGAGGGATTTTTGGGATTTCTCACCTGCAGTGGGGTCATCCTGGGGGATCCTGACCAGGGTGTAGCACATTCCAGGCTGGTTGTAGGCCAGGCTGGGAGCTGGGATGCAGCAAATCACATCATAAGCATCTGCTGGCTCCATCTGCACTGTGACTCTCTCCAGGAGCTGATCATTCAAGGTGTTTGTGCAATCAAACTGCAGCAGCAAACAGGGAAAAGGACTTGGAAATGTCTCCTCATCCAGAGGGGATTTTTTCCCCCTCAAATCAGCTAAAATTGTCCATGGCATGCAGCAAATTATCAGTCCAAATCCTGCTTTGGGAAAAAGGGATTCCCTCACCTGGAAAACGATGTGGTTTGGGAAGATGTGTTTGATGCAACGAACAAAATATTCTGTTTCTGCTTCTGTGAGCTGCACTGGCTCTGAGGACTTGAACAAAGGACCCAGGCCCTTAAATTCTGGGATGGCTGCCAGTTGTTCTGTGCAGGAAGGAAAAAAAGATCAACAGGGACAGGTTCTGATCTGCCATCATCCCAAAACTTCAGAGAATCCCAGAATGGTTTGAATTAAGGATAATTCAGTTCCACACCCTGGACACTTTCCACTGTCCCAGGATGCTCCAAGTTTGGCCTTGGACATTCCAGGGATTCTCTGGCAGGAATTCCTTCCCAAATCTCCCCTTTCCCAATCTGAAGCCATTCCCCGTGTCCTGTCCCTCCATCCCTTGTCCCCAGTCCCTCTCCAGCTCTGCTGGAATTCTGGACAGCCACTAATCATTCCCACCTTGAAATATATCCTGGCGCGAAGGAGCCACTTTCTCAGGTTTGCTTGTCACCAGGGCAATCTCTGTGGAGAAAAAAAGCAAAGATTTTGTGCTCTGTCTCAACTAAACCCTGCATGAGGTTTAAATGCCATTAAATTTCCACTAAATATTCCCTATATTGTGCTCCCTATATGTTTCACACATTCTGCTGCAAACCACTGCCAGCCTGGCTCCTCACACACTGAGTCTTTTTTTTTTTTGGATTGAAAGTAGAAGAAAACAATCTGAGTTATGAGGAATAAACCACTTAGTCCTTGAAGAGCCAGCAATAAAAATAAAAGGAGGAGAAGGGGGACAAAAGAATGCAACCCAGAGCTGTTGTGCTAAGTGAAGATGCTCAAGAATTGTGCAAGGACATGGAAGGAAGCCAAAGAAGTGACTGACAGCTCCTGGAATGGCCTTTTCCCAAAGGTTGTGAACCAATAAATTGTGATTATGCACAGAGTTGTCCTTGCTAATGAGATCAGCAGAACAAGAGCAGCCCTGAGGCTCTGAGCTTTGCCTGCAGCCCATTTCCATGAGCCTGGGAGTTACCTGCTTTCTGTTCAAAGATTGGGGCTGTAGCCAGGGGAACTGTTTTCATGTCAAAGGGTTTCTCTGAAGGTTCCAGTGTATATTGATGCAGGGCTTTCTCCATCCCAGGAACAGAGACTGTCAGCCCTGCAGAGGACAAAAGTAGAAAAATTCAATTTTAAGAGCTGATACACAGGAAACAAAACAGGCAAAGTAAAAAAAACCAACTGCATTGAAGATGACACAAAGCTGCCAAGTCTAAACAGTTCACTCCCAAGAATTTCACAGGGATTAATTATTCCTCAGGTGAAGTTTCAATCACAGACATAAAATGTTTTTATACCCAACTCTCATCTTCATTTCAGATTGGAAAAGATGGAGCAAAAAATCAAGAAATTCGTGTTAAGTGAAGGAAAAGCCAATGAGAAAAGCCCAGCTCATACTCCTGGCTCCATTTCCCAGGCTCAGGCTGCCCAGAGCCCCCAGGCTCAGGCTGCCCAGACCTCCCAGATCCAGACTGTTTAGAATTCCCAGATTCAGGCTGCCCAGAGCTCCCAGAGCAGCTGTGGCTGCCCCTGGATCCTTGGGAGTGTCCAAGGCCAAGCTGGACAGACTCAGATTCCTCAATCTGCCACTCTCAGCACAAGCACTTGGCAGGGAGGTGCTAAGGCCAGAAAAACCATGTGAATGAAGAGCTCAGAGTGGTTTCCTTTCTCTCACTGACCATTAAAAATGTAGGCAGCATTCAGGGCCAGCTGTCTCTGCTGCAGCACATTCAGGTAGAACGTTGCCCTGTCCCGGACTTCATCATCACTGTCCATCATGCACCTTTTTGGGGACAAAAGGACAAGGTTAGCCAGCTCTGGGCTAAAAATGGCACTGACAAAACTGGCTTTGATACTGCAGTGACAGATTTTCAAATTGTGCAAAAATGTGTTTGTACAAGATGGGAGTTGGTTTAATTTCAATTAAATCATTAACACTGCGTGTCTTAACAAGAAACCTGTGACATGGGAACACCCAACTCTGGGAACACAATGTTATTTCTGAGTAACCTGCACTGGAATTTTTTTGCTTCAAGGGGTGATAAAAATACTCACATGCAGAAAAGCTCTGACTTTTTATATGGGCAGATATTGATAGGATAAGGAGGAATAACTTTAAATTAAAAGAGATTTAGGTTGGATGTGAGGAAGAAATTCTGTCTGTGAGGATGGGGAGGCCTTGGCAGTTGTGACTGGAAGATCCAAGGCCAGGTTGGATGGGGTTTAGAGAAACCTAGGACAGTGGAAGGAGGCCCTGCCATGTCAGGGGTGGCACTGGATGGGATTCAAGGTCCTTCCAGCCCAAAGCAGTCACTGACTCAGTGATTTATCAGCCCTTGAGCAATGTTCTCAGCCCAAATTACCATCACATGTTTCCATGACTAATCCCATCCCTCACTTCCTTGTGATCCTTCCTTCCTCCAGCAGTGCAGGAAAGGTGGGAGAAGCATTTTCCCACTCCTCAAACTGGGATTGGGAACCTCAGTGCAAGTCCCAGCCTGGTGTGACCTTGGGAAAATCAGAATTTCCAGGGATCACATTTCCTGTGTCACCCCCAACTCACCTCTGCAGCAGCACCAGGATGCTCGGGAGCAGATTCTCATTCTGTGCCCCAAACTTTGCTAAGGCACTGACAGCAGCTGCAGAGAGAACAGGGAGGTGTCAGAGGATCCCAAATTCTGCACTAACAGCCCTGAATTCTCAATTTACACATTTCTCACTTCCACACCATAAACCTTTCAGTGATATGGAGAGACTAAACTATTCCTGTATTTCCACATAGAAATAGTTTTGTGATCAAGGCTCTGAAAATCTCTTCTGAGGGAGTTCTCCACCACACATTTGTTGGAGCTCTGTGGAATATTCCAGCTGTTGGCACTTCTGCCATTTGCAGCAGCTCCTACTCCAGATAAATCTGTTTTCCACACAAGAATCCCGTGGTGACCAGGGCCAGGCTACACTCAGAGGCTCAGCTGAGGGGTTTGAGCTCCCTGCAAACTCTCCAAAATAATTAAATTTCAGCTTGGCAGCAGCTTGGAGAAAATCCCTACCCAGAAAGAAGAGGAAGCACTTTCAGGAAGTACAAACTTATGACAGTGACATTAAACAGGGAAGTCACAGTGTCCCCTCCTTGTGTGTCACACCTTGAATTCCAGCAGGCATTCAGAACCAATCTATGATTTATGTTCTGAAGCAGGAGGTCAAGATGATCTGAGGATAAAAATAACCTCAGGATAAAACCACATCCACAGCTCTGCACAGGGGCTGGGGAGGAATCAGCACTCCTCACACTCCAAACCCAGATTCAGGCTGGGAATTCCAGCAGAGCTCAGCCTGATGCCATTTTGGTTTTGCCTTTTTTTTCTTTGAATCTTTTTTTAAATTTATTTATTCTTTGCAGATATATTTGTAGCTCTATGGTTTATTATATTAGTGGCTAGACTTTTTTTAGTAATTTTCCATGGCCTTTCTCTAAGTAAAAAGAAAAAACAAATTCTAGAAATTCAAGCCTTGGAGAATACAAAATTCCAATGCTATCTTGGTTTTTTTGGGTACCAAGGTTAAGAACAACTCTTTGAAATACATTTTAAGAACAAAACACAAGGAGAAGACTCCAGAAAAAATATTTGACCTGCTGGAAAATTGCATCACCACCTGTCCTCTGTCTTAGGCTGCAATGCAAGATCTAACCAGTTCTGGGATTCACCCACTTCTGCTTTAATTCTGAATATTGTGTTGATAGTTTTGTTAATTTTGGTGGATATATTGAAGTAGATAAGGTATAAATATTATCATTATTATGGTGATAATTAGTGTATATATATATATTTATTTTAATTTTTTATATAGGTGTGAGACTTAGTTTTATATATATAAGTATATATATAAAACTATATTATATATATAATGTATTTTATATATTTATTTATTTAAATAAATTATTTGACTATTTTTCTTTAAAATGGATTCTATCACAAGCTGTTAAAACCAGGTAGAGCAGTGATCCTTATCTCTTCCATGACCCATTGCTCATAACTCATGGGGAATATCCTCTATTAATGGACCAGTTGTTAAAACCAGCTGGGGCAATCATCTTTATCTTTGCCACAGCCCATCCTCCCTCCAGGAGATATCTCCTGTTCATGGCCATGGAGTCCCAGGGCATGACTGATCAAATTCCATCATCCCACTGGGAGATGCTCCAGCCAGGGCAGGAGCCAAGCCTTTCCTACCCAGAGAACAACTGAGATTTTGGACACCAAGGCACCTTCTTTCCACTGCATTCCAGAGGAAAACCAGACCCTTCCACATCATCCCTGGAGCTTCAGAGGAAACTGCACCTTCTCCAGGAGCACTGCTCCAGCTGAACCACATCTACCACTGCAGGAGGATGCAGCCACCATTGAATGGGACTGCTGCTAACACCCTGACTGACTGATGGGTGTCAGCTTGGATTCTGACTCTGGCAGTGTTTGGGATTGTTCTTTGTAATCCTGCATTTCTATTTTAATGTTCCTAGTAAAGAACTGTTATTCCTAATTCCCATCTCTTTGCCTGAGAGCCCCTTCATTTCAAAATGATAATAAATTGGAGGGAGGGGGTTTCCATTCTCCATTTCAAAGAGAGGCTCCTGCCTTCATTGGCAGACAGCTGTCCCTCACACCAGGCCACAGGCCTGGAGCTGCACTCACCAGCCCTGACAGCCTCGTTCTCCAGCACCACCCTGTTGAAGATGAAGCGGATGTACTTGGAGGGGGAAGGGGTCCTGGGCCCCTCCTTGCCCAGCAGGTGCAGGATTTTGGTGGCCAGCACGGTGTGCTCGCAGTCCTCGATGAACTCGCACAGGTGAGCCAAGCCTGACTCTTTGCTCTCGGGGTTCTCCTCGATGATGCTGATGATGCAATCCACAATGGCTCTCTTGTACTCAAAGCCACCCTGGCAAAAGGAAATTAGGAACAGTGAGGTTCTGAAGCAATGCCTGCCTCACACTTCAGTGATTGCTTCCCATGGAGAAAACAATCACGAGGGTAAAAAAAGGATAGGGCATTCCCAGCCCCCGGAGCATCCTCAGCTCCAATGATACCTCAGGATTTTAACTTTTATATTTTTCAAATCTCTTAACTCCATTAGAGTGTTAGTTAACTGTCTTCACATTTTGGTCACACAAAACAATCCCTCTAGGCCTGAAATTCAAGGACATCCCAGTATAAATAAAAGTGACTTGGGGTATATGACTTCATTACCTGAACTTGTAATTGGAGGATTAACCCCTGATATGTAAATGGACCAAATTTATAATTGTCTGAAAAACTTGTGTCTTGGGTGTAGCCTCTGGAAGGCTTCTGGTGTGATGCCTTAAGTTTTAGCTTTTCTATTTTCCACATTCTGCACTGCATTAGTATATAACTCTGAATTTTATACACAGTGTTAGCAAGTTCTCCTCACAGCTCAGTCAGACAAAACAATTCTCTTCCAGTCCTACAACCAAGGACACTGTTACAGCTTTGGGTATAAAAAGTGTAATTTATACACAAAAGTGTAAACATTGAATTGAAGAAAGCAATCTGGGAGGATGGGAGTGCAGAACCTGGAGCTGGAATTGGACAATTAACCCCATATTAAATCTTATAAAAGTGTGAAAACTTGTGACTTGGAGTCCATCCTGGGTGTAGCCATGGCCAGGCTCTTGTACTGCCCAAGGTGTATCCTTTGAAGGCACTTTAATAAATATCCACTTTATTCTCTTAGTTTTGTCTAGCCTCTGTTCCAGGAAACCTCTCAAGGTATCAGGTGTGTACCTTTATTAAATACTCACTTTATTCTCTTGATTTTATCTAGCCTCTGTTGCAGGAAGCAACTCCCAAGTATTTCCCACAGCTCTGACCCACCAGGCTTTGTAATCCCTCAGCCCCATGTCTGTGAACCCACAGATAGAAGAGAGCTTCCCCATCACCAAGCAGTTCCAAATGTGCCCAAAATCCCTCCCCAGAGTGAGTGCCACACGTACATCATCCCTGAGCATGTTGGAGAGGAAGGTCATCATCACACTGTGCTTCCTAGGGTACTTCTGGCACAGGGCACTGATGGCCTGCACCACCACAACCTGCAAAAACACAGAGGGATGTGGCTCATGGGATTATTTCTCTAGGAAAAAAAAAAACAGGTTTCTATCTCAGGTTGTCACCTTGATTAAATTCATGTACAAGGATAAAAATCAGGTGGATACTCAGAGTGGAACAGCTTTGGTTACAAGGGCTCTGCTAAAAAGATTGGATGGAAAATGTTAACTTAAAGGCCTCCCCTCCTCCCTTCCTTCTTCCCAGGCATGATCATGATGCAATTTTAACTTGTCAAGTTCTGTTTTTAAAACTCCTCTGCAATTTCAAACTTGTCTAATACTTGCTTTTCTCATAAAAACAAGGACTTAAGATTACTTTAAGCAGACTGATTTTGCAGAGCTGTGCTCCTCATGGTACAACTGAACCAATTAATTAGTCACTATAAAACTTACAAATTAGGTAAAAGTTTATAATTAACAAGATCACTTAAAATCCTTCTTCCTCTCTAAAAGAACCAGAAATACAGGATATTGCACAGGAGGCAGCAATCCAACAAATGATATTTTTTTCCCTTTCTTGGAGTGGTGGGAGGAAAGCACACAGGATATTTAAGCTGGAAAACACTTTCTGAACTTTACCCTGCCAGACTAAACCACTGAAACATTAACAGGGAAAGCTTCATTAAAAAAAATAACAATCAAGAATGGGAGAAAAACCTGCAGCTGGAAAGAGCAGAGGCCTCCAATGGCACACCTTAAACTCATCTGAGATTTCTGACACGAAGGAGGAGATCTGCTTCATCAGCCTGTCCACACTGCTCTCACTGCCTGTCTTCAGCAGGGTGGTGATGGCCAGGGTGGCAATGCTCCTGTTGGAGTCTGTGATGAGGTTTTCCAGGTCCAGGTTGCAGGCAGTGACTGCAGATGGATGTTTCATGGCTACCTGCAAGGAGTGCAATTCCAAAATTATGTGGGAGCATCTTGCAGATCAAAGCATTGGATGCAGTCAGAACTCAGGGGTTTAGATTGCAGCATTTTAAATGAATTTTAAGTTGTGAGTTTGACAGTCAAAATTTTTGTGCAGTTCTGAAATCAGAATATTTCCTTAATGTGGATTTTGTAATATTAAATATCCATAGATTATCAAACTACAGCTTGTTATATCCCAGTGGTCCAGAAATAAGCAATCACAGCCTGAATGCAGGAAAGATTTCTGTCCCACCAGCAGATCTGGTGTGGAAAAGCCAATTCTCCAGCATGGAATAATTCCAAACAAAGTCATCACTAAGGGCAGCTGCTCTGCTTGAGGTAACACATCACTAGGCACTGTTGGCTGGCTCTGATGTCAGAAAATGAACCTTTTTGGGAGGTTTTGAAGCACTCACTTTATTGAGGGTCCGGACAGCTGCGTAGCGTAGGACAGGTTTGGGAGAACTGCAGAAAAGCTGCAACACTGGGGGGAAAAAAATATCCAAAACAAACAAAAAACAAAGATAAAAAACAAAGATATAAAACAAAGATATAAAACAAAGGTATGGCCTCTTTCAAAGAAAGTGAATAAAGTCTAACAAATCTCCATTCAACTACACACTGCTAAAGATTCATGCAGCTCTATGCATAATTTATCAGGAGTTTCACATAGGTTAGAAAGAAAAACATGGTTTTTATCCCATTACCAAGAATAGGGGATTGGCATGATTGCCTCTACATTCCAGTTCTATATTCCAAGTGGAGGAGAGTTTTCCAGTTTTTGGTGGTTGTTTCATCCCTGGGAATGTCCAAGGCCAGGTTGGAGCACTCCTGGGATAGTGGGAGGTGTCCCTCCCTATGGAACTGGATGATCTTTAAGGTCTCTTCCAACCCAGAATTCCCTCCCATCCCAAATTCCTGGATAAAGACAAGCACCACCTCATGCCACCTCTAAACCATCAGGTAAATGGTTTTATCAAAAACCATTTATCTAAACCTCTGGATGAAAAAGGGAAAAGAGATCTCATCCAAAAGCCCATAAACTTAGGGTTAAAGGGCTTTTAACCCCAAGTTATCTGAAAATTCAGGGTTTGGGAATTCTAATTCTGCTGGCTTTTCTTTAAATTTCTTTATTTCAGCTGTTTCTGGGGTACAAAGGGCTGTGACCAACCTGAGACAGCAGGTGCCAGCTCCCTGGCAGTGCAGTTTGGCAGGTGGATGATGGCAGAGGCAGCCTCATAAATCACCATCTCGTGCTTGTTCCTCAGGCAGCTCTCAATGAAGTCAAACAGGGGACTTTCATGGCTAAAAATACAAAAACCACCAGGATTTTGGGCTAGAAAAACCCACTGAGATCAAGTCCAAGATTTCATGGCTACAATACAGAATTCCAGGATTTTAGGCTGGAAAAACCCCTGGAGACCAAATCCAAGACTTCCATGGCTACAAACACAAAAATCCCAGGATTATAGGCTGGAAAAACACTTCAAGATCAAGTCCAAGACCTTCATGGCTACAAACACAACAATCCCAAGATTTTAGGCTGGAAAAACCCCTGGAGACCAAATCCAAGACTTCCATGGCTACAAACACAAAAATCCCAGGATTATAGGCTGGAAAAACACTTCAAGATCAAATCCAAGACTTTCATGGCTACAAATACAGAATTCCAGGATTTAAGACTGGAAAAAATCTCTTAAGATCAAGTCCAAGACCTTCATGGCTACAAACACAACAATCCCAAGATTTTAGGCTGGAAAAACCCCTTTAGATCAAGTCCAAGATTTCAAAGCTACAAACACAACAATCCCAGGATTTTAGACAGGGAAAACCCTTCAAGATCAAATCCAAGACTTCATGGCTACAAACACAAACAATCCCAGGATTTTAGGCTGGAAAAAATCCTTTAGATCAAGTCCAAGATTTCAAGGCTGCAAACACAACAATACCAGGATTTTGGGCTGGAAAAACCCACTGAGATCAAGTCCAAGACTGTCATGGCTATGAACACAGAATCCCAAGATTTTGGATTGGAAAAACCCCTTAAGATCAAGTCCAAGATTTTCATGGCTACAAACACAACAATCCCAGGATTTTAGACTGGAAAAACTCTTCAAGATCAAATCCAAGACTTTGATGGCTACAAGCACTCCAGTTCTGTCTCTGATTTCCACAATGCTGCTGTTCCCAAACCTTAAAATTAATTGTTGTGATTTAAACCCTGCCTGTTCCTTACCCCTCTTCAGATTCCTTGAGCAGTTTGCTGGCAATCCTGATCAGCATGCAGTAGGCAAATTGGGATTTCAGGCCAGATTTGGTGAATTTATTCAGCATCTTGGAGACAGCCAGGCGGTCGTTTTTCCTAAGGTGGTAGAGCAGCCCCAAAGCATGATACTATGGGATGGGAAACAGAGGGGCAGGCACTGAGTACAGCTGCAAAATCCATATTAAAACATCAAAAAGAAGAGTAATTATTGCTGTTTCCTGGCAGAAATACCTTCTAACCTCAACTGAGCCAAGCTGCAAAAATCTGCAACATTTCCTTGTCCTTTCTGTGCACTCTCAACTATTCCTGAAGATCCAAAGAGCCACAGAGTTAATTTATTTCCTTTTTTTTTTTCCCCCAAAAAAATATAAGTTCAAAGGTTTCAGCTTTGCACAGCCCTGAAATGACAGCTGACCTCACAAAAATCCTTGAGGCCTTTTTGATGGAGTATTTCTAGCTCCTTGCTAAGTTATTTTGGTTTTGTTTTTCCCCTCCATAAAACTGATTTACTGCAAGGCTTCATGAAGCTGTTAAATGGGCAAGAACAAAGCTGATTTTACAGAATCTTTCTGATCATGAGTCTGCAACAGACTGAATAATTCCATATTCTGAACAGAAAAAATAATTTCATTTTCTACAGAGGAAATCTCTGGAATACCCGTGCAAAAAAATTCATCTTGTGGAGATCTTACTGATATTTGGGTTCATTTTTTGCAAATTTTTTGAAAGCCAAGAGATGCTCATTAGGAGACAATGAGAATTTCCCAAGTTTTTTGAGCACTCAGATTGAAATCCCTTCTGCAAGAACCCCTGTGGGACAGGCAGCAGCATCCCAGCTGCCAGAAATTTAGCAGGAAAAAGGGAAGAGAACTCCAGAGCAAGCTCTTAATTAACAATCTTGTGCTGCCATCATGGAAAAATTCATTAATTTTTTGAAACTGTCGAGTTGTTTCTCACAAATCACAATTCTTGGTTTTAAAACACTAAAGAAAAATAAGATTTTTTTTACCAAAGTTTTCTTAAGAACTCCCAGAATGCCACTAAGCCCCCTCTCAGCAATTTTGGGGACAGCCACCCTCAAACACACCTGTACCATGATGTTGTCACTGGAAGCTGCTTCCTGAGCTTCATTAATCCACCTTTTGACCACATCATAGCTGATCTTCATCATGTGCTGCAAAAAAATTGAGGTTGGAGACAAGCTCTTTATCCTACAGCACTATAAACTGTGGATTCCCTTCCATCTCAGTCACTAATTATTCCACTTCTATTCATAAAAATATTAACTAATGAGATTTTCCCAGCTTTTTCTTTCAAAAAAAGGGAGAGGAAATCAGAGTGGATGCCTTCATTTTGTTCTCCTGGTGTCTATTAGCAGAAATAATCCTGAATTGCAGTTTCAGCAGGTGATTTCATGGCCCCTTCCCCAGATAAATTCATGTTTCACACTGCAGAAATTTGAGCATTTTGCACTAGTAATTATTATGATTGATGTATCCAAATGTTAGGAATTTGAGGAGAGAAAGGAAATTCTGCTTTTTCTTATTTTCCAGAGACATCTCTGAGAAAAACCAAAACGGAGTGGACACCTTGCCAGCCTGACAAAACAGCAGATTTACAAAAATCTGCTTTACTTACCAAGGAAGACACTAGAGCAGAGCTGGACACACTGGGGACTTTGTCCACAATGGCCTGTTTCATGTACCTCTCAATGGCCTGGAGCATTGTACCCTGGGGAGGGGAAAACAGGGAAAAAGGGACAGGTGGGTGCTTGAGAGGAAAAGCAGAAAAGCAGCAGAAGGCAAAAATCCATGTGCAAAGGACACTCAGCAAAAATCTGGAGTTAATTCTGCAAGGTGGGGTTTGAGCTGCCTGGTTCTGAAGGGTCAGTGACAAAGTCAGCAGCAGGGAAATCCCAGATGGAAATTGGAGCTTCCAAACATTCCAGCTGCACATTCCCAGTGTTCCTGGAAACTGCACAGGACACTGATCAGAGCAATCCCAGAAGGAAACTGGAGCTCCTAAATTGCACATTCCCAGTGTCCAGCCCCACAGAGCTCCTGGAAATGGCACAGGGCATGGAGCAGAGCAACCCCAGATAAAAATTGGAGCTTCCAGACATTCCAGGTGCACATTCCCAGAGCTCCAGCCCCACAGAGCTGCTGGAAATGGCACAGGGCACTGATCAGAGCAATCCCAGATAGGAACTGGAGCTCCTAAATTGCATATTCCCAGAGCTCCAGCCCCACAGAGACCATGGAAATTGCACAGGGCATCAAGCAGAGCAATCCTAGATAGAAACTGGAGTTTCCAAACATTCCAACTGCACATTCCCAGTGCTCCTGGAAACTGCACAGGACACTGATCAGAGCAATCCCAGATGGAAACTGGAGTTTCCAAACCTTCTAGCTGCACAGTCCCAGTGCTCCAGCCCCACAGAGCTCCTACCAGTACAGAGAGCATCAAGCAGAGCAACCCCAGATAGAAACTGGAGTTTCCAAACATTCCAACTGCACATTCCCAGTGCTCCTGGAAACTGCACAGGATACTGATCAGAGCAATCCCAGATTGAAACTGGAGCTCCCAAACATTCCAAGTGCACATTTCCAGTGCTCCAGCTCCACAGAACTGTTGGAAATAGCACAGGGCATGGAGCAGAACAATCCCAAATAGAAATTGGAGCTCCCAAACATTCCAACTGCACAGTCCCAGTGCTCCAATCCCACAGAGCTCCTGGAAATTGAATAGGACATTGAATGGAGCAATCCCAGATGGAAACTGGAGCTCCTAAATTGCACATTCCCAGTGTCCAGCCCCACAGAGCTGCTGGAAATTGCACAGGGCATCGAGCAGAGCAATCCCAGATAGAAACTGGAGATTCCAAATCTTCCAGCTGCACATTCCCTGGCAACTGCACAGAGTATTGATAAGAGCATTCCCAGGCAGAAACTGGAGATCATAAACGTTCCAGCTACACATTCCCAGAGCTCCCACTCCACAGAGATCATGGAAATTGAATAGGACACTGATCAGAGCAATCCCAGATAGAAACTGGAGCTCCCAAATCTTCCAAGTGCACATTCCCAGCGCTCCAGCTCCATAGAGCTGCTGGAAACTGCACAGGACACTGATCAGAGCAATCCCAGATAGAAACTGGAGCTCCCAAATCTTCCAAGTGCACATTCCCAGTGCTCCAGCTCCACAGAACTGTTGAAAATAGCACAGGGCATGGAGCAGAACAATCCCAGATAGAAACTGGAGCTCCTAAATTGCACATTCCCAGTGCTCCAGCCCCACAGAGCTGCTGGAAATTGCACAGGGCATGCAGCAGCCCTTCACAAAGCTGCAGTTCCACCACTGCTGTAAAATGCAGGCTGCAAGAGAGCAGATTTGGGGTTTTCCCCCACTCACCCCCTGTCCCACAGAGTGACCCCATGTGTACTCACATCAGTGATCCTGCACAGAGCTCGGATGGCAGGGCCTCGATACACATCCTCCTTGCCTGTCATGTCTTTGGTCAAACTGAAACCACCAAAAACATCCTCTTAACACCTCTGCCTTTATGTGACATTCACCTCATTCAGCTGCTGCAGCTCTGGTTAGGAACACCTTTGTAATAATCAGCTTAATTTGAGTTATCAACATCAAAATCTGGGGAAATACAGAGCTAGAAAATGCACATTTTGTATTGCTTTGCCATGGTTTGTTTGGCTTATTCTCCTTCTTGGTGGTGTTGCTTGTCCCACATGGAATTTTCATTTAGAAATAGAGATCAAAGTTCAATTTGGATTATTTTATATATTTCAAAAGCTGTTCAGCAATCCAATAACAGATCAAATTTTTGCTCTTGCAACAGCTGCAAGGTCTATTTTTGTAGTGAAAAAAAAGGAGAGTTCATTTAGGAGAATGAACTGGGCTTTGCTTTGATTTTTTTTAATTGTGAGACAGCAAAGCCACAGCCTAAATTCTGCCAAAGCAAGAATTAAAAAAACCAGAAAAAACAAAGTAACAACAATCTGATAAATTGAATTCTCTCACAGAGTGGCAAGAAAATAACATTTCAGAGAGGGGCATATACAGTGTATCACAGAACTGCTGTATCCTTCTAAAACCTCAACAGTGTAGCAGCTCAAATAAACCCAGGGAGCTGCAGCCCCTTCGCAGAGGCTGATGCCAGGCCCTGGAAGGTGTCCCACCTGCTGGTGACAATGATGACATCCTCAGAGATATTGGCCATCTCTTTGATTGTGAGGTAACACATTCTTCTGAGGGTTTGCTGTGGAAATGTGGTGCAGAAAAAGATGAAAAACCGATGGTAATTAGAAGTTTTAAAAGAGAAATAAAACATAAAAATTAAATATTTCACTTTAAAAGAAGAAAAAGCTTTTAAATAAAATACATTCTTTGCAATTAAAAGTTAACACTTCAAAGTTAACACTTTCTTTTCAAAGTGTAAAACTACATTTGATAAGAGCCAAGCAAATCAAAAGACATTACTATTCTGTAAAATGATAAAAACTAATACAAAAATCCATGCTAATTATCAAAGAAGTGATGCAGCACACTCAGAAATCCCCCAAAATTATCAGTTAAAACCTTTGAAAATAATTTTGTTATTGTAAAAATAATAGAAACACATGTGGAGTGCTGACATTAAGTCTTTGAAAACAATTAACTTTATATTGTAAAAAATTCTCTACTTTGTAAAATGTGAGTATGAGAAACATTCTAAATCCTCTGTATTTCCAAAAATGTTATTACAACTTTGAACAGCTACCCCTTCCTTGGGGAAATCTCTAACAAGCAAATCTTTTTAATTAAAATTAATGAGCCCCATCACATGAAACACACTCAGAGTCTGCAGAAGAGATCACAGAAGGATTTTACATTCTGCTGAGCCCAAAGCTGAATTCCCAAATTCAATTCCCAAACCATTCTATGATTTTTAGGGCATTTGCCTCAATGCTGATCCATGTTCTAAGCAACAGCAGCCTTTGATCTGCAAGCAATTTTAAAATTCTATTTTGAATTAAGCAGATGGTGATTTACAAGGGGAAGCAACAACCATCAAGTGATTTGTAAATTAAGGCTTTGTCATTATTCCCACTTTTACAGCTTTAATTAACTCAGAACCCACCTCCACCCCCAGCCCAACCCACAGAATAACCACATATTATTCAGCCCTTTATTTCCAAAGCAAGAATTGCCTCCAGAGCTCCTCCTGTGCACTGTTTGCCTTCCACATCCCAAAATCCAAGGGTTTGGCAGCTCCTGCAAGCAGCAGGGAGAGGTAAAGCACCAGCTCCTTACATCATTAGACTGAAACAATCTGGTCATGGCAAAAAAAGCTTCTGTGGCTTCTGTGGTTCCAAAATGTTCACCCTGGAATGAGTAGAGAGAAAAACCAGGAATTATCCAGCTCCTTTTTCTAATGCCCACCCACACATCAGGAATCTAGATTTTTTCTTCTGTAAGAAACCATATTTTCCTCCTTTCCTTCCCAGGCAATCCACAATTACCCCCACTCTAAATGCCCTCCATAAGGATGGAATTTTCCCAAGGAATTTTCCCTTTTTATTCCAAAAAAGGATTCATTCTGGATGGAGAGAAATCCTAAAAAGTTACCTGGTTCAGCAGGTACAGGATCTTGGTAAGGATGTGAAGGCATCTTCGTGGGTTTATTGGGGTCTCATTGAAGAGCCGTGCCTGGAAATCAAACAGAAATTCTGCTTGAGTATATCCCCAAGAAGAATTAATTCTCTTTCAACAATAAAATTAAATTAATCTGTTTCCAGCCAAGCAGCTTGTAATTTTTATTTGTATTAAATATGTGTCTCAGAGAATGTGTTCCTGCATCTTTAGTTTGCAGCCATCTGAAAAAAAGCACAATTTGCCATCTGGAACTGGCAAAAATGCCTCAAAATAAAATATTTTTTTCCTTCAGGAAGAGCCCCCTGAGATGCCACATGTCCATATGGAAGGCAGGAGCCACATGTCATCTAATTACCCTAAAAAACCCTTCATTAACTGTAGATTAAAATAATTTATTTACACTCTGTGATTTTCATCCACATTTCCCCATAATGGCTCTGCAACACTTTCTGAAGGAAAAATTAATTAATTAAACAGCATTACCCTGTGATTATTCCTACCTCCTGAAGCACAGCACTCTTCTCCAGATGCTGGAAAGGATTGGAGCCACTACCTGAGGAAAGAGAGATCTCTCAGCTGAGGAACTCCTCCCACACCCCAAAAGGTCTGAACATGCAGGAACGGCCCCAAAATTGCACCAAACCACCTCAAAACAGTGACATTCCTCTTTGAATAACTGCTGGTGGCCATCAACAGGCTTTGAAACCACTTTAAGTTGTATATTCAGAGTTATAAAAAGAATAAAGGTAAAAAAAAAAAAAGGAAGAAGAAAATAGTTTGATATTTAATTTGTCTTTACATAAAACTATTTCCTTTTTCTGCTTCCCTAATCCACTTATTTTTAAACCTTCAAGCACTGAAGGCATCAGCACAAGAGTTAATCAGGATGTGGAACAGAACTGAAAACTTTTCAGACACACAAATCCCTCCCCAGCCTCACTTCTGCCCCTGATCCTCTCCTCCCAGGCAAGAATTCCTCATTCCCAGTTCATTCATTCCTCAGCTCTCACACCTTAAGCAGAAAGAAACTGAAAATGAGACAAACTCAACCCTAGCTGGGCACATTTGGAGCTCAGAGGAGCAGCACAGAAAATTCCAGTATTGTAGGGAACATGGATTTAACTTCCAGACTTTTGGAAGAGATTTTCCAGGGATAACTCCCATTATCCCAGGTTGATCCAAGCCTCATCCAACCTGGCCTTGGACATTTCCAGGGATCCAGGAGCAGCTCCAGCTTCTCTGGACACCAAGATTTTACCCTCCTTGGGTGCTGCTGGGCACAGAGAGATGGGGCCAGAGGTTGCCTAAATTCCCTGCTGGGAATTCCAGATGTGCAGGCAGAGGTGTGGAAAGACTTCTCTGAAATTTTATTTTCTGTACATATATCATCACACCGTTCAGGTGGTGATATAAATAGAAATACACGTAATCAATTCTCTTTTTTTTTGAGGGATGAAACATCAGCACTGAGCGGAGATGGGGATAAAATTCTGTCTAAAAATCAAACATAGCCCAGTTCCTTTGGATTTGTCATCATAAAGGGGAAATATTTTGGCATTCAGTCTTTACAGCTGAAGCACAAATTCCCCACGAGCTGTGAGAGATGAGAGACCGCAGATCCAAGGAATGGCTTGGGCTGGAAGGAGATTTAAGGATCATTTTATCACCTTAAACTATCTCAGCTTTGCTCTAAAGTGGCCTTGAACACTTTTAGGTCTGCAGAAGCCAGAGTTTCTCTGGGAATTCCATCCCAGCCCCTCCTCACCTCAGCCTCCCCTCATGATCCCCTCAGCATCTGTCACCTCAGCATCCCCTCAGCCCCCTCACCGCCACCCCGCGTTCACCTCAGCGCCCCCTCACCTCAAACCCCGCTGCCACCTCAGCCCCCTCCTCTCCCCAGAACCCTTCCCCTCACCCCCAGCCCCTCCCGTACCGGACTCCTCGTCCTTTTTATCGAACTTCTTGATCATGGCGGCCCCGCTCCCGCTCGCTGCGAGCGCCGCCGCCTCAGCCGCCCCGCCGGAAGCCCCGCCCCCGTCCCGCTTTCCGCCCTCTGATTGGGCCGCGGAGCTGTCAATCAACCCCAGCACCTTCCGCCTCGCTGAGGGAGGGCGGCTCTTAAAGGAGCCGCGTCGTTATTTTGTGAGGGGAGCGAAGCTCCGCTGGCGGGCAGGGGAAAATAAATAGATAAATAATCTATCCGAGTTTCTGGAGAAGAAATGGGAACTCTCATGGAGCTCACATGGAATTTATGTGGGATTCACGTGATAATCTCACCCTCTGAGGTCTTTGGCAAAACTGAAGTCACAAGTAGCTTCTATGTAACTTATGTAACTCATATTTAACTCCCCTGGCAGACCAAACACCTTGGCAAAAAACCAAATTATTTCCCATGTAACTCACATGTTAACAAGTTAACTTTCACGTAACTCTCCAGAGAAAAAAATACTTGAATCCACTGGCAAATAAAGATTCCCATTAATCTCCAATGTAACTCATGTGTAACTTGTAAGTACAAGTAACTTCCATGTAACTCATGTGTAACCCACACATAACTCCCATGTAAATCTCATAACACACAAACCACTGAGCCTTTTGGAAAAAACGAAATTAAATCCCATGTAACTCATATTTTAACAAGGTAACTTTAACATAACTCTCCAGACAAAACAATCATTTGAACCCAATGGCAAATAAGGATTCCCATTAATCTCCCAAGTAACTCATGTGCAACTTGTAACTCAAAAGTAACTCTCATGTAACTCTCCAGGCAAAACAACCATTTAAATCCATTAAATTTAAAAAAAAAAAAAAAAGGATTTTAAAAAAAGACAAAAAAAAGGGTTCTCATTAATCTCCCAAGTAAACCCCACATGTAAATCCCAAGTAACTCCCAAGTAATTCCCATGTAATTCATGTATAACTTGGAAGGAACTCACAAGTAACTCTCATGTAACTCTCCAGACAAAAAAAACATTTAAATCCATTAAATTTTAAAAAATTATTTTAAAAAGGCAAAACAAAAAGGATTCCCATTAATCTCCCAAGTAACTCCCAAGTAATTCCCATGTAACTCATGTGTAACCCACACATAACTCCCATGTAAATCTCATAACACACCAACCATTGAGCACCTTGGCAAAAAAACCAAATTAATTCCCATGTAACTCACATGTTAACAAGTTAACAGAGTTAACTTTCACTTAATTATTCCATACATAACAATCATTTGAACCCAATGGCAAATAAAGATTCCCATTAATCTCCCATGTAACTTATGAGCAACTTGCAAGTAACTCAAAAGTAACTCTCCAGACAAAACAACCATTTAAACTCATTAAATTTTAAAAAAAGGGTTTTAAAAAAGAAAAAAAAAAAAAAAAAGGAGGGATTCTTATTAATCTCCCAAGTAACCTCCACATGTAAATCCCAAGTAACTCCCAAATAATTCATGTATAACTTGGAAGGAAAAACTAACAAGCAACTCTCATGTAACTCCCCAGACAAAACAACAATTAAAACCCATTATATTTTAAAAAAAGGATTTAAAAAAGGCAAAAAACCCCCCACAAACAAAACAAAACAAACAAAAAAATGGATTCCCATTAATGTCTCAAGTAATGCCTGTGTCACTTGTGTAATTCTCAGAACACACCGAGCATTTGAACCCCTTGGCAAAACCAAAAAAAAAAAAAAAAAACCTGCCAGGGAAGTTTTAGGTTGGATATTGGGAAAATTCCTTCCTGGAAAGGTTTGTCCAGGATTCCCCATTCCCAGAGGGATTGAACACCCTGTGGATGTGGCACTTGTCAACATGGGAATGTAAATGAATAAATTTTCCCTAAATATGAGGAATTGGGACCAAGGGAGATGCTGAGTGGAACAACTTTGTGGATCTGGAATGCCAATCCATGGGAGCAGGTTGGGACTGCTGGAATTCTGCTCCTCACCCTGCAAGGAAAATCATTCCATGCCTTGCACCTCTGTGAATAAAACCAAAATATTTCCTTGGGGAATGTGGTGATCCAAAATCCAGCAGCAGTGACCTGGGAGAGGCTGCAGCACAAAGCCACCACCACATTTTTAAAGGATTTTCTTCCCAAAGCTGGATTTTCCACGGTATTTTAGGCACCTGATGATGAAAAATTGTTTAATTCCATCCCATTTTCCCAAATTCTCCTGCTTTTAATCCATGATCCAGGGATTTGCAAAAACTCCTGGGGTAATTAAATTTTTAAACTTAATCCTGTTTCTTTGCTGTGCTGCTGAGCCAGGTTTAAGAGCACAGACAATAATTTTGGGCAGGACACCAAGAGCAGAGTGACCTTTCCTGCTCCAGTGGGAACACATCCAACTCCTGACACAATTCCCTTTTCCTGAATAATTAGGAAATAAATTAAGATAAACTCATTGGTTTCCAGTGAAGTTATGAATGAGTTCATTCAGTGCCTTCCCGCCTCAAACTGAGGGGGGAAAAAAAAAAAAAATCAACCTCAAAATGTCACAGGATTATTTCAAATTTCTGCTTTCCCTTCAGCATTTTTGGAGTCTCCAGTCCAGAAAATCATTTCTCATTCCATTGGGAAAGTGGGAAAGAGGTTTGGAGATGCTGCAAGGATCTCAAATGGGATTTTGTGGAATGCCCTGAGGGATTTAAGAACACAGCAAAAAGCTGCAACACTTTTCCCTTGTTTTTCCAAAACATGAGTGACAGGGAAATTCAGAGCAAACTGGGTTTTTTTTTTTCCAATGGAAAACTGAAATTGATTTATCCCAATTCCCTGATATCACCCTTGTTTCTATGGAATTGTGGATTTGTGCCTTCTGAGGGGAAAAATTCCAGTGGTTTTTGCTTGGAACAGAGGGAAAGGAAAAGGTTTTGTCTTACTCCCCTAAACACCAAGAAATTTCTGAAACAAGGGGGAACAGGATGGGTTTATTTCCTAAAATAAAATGTGCCATATAACATATAAAGTATAAAATAAAATTTAAAAAATCATTATATTACACATTATATAACATTAATATTATATTTTGCATATATTTTACATAATAAACTCAATTATATATTATTTTATATAATTGTACATATTATATATAACACTGTTGCATCATTATAATATATAATATATATTATACATTACAACATATTACATACTATTATGTTTATTCTATTGCTTATATTCTAAATTATTTTATTATTTATATAATTGTTTTATTCTAAGGTATTATATACTAAATTTAGCATATATTATGTAGTATGTATAACATTAGATATATTATAAAGTGCAATATATAATATAATAAAATATATTTAATAGGCTGCATATTATAGATTATTTTAATTCATACAGTTATATAAGAAATGTTATATGATTTATATACAGCATTATATAATATTAATTATATATATATATTAATTACTCTCTCCAGTAATTTTACTAAACCCTGGGGGCAACTTTTTGTCTCATGTTTATCCCCTGAATCCTCTGCTGAAGAACTTTTAATGACAAGTTATTCTTTTATTATTTTAATTACTCTCTCCAAATTCCTAGGGGAATATTTGGCTTTTTACAAATTTTTCTTTAAGCTTATATCCAAGATTCCTAAGTCTTCATAATTCACAGCTGTTGACAGCAGAGCCAAAGTGAAATTTGACAATTATTAACTTCAAAAATCAACTTAACAAAAGTAGGAGTTTCCCCACCTGGCTGGAATTTTTTATAGAAAGGAAAAAGAAACAAACCTCATGTGCTGGACTTTTATTTATTCCTAGAAAGTGAGGGTGGAGAGATCCATGCAAAACTTCCTTCTCACCCTCAGAGAATACAAAAATGAGGGAGCAGAGTTCATTTTGTTTCAGACAAACCCTCTGGGAATGTGATTTGAAAAGGGGAATTCCAGCTGGAATTTTCACAACCTCACGTTTTGTCACTGCTCTTCCCTCCTGGAACATCATCAAATAATTGAACTGCACTCAAGAAAAACTTGTGAGCAAAACCTGCTCGTTGTTTTTGGGAAAAGGCTGATTCTCACAAACCGAGATTCTCACAAAAAGCTGGTTCTGAGCTTCACATCCAAGAACTGAAAGTCCCCAAATCAGCAGTTGAGACCTAAAGAAACCTCTGTGGCCAAAAACTCCCGGGTGCTTTCAGAGGTGCTTCCCCCTCCCACAAAAAATGGGCTGAAGCTCCAAAAAAAGAGCTGAAGCTCCAAAAAATTTTCCCCTGGAGATCCCCTGAGCTGAGCACAGCCCCCCGTGCTGCTCCTCAGCTCGAAGGTCACACTTCCAGCAAAGAAATTTCCCTTGGAAAATCCTGGAAAAGATGGAATTTCTACAGCCTGAGGCCATAAATGCAGCAGTGGCTCGTTCCTGCACCAGGTTGTTCTGTTGGGCAGCAAAGAACAACAATTCTTACCAATTCTGCCAAATTCCAGCCAAAATAGGATATTTTTACCTGGAAAATTGTAGCAAGTGTTACAAGTGACGTGTTTTAGTTTTTATGAGAGAATGACCTTGACTACAATGTTTAACACTGGATCTCCTCCTCCTTCTTCCTTTTCTTCTCCTTTTTCTTCTCCTTTTTCTTCCTTTTCTTCTCCTTTTTCTTCCTTTTCTTCTCCTCCTCCCTCTCCTCCCTTTTCTTCTCCTTTTTCTTCCTTTTCTTCTCCTCCTCCCTCTCCTCCCTTTTCTTCCTTTTCTTCTCCTCCTCCCTTTCCTCATCCCCCTTCTCCTTCTCCCATCACAGAGGCTCCAAATTTTCTTCATTCCCATAACACAAAATGTTACCACTGGATTTTTCCCCCCCCTTTCTCCATTCCTCTTAATTTCCAGGCAATATTTTGACTTTTCCAGGTGTCAGCACTGCTTTTGGACAGAATCTGCTTCTTGCTGGATTAGTAATAGGTGATTATAATGAAAGTAATTAACTTGATAGAAAATCATCCCAGGCTGCCAACCTGAGTTTTACAAATTGTTTCTTGGAGCCATTTTTACTCAGCACCTAATTTATGGAATTAGCAGGGATAAAGCACAGTCCCAAATACTCCTGGGAAGATCAACTCACATCCTGAGCTGGTTTTATGTACTCAGTGCAGGAACCTGGGAGAGCTGATAAGAAATGAAGTCATTCCTGGTTAAATCCTCAAAGGAAAACAAAAGCTGAGTAATTATTGGAGTTTGGACTGTTGTGCTCCTTCAGGCAGAGTTTTGGTTTCTGTTTGCTGGAAAATGAATGCACAAGGATGTTTTTGTCCTGGAAGGAGGTGGATCCTCATCCCCAGTGCCAGTGCCTTTGGACACTGAACTGATCTCTAGTCCTGACTTAAAATCCAGCTTTTCTTACCCAAAAAATCTCCAGTTCAAGAGATTTTCATGAGCTACATCCAAGGAGAAACCCAGAACTTCTCAACCACTTGCACTTATGGTGGTGTTCCCCCTTCCTTGGAGCTGCTCTGAAGCCTCAGGAATTCCCACCTGGATGGTGAAATGTCCCTTGACCAAACCAGGAACTTGTGCATGGAAAAAGTGACAGAAATTATCCATATCAAGAGCCTCAGATGTTTGAGCAAGGTGAGGAACAAGGAATCCCTTGTTCCATTAAGATCTTGGAATAAAAGTGCCTGGAATCAGCCCAGGTGGAAAAGTGCCACTGTTAGTAGAGCTCTGAATAAAAACCCTCCAGTAATTCCCAGTTCAAATTGTGGCCAGGGTGCAAACTTCCTAATGACTTCTGGGAAATCATGGCGTCAGAGAAGGACTTGGAAATTATCTAATGGATCCCCCAGTGTCACCCCTGCCATGGCAGGGACACCTCCCACTGTCCCAGCTGCTCCCAGCCCAGTGTCCACCCTGGCCTTGGGCATTCCAGGGATTCTCTGCCAATTCCAGCCCAGCCAGCAATTCCTAATTCCCAAATCTCCCCTTTCCCCATTCCCTGTGTCCTGTCCCTCCATCCCTTGTCCCCAGTCCCTCTCCAGCTCTCCTGCAGTCCCTCCAGGCCCTGCAATGTGCTGGAAGCTCTCCCTGCATCCTTCCCTTCTCCAGGCTGCCAATTCCCAGCTCTCCACAGCCTCACACTGGATCCATCTCCTCTCCAAGGGATTGATGGATCCAGGGCCTTCACTTGCAATCTCAGGGAACCATCAAGGCTCTCCCTTCCCTTTTCCTCTCTTTTCCATCCCCACTGGCCATCAAAATCCCTCTGGATGGATTCTGAGTGTCCTGAATCCCAGAATCCTGGGCTGCCCTGGCTGGGAAGGGAGCTCAGAGCTCATGGCAGGGACACCTCCCACATCCCAGGTTGCTCCAATCCTTCCTGGGCCATTGCAGGGATCCAGGGATTCTCTGGCAATTCCAGCCCAGCCAGGAATTCCTAATTCCCAAATCTTCCCTTTCCCAATTCTCTGTGTCCTGTCTCCCCAGGCCTTGTCCCCAGTCCCTCTCCAGCTCTTCTGGAGCCCCTTCAGGCCCTGGCAGGGCTCTGAGCTCTCCATGGATCCTTCCCTTCTCCAGGTGAGCACCCCCAGCTCTGCCAGCCTGGATCCCTGGGAGCTGAGGGGCCCCAGCCCTGGAGCAGCTCCATGGATTCCTCTGGACTCTCCAGCAGCTCCAGGTGCTGCTGCTGTGTCCCCAGGGCTGGGGCAGCTCTGCAGGTGGGATCTCACCTAAGGGAACACAGGTTCAGAATTCCCCTGCCCTGCTGACCACACTGGGGGATCAGCCCGGGGTTGGGGGGGTTCCAGCCTCACCCTCCAGCACCCCAAATCCTTCTCAAGGGCTGTTCCCCAGCCTGGACCAATCCCTCCCCCAGATGTAAGTGCTGTATGAATGGATTTAAATCCCCTCCAGCAAATATAGGATGAATGTTTCCACCTGAGATCTGTAATTAAAAGGGTTGTAATTGGAGCCAACCCTATCCAAGTAAATGTTGTTAGTCAATGATTAAGTGCTGCTAAAATTTTTTGTGCTCTCAGCCTTTTGCTCCCTCTCCAAATGAGCCTGTCAGGGAAAATTCCCTGTCTGACCATCCTCAAGCTACCCTGGAACTCACACTTCCTGAGCTGGGAATGAATCTCCTTCCCAGCTCCACCCCACACTCACAGGGTCACACCAGGTCTCTCCAATGTCTCAATCCTTAAAAGAATTTAATCTCAGTGTGATAATTAAACAATAAAGTAACAGCTTGAGCTGGTGCCTCTCAGGAGACAAAGACACACAGGATTTTCACACCCTCATGGAAAATCTGGATTCCTCAGCTCATGCCATGGCTCTGAGTATCCCTGTCCCTTTGCTGCTCAGTCCTCTTGTCACCACCCAGAGCTACACCAGCACTGAGTATTCCTCAACAGCCAGCCATTCCCCAGCTCTGACTTTTCATGGAAAACTCAAGGATTTTCACGGAAAAGTGCTGCAAATGTGCCATTCTCAGGGATCCTCCAGTCTGACCTGTTAAACTCTCACCCACTTGTGCTTATCTTCTGCAAGATTAGCAGCTGCAGAGCTCATTTGCATCAGCAGCACCAAAATCCTCACCTGCAAATTCAGGACACGATTGGATTTTTTATAGCATTTGAAGGAATTCATGACAAGAAAGGCAAAGTCTTCCCAGCCTGAATTTTATTTACCAAAACCTGAGATTTTGCATAAAATCACTCAGCTCTTGCATGAACTGCTGTGAACCCTGCCCTGCTGATTGTTTTTCATAACTCTCATCATGAAGGATCCCAGCCCATCCAGAGTACAAGCCCAGCTGTCACCAGGGAATCTGGGACAGCCCTGAGCTGGAGTGGAGCTCCTGCAGCATTTTCACCTGCAATGTTTCTGTGCATCTCCTGGCTCTCCAGGCTCACAAATACATTTAGCTGGGTCCAGTGTTTGTCACTTCTGCTTCAGGGAGGGTTAATTGAGGTTAATTCTCTTTCCAGGATGAGAGAGGGAGAATTTATTCACCTCTCATGCAGCTTTGGTAATTGGCCATGAAATGTTATCCAAGTAATCCTTTGCTTTCACTTTTCTAGGCATGAGAAGCTGTTTGCTGATGGTCACTGCCAAAATAAAACCATGTGAAAATAAACAGAGACTACAAGCAAGGAGCTGAGTTGAAGATGATTTGTTGTGAGCAGGATCTGTGGCATCTGAGTCCTGGAAATGTTTTGGGATGGAGCCTGACCACAGGACCTCTGCAGATCTTAGATCATAGCTTGCTTTCCAGTTTTGAGGTTTGTGTGGGGACCTGAATGTTCCAGCTCCAGCACTGGGATTCCTGCACCCCCAGCACATGGAATTCCCCCAGATCCATGGCCAGGCGGAGAAGGGAGGAGCTGAATCCACCCAGGACACCACGATTCCCACAAATACCACATTCCCCCGGGCAGGATTGCATCCCTTCCCAAGATATTGCATCCTAAGAGTACCACCACCCTCCTGGGTGTTTCATGGCCCCCGATATCCCCCCCTCCCTCAGGCACTGCTTTCTCCAGGGGTATCTCATCCTCTCTCCCCCACCGCTGGTATCACAAACCCAAATATTTCACCCTTTCCCCCTCAGGGGATCTCACATCTCCCCACTCCCGGGGAGAATCTCGTCCCTCTTTAGGTACCAAATTCCACACCCTCCCCCCTCCCTCAGGCTTTATATTCCCGTTTATTCCATCCCTTCAGCTATTGCATCCCACCCGGTATTGCACCCCCACCCTCCCGGTATTCCATGTTCCAGATATCTCACCCCCCCGGGCATCTCGTCAGATCCCCGGACAATGAATCCCCCTCATCCCCTCGTATTTCATCCCTTTCCGGGTATTGAGTCCCCGAATTCCCCTCGGGTACAGAATCTCCCCGGCACTGCCACCCTCGCTTGCCCCTCCTGGACACCGAATTCCCTCGGGTACCGAATCCCCCCGGCACTGCCACCCGCTCTTCCCCCTCCTGGACACCGAATTTTCCCCGGACACGGAATTCCCTCGGGTACCGAACCACCCCTTGTACTGCCACCTTCTCTTGCCCCTCCTGGACACCGAATTCCCCTCGGGTACCGAATCCCCCCCGCCACTGCCACCCCCTCTCGCCCCTCCCGGACCCCGCATCCGCTCGCTGTCCCTGGCTCCCCATCCCGCCAGGGCGGCGCGTCCGTGCCGGTGGCCCCGGCTCGAAAGCGAAAGTGAAAACATCTCGAGCCACACCGGGACAGCGACAGCGGCAGGGAATCGCCACGGATCTGCCGCCGGAGCCCGGAGCTGGCCCCGGGCCGCTCCCATGGCGGGGACGCTGCTGCTGCTGCCGCTGCTCTGCGCTACCATCGCTCTCCTGCTGCTCCGCGCCGCCGCCGACACCGGTAAGCGGGGCTGTCCCGGGCTCGCCACCGGCTTCTGCGAGCCCTCTCCGGGGAGTTCACACCCTCCCCGAGATCTCTACACCCTCCCCGGGGTGCCCACACCATCCTCGGGGCGCCCACACCCTCCCCGGGGTGTCCCCACACCCTCCCCGGCGTGCCCCCTCTGTCCTCACCCCGCTTCCCGGGATGCCCGCGGCGCTTCCCGAGATCCCCCCTCCTCTTCCTGGATTACCCCCGCCCCTCCCGGGGTGCCCATGCTCTCCCCGAGATGCCCGCTCCGTCCCGAAGCTGCTGGCTCTTTTTGTCCCGGGATACTGTTGTTGTTCCCCGGGATGCCGCTGCTACTTCCCGGGATACCCGCTCTGCTTCCTGACGAGCCAGCTCCGCTCCCAGGTGAGCCCGCTGGACTTCCGGAGGGAATGACGCCACTCCCCGAGGTTTCCAAGCTCTCACTGGGGTGCCCGCGCCATCCCTAAAATGTCCCCAAGGTGCTCGCTCCGCTCCCCGGGTGCCCATCCCCGGGATGCCTGCCCTGTTCCTGGGATGCCCACTACTCCTCCTGGGCTACCCACGCTATTCCCTGGGCTACCCAAACTCCCGCGCTGCTCCTGGGTTGCCCAGCTGTCCCTGAGGTGGCCATGCCATCTCCAAGGTGTTTGCTCTGGTCCCTAAGATGCTTTCTCTGCTTCCTTGGATACTTGCTCTGCTCCTTGGGATGCCCATGTTACTGCCTAGGGTACCCAGTCCCCCACTAGAGGTGCCCAGGCTGTTTCCCAGGAAGTCCATGCCATCCCTGGGGTGCCCATGTCATCTCTGAGGTGCCCAGGCTGCTCCCCAGGGAATCCATGCCATCCCTGGGGTGCCCACTCTGCTTCCCTGGGATGCCCATGTTACTGCCTGGGGCACCCAGTTCCCCACTAGAGGTGCCCAGGCTGCTTCCCAGAGTGTCCATGCCATCCCTGGGGTGCCCATGTTGCTCCCTGGGACATCCACTCCACTTCTCTGGGTTCCCAGGCTACTGCCTGGGGTACCCAAGCCCCCACTAGAGGTTCCCAGGCAGCTCTCCAGGATGTCCATGCCATCCCTGGGGTGTCCATGCCATCTCTGAGGTGCCCAGGCTGCTCCCTGAGATGTTCACTCCACTTTCCAGGGTTCTCAAGCTACTCCCTGGGGTGCCCAAGCTCTCACTCAGGGTATCCTTGCTGCCCCCTGGGGTGCCCACGTTGCTCCCCAAAGTGTCCATGCCATCCCTTATGTGCCCACTCTGTTCTCTGCATTCCCAAACCCTCCCTGGGTGCCCCCTCAGAGTGCCCTGTGCTCCCTGGGTACTCACCTCACTCCTGGCATTCCCACACCACTCCTCACAGTGCCCAGGGAGGCTGGGGGTGGATTTTAGGCTCTGTGGGGTGGATCCATGGAACTGCATCACTGTGGGATTTCAGCTGGATGTGCTCTGTGGGTGTTCCATGCACTGGGAGTCATCCATGGCAGCTGAGCCTGGAATGTTGCATCATTGTCTTGCCTCTCCAGAAGTTCAAAATCCTGGAACAACTGGATCATGGCAGTTCAAAAAAATAAACAAACCACTTTCAAAGTCACTAAGCCTAGCAATTAACTCAGCACTGCCAATGCCACCACTGACCTCCCCAGGACTTGAAATCCCTCCAGGAATGGGGAGTTCAATCCTGCTGCTCAATTTCATGTTCCCATGTCCCCACAGATTTTTCTAAACGAGGATAAATAATTTAGGAGACCCTGCTGTTATTTTGGGAGTTTTTTCTCTGTAGAAAGAGGGTTTTTTCTCTGAAGTGTCCTAACTTGGAGACCTCTGCCTTGGATGTGCTCAGGCCAAGCTCTTGGATTGGGGCAATTCCACTGTGACAATGGTGGAGAATCTCTGATTTGAGAACTTCCAGAGCAGAAATTCCATCATGAAATCCCTTGCCTGAGCTTATCTCAGCAGGGTGATGCTGGCAGTGTCTTGTTCTCAAGTTTCTGCTGCTGAAATCACATCCTGAGTCACCCTGCAGCACCCACAACTTCTAGAATTGGAATTGTTCAGGTTGGAAAAGCTCACTGAGGTCAGAGAGTCCAACCATTCCCAGCAGTGCCAAAGCCACCACTGTGTCCTGGCTTAGGGCAAATTTGGGAGCAATCTTCCAAAGGAATCCCTCTAGGAAACAGATTCAAACATCCCCTCCCCCTGCTGACTGGGGAAAAGATTTCCTTGGAGAAAAGTGGAAAAAACCCCATTTATTTAACAATCAAAGTATTCACAAGCATAAACAAAAAAAAGAAAAATATTAAACAATAAAACCTCTTGCTGCTCTGAAGAGATGGCAAATTCAGAAAAATCCTTTTTGTGGGGTGTAGCTGGGCTCAGTCTCTTATCAGTCCCTCCCATGCTGGAAAATGAATGCCCAGGCTCTGCTGGCTGTGAACTCTTGACATTTTTTTGGGTTTTCAACACCAGACAGACCAACCAGTTCCAAGAAAAATAAAAGTCACTGTTGGTAAACTTCTCTGCCTCAGCTACAAAGTTAAAAGCAAAGGAGAGTTCCCTTTTTGGGAAAAGCTTTGAGAAAAATCTCATCACAGCTCAAATATTGGAAATACCCCTGGATTCATCCTCACACTGGAAGCAGCAAGACTGTTAGGAAATGTTCAATTCACTGAAAATGTGGGAATTGTGAAGGATTGTGTGAAATAATGCTTGAAGGGAACACAGAGTTTTGGTGCCTGCTCTTCTCCAAGCTCCTGTGTGCCCCTGAACTCCTAGAAAATGAATTTATCCCTATTTATAAAGGGATGAAGGGAATGGCATCATCATTTACAGGACTGTAAAATTATCCTGGGTGACAAAAATAAGCCAGAAGAAGCCATGTGCTGGGAAGCCATGAGCCCTGAGTTCAGGAATGAGCTAAAAATAGCCTTCCTTGAAGTCAACCCCCACTGCCCACCCATCCCAGACCTCCAAACAACATTCCAGGCAGCAGTGCTGCACCAGGATCATTGTTTGGGGCAAAACCCGTGGGTTTAGGGGCTGTTAGAGAAAATGAACAATATTTATTTCTTCTAGTTCACTTGATGCATAATGTGGGATGTGCTGCTGCATCCCATCCTCTCCTGCTTTCCATCCCTGGAAATCCCTGTTTTCCATATTTTTGAGTTAAAGCATGGTAGTTTTATTAATCTGTGTGATTTTGGCATTCCTGAATGATTTTTCCTGCATCCAGATTTGTGAGATTCTTTTTTTCACCACTTGTTTTGTTTTGGGTTTTTTTTTTTTTTTTTTGTTTATGGCTTTTAAATTTTGTGCAGGAAATCCCCACCTCTCTGGGCCTTTTCTTGATAGTTTTTTTAAGGAGAACAGCCAAGTTTTTCCTGGTGTGGGTTCTCCAGTGTCCAGCTGTGGTTTTTTTTGGACATGGGATGACATCACATAGATCATCCTGGCCGTGCTCCATGTTCTGCTTCCCAACCTGCAGAAATGAGCTCATCCTCCAAAATCACTGCTTGGAATCACTGGTGCAGAAAGACCAAAAAATCCAACTAAAAAATCCATGAAAATGCAAAATCCATGGATATTTGGCACATTTCAAGCTGGATGTTTAATCCCAGCAGGATGCAGATGGAAAGAAAGCAGCTGGAGGTGTTTTCCTGGCAGCTCCTTTGGGAGGTTGGCCAAGGATGGGATGAGTCTTTGACCATCTGGGATGATCCATCCATGAGAAATTCCAGCTCATTGCTGTGGGATGGAAGCCTAAATCCTGCATCTCCAGCTGATTGCTCCTCTTTTCCCTCTTGGAATGTTCTGTCCCATCAAACAAGCTGAAATCCATGGATGGCACAAAACACCATCATGATCCCAGAGAGTGGCACTGCTGGGATCTTGTTTGAACAACTTGGGTGTTTTTTGGAAGGGGAGATTCCAACCAACTGGAAAAAAAACCCTCTTTGGAAGGATTGGGATGAGGAAAGCAGGTTTAAAAGCTGCAGAGCTCACAGATCCCTGTTTTTTCCTGGATATTTCTGGTGTTTCTGGCTGGATTTCCTGCTGTGCTCCCTTGGGACGAGCAGCAGGAATTGGCACCAGGAGGTTTTTCATTCACTGAAGGCACAATTCCAGCTCTGCTGAGTTGTGAGGCTGTTATGAAACATCCCCAGTGGATGTTTCCTTGAATCCTGGTTCCAGCAGGAGCTGCTTATTCCAGGAATTTTACCCAAATCTTGAGAGGAGACAAAGAGCTGCTGTACTCAGCACGTGTGACTCATGTCCTCTGGCCACACCAACCAGGATCACACCTGGATCCACCCAGGCATTGAAACAGAGCAGATTCTCCCTGGGATGTTCTGGGGATGCACCACAGATTGGGGCAGGAGTTTTTGAGGCTGGTGATTTTATCTCTGCATATTTTGGCTGCTGTGGGAGCACCTCCTGTTCCTGTCCCCACTGCTGCTGTGCCACTGTCCCCTTCTCATCCTGCTCCCATTCCCACTGTCCCCTCTTCCATCCTGCTCCCATTCCCACTGTTCCCAATTCCCATCCTGCTCCCATTCCCACTGTCCCCCAATTCCACTGTCCCTCCCATCCTGCTCCCATTCCACTGTTCCCAATTCCCATCCTGCTCCCATCCCCACTGTTCCCATCCCCATCCTGCTCCCATCCCTGCTGCCACCACACTCCTGTCCCTGGTGGCTGCTGCCCCTGTCACCAGCATGTTCCCATCCCTGCGTGCTCCTGTCCCCACTGCCATGGCATTCCCATTCCCATTCCCATTCCCATTCCCATTCCCATCCCATTCCCATTCCCATTATCATTCCCATTCCCATTCCCATTCCCATTCCCATTCCCATTCCCATTCCCATTCCCACTGCTCTTCCATCTCTGTTGGATGATGATCCCAGCCCAGCTCTGTGTTCCTCCTGCCTGGACACTGTTCCATCCCAGCTGGACATGGCTCCACTCATGCCAGGCATCAATTCATCCATCCAGCCTGGCCATGCATCCTTCCATGCTATCCCTGCATCCCATCCCAGATCTCCATCCTTCCATGCTATCCCTGCATCCCATCCCAGTTATCCATCACTCCATCCTATCCCTGCATCCCATCCCATCCCATCCCATCCCATCCCATCCCATCCCATCCCATCCCATCCCATCCCATCCCATCCCATCCCATCCCATCCCATCCCATCCCATCCCATCCCATCCCATCCCATCCCATCCCATCCCATCCCTTACTCCATCCCAGCCATGTTTTGTGTTATTCCCACATATCTCCATCTCTCCCATGGGATACAGGAGCTTCCAGCAGCCAGGATCCTGGATAAGCCATTCCCACACCACCACAGGGATCCAGGTGCTGGCACAGTTTTGGAGAAACCAGGAAATTTTGGCCCTGGGAAATTTCACCACTCTGGTACAGACCCCAGCTCATCCTGAGGCCAAAGGGGAAGCAGGAGCTGCTTTGGAGAAAAGCAAATCCACAACTCAAAATCCATCCCTGTCCCACTGCCTGGGATACTTGGATTGCAGCTGCCACCTTCCAGAGGGGGGAAAAGCCCTGGGAGGTGGCTGGAAGACTCAGCTGGAATTCTTCATGTCCAGCTGTGCAATGAGTGAAGAAGGATGGGGGTGGCTAGAGCAGCTGGAATTCAGCAGCTGGAATTCAGCAGCTGGGGACAGATGCAGCCACTGCAAGGGGATGGAATTCCATAAAAATTCCCTGCTGGCTGCAGGAGCTGCTACCAGTGACCACAAACACGCCGGAAGCAAAGATTTCCCTTTCTCCAGCTGCTCCAAAACTCCCAAATTTGATCCTAATTGGGATTATTTTCCCTTTCTCCATTCCCTGTGTCAGGCACGGAATCTCTTTATTTTTGCAGGATGGATGAATCCCTACATCCACCCCTAGGCAGGATTTTCTAGAATCATGGAAAGGTTTAGTTCCAAGGGAATTTAGGGATCACAATGGGGTGGCAGGGACACCTTCCACTATCCCAATGGACATTTTTTGCACAATATTTTCTTGTTTTCATCCTTTAAGCTCAACTCTCCAAAAATTGCTGCCCATACCACCATTCCCCATGCATGATTTGCTGGACTTAGTCTGAAGATCATCTGTTAAGCATGGTTGTTATTTGGTTGGCTTTATTCTCTGTGATGCAATGCTATTGTGTAGGAAAATCAAGCTTTTGCTGACTGGCAAACTTAAATCGTATTTCTTTATTTCTGATTACTCCTTTATGACTACTTCATCCAAGCCGATGCTGGGATGAGCCAGAGCTTGAACTTGCTGCTGTGATTCCATATTTTGTATTTTAGTTTTTGTTTTTCCCATCGCAGCTCACTGCAGCCCCCCCAAGGCCGTGGCCAACGCTCACATCGATGCCGGGAACCGCACGGAGCTCAACTCCCGCCTGCGCTACTCCTGCAACCCGGGCTACAAGCGCAAAGCCGGCACCTCCAGCCTCATCCAGTGCGTGCTCTGGAACGGCTCCGAGCCCCGCTGGACCCAGCCCAGCCTCCAGTGCATCCGTGAGTCCTCGCTGGGAGGCTGGGACAGCGCCGGAATGGAGGCGGGGATGTGAGAGCCTTTGGGGGACGGTGCTCAGGACAAACTCAGGCCGCTCTCTGTATTCTGGTCTTGATGTTTGCAGTTTATTGCACAGGATGTGGGTGAAAGGGCTGAGCTGGGAGCTGCCAGCTGCAGCTCAGAGCAGGGCAGAAAGAGAGTGGGGGGTAGGAATTCTAAGAGATAAAGAGAGGGAAGCAAGAGAGTGAAGTAAGAGAGGTAAGAGAGTGATTTTCCCATTTGCAGTACAATAAATCTTCTATGTTGAATATTCTAATTTCCACTAACCAATCTATCACTGACTGTGAGGTCTCCTGAGCCTGAGATCCTCACAGCAGGACATGGAGGTGGTTTAAAGTTCAGGTTTTCCCAGCTGGTCACCGAAGAAGATTCAGGAGGCTGTTTTCTGAGGTTTTCAAGGTTGTTTATTGTTTCTTATCCAAGAAATTCTTTCTCTAGCTAACAGTGGTCTGTTCAGCTTGAGATCTGAGGCACACTGCCTGTCCTTGGGGCAGGGCTTATCTTTTATACTATAAATTATGCACCTAATATTTACAATTACTTTCCAATACACGACAATTTTATTACATTGTCCAACTTTGTCCCAGACCAATCCAGTAATGCCAGCTTGGCACTTAACATGGATGGCATGAAGAAGAAGAAAAAAAAGATTTACCACGCCCAAAATCCTCTGTATTAGCTTCAAACCCCCTAATATAAACACTTCTAAAAATTCACTTTTCTATCTTCTAACAATCTCATTTATACTCTACTTATTTTTTGTGACTTGTAATTCTTCCTGCAATGATTTTTCCCAGGGGCTTAAATCCAGTCCCCAGGAGTCCTGGGCAACATGCCAGGGCCTCTGAGACCCTGCCAGGGGGGTCTAGAAGCATCCATTGGGAACACCCTGGACTCCCAGACCAATCTAATACAAGATACAAATTCTCTAATATTCACATACAACTTATAGGAATAGTTACATTACCATGTTTTGCTGCTTTCTTATCTCTAAACCTTATCTCAGACCCTTCCTGTCATGCCTGGAGAGGGTCTCTGCTGCTCTCTGGTATTTGCAGCAACTGGTGTTACCTTAATAAAGGGAGAAGATCTTCAAGCATCCACATTGCTGCTCTCAGCCACTCAGAAAAAAACTGCTTTCATTTCTATCTCACTTATGGTTTCTATATTCTCAAAGTCTTTTGCTGGGCAATCACATTTATAAGGTTTTCCTGGTTCATCCTTCCCAACACTGGGAAAAAATGCGAGTGCAAAAAACACCCCCAAAAAATTTCTGTTTCTTCCAAAAGAATCAGAAATGAGGGGGGGAAATCACAGAATTTAATCTGTGGAATTTCTCATGGTGATATCCATGGATTAGGAAAACAAAAGTTTGTGGTCTCACATCCTTCAGTGCTCCCAGACCTGGGGGAGGAAGTGAAAACCTGGGAGAGGAATTTATTGCTGAGGATGGAACACCAGGAGTGTGGAATTCATAAATCACAAAGACTTTGCATAAATCAGAGGTGCCCAGTCTGGGAAAACACAAATTAAAATATTAATATTAATATTTAATAACATTGATTAATTAGGATAATTTAAAAGGGACATATTATTAATCAATAGAAGATAGAATGGTAATTAATAACTCAAAGCCAATAAACATTAGCAAAAAAAGGAATTAAAATGTCAAAATTGTTAAAATTTGACAACGAACATCTAAAATCTGTGGGATTTCCCCCAGACCTCAATGTTGGATAAAATAACTTTGACTGACTAACTTATCAAACCAAGTGGAGAGTTCATTCCCAGCTGATGGTGTCTCCTGTTGTGTTTTCCCAAAGGAGATCCAGCTCTTTCCTGGGAAACCCCTGGCCCGGAGCTGCCACACACGGAGAGCACGACCCAGAGGGGTGAGGAGCAGGATTGGGGTTGGGTTTGGAGCTGCCATGGCACAATCACAGCTCCAGGGTGTGGGAACCTCAGTGTTCCCATGGTGGGATCAGATTCACCCCATGGGGTGAATCCCAGTGGTCTTGTCCTGGTTTGAGGGACCAGTGTCAGCCAATGAAGGCAGAAGCTTCTCTTTGAAATGGAGAATGTAAACTCCCTCCCTCCAAATTATTATCATTTTGAAATTAAGGAGCTCTCAGGCAGAGATGGGAATTAGGAATAACATTCTTTACTAGGAACATTAAAATAGAAATGCAGTATTACAAAGAACAATCCCAAACCCTGCCAGAGTCAGAATCCAAGCTGACACCTGTCAGTCAGTCAGGGTGTTGGCAGCAGTCCCATTCAATGGTGGCTGCATCCTCCTGTAGTGGCAGATGTGGTTCAGCTGGAGCAGTGCTCCTGGAGAAGGTGCAGTTTCCTCTGAAGCTCCAGGGATGATGTGGAAGGGTCTGGTTTTCCTCTGGAATGCAGTGGAAAGAAGGTGCCTTGGTGTCCCAAATCTCAGTTTTTCTCTGGGTAGGAAAGGCTTGGCTCCTGCCCTGGCTGGAGCATCTCCCAGTGGGATGATGGAATTTGATCAGTCATGCCCTGGGACTCCATGGCCATGAACAGGAGATATCTCCTGGAGGGAGGATGGGCTGTGGCAAAGATAAAGATGATTGCCCCAGCTGGTTTAGCAGCTGGGGACAGAATACACATTGCTGGTCACAACCCAGCCCAGCTCTGCAGCTGTTGGATGGGGGCACAGAAATACCAGCACTGCCTTTGGATTTGGGGAATTTAAAACCTCCCATTGTTTTCCCAGCAGGTGCCAGCCCGAATTCCAGCCCCTCTCCAGCTTCCAGCCATTCCCCTGTGCCAGCAGCACCTGATGTGTCCCCAGACACAGCCAGGCCACCAGAGATGATCCCAACACCAGACACGTCCTGGCTGGGAGAGGGGACACCCTCGCCCATCCCCCCCACGGATTATGCCGCAGGTTGGGCCAGTTCCCAGGGGAACACAAACCTCCCCTGGGGCTTCTTTCATCCACAAAGGCTCTTCTGCTTTTCCAAGGGAATTTTTCTTTCTCTCCACCCTCCTTTTTAGTGAGGCTCCTCCCAGCACCCACCCCTTTCCTACCTTTGCAGCTCAAAATTTCCTTCTCTCCTCTTTTCCAGTTTCCATCCAGGCCGTGGCTTCTTCCATTGGTAAGCTGGGGAAAAAAAACTTACTTGGGAAACAGGGGGTTGTTTTATTTTTTTAAGTTTAAAATCCCTTTTGGGGGCTATGGGAGTTTTATTCCATGGGAATAAATTCCAATGGGAATGCCACTGTGTGGGGGGAAGGATTCAGCACCCAAATTTCTTCCTGGAAAGAAGAATTCCCAATTCCTCCTGCCAGGGGTGGGGAGGGCACCTTGTGGTGGTGCCTGGGGTGGTTCTGGCTCCTTGTGGTGGTGCCTGGGGTGGTTCTGGCTCCTTGTGGAGCTGTTTTGGTGGAATTTATCAGGAATTCATGGCTGGGAAATGCTCCTGACTCTGTGTGTCCATCCCACAGGATTCCTGGTGCTGATGGCCACTGGAATTGCAGCTGCCTGCTGCTGGAGGAGGAGGTAAGTGCCATCAAAACCAAACCCCAGGAATGAGATTTTCCAAAACTTCTGTGCTTTCCAAATAAAAACCCTGGAATGCCACTGATGCTCCTCTTGCCCCCACAGGTGCAGCAGGCAGGGCTACACGGTGACAGAGACAGACATTCCCATGGGGGCTCTTCCCTCTGGGAACGAGGAGGTGGCTCCTGCTGTCATTGTCCCCACGGGCTGAGCACCCACCCTGGGGACTCTTGGGGCACCCACCATCCCCAGGGATGCTGGAGATGGAATTGTGGATGCTCCCCTGAGCACAGGGAGCAGCCAGGGAGGTGTGGCTGCTCTTCCCAGCCTGAACAGGGATGATTCCCAGGGATGATCCCAAAGGTGGGTGCAGGTGGGTGTCCTGCACTGGGAGCTGGGATTTGGGGGAATTGGCCCTGGGGATGCTGCTGGAGGGCAGGGAGAGGGTTGGGATGTTGGGATGGGTTTGGGATGAAGCTGAGCTGCCCTGCCCCCCCACCAGGTAATTCCCATTCCCTGTCCAGGAGCACAGATAGAGTTGGAGTAGCTGGATAAATCCCACCCCTTTCCCAGCTTTGTCCCAAACCCCAGAAAATGGACAGAGAACGACCCAGCCAATCATTTCCCCACATCCTCATCCCTTTCCCAGCTTTGTCCCAAATCCCAGAAAAAGTTTGGAGAGGGATCCAGCCAAGAATCCCGCCCCACATCCCTTTTCCTGGCTTTGTCCACACATTGCCCCAAACCCCTGAAAATGTTTGGAGAGCACCCAGCCAAGCATTTCCCCACATCATCATCCCTTTCCTGGCTTTGTCCACAAATTGACCCAAATCCCAGAAAATGGATGGAGAGGGACCCAGCCAAGCATCTCCCCACATTTTCACCCCTTTCCCAGCTTTTTCCCAAATCCCAGAAAATGTTTGGAGAATGATCCAGCCAAGCATTTCCCCACATCCTCATCCCTGTCCTGCTCTCTTCCAGGCACTGAGCCAGAGCCAGAGGTGCTGGGACCCTCCCAGGCTCACCCACAGCTCAGGGATCCTTTGGAAGCACTTCCAGCACTGATCCCAGCTCTGGATCCTGGAGCAGTCTCTCCACAGACACCAGCAGGGACCAAAAAACACAATTTAGGGAATATTTTCCTGTATGTGTTTCCTCTTTACCCATTAGCAGGTTTTCTCCACTTGTTTCCTTACCCAGGTTTTCTCCATTTGTTTCTTTACACTCCAGAAAAGGCAGCTTTCTATTTTTATGTATAAATAAATATATTTTATATAGAAAATAACACTCAGAGTATTAAGTGGATCTCTCAGGGAAGGACTGGATTGGGATGAATCCATTCCCACTGGGACACCACAGAAATGAAGGCTTCATTCCCATCCTCCAGAGGTGTTGGCACAGTGGCAGCTGCCAGTTCTCAAAAAGCTTGGGAAGCAGTAGGGATCCAAATTCCATGGAATTCCTTCTCCTGGCTGCTCTTGTCCTGTTGGTGCCTCTGATCTGGGCTGATCCAATTCACTCCTGGCTTTGTGCTTCCACCCAGATCCAAGAATTTGGGGGAATTCCCACAAGAGAATACATTCCTGGAGTCAAAAGTGCAGCTCCATGAATGGGAAAAAACCAGGATGCATGAGATTCCTGCAGCAGGCACAGCCCACAGCTCCAGGCAGTGTCCATTCCCCTTTCTGCAACCACTTTCAGTACAGCTCTGGAATTGTGGCATGAGGCAGGGAGAGTGTGATCCACCTGAGCATTCCCAGGAGGGCTGGGAAATAAAGGATATTTAAGGGCAGGGAAGAGACACAAAGGAAGTGTTCAGGCTTTTTTGGCTACAAGTTTAATTCTAGGATTGGAAATCCCTCTCCAGTTTGTCCCTGAGTTGGGCTGAAACCAAAGCAAAGGAATTTTTCTGCTGCTGCCTCATTTCTTCCCTCCTGGTTGGCTGCAGGGAGAAGGGAAAGAGCCCAGGGAAATCCCTTGGCTGCAAGGATGGAAAATTAATTCTCTGGGAGAGATTTATGATTTCCTCTCATGGCTGGGCAGGAACACTTCATTTCCAAGACATAAAACTTCCTCTGGATACATTCCAGCATTGTGCTTCCTCTTTTTCCAGACGATCAGAGGGATTTCCAGGAATGCTGGGATATTCAGGAAGTTTGGACACTGGTGAGAAGGGGAAGAGGGGGAATGCTCCAAAATGAATCCTGTTTTGTCTGATCCCATTGCTAAAGTGCAGATTCCTCTGGATATCCCATCCCCAGCTCCTGGAGGATGAGGCAGGGCTGGAGGAAAGGAATCACAGAATTCCCAGGAATTTCCTCTGGAGCTGGGAATATCCTGCTCCAACATCCACCAGGATTTTGGAGCTGGACTGAAATCCTGCTCCAACATCTGCCTGGAATTTGGAGCTGGGAACATCTTGCTCCAAAATCCACCTGGAATTTGGAGCAGGGTTGAAATCCTGCCCCAATATTTGCCTGATTTTAGAGCTGGGCTGAAATCCTGCTCCAACATCCACCTGCAATTTGGAGCTGGGCTAAAATGCTGCTGCAATATCTGCCTGATTTTAGAGCTGGGCTGAAATCCTGCTCCAACATCCACCTGCAATTTGGAGCTGGGCTAAAATACTGCTGCAATATCTGCCTGATTTTAGAGCTGGGCTGAAATCCTGCTCCAACATCCATTGGAATCTGAAGCTGGGCTGAAATCCTGCTCCAACATCTGCCTGATTTTGCTGCTGGGATGTGCCAAGAGGATTTGTCCCACACCCAGGATGGCTCTGGGAAGCTGGAGGGCTCTGTTAGAGATGTGCTCTTCCTAGATTGCTGGGACAGAGATGAGTGGAGTCAGGCAGCCAAAGAACTGCTGGGTGCAAGCCTGGCACAGGAATCCCCCTGGATCCTGGCTGCCATCGCTCTGTGGGAGGAAAAAAGGAGATTTCAGGGAGGAGGAAGCTGCAGGAACACAACCTTGGCTTCCCAGCTCTGCCAGAATCCAGGGAAGGGAGCCATGATGTGCCCAAAGCAAGGAAATCCCACACAGAATCATGGAATGGCTGGAAAAGCTCTGTAAGGACACCCATGTCCCCCAGGTGCCACATGCACAGGGTTTGAAATCCCTCCAGGAATGGGAATTCCACCCCTGCCTTGGGCAGCTCATTGCTTGGAAACCTTTTCCATGAAGGAATTTTCTCCAAAATCCAGCCTCAAGCTCCCCTGGCACAGCCTAAGGCTGTTTCCTCATGGAGCTCCACAGGTTCCTGGTGTTCCCTACAGAGCTCAGCCTTCCCAGCAGCCTCTGGAAAAGGATCCAGGTGGCACCAAACCCAAACCTGCCCCAAAAACTGGACTGTCACAGGGCCAGGGCTGCTGTGCCAATCCCACATGGATATTCCATGAGTCACACACAGGATCTGACACAGCAAAACCCCAAACCTGGATCCATCTGAGGTCTCAGATGGGCTGTTCAGGATTGAGGGGATCTGTGGGAAGTGATCTGGAATCACCCTTGGAATTCACCCCTGGCTGTGAGCACGAGGAAATGGATGAGGAGCTGAGATCCCTGCTCAGAACAGGACTGGAATGGCTCAGGAAGGCTCCAAAATCCCAAATCCCAAATCCCAAACCCCAGGGAAGTGACATACACGAGTCAATGGGAGCTTCTTCACCACCAGCCCAGAGCTGAATTCCAGGGAATTTGTACATCCTGACACACAACAAGTGACAGCAGCTCTGTCCTGGTCCTTCCCAGCCTCACTCAGCAGCTCCACCTGCAGGAAACGCTCCTAGGAAACATGAAAAAAAGGGAATTTCATCCCTCAGAGGGAGCTGAGGCAAAATGAAGGTTGTTCCATAAATTTTTTAACCCCTAAGGAAGTGACTTGGAGCATGATGGGATTTAAGGAAGGAACAAAACCCCAAATTTCTGGTGAGGAAAAAGCTTCAGCAGAAATCAATGGAAGGAAGGGGATAAAGGAAAGGGAAAAAGGAGGGAAAAGTGGGGAAAAAGGGGGAAAAAGAGGAGAAAAAGGGAAGGGAATAAAGGAAAGGAATATATGAAAGGGGATAAAGGAAGAGGATAAAGGAAAAATAATAAAGGAAGAGCTGAAAGGCTCTGAAGGCAGGGAAAAGGAAACCTCCATGGAGATAAAACCCCAGGATCTGTGGAAAACAACCCAAATGCAAGAACTATGGAAAAAGCCCACTGCAATCCTGTGTCTTCCTACTGGAATGTCTGATGGAGCAGCAAAATGCAGGAATCAAAGTGATTCCCTGTGATTCTCACAAGGAGTGCTCCATGGCATGAACCCCAGGATCAGGAGGGAATTTGGGAGCATGACCCCAGAGCAGGGATGGTTTCACTCACTCCAGCCAGAGTCAGGAGGTTTTCCAGGGATCTGGACAGCAGCAGGCACCTCTTGGCTCTGGTCACAGCCACATAGAGCAGGTTCCACTCATCCTCAGCACTCCTGCCTGCAGGGAGCAGAGACAATCTGAAATACTAACCCAAGAAAATTAGGATTTTAGTTACCTTGCTGAAAATAATTAAAAACTAGAATTTAGAAGGGAGCAGTTATCTGAAACTTAAATAATTGGTTGTCTGGCATTTTATGTTTGCTTATGGGAAAAGATGAAACTAGTGAGCAGACCCAAAGAAACACAAACAATGCAGCCAGAAACTCATTCTTTGAAAAACTGGACTATCCCCAGTAATCATTTGTATTTGAGAGTTTAGGGTGAGGAAGACTCACCTTACTTCCTCCTTTTAAGACCCCTCCCCAAATAAAACAACCCTAAAATTAATTTAAGAAGTCAATCAATGCTGAATAGCTATTCAAGCTAATTACCATAGGAAGGGGGGATGGGAGGGGCTGTTATTATCAATATGTATTTGTTTGAATCCTTTGTCAATAAATAGACTCTGTGATCACCTGTGATTTTGCTGTGTGTATCAGAGGATTACCTCACATAAACATTCACTTTCTAACTTTAAATTGTTAGAGAAGCTTTTGTCTGTCACAGTTGAGTATCATTGTTAGACCAACATTCTTATTTTGATAAATCAAATCCATGGATTTGCTCCTTCAATGTTTCACCAGCTTGGGTGAGGTTTGGAGCAGCCTGGGACAGTGGGAAGTGTCCATGCCCATGGAATTGGGTGGGATTTAAAGTCCCTCCAAAGCCAAACCATGCCAGGATTCCAGTTCTGGAAGGGAAGTGAGGGTTTCTCTGGAAAAGAAGGAATTTGTAACTCCCTCCAGGCAAATTCCTCCCTCCAGGCAAAGGCAGGACTCTGAACATGCCCAGAGGAAAATTTCCTGGTTTGGAGCCCTGGATTCCCTCTGCTCACTGGGGAGAACAGGGAAGCAGACAATTCCCAAAGCTGGATTGGGATTTGCTGCCACACAGCTCTAAGCTTGGCTGCAGGAATATTTATGGAGTGGGAGAATCCTTAGAGTTGGAAAAGGTGTGCAGGAGAATGAGAAGCTGTTTTAATGGGAAAAATCACTTTTTGTACCTATTTTTAGAGCCTCTAAAAACAGGGAGGGCTGTAAAAATAGGTACAAAATAACAATAACTTCACCTTTCTTTTCCTTATTCTGTTTGGACACAAGATCCTGGAACCATGGAATTATTTAGGTTGGGAAAGCTTCCAAGACATGGAATCCAACCATTCCCAGCACTGCAAGGCCACCCATGTCCCCAAGTGTCACATCCACAGGGTTTAAAATCCCTGCAGGGATGGAGATCCCTGCACAGTTCCAATGTCTGACAATTTTTTCCATGGAGAGATTTTCCCTAAAATCCAATCAAATCTCCCCTAACACAGCTTGAGGGTAAAAATGGGATCAGAAATGGGATCAGGGAATGCTGAGCTGCTCCAAAACTGGAATTTCCCTGGGCACAAGGGTGGGATGAGCCTTCCACACAAATCCCACTGGGAATCCCTTACTCACTTGGATGGGATTATTGGAGCCAGGGAAAAACTTTGGTGGAAAAGATTTTCTAGGATGGAATCCAACCATTCCCATGTCCCCAAGTGCCACATCCACAGGGTTGAAATCCCTGCAGGGATGGGGACTCCACCACTGCCCTGGGCCCATTCCAGTGTTTCACAGCCCTTTCCAGGATGGAATTTCCCTAAAATCCAACCCAAACCTGCCCTGGCCCAGCCTGAGGCCGTTCCCTCTCCTCCTGTCCCTGGCAGCAGAGCCCAAATCCCTCCAAGAATTCAGCCACAAGGTCCCCCCTGACTCCCCTTTTCTGCAGGGTTTTCCAGCCCCTTCCCCAGCTTTTCCAGGTTTTCCAGCTCCTTCCCCACTTTCTTTCCCACTTTTTGGAGCTGCTCCCTCACCCAGAGCCACGTTCATCCTCCTCAGCAGAGCCCCAGTGACAGGAGAAGGGATCTGCACAAAATCATCAGCCACACAGACGGTGTCGAATTCCAGGCCCTTGGCTTGGTGCACGGTGCCCATGAGGAAATCTGGGAAAAACCAGGAGAAAGGATCAGTCTTGGCAGCAAGAATGGGATTTTTTTTTTTTGTTTTTTTTGTTTCATTTCATTCTGCATCCATTCTCCCAAATTTAAATCAGGATAATTTTCCAATCATCTCATCCCAGGAGAATATTGGGATAGTTTTCCAGGCATCCCATCCTGGAAAAAATCTGGGATTGGAAACAATCGTCCCATGCTGGAGAAAATCCAGGATGAGATAATTGAAAAAGAATCCAAATTTTCTCTTGGGATGAGATGATTGGAAAATTATCCCAGATTTTTCCAGGATGAGGAGATTGGAAAATCATCCCAATTTTTCCCAGGATGAGATGATTGGAAACAATCCTGAATTTTTTCCAGGATGAGATGATTGGAAAATTATTCCGATTTCTCCAGGTGAAGGGATTGGAAAATAATCCTGGAATTTTCCCAGGATGAGATAACTGGAAAACAATCCAAATTTTTCTCCTGGGATGAGATGATTGGAAAACAATCCTGAATTTTTTCCAGGATGGGATGATTGGAAAATTATCCCAGTTTTTTCTAGGATGAGATAATTGGAAAACAATCCCAATTTTCTCCTGGGATGAGATGATTGGAAAACAATCCTGGATTTTTTCCAGGATGACGTGATTAAAACATTAACCAAATTTTTCCAGGATGAGATAATTGGAAAACAACCCAAATTTTCTCCTGGGATGAGATAACTGGAAAACAATCCTGATTTTTCCCACGATAAGATGATTAAAAAACTCCCGGATTTTTCCCAGGCTAAGAAAACCAGTTTTTTTCTTTTATATTTTTCCCAGTTTCAGGTGACTGCCACCAAGCCCAGATTTTTTCCAGGATGTCCCCTCACCTGCCAGCCCCTGCTGGCCCACGTGGCAGGCCTGGATCCTGGCCAGCAGCTGGGGGATGCTGGCCCTGTGCCTCTCCACGATGCAGATCTTCCCCTGCAGGTCGCGGTCGTCCACGTGCAGCGCGAATTCCTTCAGCCCCTCGAACCCCTCTGACTCCTCCCACTTCCTAATAAATGAATCCTCAATCTCCAGATTTACTGAAAAGGAAGGAAAAAAAATTTAATTAATTAATTTAATTTTTATTAAAAGGTTTCATGTAGGTTTTTCCATGTTGTGGTTATTTTCCAGCTGGCAAAGGGATTTTGCTCGTAAAAATTGGAAATAATTGTTGGTGTAATTTGATTTTTTTGTTGATTTTTTTTTATAAAGAATTCATCTGGTGCTGTTGGATTTTAAAGGAATGATTTTTGTCCTGAATTTTATCAGGAATTTTATCCTGATTTTTATCAGGAATTTTATTCCACATTTTAAAGGAAATCCTGATTGAAATCCTGAATTTTAAAGGAAATCCTGAATTTTATCCTGAGTTTTATTCCATATTTTAAAGGAAAGTCCTGAATTTTATCCTGATTTTTATTCCATATTTTAAAGGAAATACTGAATTTTATCTGGAATTTTATCCTGACTTTTAAAGGAAATAATGAATTTTTATGCTGATTTTTTCCCCCATATTTTAAAGGAAACCCTGAATTTTATCCTGAATTTTATTCCATATTTTAAAGGAAATCCTGATTTTTATCTGGAATTTTATCCAGAATTTTAAATGAAATAATGAATTTTTATGCTGAATTTTGTCCTAAATTTTATTCCATATTTCAAAGGAAACCCTGAATTTTATTCTGAATTTTATTCCATATTTTAAAGAAAATTTGGAATTTTGGGAATAATTGTTTGTGTAATTTCATTTTTTGTTTTTTGTTTTGTTTTTTTTTTAATCATAAAGAACTCATCTGGTGCTGTTGGATTTTAAAGGAATGATTTTTGTCCTCAATTTTTATCCTGAATTTTATCAGGAATTTTATCCTGATTTTAATCAGGAATTTTATTCCATATTTTAAAGGAAATTCTGAATTTTTATCCTGAATTTTATTCCATATTTTAAAGGAAATCCTGAATTTTATTCCATATTTTAAAGGAAATTCTGAATTTTTATCCTGAATTTTATTCCATATTTTAAAGGAAATCCTGAATTTTTATTCTGAATTTTATAGTGTATTTTAAAAGAAATCCTGATCAAAATCCTGAATTTAAAAGCAATTCATGAATTTTATTCTGAATTTTATCCTGATTTTTATTGCAAATTTTAAAGGAAATCCTGAATTTTAACATGATTTTTATTCTGAATTTTATTCCATATTTGAAAGGAAATCCTGAATTTTATTCTGGCTTTTAAAGAAAATCCTGAATTTTATCCTGATTTTTATTGCATGTTTGAAAGGAATTTTAAAACAGGAGCTTTACACCTGAAACAATCCAGGGAAAGCTGAAGATGAATTTAAAAATTAATTAGGAAATATAAAATTAACCATCCAAAAGGGTTTTGATTTCCATCAAAACCTAAAAAATCCTGGAAAAAAAAAGGAGAAAGGAATACTTACAATTTTTCCTGACCTCTGCAGGCTGGCTCAGCTTCCAAATGTCCAAAATTCTGCTCAGGCCAAATCTCCCCAGCCCCTGAAATAAATTTTTAAAAAGTAATTTAATATTAAATTAAATTAAATTTAAATTAAAAATAAATTAAAATAAAATTAAAATTAAATTAAAAATATAAAAAGAATAAGATAAAATAAGAATAAGATAAAATAAATATAAGATAAAATAAAAATAAGATAAAATAAGATAAGAATTTTCTTCTTAATAAAATAATTTTAATCTTAATTAATATAATCTTTAATTTAATTTAATTTAAATCTTATTCATTTTAATAAATTAAAAATTTTATTACAAAATAAAATTAATTTATTTATTTATAAGATGAAATAAAAATAAAATAAAGCAAAATAAATAAGACAAAATAAAATGAGACAAAATAAAATGAGACAAAATAAAATGAGACAAAATAAAATAAGAAAAATAAAATAAGAAAAATAAGACAAAAGAAAATAAGAAAAATAAAATAAGACAAAAAATCTTATTATTTAATTTATTGCATTCATAAATTCAATTTATTCCAAACTGAAGAAGATTTTCAGTCCTGAGCACTCCAACTCCTCCTTGAATTGGAATTTGGGTAAAAATTGGAATTATCAGCCTGAAATTCGCAAGGCTCCAATCCTGCTAAAATTCCCAAAATACTCTTAAATTGGGAAAAAATATCCTAAAAATGGGAAAAATTGTTTTAAAAAAGGGAAAAATTATCATAAAATTGGGATAAATGATCCTAAAAATGGGAGAAAATATCCTTAGATTGGGATAAATTATCCTAAAATTGGGAAAAAATATCCTTAAATTGGGAGAAATTTTCCTAAAAATGGGAAAAATTGTCCTAAAAATTGAGAAAAGTTATCATAAAATTGGGATAAATTATCCTTCAAGTGGGATAATTTTTCCCATTTTAGGATAATTATCAGAAATTGGGATAAATTAACCTAAAAATGGGAAAAATTATCCTAAAATTGGGATAAAATTATCCTAAAAATGGGATAAATGATCCTAAAAATGGGAAAAAATATCCTAAAAATGGGATGAGGCCTGCAAGGGTTGGAGCATAATGGCATCTCTGGGCACAAAAAATTCCAATTTTTTCCTGAAAATTCCAGGTTTTTTCTAGATATTTATTTAAAACCTTGGAAAAACTTGTTCCATCCTTCTTTCTCTGCCCCATCCCTCATAAAAATGGGATAAATTATCCTAAAAATGGGATAAATTATCCTAAAAATTTGATCTGGCCTGCACGGGTTAGAGAATAATGGCATCTCTGGGCACAAAAAATTCCTGGTTTTTCCTGAAAATTCCAGTTTTTTTCTGGAATATTCCTTTAAAACCTCAGAACAACTTGTTCCATCCCTTTTTCATTGCCTCATCCCTCATAAAAATGGGATAAATTATCCTAAAAATGGGATAAATTATCCTAAAAATTTGATCTGGCCTGCACGGGTTGGAGCATAACGGCATCTCTGGACACAAAAAATTCCAGTTCTTTCTGAAATTCCCTGCTTTTTCCAAAAAATTCCTGGTTTTTCCTGGAATATTCATTGAAAACCTTGGAAAAACCTGTTCCATTCCTCTTTCACTGCCCCATCCCTCATAAAAACAGAAAAAATTATCCTAAAAACTTGATGAGGCCTGCAAGGTTTGGAGCATAACGGCATCTCTGGGCATAAAAAATTCCAGTTTTTTCCTGAAAATTCCCAGTTTTTTTCTGGAATATTCCTCTAAAACCTCAGAACAACTTGTTCCATCTCTTTTTCATTGCCTCATCCCTCATAAAAATAGGATAAATTATCCTAAAAATTTGATGAGGCCTGCAAGGTTTGGAGCATAAACGGCATCTCTGGGCACAAAAAATTCCAGTTTTTTCCTGAAAATTCCAGTTTTTTCTGGAATATGGACTGAAATCCTTGGAATTGGAGTGGGCCTCACCCCAATGATGTGGATTTTGGCAGGGGGGTCTCTCCCAGAGAGCTCCACGGCGTCCTCAAACACGTTCAGGTTGCTACGGGACAGCAGAGCCACCGTCCCCAGCCGGGCGCCCCCCACGTGGCCTGCAGGAGAAACCCATTCCCAGTTAGCCAGGAAAAATTCCAGCTCTCCATGGGAATTCCCAGTTAGCCATGGCCATTTGTGGCAGAAATTCCCAGTTATCCACAGCCATTCCCAGTTAAAATTCCCACTTATCCATGGATATTCCCAGCACAAATTCCCAGTTATCCACAGCTATTCCCAGTTATCCATGGCCATTCCCAGTAAAAATTCTCATTTATCCCCAGCCATTCCCAGTAATCCATGGCCATTCCCAGCAGGAATTCCCAGTAATCCACAGCTATTCCCAGGAAAAATTCCCATTTATCCACTGCTATTCCCAGGAAAAACTCCCAGTTACCCACAGCCATTCCCAGTTAAAATTTCCAATAATCCATGGATATTCCCAGGAGAAATTCCCAGTTATCCACAGCCATTCCCAGTTAGCCATGGCCATTCCCAGTTAAAATTCCCACTTATCCATGGATATTCCCAGTTAAAATTCCCAGTTATCCATGGCCATTCCCAGGAAAAATTCTCATTTATCCCCAGCCATTCCCAGTAATCCATGGCCATTCCCTGCAGGAATTCCCAGTAATCCACAGCTATTCCCAGGAGAAAGTCCCATTTATCCACTGCTATTCCCAGGAAAAACTCCCAGTTATCCACAGCCATTCCCAGTTAAAATTCCCAATAATCCATGGATATTCCCAGCAGAAATTCCCAGTAATCCACAGCTATTCCCAGGAAAAATTCCCAGTGAGCCATGGCCATTCCCAGCAGGAATTTCCAGTTATCCATGGCCATTCCCAGTTAGCCACGGCCATTCCCAGCAGGAATTCCCACTTATCCATGGCCATTCCCAGTAAAAATTCCCAGTTATCCCCAGCCATTCCCAGTAATCTATGGCCATTCCCAGCAGGAATTCCCAGTAATCCACAGCTATTTCCAGGAGAAAATCCCATTTCTCCACTGCTATTCCCAGGAAAAATTCACAGTTATCCATGGCCATTCCCAGTAAGAATTCCCACTTATCCATGGATATTCCCAGGAGAAATTCCCAGTTATCCACAGCTATTCCCAGTTAGCCATGGCCATTCCCAGTTATAATTCCCAGTAATCCATGGATATTCCCAGTTAAAATTCCCAGTTATCCATGGCCATTCCCAGTAAAAATTCTCATTTATCCCCAGCCATTCCCAGTAATCCATGGCCATTCCCAGCAGGAATTCCCAGATATCCACAGCTATTCCCAGGAAAAATTCCCAGTTATCCACAGCCATTCCCAGTTATCCATAGTCAATAATTCCCAGTTACCCTTATCATTATTCTCCATAACCAATGAACCAATCCCCATTTCCACCCCAGATTTGGGATAGAAATTTTTTGGGAATGTTTTTGGGAATTCCCAGTCCCAGCTCACCATGCTGGCTCCCTCCCAGCAGGGTTTTCCCCCGGATCCCTTTGCACACATCCAGGATTGCGGATCCCACGTAGGCGATCTCAGGGCCCAAAGCGGAAACTCTGCTCGGAAAAATCCCCAAATCAGCAGGAAAATATTTGCAATCTACAAAAAAATTTGCTCTGTATGGAATTATGGAATTGCCAGCTGTATTCTAGAGAATTTTTTCATGGAAAAAATAGCAAAATCCTGTCAAAATATTCCTGGAAATTCTGGTTGGTCTTAAAACCTTCTGGAGAATCTTTCTCTTGGAAAAAGGGAAAAAAATCTCTCCAAAATATTTCCAGAAATCCCAGTGATCCTTAAATCCAAATTATGTGATTCTCACCAACCTTCTGGGCAAATTTTCTATTGGAAAAGGCACCAAAAATCCCAAAAATATTCCTGGAGATTTTGGTTGTCCTTAAAAACTTCTGGAGAACTTTTCTCTTTGGAAAAATCATCAAAATCCCTCCAAAATATTCCCAGTGATCCTTAAATCCAAATGATGTGATTCCCACCAACCTTCTGGACAACTTTTCTCTTGGAAAAGGCACCAAAAATCCCAAAAATATTCCTGGAAATTTTGGTTGTCCTTAAAACCTTATAGAGATTTTTTCTCTTGGAAAAAAGATCCAAAATTCCTCCAAATTATTCCTGGACCTGGAAATCCTGGTTGTTCCTAAAAACTTCTGGATAATTTTCTCTTTTGAAAAAGGATCAAAATCCTGCCAAAATATTCCTGGAAATCCTGGTTGACCTTAAAACCTTCTGGAGAATTTTTCTCTTGGAAAAAGGGAAAATATTGAAATAAAATATCCAAAAATATTCCTATAAATCCTGATTGGTCTTCAAACCTTCTGGAGAATTTTTTCTCCATCCTAAATCCCAATTTCCCCACTCAAGCCCACAATTCCAAATTTGCCAATTTTGCAGGATTTGGGATTTTTTTGCTCACCTGGGTCAGGTAGAACAGGTGGGTGTGGGGCAGCAGGTGCAGGGTGTTCACAGCCCCCCTGAAGGTGTAAATTTGTTGGTGAGGGTCCCCCACCAGCATCTTCCCACATCTCTGGGATTGCACAATGTCCACAATGGCTGGGAGAGAGGAAAAAAAAAATTGGATTGTTGTAAAAAAAAAAAAATTAAAAAATTGGATATTGTAAAAAAAATAAATTAAATTGGATTGTTGTAAAAAATTTTAAAAACTGGTTATTGTAAAAAAAAAATTAAATTGGATTGCTGTAAAAAATTTTTTAAAAAACTGGTTAGTGTAAAAAAAAATTAAATTGGATTGTTGTAAAAAATTTTTTAAAAACTGGTTGTTGTAAAAAAAAATTAAATAGGATTGTTATGAAAAAAGTTGGATTGTTGCGAAAAAATTAGAAGTGAGGCTATTGTTTAAAAAAGTAAAAATTGGATTGTAGTCAAAAAATTGGATTGTTGTAAAAATTGGGTTCTTGTGAAAAAATTAAAAGTGAGGTTATTGTTAAAAAAATTTAAAATTGGATTGTAGAAAAAAATTGGATTATTGTAAAAAAGATTTAAAATTGGATTAGCGTGAAAAAATTAAAAGTGTGATTATTTTTAAAAAATTAAAATTGGATTGTAGTCAAAAATTGGATTATTGTAAAAAAAATTGGATTGTTATAAAAAAAATTGGATGGTTGTGAAAAAATTAAAAGTGAGATTGTTTAAAAAAGTGAAAATTGGATTTTAGGAAAAAATTGGGTAATTGTTAAAAAAAATGGATTATTGTAAAAAAAAAATTGGATTATTGTGAATAAATTAAAAGTGAGGTTATTGTTTAAAAAAATTTAAAATTGGAGGGCAGTAAAAAAATTGGACTATTGTAAAAAAAATTGGACAATTGTAAAAAAATTGGATTATTGTTAAAAATTTTTAAAAATTGGATTATTGTAAAAAAATTAAAAATTGGATTATTGTAAAAAAATTAAAAATTGGATTATTGTAAAAAGAATTTTAAAAATTGAGTTACTGTAAAAAATTTTAAACTGGATTATTGTAAAAATTTTTTTAAATTTGATTGTGGACAAATCATTGGATTATTGTAAAAAAAAAAATTGGATTTTTTGTAAAAAAATTAAACATGGGATTATTGTAAAAAATTAAAAATGGGATTAATGTAAAAAAATTGGATTATTGTAAAAAAACTAAAAATGAGATTATTGTTTAAAAAAATTTAAAACTGGATTATTATAAAAAATTTTTAAAATTGGATTGCTGTAAAAAATTGGATTATAGTAAAAAAATTAAAATTTGGATTATTGTAAAAATTTAAAATTGGATTATTGTAAAAAGAAATTTTAAAAATTTGATTATATAAAAAATATTTAAAACTGGATTATTGTAAAAAACATTAAAAAGTGGATTTTAATTTTTTACAAAAAAAATTCAATTTTTTCTTTTTTTTTACAATAATCCAATTTTTTGACAACAATGCAATTTTTAAAATTTTTTACAAAATGAAAAATGGGATTAATGTAAAAAATTGGATTATTGTAAAAAAATTCAAAATGAGATTACTGTTTAAAAACAATTAAAATTGGATTGTCATAAAAAATTGGATTATTGTAAAAAAAATTAAAAATTGGATTATTGTGAAAAAATTAAAATTGGATTATTGTAAAAAATTAAAAATTGGATTATTGTATAAAGAAATTTAAAATTTGATTATTGTAAAAAATTAAAAATTGGATTATTGTAAAAAGAAATTTAAAAACTTGGATTATGTTAAAAAAACTCACCTGGAGTGCAGTCCTGGGCTTCATCCACAAAAATGGCATCAAACCCTGAGAGCTGGGGCTTGCTGAGCTGCCAAAGTTTTAAATATCCTGAGGAAAAAAATCAGAAATTTTTAGAAAAGAAATATTGAATATATTAACTTTAAATTTAAAAACAGAAAATTAAACTTTAAATATATTTTAATATTTTAAATATAAAGATATTAACTAGAAATTTAAATTTGAAAATAAAAATTAAATATATTTAAACATTAGTATTAAATATATTAACTATAAACTTAAAAATGTGAAATTACAGTTAAATATATTTTAATATTTTTAATATTAAGTATTTTAACTATAAGTTTAAAAATAGAAAATTAAATTTAAATATATTGTAATATTTTTAAATATTAAATATATTAACTTTAAATTTAAAAATATAAAATAAAAATTAAATATATATTAGTATTTTTAATATTACATATATTAACTAGAAATTTAAAATATAAAATAAAAAGTAAATATATTGTAATATTTTAAATATTAAATATATTAACTTTAAATATAAAAATATAAAATAAAAATTAAATATATTTTAATATTTTAATATGACATATATTAACTAGAATTTTTTTGATATTTTAATATTAAATATAAAAATATAAAATAAAAATTAAATATATATTAGTATTTTTAATATTACATATATTAACTAGAAATTTAAAATATAAAAAGTAAATATATTGTAATATTTTAAATATTAAATATATAACTTGAAATTTAAAAATATGAAATTACAGTTAAATATATTTTAATATTTTTAATATTAAGTATTTAACTATAAGTTTGAAAATAGAAGATTAAATTTAAATATATTGTAATATTTTAAATATTAAATATATTAACTATAAATATAAAAATAGAAAAAAATTAAATATAATATTTTAAATATTAAATATATTAACTTTAAATTTTAAAAAAGAAAATTACAATTAAATATATTTTAATATTTCTTGCTTACAATTTCCATGTTTGGAAAGGTTGCAAAAAAAAAAAAAATTTCTGGGTGCCTTGGCAGCAGAAATGTGATGATTTCAAATTTTGTAATGATCACAGAGAATTCCAGGAAAATGGCAACAATATTCCAAAAAAAATCCAGGAAAACAAAAAAAAATTTTGAAAAAAATTCCTGGACGATGCCAAAAAAATTTCAAACAAAAAAATTCCAGGGAAATGGCAAAAAAATTTCAAAAAATATAAAAAAAAGCCAGGAAAATAAAAAAATCCAAAAAAATTTCAGGAAAATGCTAATGAAAATGTAAAAGAAAAAAAGATTTCAAAAATTCCCCAAAAATTCCAGGAAGATGCCAAAAAATTCCAAAAATTTCAGGAAATGCCAAAAAAAAAAAACAAAAACCCCAAAACCCATTAAAAAAAAAAAAATCCAGGAAATTTTTTAAAAAAATTTAACAAAAATCCAGGAAAATGCCAAAATATTTAAAAAAAATCCAGGGAAAAAAAAAATTAAGAAAAAATTATTGGAAGATGCCAAATAATTTCAGAAAAAGCCAAAAAAAAAGCCAAAAAAATTGCCAGGAAAATAACAAAAAAAAATTCCAAAACAATTCCTGGAAGATGCCAAAAAATTCCATAAAAATGCAAAAAAAAAAAAAAAGTCAGGAAAATGTAAAAAAAGAAATTCCAGGGAGAAGGAAAATAAAAAAAAAAATCCAGGAAAATGCCCAAAAACATAATAATTATATGAAAAATTGAAAAAAAAAATCCAGGAAATTAAAAAAAAAAAAAAAGAATTACAGGAAAATGCCAAAAAAAGCCAAAAAAAAAACAAATCCAGAAAAATTCCCAAAAAGGGATTTTTCTCTTTCTGGATGCTGAGGTAGAGCAGGAATAATAAATCCATTGATTTTCCCAGGCCAAATCCCATTTTTCCAAAGGATTTTCCAGCTTTTTTTACCATCACAGGTCATCTTGTATCTGCCCTCTGCATCTCCATCCAGCTTCTTCATCTTGTGCCAAATGTCTCTGGCCTCTGCCACACTGATCTGAAATGGGGAACAGAAAAATTGGGAATAAAATCAGGGAATGGAAATCAAAATCCTGGAGTAGAAATAAAATCATGGAATAGAAATAAAATCGTGGAGTAGAAATAAAAGCAATGGAGTAGAAATAAAAACAAGGAATAGAAATAAAATAATGGAATAAAAATGAAATCCTTGAATGGGAATAAAACCTGGAGTAGAAATAAAATAATGGAATAGAAATAAAATAATGGAATAGAAATAAAATAATGGAATAGAAATAAAATCATGGGAATAGAAATAAAATCCTGGAGTAGAAATAAAATCCTGGAATAGAAATAAAATCCTGGAATAGAAATAAAATCAGGGAATAGAAATAAAATCATGGAATAGAAATAAAATCAGGGTATAGAAATAAAATCAGGGAATAAAAATAAAATCCCTGAATAGAAAAAAAATAATGGAATAAAAATGAAATCCTTGAATAGAAATAAAAACCTGGAGTAGAAATAAAATCAGGGAATAGAAATAAAATCCTGGAATAGAAATAAAATCCTGGAGTAGAAATAAAATCCTGGAATAGAAATAAAATCCTGGAATAGAAATAAAATCAGGGAATAGAAATAAAATCATGGAGTAGAAATAAAATCAGGGAATAGAAATAAAATTATGGAATACAAATAAAATCAGGGAATAGAAATAAAATCATGGAATAGAAATAAAATCCTGGAGTAGAAATAAAATCCTGGAGTAGAAATAAAATCAGGGAATAGAAATAAAATCCTGGAGTAGAAATAAAATCCTGGAATAGAAATAAAATCCTGGAATAGAAATAAAATAATGGAATAGAAATAAAATCAGGGAATAGAAATAAAATCCTGGAATAGAAATAAAATCATGGAGTAGAAATAAAATCAGGGAATAGAAATAAAATTATGGAATACAAATAAAATCAGGGAATAGAAATAAAATCCTGGAGTAGAAATAAAATCAGGGAATAGAAATAAAATCAGGAATAGAAATAAATAATGGAATACAAATAAAATAATGGAATAGAAATAAAATCAGGGAATAGAAATAAAATCCTGGAATGGTTTGGGCTGGAAAGGGCCTCAAAGTCCACCCAGTCCCATCCCATCCATGGCAGGGACATTTTCAGCTAAAAATTCCCCAATTTTTTGATTCCTCCTCTCAATCTTTGATTCCTCCTCCCAAATTTTGATTCTTCCTTCTAATTTTTGATTCATCTTCCCAATCCCTTGATTCCCCCACAATCTTTGATTCCTCCTCCCAATATTTTGATTCCTCCTCCCAATCTTTTATCCTTCTTCTCAATCTTTTGATTCCTCCTCTCAATTTCTGACTCTTCTTCCCAATCTTTGATTCCTCCTCCCAATATTTTTGAATTTTCATCCCAATGTCTAATTCCTCCTCCCAATATTTTTATTCTTCCTCCCAGTCTTTGATTCCTTCTCCAGAACTTTTGATTCCTCCTCCCATTATTTTTATTTCTCCTCCCAATCTTTTGATCCCTTTCTCAATTTCTGATTCTTCCTCCAATTCCTCCTCCCAATTTCTGATTTCTCCTCTTTATCTTTGATTCCTCCTCCCAATTTCTGATTCTTCCTCCTAATTTTTGAATCCTCCCAATCTTTGATTCTTCCTCCCAGTCTTTGATTCCTTCTCCCAATATTTTGATCCCCCCCTCAATTTCTGATTACTCCTCCTAATTTTTGATTCCTCCTATCAATATTTTGATTCCTCTTCCCAATCTTTGATTCATCCTCCCAAGATTTTGATTTTTCCTCCCAAGCTTTTTATTCCTCCTCCCACTCGTTGATTCTTCCTCTCAATCTTTGATTCCTTCTCCCCCCGAACTTTTGATTCCTCCTCCTAATTTTTGATTCCTCCTTCCAAACTTTTAATTCCTCCTCCCAATTCATTTGGAATGTTGCTTCCAGCCTCTGCAAGGGGGATGAACACAAATTATAAATAAAATCCTGGAATGGTTTGGGTTGGAAAAAACCTCAAAGCCCACCCAGTGCCACCCCATCCATGAGCAGGGACATTTCCCACTATCCCAGAGTTCCCCAAAAAATTCCAGAGGCTCCATCCCAAAAACTCACTCTCTTTTCCTCTCTGCTCATGAGCTCCATCTGCCCATGGCTGTTTTTGAACCACAGAGGTGTGTGCTCCTCACTGATCTCCTCATCTGAGGAGGAAAAGAAATTTTCCAAGGTCTGGGACACCGTTTTCCCTCTTACATACAGGGATTGGCCTTTCCTGTTCTGGAGGAGGTGGCTGATGGAATAAACTGACAGCTTGGAGAAGTTCAGCTTGCCTTTGTCTTTGTAGCTGTGCCAGAGATGATAAAAAGAAAAAAAAAAGTGTTAAACCACACAGAAATCAATTTCTTTGGTGCACTATCTCTAGAAAAAAACTTGGATTTCTATCCCAATTCACCCTAATAATGGAATACTTTGAAATTTGCACAGATTTGTCCTGGTGGAAGCAGAGATTTATTGATTTTCTGCATTTTAGTGATGGAAAATTTAGCTTATCCCTGGAATTCCAGAGCGTTTGCAGAGCCAGGGAATGGTATTTCCCTCTTTTTTCAGGTCATGGCTCATTTTCCTTCCTATCCCCAGCTTAAATGGGCCAGAATTGGACAGGAATGGGATCATTAAAAGAGCTCAGGATGAGAAAATGGAGCAGGAAAAGCAGCACCTGGAGCAGCTGTAGCATTCCAGTGGAAATGGGAAGTGGGGAAAACTCATTCCCAGTGGATTTCCACCTCCCTGGGAAGAGCTCCTTGGCTTTGAGCTGCTCCCAGGGATGCTAAAATTATAAATTACAAATTGGAAATCATAAATTACAAATTGGAAACCATAAATTACAAATGGAGACTATAAATTACAAATTTCCCTTCATTATTTTTGCTGCCTCAAAACTTTCTTTTCCTCATCCTTCCCCTGCTTCTACCAAGGAATTTCAATTCCTCACTCACTGTCTCCCAATGCTTCCAAAAGCCAAGGCATGGAAGGTCTTGCATGTGACATTCCTTGGAAAAACCTTTTTGCCTTTTTCTGCTGCAGCTTTGTTAAAAGTCAGGTACAGGAATTTCAGCTCCTGGAATTTCTCTGCATACTTGACCAAGGTTGAGGTTTTCCCTGTGCCTGGAAAGGAGAGGAAAATAAAGTCACAGTCAGGAATTAATTTTTCCATGTATTTATATTTTTTTAAACCTCCCTCTCCTGCTGTCCCAACTCCAATATTCCACTTCACTCCTGATTTCAGAGAATCAGGGAATTATTTAGGTTGAAAAAGTTCTTTTAAGGTCAAGCCCAACCATTCCCAGCATTTCCAAGTTCATCCATGTCCCCAAATGTCACATGCACAGGATTTTGAAATCCCTGCAGGAATGGGGATTTATCCAGCTGTGCCAGGGCTGGATGAACCTTTGCATGGAGGAATTTTCCCAAATCCAACCTAAACCTTCCCTGGCATAGCTTCAGGAACTTCCCACTCCAGCCTGGATCCCTTTTCCATGGGCTCAGTCCTGCAGGAACAGATTTCCCCCAGCCTGGATCCCTTTTCCATAGGGTGACTATTCAGGAACTGCTCCCTTTTTCCATGGGGTCAGTCCCTTGGGAATTTTTCTAGTGTGGATCCCTTTTCCATGGGCTCAGTCTTGCAGGAACTGTTCCAGCCTGGATTCCTTTTTTATTCCAAGCTGTTCCAGCCTGGATCCCTTCTCCATGGGGTCACTACTTCAGGAACTGCTCCCTTTTTCTATGGGGCTCAGTCCCTTAGGAATTTTTCTAGTGTGGATCCCTTTTTAAATGGGCTCAGTCCTGCAGGATTAGGCTCTTCCAGCCTGGATCCCTTTTTTTCCAAGCTGTTCCAGCCTGGATCCCTTTTCCATGGGGTCACTACTTCAGGAACTGCTGCCTTTTCCCATGGGGTCAGTCCTGCAGGAACTGCTCCAGCCTGGATCCCTTTCCCATGGGGTCAGTCCCTCAGGAACTGCTCCCTTTTTAAATGGGGTCAGTCCTTCAAAATCAGGCTCTTCCAGCCTGGGTCCCTTTTCCATGGGGTCACTACTTCAGCCTGGATTCCTGTTTTTCTCCAAGCTGTTCCAGCCTGGATCCCTTTTCCATGGGCTCAGTCCTTCAGGAACACATTTGCTCCAACCTGGATCCTTTTTCCATTGGGTCAGTCCCTCAGGAACACATTTCCCCCAGCCTGGATCCCTTTTTTTCCAAGCTACTCCAGCCTGGATCCCTTTTCCATGGGCTCAGTCCTGCAGGAACACATTTGCTGCAACCTGGATCCCTTTTTTTTCCAAGCTGCTCCAGCCTGGATCCCTTTTTAACTGGGGTAAGTCCCTCAGGAATTTCTCCTTTTTTCCATGGGCTCAGTCCCTCAGGAAATGCTCCTCCAGGACTCCAGGGAATCCCCCCTCCTGGACCATCTCCTCCTCTTCCTCCTCCTTTCCCAACCTCAGGATCTGCAGGGCTGTTCCTCACTTTCCCACTCCTCCCTCCCCTGTTTTTATTCTGCCTCCACCTTTGGCAGGTTTTCCCTTACATTTGTTATCCCAGAGGCACAAATTGGGATCTCCCAATCCCTTGAGGGATCAAAGAGGGAAGGAGCAGATTGAGAATTTTCCAAAATTGTCATTTTTCCAAAATTATTTTGAGCTCTTACCTGCAAATGCCATGATTTTCACTGTTTGGCCAGGTTCAATTTTGTGATTCAAAATCCTCTGCTGTTCATGGGTCAGTTTGACATCAGCCCCTCCACTAAAAACAGGGAAAAAATTCCAATCAACAAGTGGGAAAGGAATGAATAATTTAAAAATCCCTGAAATAAATCCTCCCACATAAAACAAATTAACAGGGAATAGGGGATTGATTGACCCCATCCAATTTTGGGAGTAACTTAGGAAAAGGGGAAAAACATGGAATAAGAAAACATTGGAGATCAAATTAAAAAAATCTTGAAGAAGATTTTTTAAGAGAATATAGGAAAATATCACACACAAACAAAGGAAAATATCTTTTTATGGGAATTAAGCTGTGTTTTAAGAATTAATTTGGCACTTTAAGTTCATTAAAACCAGTTTTATCTTTGCTAGACCTCAGTGATGGATGAATTTATCCCATTCCCTTTCTCCAGGTGAGAAGAAGGAATTAAATGACTCAATCCAGCAGCAGAAAAGGAACCAAGCCTGGATCTCCAGAGGCAAGGAGGTGTTTTATTCCTTATTGATTGGGAGAGATGGGAATGTTCTCCTGGAGAAAGAGAACATCCCCTCAGGACACTGCTTGGATCACCTGGAAGCCAAATTCACTCTTCCCTCTCCCAGAGGCTGCACAGTTTCAGAGGCATTTTCCATCAGAGACAAACAGTAAAAAATATTGTAGTGAATCCTGAAAAAAAAAAAGATAAAAGAAGAATTACCACTGAGAAATCATTAATAACAAATGAAACCTCTGCAGCACTTAAACACCAGAAATATCTTGGATAATTAAAAAAAGGAAAAAAACCTCAAGTTCTGCAGGGAAATATGAATAATTTAAAATGTTGTTTTAAAGGAAGAGCAAAGAGGTTGTTTGGTTTTAATTTTGTTGATAACAATTGGTTTAAAATTAACCTGGATTCTCCAGCAGGGCTTTCCCACTGTGGTTTTCCATCTTTTAGGGAAGTTTTGTTCCTTTTTCCCCACAGATTTTGTGTTTTTCATCCTGATTTGGACCCTCAGATTCATTAATTACTGCAAACAGGCAGCAGGCAATTCCTGCAGGACACATTTCCTCCTCACTCCCAGCAGGAATTCCCACTTTTTGTGCCCAAGGAGATGGAAATTCTGAAATCCCTGGATTTTGACCTGGATCACTGCTCTTGCTTCTACCCAAGGCTTTCTGCAGGTTAATTAATTTTCCCAGTAATTATCAATCATTAACATTCCCAACACACATCCCAATTTCTCTCAGGAAGGAGGGGATGAACCTTTCCCTGTCCCACAGCCTGCAGAGCCATCTCATCCCTGCCTGTTTTCATTTCCCACTCCAGCTCCTCCCCAATTTCCCCCAAAAAGGATTTTCCTGTGTCCTTCATCCTCACTGCAATCCTGAAAGAATCTCTTGGGTTTTTTTTCGTCAGATCCCTTTTTTTTTAGGAACTGCAGCTGGGAGGTGGGGGAAAAGAGAGAGGGGAAAAGGAAAGAAAAAAAAAAAAGAGAGGGAGAAGAAAAGAGAGAGGAAGAAAGAAAAGAGAGAGGAAGAAAGAAAGGGGAGAAAAGAGAGGAGGGAAACGGAGGGGGAAAGGGAAAAAGGGAGGGGAAAAAGAGAAAAGAGAGGGGAAAAGGGAAAAGGGGAAAAAGGGGGAAAAAGGGGAAAAAAGGGAAAAAAAGAGGGGAAAATGGAAAGAAAAAAAAGAAAGGAATTAAAAGAGGAAGAAAAAAAAGAGATGAAGAGCTGAATTCCAGAGAAGCTGCAGCTGCCTCATCCCTGAGAGCAGCCAGGGCTGGTGGGTGATGCAGGGATGGATGGATGGATGGATGATGGATGGATGGATGGATGGATGGATGGATGATGGGTGGATGGATGGATGGACGGATGGATGGATGGATGGATGATGGATGGATGATGGATGGATGATGGATGGATGATGGATGGATGGATGATGGATGGATGATGGATGATGGATGGATGATGGATGGATGATGGATGATGGATGGATGATGGATGGATGATGGATGGATGATGGATGGATGATGGATGGATGGATGGATGGATGGATGGATGGATGATGGGTGATGGGTGATGGATGGATGGATGGATGGATGATGGGTGGATGATGGGTGGATGATGGGTGGATGATGGGTGGATGATGGGTGGATGATGGGTGGATGATGGGTGGATGATGGGTGGATGATGGGTGGATGATGGGTGGATGATGGGTGGATGATGGATGGATGATGGATGGATGATGGATGGATGATGGATGGATGATGGATGATGGATGGATGGATGGATGATGGATGGATGGATGGATGGATGATGGATGGATGATGGATGGATGATGGGTGGATGATGGGTGGACGGACGGATGGATGGACTGGATGGATGGATGATGGATGGATGATGGATGGATGATGGATGGATGGATGATGGATGGATGGATGGATGATGGATGATGGATGGATGATGGATGGATGGATGGATGATGGATGATGGATGGATGATGGATGATGGATGGATGGATGATGGATGGATGATGGATGGATGATGGATGGATGATGGATGGATGATGGATGGATGATGGATGGATGATGGATGGATGATGGATGAGATGGATGGATGATGGATGGATGATGGATGATGGATGGATGGATGATGGATGGATGGATGATGGATGGATGGATGATGGATGGATGATGGATGGATGATGGATGATGGATGGATGGATGGATGATGGATGGATGATGGATGGATGATGGATGGATGATGGATGATGGATGGATGATGGATGGATGATGGATGGATGGATGGATGATGGATGGATGGATGGATGATGGATGGATGATGGATGGATGGATGGATGGATGATGGGTGGATGATGGATGGATGGATGGATGGATGATGGATGGATGATGGATGGATGATGGATGGATGGATGGATGATGGATGGATGATGGGTGGATGATGGGTGGATGATGGGTGGATGATGGGTGGATGATGGATGGATGATGGGTGGACGGACGGACTGGATGGACGGATGGACGGATGGATGGATGGACGGATGGATGATGGATGGATGATGGATGGATGATGGATGGATGGATGATGGATGGATGATGGATGGATGGATGGATGGATGGATGGATGGATGGATGATGGATGGATGGATGGATGGATGGATGATGGATGGATGGATGGATGGATGGATGATGGATGGATGATGGATGATGGATGGATGATGGATGGATGGATGGATGATGGATGGATGATGGATGGATGATGGATGGATGATGGATGGATGATGGATGGATGGATGGATGGATAAATGGATGGATGGATGATGGATGGATGGATGGATGATGGATGGATGGATGGATGGATGGATGGATGATGGATGGATGGATGATGGATGGATGGATGATGGATGGATGGATGATGGATGGATGATGGATGATGGATGGATGGATGGATGGATGATGGATGGATGGATGATGGATGGATGGATGATGGATGGATGATGGATGATGGATGGATGGATGATGGATGGATGGATGATGGATGGATGGATGGATGGATGGATGGATGGATGGATGGATGGATGGATGGATGATGGATGGATGGATGATGGATGGATGGATGATGGATGATGGATGGATGATGGATGGATGATGGATGGATGATGGATGGATGGATGATGGATGGATGATGGATGGATGGATGATGGATGGATGGATGATGGATGGATGATGGATGGATGATGGATGGATGATGGATGACGGATGGATGTCGGATGGACAGATGGATGGACAGATGGATGGAATGTGCAGCTCCTGACCTGCTGGAGATGGGGATGCCCCTGTCCCTCATGGCACAGAGCAGTGTGGCCATGCAGTGCAGCACCTCTGTCACCTCCTGCACGCCCAGCCTGCACTGGGGGCTCCCAAAACACCCCAGCAGCCTCCGGATGTCACCAACACTGCCAGAGAACAGCACCATGACTGCAACCACTGCCCACAGCTTCTCAGCCTGGGGAGGGAAAGGACAATAAAAACAGAGAAAAAATACTCTTGGAGTTTCTATGAATTTGGAAAATCCTATTGATTTACCAAAATAGGAGTATTGGTCTAACACTGATGGACAAAAGACTCCCTAACAATTTAAAGTTAGAAAGTGAATGTTTATGTGAGGTGATCCTCTGATATACACTGCAAAATCACAGGTGATCACAAAATCTATTTATTAGCTAAGGATTCAAACAATTACATAATCATAATAACAGCCCCTCCCATCCCTGCTTCCTATGGTAATTAGCTTGAATAGCCATTAAGCATTGATTGACTTCTAAAATTAAGTCTGGGGTCGTTTTTGTGGGGAGGGGTCTTAAAAGGAGGAAGTAAGGAGAGTCTTCCTCACCCTAAACTCTTGAATACAAATGATTTCTGTCCAGTTTTTCAAAGAATGAGTTTCTGGTTGATTGTTTATGTTGCTTTGGGTCTGCTCACTAGTTTTGTCTTTTCCCATTGTAAGCACAGCTGAGCAAACATAAAACAGACAACCAATTATTTAAGTTTCAGACAACTACCTCTTTCTAACTTTTAATTATTTTCAGCAAATCCTTATTTTCTAAAATTAGTTTTTCACCATAAGGAGCTGTTAAATCTTAAATCTGAATTATTCCAGATAACACTGGAGAGGGAGAGGTTTGAGGAGGATATTTGAGGGAAGAGTGAACCCAAGCAGAGTTTTAGGATGTGTTAGGGAAAGTGGAGACATCCCATATTTGCATCCCATCCATCTGAATTGATGGGAATGGCATGGAAGAAAATGATCTCCCCAAAAAAGTTTCTTCCCCTGAAACTGAGGTCAGATTCTCCAGGGCATGGTGAGTGACTGGAGAAGTGCTGGCTGTTCCCAAATCACTTTTTGTGGGATTTTGGGATCATTCCTGCAGAAATAAAAGTGAAACTCACCCCAGGCTTGCTGTATAAATCTGGGAATTTGTTGAGGACACAAAGTTGAGCCTTTGGGAAGAGGGGATGAGTTCCCAAAATCTGGAGAACCCCACTGGGGTCCACCTTGGCTCCTGTGGATGCCACCAACCTGTGCAGGAGGAAAAATGAAGGATTGACAATCCAAGGAAATTGTGACTCCTCCAGAGCACCCCCAGGGGGACTGCTGAAGGTTTCATTAATCCCTGCTGTGTTTTCCATGGAATTTTCCATGGATTTCCAGCCAATCCCAGTGCCAGGAGTAAGAACTCCCTGTTTTGTGACAAAATGAGCTGGAATAAATTCCTGCATCCAGCTCTGAACCTGGAAATTCCTTCTAGCCTGGTGCTGCTCAAAGGGGAAAAGTGGGAATGAATTCCATGAAATCAGGGAATGAAGAAGAATTTGGGATTTTGGTGCCAGCCTGTTGCTGTACACAGGGGAAAAGTGGGAATGAATTCCATGAAAATCAGGGAATGAAGAAGAATTTGGGATTTTGGGATTGCTCCATCTCAGCCTGGTGCTGCACAAAGGGGAAAAGTGGAATGAATTCCATGGAAATCAGGGAATGAGGAAGAATTTGGGATTTTGGGATTGCTCCATCTCAGCCTGGTGCTGCACAAAGGGGAAAAGTGGGAATGAATTCCATGGAAATCTGAGAATGAGGAAGAATTTGGGATTTTGATTCCAGTCTGATGCTGCACAAAGTGGAAAAGTGGGAATGAATTCCACGAAATTAGAGAATGAAGAAGGATTTGGGATTTTGGTGCCAGCTTGTTGCTGTACACAGGGGAAAAGTGGGAATGAATTCCATGAAATCAGAAAATGAAGAACTTGTGATTTTGCTGCTGGCCCTGGGAATGGTTGGATCCCGTGTCTTGCAGGCCTTTCCCAACCTAAATAATTCCATAATTCCTGGATCTTGTATCCAGACAGAATAAGGAAAAGAAAATTAAAGTTTTGTCCCTTTTTCAGCATTTTTCCCTATTAAAATCCCTTTTCCCTCCCCATTTTCCTGCACATCTCCCACCTGTTTAGAAGACAAACCCCAAAATCCCAAAACCTGAAAATCCCAAAACTCAAAACCCAAAAAAGCAAGGCAAACCTGAGGATGCACAGGTGCAAAGTGGACTCACCTGACCAGCCCCAGCACCCATCCCTGCTGCTCCCTGGTGATGGAAAATTCCTGCAGGATCTGCTCAACTCTCTGCAGGGCCCCCTCCTCCCCCTTCAGGTAGTGGTGGTAGAGCTTTTTCCAAGGAATAAACTGGAATGGGAAGCACAAAGAAGTGGATTTTATCTCCTGGCATTCCAAAATGGGATTTTCAGGGGGAAGAGATAAGCAAGAGGAGTCTCAAAGTGATGGGGTTGAAATAGGAGATGGGTGGGAAGAGGAGATGGGGGAGGAAGGAGTGAAAAGGGGGAAAAAAGAAAAGAGAGGGAGGGAAAAAAAAGAGAGGGAGGGAAAGAGAAAAAAGGGGGAGGAAAAAACGGGGAGGAAAAAGAGATTTTCTGGAATCTTCCACATCTTTTTTTCAGGGATGGGAAGGAATGTTGTTACAATATTAAAAAAAAAAAAAAAAAGAAAAAAAAAGCAAGAGACCTAAAAATTCCTGGATTGTGGGAAGAATTATGGGGATTTTCTAGAATCATCCAATTTTTTGGTTTTTTTCCATGGATGGAAAGGAACATTGCTCCAATATGAACTTTGGATATAGGGGAGAAAAATTTGGTCCAGAAGACCAGAAAAATAAGGCAGGAGACCCAAAAATTCCTGGATTTTGGAAAGAATCATGGGGGATTTTCTGGAATTACCCAGATTGTTTTTTTCCATGGATGAGATGGAACTTATTTTTTAAATGGATGGCTCCAATATGAATTTTGGATATAGAACAGCAAATTTTGAAGAAGACCAAAGAAAATGGCAAGAGACCCAAAAATTCATTAATTGTGGGAAGAATTATGGGGGATTTTCTGGAATCATCCAGATTTTTGGGTTTTTTCCATGGATGGGAAGGAACATTGCTCCAATATGGATTTTGGATATAGAGCAGCAAATTTTGGTCCAGAATACAAAAAAAAAGAGACAAGAGACCTAAAAATTCCTGGATTTTGGGAAGAATCATGGGGGATTTAAAGGCATGGATGATCCCATGGGACAATCCCAGAGCTTTCCTTACCTGTGGATCCCGAATTATTTCCCTCCAGTAGTGACACACCAAGCTCAGGTTCTGGTACAGATCCAGCACTGGCAGGAAGGCAAAAATATTCCTGAGGATTTCAGCAGGAAGATCATCCATGGATCCTTGAGGAACTTCCCAGTTCCGAGTGCCCAGGAGCCCAAAGTGGGAATCTGGAAGAGGCTCCACCTCCAGATCTTCCCATTCCTGCTTGATCCCACTCACTTTGGGAATTTTCTCCTCAGTTTCCTCCCCCAGATGCTGCTCTGGATTGGGAATTCCTGAGGTTGGAGCTGGAAGAGTTCTTTTCCTGGAATGTGCACTGGGAGCTGGCACAAAGTCCTGGGAATGCAGGAAAAGTGAGGAATTGCTGCTGGAATGGGGAGATCCAAGGAAAAAGGGATCCACAGGTTCCTCCTTGATCCCACAGCTCTGCATCCCTTGTTCCACTTGGGGCTTTGGGATCCTAAAGAAATCCAGGATGTTCTTCTGCTGGCCTGGGAATGCACAAAGGGGAAAAGTGGGAATGAATTCCATGGAATCTGGGAGTGAAGAAGAATTTGGGATTTTGGTGTCATATCCCAGCTCAGCCTGGTGCTGCACCAAGGAGAAAGTTGGGAATGAATTCAATGAAAATCAGGGAATGAAGCAAAACTTGGGGAATTGGGGATTTTGGTCCCAGCTCAGCCTGGTGCTGTACAAAGGGGAAAAGTGTGAATGAATTCCATGGAATCAGAGAATAAAGAAAATTGGGATTTTGGTGCTGGCCTGGTGCTGCAGAAAGGGGAATGGTGGGAATGAATTAGATGGAATCAGGGAATGAAGAAGAATTTGGGATTTTGGTGCCAGTCTGGTGCTGCAGAAAGGGGAATGGTGGGAATGAATTAGATGGAATCAGGGATTGAAGAGGAATTTGGGAAATTTCAGATTTTGGTCCCAGCTCAGCCTGGTGCTGCACAAAGGGGAAAAGTGGAATGAATTCCATGAAAATCAGTGAATGAAGAATTTGGGATTTTGGTGCTGGTCTGGTGCTGCACAAAGGGGAAAAGTGGGAATGAATTCCATGGAATCAGGGAATGAAGAGGAATTTGGGATTTTGGTGTCATCTTGGTGCTGCAGAAAGGGGAAAAGTGGGAATGAATTCCATGGAAACCAGGGATTAAAGAGGAATTTGGGAAATTTCAGATTTTGGTCCCAGCTCAGCCTGGTGCTGCACAAAGGGGAAAAGTGTGAATGAATTCCATGGAATCAGAGAATAAAGAAAATTGGGATTTTGGTGCTGACCTGGGGCTACACAAAAGGGGAAAGTGGGAATGAATTCCATGAAAATCAGGGATTGAAGAGGAATTTGGGAAATTTCAGATTTTGGTCCCAGCTCAGCCTGGTGCTGCACAAAGTGGAAAAGTGGGAATGAATTCAATGAAATCAGGGAATGAAGAAAATTTGGGATTTTGGTGCTGGCCTGGTGCTGCGAAGAAAATTTGGGATTTTGGTGCTGGCCTGGTGCTGCACAAAAGGGGAAAGTGGGAATGAATTCCATGGAAATCAGGGAATGAAGAGGAATTTGGGATATTTGGGATTTTGGTGTCACATCCCAGCTTAGGCTGGTGCTGCACCAAGGGGAAAAGTGGGAATTAACTCCATAGAAATCAGGGAATGAAGAGGAATTTGGGATTTTGGTCCCAGCTCAGCCTGGTGCTGCAGAAAGGGGAAAAGTGGGAATGAATTCCATGGAAATCAGGGAATGAAGAAGAATTTGGGGAATTTGGGATTTTGGTGCTGGTCTGGTGCTACACAAAGGGGAAAGTGGGAATGAATTCCATGAAAATCAGGAAATGAAGAAGAATTTGAAAGCAAAATCTGAGATTTTGGAATAGAAAAAATTAAACAAACCAAGAACATAAAAAATAGAAAATAAGTTAAAATCTGATAGAAAATAAATATGAATAAACAAAATAAAATAAAATAAAAATTTAAAAAATTAAAAATAAAATAAAATAAAATAAAATAAAATAAAATAAAATAAAATAACCACCTCTGGGATGTCTCTGTGTGCTGTGGGTGGGATGAAGGCTCCTTTTTCCCCCTCCTCTGCCTTGGCCCAGGCTCTGGGGCTGCCTCAGGGGGGACAAACCCTCCGTGCTCAGAGCCAGAGCTTGGCACTCTGGGGCTGTCAGGTGCCTCCTCTTGGACCCCCTCATCCTGCAAAATTCAAAATAAATTCCATTTTCAGCTGGAAAAATGAAATAGAAGATAAAAAACCCCAAATCCAAGATATAGGGAACAAGGACACTGAATCCACGTGCACAAAATTGTATTTCCCCCCAGTTTTTGAGATTTTGGTGTTTCAGATTTTGGATTTTTAGTGTTTGGAGTGATAGTTGAGAGAAGATTTATTATTTTGGATATGGGGAAGGAATTCCTGCCTGGGAGGAGCTGGGATGGAATTCCCAGAAAAGCTGTGGCTGCTCCTTGCTATAAATGAAATATAATTATTGATTTCACATTTAGGTATTGGCTTTTACAAGTTATTAATAATCACAACAATTTTAATATAATAATATATAAAACTTCATGTATTTTAAAATATATATTTATATATGTATTAAAATACTACTATATGTTATATACTATATATAAAATATATATTACATACATATTATATATACTTATATATAAAACATTTACGTATATACATATATAATTTACTTCTAAATAGGTTTTATTAAATATAAATATAAATATAAATATATAAATATAAATATATAAATATAAATATATTACATTTATTATTTATTATTTGTATAATTATAATAATGCATATATATTAATATATACAATTTATAATCCCTCTTAACTACTTGATATGTCAACTTTATGTGCATTTATAGTTTATTAAATAGTAATTAGTTTATATAAATATAGTCTATATAAATAATATATAGTCTACATAAAATAAATATATTATCATATTTTAGCTTATATATTTTATATATTTCTTACAGCTTAGATCTTTGCATAGTATTAAAATAAAAATTATGTAATATTATATTATTTTATTTATATAAAATAACTATGTTGAATAGTATATTTATTTATATAAACCACATTATTTATATAAAATAATTATGCTAATTCAATATATTTGTGGATTATCTTATCTAAATGATAACAAGAATCATGACACCTCCATGACTCTCCTGTTATCAACAGGTGTCAAAACAACAAAACAGAGCCTTGAGAAAAAGTAAGATATATTAATTTAATCTACAGGACAACACAAAGACAAGTCAAAAGTCAAAAGCAAGCAAAAGAATTCACAGGATATATAAACTCATAAAAATATTTATATATATATATAACCTTCATTAATTTGCATTTAAATGATGTGACAAATTATACCTTAGAAATTATTCCAAGGGTCCCCTCACGCCAAAGGAGCTCCCATTCCCAAGGTGCCCTCAGTGCCAATCCCCCAATTCCAAGGAATTCCCTCATTCCCAAAGGGACCCCAACTCCAAGGAATTCCCTTTTAAACCCCTGCTCACTCCCCCATCCTGTTAAGAAGGATTCCCTCATTCCCAATCCCTCAATTCCAAGGATTCCCCCAAAATTCCAAGGCTCCCTTCACGCCAAAGGAGCCCTCAGTGCCAACCCCTCAATTCCAAGGAATTCCCTCATTCCCAAAGGGACCCCAACACCAAGGAATTCCCTTTTAAATCCCTGCTCACGCCCCCATCCTGTCAAGAAGGATTCCCTCATTCCCAATCTCTCAATTCCATGGATTTTCCAGAATTCCAAGGCTCCCCTCACGCCAAAGGAGCCCCCACTCCCAAGGCCCCTCAGTGCCAAAGGTCGCCCGTAGTGCCAAAAGCCAATTGGATATCAATCCCCCGCCATTGCCACCGTTCCCCTCAGTGCCAATCCCTCAATTCCAAGGATTCCCTCATTCCCAAGGAACTCGACATTCCCAAAAAAACCTAATTTCCAAGGAAATCCCTCCCCTACCCCCCCCGTCGCCCAGAAATGGTCGCGCCCTCCCTTCCCCAACCTCACCCGTTCCCGGCGCTCGCGGCCCCTCGCGCTCAGCCGACCCCGCCCCCTCCCCGCCGACCAATCACAAGCTGGCGCCATCCTCAAGATTATCCAATAGCGCGGCACTTCCGGGTTGGGCGGGGTTTGTTCACTGCCCCTTTGTGATGACGTCACGCGCTCGGCTGGTGACGTCACGAGGGCTCGGCGGCGCGTGGTGGGTTGGAAAAACCGGGAATTTTTCCTGCGGGAATCGCGCGGTTTGGGATGAGCTGGGGAGGGAATATTGGGTGGGGGGAATCCCCCCCCCTTTCCGGGAGCCCGGAAGGAAACGGGAATTTCTGTTTTTTCCTGAAGAAAAACCGACTTTCTGTTTTTTTCCTGAGGGAAAAGCGAATTTCCCGTTCGTGTGGGAGGGAAAAGGGAATTACTGCTTTTCCTGCGGGAGGGGTTGGTGTCTGGCTGCCCGCAGGAAAAAGGGAATTACTCATTTTTCCGGAGGAAAGAGAGAATTTCAGGTTTTTCTGAGTGAAAAAGAAAATTTATATATTTCCAGCTGCTTTCTGGCTTTCTTAAGAAGACCAGGAATTTTCGAGTTTTCCAGGGAGAATGGGAACTTCTGCATTAACAGAGGGAGAGGCTAGTTTTTAATTTTTCCCGAGGGAAAACAGCAATTCCTGTTCTTCGTGAGGGAGAAACCGATTCTTGGTTTTCCCTAAGAAAAAACAAAATTCTGTTTTTTCTGATGGAGTGGCTAATTCCTTGTTTTCCTGAGGGAAAAGGGAATTTCTGTTTTTCATGAGGGAAAGGTCAGATCCTGGATTTCCTAAGGAAAAGGAAATCCTTTTTTCTGAAGGGAGAGACCAGTTCCTAATTTTCCCAGAGAAAAATGGAATTTCTGCTTTTTTTGAGGGGTAGCTGCTTTCTGAATTTCAGAGGGAAAGGAAAATTCCGAATTTTCCTGAAGGAGAGGTAAAATCTCGCTTTTCTGAAGTGGAAGTTTTTCATTATCCTGAGGGAGAAGGAAATTCCTGCTCATCTTGAGGGGGAGGCTGGTTTGTGGATTCCTGAGGGAAAAATTCCCATTTTTCTGGAAGTACAGGCTCTGCTTCTCCTGAGGGAAAACCTCATTCCTACTTATCCCAACCCCAAAACCAACCAGAATATCCCCCAAAATCCCATTTTTTGGAATCTTTTCCCTCAGGCCGGGCTCCATGGCAGAGCAGGAGAGGCCACGGTGGCTTCTGAGGCTGGTTCGGGAGAGAAATGTGAATCTCCTGCAGGATTTGTGGATTTCCTGAGGGAAAAATTCCCATTTTTCTGGAAGTAGGCACCAGACTTTGCTTTTCCTGAGGTAAAACTGGTGGCTCCTGAGGTTGGTCCAGGAGGGAAACCTGGATATGCCATGGGATTAATGGATTTCCCGAGGGAAATATTCCCATTTTTCTGGAAGTAAACACCAGGATCTGCTTTTCCTGAGGGAAAACCTCATTCCTGCTTATCCCAACACCCCAGACCAACCAGGATATCCCTCAAATTCCTGATTTTTTTATCTCTTTCCCCTCAGGCCGGGCTCCATGGCAGAGCAGTGACTCCTGAGGCTGGTCCAGGAGGGAAACCTGGATATGCCATGGGATTAATGGATTTCCTGAGGGGAAAATTCCATTTTTCTGGAAGTAGACACCAGACTTTGTTTTTCTGAGGGAAAACTGGCAGCTCCTGAGGCTGGTGCAGGAGGGAAAACTGGATGTGCTGTGGGATTCATGGATTTCCTGAGGGAAAAATTTCCATTTTTCTGGAAGCAGACACCAAGCTCTGCTTCTCCTGAAGGAAAACCTCATTCCTACTTATCCCAACCCCAAAACCAACCACAATATCCCCCAAAATCCCTTCTTTTTGTCTCTTTCCCCTCAGGCTGGGCTCCATGGCAGAGCAGTGACTCCTGAGGTTGGTCCAGGAGGGAAACCTGGATATGCCATGGGATTCACGGATTTCCCGAGGGAAATATTCCCATTTTTCTGGAAATAAACACCAGGGTCTGCTTTTCCTGAGGGAAAACCTCATTCCTGCTTATCCCAACACCCCAGACCAACCAGAATATCCCTCAAAATCCTCATTTTTTTACCTCTGGCAGAGCAGTGACTCCTGAGGTTGTTCCATGAGGGAAATCTGGATGTGCTGTGGGATTCATGGATTTCCTGAGGGAAAAATTTCTGTTTTTCTGGAAGCAGACACCAGGATCTGCTTCTCCTGAGGGAAAACCTCATTCCTGCTTATTCAAACCCCAAAACCAACCACAATATCCTCCAAAATCCCAATTTTTTTGAATCCATGGCAGAGCAGGAGAGGCCACGGCGGCTCCTGAGGCTGGTTCAGGAGAGAAACCTGGATGTGCCGTGGGATTAATGGATTTCCTGAAGGAAAAATTCCCATTTTTCTGGAAGTAGGCAGCAGACTTTGCTTTTCCTGAGGTAAAACTGGTGGCTCCTGAGGTTGGTCCAGGAGGGAAACCTGGATATGCCATGGGATTAATGGATTTTCTGAGGGAAAAATTCCCATTTTTCTGGAAGTAGACACCAGGATCTGCTTTTCTCCTGAGGGAAAACCTCATTCCTGCTTATCCCAACACCCCAGACCAACCAGGATATCCCTCAAATTCCTGATTTTTTTACCTATTTCCCCTCAGGCTGGGCTCCATGGCAGAGCAATGACTCCTGAGGTTGGTCCAGGAGGGAAACCTGGATATGCCATGGGATTAATGGATTTCGTGAGGGGAAAATTCCATTTTTCTGGAAGTAGACACCAGACTTTGTTTTTCTGAGGGAAAACTGGCAGCTCCTGAGGCTGGTGCAGGAGGGAAAACTGGATGTGCTGTGGGATTCATGGATTTCCTGAGGGAAAAATTTCCATTTTTCTGGAAGCAGACACCAGGCTCTGCTTCTCCTGAAGGAAAACCTCATTCCTGCTTATCCCAACCCCAAAAACGACCAGAATATCCCCCAAAATCCCTTTTTTTTGTCTCTTTCCCCTCAGGCTGGGCTCCATGGTGAAGCAGGAGTGGCCACGGCGGCTCCTGAGGCTGGTTCAGGAGAGAAATGTGAATCTCCTGCAGGATTTGTGGATTTCCTGAGGGAAAAATTCCCATTTTTCTGGAAGTAGGCACCAGACTTTGCTTTTCCTGAGGGAAAAATTCCCATTATTCTGGAAGTACACACCAGGATCTGCTTTTCCTGAGGGAAGACCTCATTCCTGTTTATCCAAACCCCAAAACCAACCAGAATATCCCCCAAAATCCCTTTTTTTTTTGTCTCTTTCCCCTCAGGCTGGGCTCCATGGCGGAGCAGGAGAGGCCATGGTGGCTCCTGAGGCTGGTCCAGGAGGGAAACCTGGACCTCCTACAGGATCTCTGGATTTCCTGAGGGAAAAATTCCCATTTTTCTGGAAGTAGTCACCAGACTTTGCTTTTCCTGAGGGAAAACTGGCATCTCCAGAGGCTGGTCCAGGAGGGAAACCTGGATGTGCCATGGGATTAATGGATTTCCTGAGGGAAAAATTCCCATTTTTCTGGAAGTAGACACCAGGCTTTGCTTCTCCTGAGGGAAAACCTCATTCCTGCTTCTCCCAATGCTCCAGACCAGCCAGGATATCCCTCAAAATCCTGATTTTTTACCTTTTTCCCCTCAGGCGGGATTCCGTGGCAGAGTGATGGCTCTTGAGGTTGTTCCATGAGGGAAAACTGGATGTGCTGTGGGATTCATGGATTTCCTGAGGGAAAAATTTCTGTTTTTCTGGAAGCAGACAGCAGGCTTTGTTTCTCCTGAGGGAAAACCTCATTCCTGTTTCTCCCAACACCCCAGACCAGCCAGAATATCCTCCAAAATCCCATTTTTCTGTCTCTTTCCCCTCAGGCTGGGCTCCATGGCGGAGCAGGAGAGGCCACGGCGGCTCCTGAGGCTGGTCCAGGAGGGAAACCTGGATCTCCTCCGGGATGAGCTGAGGCTGGATGAGATTCCAGAGGCTCCCTGCTGGCGCTGGGGACGTTTGGGAGACTCCCTGCTGCACCATGCAGCTCGCTCAGGACACCAGGACGTGCTGGAATTCCTGGTGCAGGAGCTGGGCATGGACATGGAGGTGGCCAATGGGGACTACAAGAGGCCCATCCATGAAGCTGCTTCCATGGGACACCAGGAATGTGTGGCCTTTCTGCTGGAGAAAGGGGCGAGCGTTGACTGCTTGAAAAAAGGTGACTGGTAGGTGCTGGGATTTGGGATTGGGTGGGGAAGGTGGGAATGTGGCTGCTGGAGGTGGTGGTTGGGATCGTGGAATGGATGGGGAGGAGTTTAAAGATCATCCAGTGCCACCGTGGGACACCTCTCTCTATCCCAGACTGCTCCAATGTCCAGCCTGGAAATGGACATTCCATGGATCCAGCTTCTTTGGGAATTACAGCCCAGCCAGGAATTCCTTCCCCAATCTCCCCTTTCCCAATCTGAAGCCATTCCCTGTGTCCTGTCCCTCCATCCCTTGTCCCCAGTCCCTCTCCAGCTCTCCTGGAGCCCCTCCAGGCCCTGCAATGTGCTGGAAGCTCTCCCTGGATCCTTCCCTTCTCCAGGGGAACATTCCCAGCTCCCCCAGCCTGGCTCCAGCCCTGGAGCAGCTCTGGGGACTCCTCTGGATTTGCTCCAGCAGGTCCTTATATTGGGATCCCAGAGCTGGACTCCATGTGGGATCCCCTGAGTGGAGCAGAGGGGCAGAATTCTCTTCTTCTGCTGCCCACACTGTGGATCCAGTTGGATTTTTGGAAGAAATTCCAGCCCTATCCCTGCTTTCCCCCCATTTTGACTAAAAGTTGTAAATTACTGCACCACTCTTCCCTTAGGGATGGGGATTTCTGGAAAATTAAAAGATTCCCAGCTCTCAGATGAAAGCCTGGGAATGTGCTTTGGAGCTGAACTCCACAAATCCAAAGGCAGCATTCCAGAGCTGGGAATTGAGGCTCAGCTTGGAGCTGAGGCTGAGACTCCATGAGCCTGGATTTGTGTGGCAGTGCCATGGATTTAAACCAGGGGAGCTCTGTGCTTCCTAAGGCATATCCAAACCTTTGGAAAAAGTCTCATTTGCCTTAAAAACACAGAATGCTCTGAGGGACTGCATGGAAAAAAGCCTGGAGTATTCCCAGCCTGGAAAAACTGCTGTAAAATCTCCTGGCCACTCAGGCAAAGCACCTGAATCCAGGTGGGACATCAGATTTGTTGTCCCAGGTTATTTTATTTTATTTTGTCTTCTTGCAGGACTCCCCTGATGATGGCTTGCACCAGGAAAAACTTGGAAGTGATCAAAACTCTGGTGGAGCACGGAGCCAACCCCTTGTTGAGGAATAAGGATGGTTGGAATTGTTTCCACATTGCCAGCAGGGAAGGACATCCTGAGGTGCTCCAGTACCTCCTGGATGTGTCCCCAAACTGCTGGGACACAGAGAGCACCACTGGGAGAACTCCTCTGCACACAGCAGGTACAGCAGCCATGGATCCAGGGAAAAGGAGAGGTGGATCCATCCTGGGATCTTCTTTGGGATCCTTAGATCAATTCATCTGTCCCTGGCACAGATGGATCTGAGCTCCCTTCACTTGGAATGTGGAGATGATTTTCCTTCCTGCTGTGTAAAGCTGGGAGCTGCTCTTGGAAAATCTCCCCAGCTCCAAGCACATCCCAGCATTGGAAATCCCTGAAAGCAGCAGAGCTTTCAGGAATTTCAAAGAGAGGAAACTTTTGGGATCTGCCTGGGGATGTATTTCTTTATCTTTATTTCTTCTATCTTTATTTCTTCTTTATTTATTATCTTTATTTGTTTTCCAGCTTCAGGTTGGGCCAGGGGAGGTTCAGGTTGGGAAAATTCCTTCATGGAAAAGGTTATAAACATTGGAATGAGCTGCTGGAGTCTCCATTGCTGGAGGGATTAAAAATCCACCTGGATATGGCACTTGGGAATGGTTGGGCTCAGGCACTTTTCCAACTAAAATGACTCCATGATTCCGATAATAAACTCCAAATTTTGGAGTTTTGCTTTTATCCCATGGTGAAAATTCCAGAGGAATTCTGCAAAGGAGAGGGACAATCCCTGCTGGGAATACACAGGATTGTTGGAGCCCACCATGTCCAATTCCCTTTTCCTTGCTTTGAAGGGATATTTAAAGGGAATGGGCAGGTTTAGGGATCCCAGCCATCCTCAGGATTGTTGGGAAGCACAAGAGCTCAGACTACATGCAGAGTGGGAATCAGGCTGTGTATTCCAGGTTTTTACAGGAGAGATGAGCCCTGGCTTCCCAAACTCCTTTCCCAGAGAATTTAATCGTGCTTGACTCCCTGGAAAAATCCCGAACTGTTGGGAGGAGCCCCTGCTGTGCTTTCCCAGCCCTTGTTCCTCACTCTTGGCTCATCAGCAGTGACAATTCCAGCCCTTGGGCACCACTGAGTCCTTGTGCTTGACCTGGGAATGAGAAAAAACATTTGTGGGATCAGAGCAGGTTGCCTGAAGTGGCTGATCCCGATTTTTTTTATGTTCTCCCATCCCTGCCCAGTTCCAGGCAGCTCCTCTCCCAGCAGGAGGTGGATTTTGGGTTGGGATCTGGGATGATCCTGTGGGAAAGGGGGAATTTTGACCTTGAGCCAAACTCTTCTCCCTCCCTGCCTTGGGATATGAGATTACAATTGGGATCCAGCACCTGGATTCTGCTTCCTAGAGGTGTCTCCACCTGTGTTTTCTTTGGCAAAGCCACCAATCCACAATTGGGGTGAATTTCTGAAATTTCCTGATCCAGCCAGACCTTGGAGCAGCAGCTGGAGTGGGAATGGGAAAGGCTGGAATGATGGAGTTAGGGAATTCTGACTTAACCCTCCACTGCTCCCAGTGCAGTTTGATCCCAAACTGCTGCTCCCTGATATCCCAAATTTATCCCATGGATATTCCCAGTTCCTGAGGCAGGAGTGAGGGGCCAGAGATGGTGCAGGAGCTGCCAGGGGAAATCATGTCAGGACAAGCTGCCTTTTCCATGGATTTCCATGGAAATCCCAGGGGTGTGGATTTGAGCACCTTAACCCATGACCAGACCAGCTGCCTTCCCAGATTGCTGAAGAGTCATTATCTCCCTCCTGCAACTATTTTTTATATTAATAAGGGTTGAGTCCTCCAGCTTTGTTGCTTCTTCTATCCCAAGGGAAGAGAACTGGGAAGAGGTAATTGTGAATCCCAGCTTTCCCCTGTCTCTGTTCCTGATAAAAGATGGAATTGTGTTGCCTGGAGGGATTTTTCTTCCCATGACTTGGATTTTCCATCAGCTCAGGTGAAGAACAGGCAGAGAGCAGGAACAAAGAGCCAATATCTGGGAATCCCTCACTGAGATCCCAGCTGAAAGTTATTCCTGGGAACACACATTTTCCAGGAACCCTTTTTCCATCACCTGATTGAGCAGCTCCAGCTTTGGTTTGATATTATTTTTGTCTTGAGTATATTCCATTTGTTTTGCAAAATGACCTGCAGGGAAAAAAAAAGAAAAAAAAAGAGCAAAAAAATAAAAGCTGGATCAAAGCTGTGTGAAGTGTTTAAAAAATCAGGAAAAAACTGGCATATTTCAGTGCCTCAGGCACAAATCCTCCCCCTCTGTTGTTGTTTTCCCTCTGAGAGGGGTGAGGATAATGAGATGGGAGTGGCTGAGGAGGGCTGGCAATGTTATCCAGCATTTCCCCAGCTGCCTGCTTTGTGTTCCTTTTGCTTCTCCCACATCCCAATTCAATGAACAAACTGGGAGAAACCCTCTTAGTTCCAGCTGAATTCTGTGACAGACAGAGCCAGGCAGTGCCCATTCCACACCTTTTCCCTGCTTCACCTCACATTTCATGGGATAGAGGAAGGAAAGCCTTTTTTTTTTAACCCCACCAAAAAACAGATGGGACTAAAACCCCTTGGAGCCCCTTCCCTCATCCCAAAGGTATCAGCAACCTGAGTGTGGAGGAACACAATGCCACAAACCCACAAATAATCTGTGTTTTTCCTGTTTTTTTCCCGTTTTTTCCCAGCAATGCACGGCTGTTCCCAGGTTGTGGAGCTGCTCCTGGAACAGTCAGCAGCCTCCTTCCAGCTTTTGCTTCTCCCACATCCCAATTCAAAGAACAAATTGGGAGAAACCCTCTTAGTTCCAGCTGAATTCTGTGACAGACAGAGCCAGGCAGTGCCCATTCCACACCTTTTCCCTGCTTCACCTCACATTTCATGGGATAGAAGAAGGGAAGCCTTTTTTTTTTAACCCCACCAAAAAACAGATGGGACTAAAACCCGTTGGAGCCCCTTCCCTCATCCCAAAGGGATCAGCAGCCTGAGTGTGGAGGAACACAATGCCACACACAATCCACATTTTTCCTGTTTTTTCCCATTTTTCCCAGCAATGCACGGCTGTTCCCAGGTTGTGGAGCTGCTCCTGGAACGGTAAGCAGCCTCCTTCCAGCTTTTCCTCCCCTCCCTCCCATTCCCTGCCAGGATTTGCACACAAAGGATGCTTGTGCTGCTCCAAGCACAGCACAGCTGCCCTGCCCTCCCATCCCCAGGCTGTTTCCTCCTGCTCCAGGTTTTTCCCAGCTGGATTCCCTCGGGATGGGCTCCCTCTTGCTTGTGACACAAATCCCAGTTATGTAACTCAGCCCTGCCTTTGTTTTCCCTGCTGATTCATGTGACAATGACCAAAGGGATTCCTGGGAGCTGTTTCCCTAGGCTGGGCTTATCCTTGATTTCCTGGGAAGTTGCTGGGAAATGGCTTAAAAGCAGCTCTGTTCCCTTCCTAGAGCTGGAGCAGCTTTCCCTGGGAATTCCAGCTATCTCAACCTGCCCAGCATAAACAGCCCTGTGATCTAAACCAGGCTTTAATTCAGTTTTAATTCCATTTTCTCTCATTTTCACTGAATGATATTGGTGAGTTCTTGATTTAGTACACCATTCCACGAGGATCTGGTTATTCCCTACTTCCAGTGTACACCTGGGCCCTTCTGGAAACCCTCTGGTCAGGGAAAAATGGAATTCTAAATGATCTGTAGAGCCCAAATGAGCTGAACCAGATCTCTGATCCCCCAAAAACCCCCACAAGGCTCTAAAACACCAGGACAGGTTTATCCATGAGCTCTATAAATTCCATTTTGATCCCAGCTACTGACAGTCTCATTCCATAAGGGTTTTGGAGCTGCCAATAGCTGTGTCCTGGTTTTTTCTCCTCTCATTTCCAGGTGCCAGTACAAAGCTGACAGCAGAGACAGCTGTGGGGTCACTCCCTTCATGGATGCTCTCCAGAATGGGCACATTGGAATTGCCCAGCTGCTCCTGGAGAAACACCAGGTGGGTGCCAAAATTCCTCCCTGCCTCTTCCAGGAGCTGAGCCAGAGTTGCCAGGACAGGTGAGCCATGTGTTCATCATAACTGGAGTGCAAGAAAACAAATTCCCAAATTGTAAAGAAAGAAATTGTGTCAAAAGGCAAATTCCCCCTGGAGATGGGAAGGATTTTGCTGAGTGAGGTTGTCAGGAATCATGGAAAGACCTTAAAAACCATCTCATTCCTTCATGGCAGGGACACCTCCCACTGTCCCAGGTGGCTCCAGGCCCCATCCAGGTTGGCTTGGACATTCCAGGGATCCAGGGACAGGAGATGATGGGGTGGGATGGTGACACCAGGCAGTGGCAGGAGGGGACAGGACATTCCCAGCACTCCAGGGGCAGCTGTGTCAGAGCCAAAAGCAGCTCTTGGAATGCCAGGACTCAGTGTGGAGACTCCAGTGGCCATGGACAATGTGGAAATGTCCGTCCTTGAGCTATCCAGAGCTCCTCCCTGTCTCCTCTGCTGTCTCCCAAAAAAATCCCTGATTTCCTCCTCTAATGCCTTAGAGCCAATTGTGCACAGCAGGAGCCAGAACAATGCAATCAGTAATTTATAAATGACTGATTGATTGATAGATGATCCCAGCTGGTTGGGGCCCTCTCATGGCTGAATCTCCCAGAGGGTTTGGGAAGTTTGTCATGGTTGTAACCTCACATTGCAGGCACTGAGGGTGGCAGAGGTGAGGAACCTCCTGGAGGTTTCCTGGTGGTGCCAGCACCTCCAGAGGGTGCTGATCTCATTTGGGATGAGTGCACTTGTTGTTACTTCCATGCTTTTCCTCAACTGCAGGCCTGTCCCACAGCTGTGGATGCCCTGGGTGCTCAGGCCCTGCACAGGGCAGCTGTGACAGCCCAGGATGGCTCCATCCAGTTCCTGGTGTCCCAGCTGGGCGTGGATGTCAACGGGAGAGCGACCTCCCTGCAGCTGCCAGCCCTGCACTATGCAGCCAAGGTTTGTCCTGGGCCCAAATTCCCTGGGAAAAGCTGTGCCAGGCACCTTGTCTTGGTTTGAAGGACAGCTGGCTGCCAATAAAGGCAGAAACTTTTCGTTGAAATGGAGAATGTAAAGCCCTTCCCTCCAAATTATTATCATTTTGAAATTAAGGGCCTCTCAGGCAAAGATAAGGGAATTAGGAATAACAGTTCTTTACTAGGAAAATTAAAATAGAAATGCAGTATTACACAGAACAATCCCAAACACTGCCAGAGTCAGAATCCAAGCTGACACCCGTCAGTCAGGCAGGGTGTTGGCAGCAGTCCCATTCAATGGTGGCTGCATCCTCCTGCAGGGGCAGATGTGGTTCAGCTGGAGCAGTGCTCCTGGAGAAGGTGCAGTTTCCTCTGAAGCTCCAGGGATGATGTGGAAGGGTCTGGTTTTCCTCTGGAATGCAGTGGAAAGAAGGTGCCCTGGTGTCCCAAATCTCAGTTTTTCTCTGGGTAGGAAAGGCTTGGCTCCTGCCCTGGCTGGAGCATCTCCCAGTGGGATGATGGAATTTGATCAGTCATGCCCTGGGACTCCATGGCCATGAACAGGAGATATCTCCTGGAGGGAGGATGGGCTGTGGCAAAGATAAAGATGATTGCCCAGCTGGTTTAAAGCTGGCCCATGAGCAGATAATGTGTGCCAGGAGATAAGGAAATCACTATTCCACCCAGGTTCAACAGCTGGGGACAGAATTCACACTGCTGGCCACATCAAACCAACACACACCTAAACCAGGCACCTAAACCAGGCTGGATCAGGTGTTTGCCACCTTGGAGGATTTGCATTCCTGGCTCATCCTCTACCACCGTCCATCTGCTCCTGACCAGTCCCATTCCTTGTTTTCTGGGCATCAGAAGAAATGTGGGCAGCAGGGTGAGGGTGGGATTCTTCCCCTCTGCTCTGCACTGGTGAGATCCCACCTGGAGCACCAGATCCGAGCTGGGGATGACAGCAGCAGGATCTGGAGCTGCTGGAGAGAGTCCAGAAAAGTCCTTGGAGCTGCTCCAGGGCTGGAGCCAGGCTGGGGGAGCTGGGAATGTTCACCTGGAGAAGGGAAGGATCCAGGAAGAGCTTCCAGCACATTCCAGGCCCTGGAGGGGCTCCTGGAGAGCTGGAGAGGGACTGGGGACAAGGGATGGAGGGACAGGACACAGGAATGGCTTCAGACTAGGAAAGGGGAATTTGGGAAGGAATTCCTGGCTGGGCTGGAATTGCCAGAGAATCCCTGGATCCCTGGAATGTCCAAGATTGGACATTGGGCTGGGAGCAGCTGGGACAGTGGAAGGTGTCCCTGCCATGGCAGGGGTGGCACTGGATGGGTTTTGGGGTCCTTCCCACCCCAGGAATTCCATGTTTGTGTCCAGTTCCTGCAGAGGAGGGACAGGAGATGTCCAGAGGTGGGAAAGGAGAGCTGGGAACGTGGAGGAGCTGCTGGGATTTTATCTGTGTCCTTCACACTGGAATTGTTTTGAATTCCAGAATCACTGGAACCTTTTTCTCCTCCCAGCTCATGTGGGTTCTGCAACATCCCCTGGCAGTGCAGAGCAGATCCCAAAACTTGACCAGGATCCTTCCTGGGATCAGCTGGCAGCACAGGAATGTCCCTGCTCACATCCAGGGATGTTAAACCCAGGATTTTAACAGCACTGAGCCTTGTACTGGGAATAAAACCTCATCCCAGTGCCCTGCTCCTACAAAACCATTTGTGCCACTCCCTGGGAATGCTGGCACCATCCAGCCCTGCCTGCTGCCACAAAGAAACCCTTTCTCCCATTTTCTTGGCCTCCTGCTCCCAGAAACCATGTTCCAAGCCCTTCTGGTTGCCAAGGGCACGTTGAACAGCAAGGCTCTGGGGTAATACAATGTGCCTTGGAGAAATTCCCAGCTCCTGGCTGACTTGGGAATGACTGGATGGGATTCTCTCCCTTCCCCAGGCTCAGTGTCACTTTGTATTTACAGCACTGTTTGTTTGCCTGGTTGTGTTTTTATCTTCCTCTTTTTTTTATTCTTTTGTATTTATAAATACATGAAAATCAAGGTTTTTTTTTAAATTCAATTTGCTGCCAGGGCTGTGGCAGCTACAGCAGTTCCATTGGGTTTGCAGGGAAATGGGAGATCTGGAGTGGGGAAGATGCTGTGGAATCCTATGGGAATAAGGAAAAAAAGAGTGGGGAGTGGGAGAGATAAAATTAAGAGTTTTCTATTCCCAGGCTGAAGGACAAAGACCAATTCATGGCACTGAGGATGTAATTCCAAAATCAGGCATGTTATTTTAGGGAGAAAAGATTGATTTCTGGAAAAGCCTGTGCAGGGAGCAGAGAGCTAGGGGCTGTGCTGGATTTTTCCCTGGGGAATTTCAAATTGGTTCCTGGCAGAGGAAGGAGGGAGGACACTGTGGATCCTGGCTGGGTCTTCTCCCAGGGCATCACAAATCCTGGAGGAATTCTTTGGGAAATGTTGATGCCTGAGGGAGGCAGATGAGCAACAGCCCAGATCAGCAACAGGTTCTGCTCCTTGAGCTGGAATAACCCTGGGAAAATCAGCTCCAGATCCCCTGGGAATTGGAGGGATTTGAAACTCAAAGTTAGAAAGAGCTCAGAGCCCCTTGCAGGGCTTAAAGGGCTCCAGGAGAGCTGCAGAGGGACTGGGGACAAGGCCTGGAGGGACAGGGCACAGGCAATTGGGAAAGGGGAGATTGGGGAAGGAATTCCTGGCTGGGCTGGAATTGCCAGAGAATCCCTGGATCCCTGCAATGTCCCAGGAGGGATTGGAGCAGCCTGGGATGGGGAAGGTGTCCCTGCCTATGGCAATGGTTGGAATTTGATTATCTTTAAGGATTTTTTCCAACCCAAACCATTCTGAGATTTTAGGAATGTGCCTGGTTGCACCTTTCTGATAATTCCCATGGGATAACAGCAGCTGGAGCAATTCCTGCCTCCTGGATCTGATCTTCCCTGCCACAGGCAGCTGAGCCTGATTTCCATCTGCTCCAAGATCCTCCAGAGCTCCTGGTACCCCCAGAGCTGAGCAGGACAGAGCAGATCTGTGCAGTTCCAGCTTGGGGATGGATCTGACACAGAGCTGATCCCAAATCCCACATTCTGCAGGAAGGACATGGACACACCATCCAGACCCTGCTGTCCCTCGGTGCTGACATCCAGGCTAAGGATGGGAAGGGCCGTTCTGGTGAGAATTCCAAACTTTTTCCAAACTTTTCTGTGACACCAAGAGCTTCCATGAGCACATCCCAACCTCAGATGCCAAATCCATGGATACATTTGCTCTGGGAGCAACATGATGGATCATCCCTGGGGCTTTTTGGCTTTCAGTTTGCTGGAATTTCTGCTGGGCCTTTCCCCTTGGGGGAAGAAATTGGGAATTCCCAGCTTATTTTTCACTTGAGGAGTTCCACTGCTGCCTCCTCCCCCTCAAATTTGCCTGGAATGATCCTGTTGAAAGCAAGTTGGATGGACAAACCAGGATTGAGCTCTCCAGCCTCAATTCTTTAGCAAACAGCCTGGAAATGGCTGATGAGCAAATAATACCAGAGAGCTGGCACGGAAGTAGAGTTGCTATAGTGATGCTGGAGAGTCGGCATTCCCAGTGGGAAAGGCTCAGGCAGCTCTTGCATCAGCATCTCCCAAAAAAAATACATTTAAATTTAAAAATAAAGGGCAAATGGTTTCATCAATTGGCAAAATTGGCAAATTCCCCATCCCTGGGGTTTGTTAGAGCCAGGTTTTAGTGTTGCCATCTCTCCCTCCGCCCCCTCAGTGATTAAATCCAAGCTCTGCTGAGCTCATCCAGCTCTTGGATTTTTTTTTTATTTTTTTTTTCCTGTGGTCCCTCCTTGGCTGGCTTTGGGTCACTGCGTCCTTGGGAAGCTTCTCATCCATATCAGGATTATCCAGAGCAATCAGGATAGGATTAGATGGAAGAAAGATTTTTTTTTTACAGTGAGGATGGGGAGGAGCTGGGATGGGATAGAATTCCCAAAGAAGCTGTGGCTGTCTCTGGATCCCTGGAATTGTCCCTGGAAGGTTGGGCAGGGCTTGGAGCAACCTGGAATAGTGGAAATTCCCTCTCCATGTCAGGAGGGTGGAACTGGATGATCTTTAGGATTAGACTCAATTCCAACATTAATTCTTTGATTCTAACCCAAGGGTCGAATTCTTTGATTCTATCCCATCCCACACTGTGAAAACTCATCATTCACCAACCCTATCTATTTATTCCCCTGGGAATCCTGTTTCCACCCAAAGCAGGATGGGCCAAGGCCCATGAGGTGGCCCCAGCTCATTCTGTGTGTGTGTCCCCAGCCCTGCATGTGGCCAGTGGATCCTGCTCCAGGCTGGGCTCCAGGACACTGTTGGAGTCAGTGAGTCAGGGATCTCTGTGAATTCTTCAGAGAGAAATCAGAGTGCAGGAATTGAATAAGTCTTAGAGTGAGTTCTGATGCTTTTAGTGAGTAAAAGGTCTCAAATGCCACAGTAGCAGTGAGGGTTCTAGTGAAGGTTGCAAACACACTGAGATCTTCAGTAGAGGCTCCAGGCCCACAGTAGTAGACAGGACTTACACATAATAAAGTGAGAATATTGCTGACATTTCTTAGATAGAACAAGATAGATTGTATGTGTAGAGTTATAAGTAACCTGGTGTGCTAAGAAACCAGAATTCTAATAGGTTAAAGAGTGGTGGTCTGAGTTTGCATCTTAGATTGTTGGAGAAATCCTATATAACAGTATGGATTGGGAGAGTTGCTGCTTTTAGCCATTCTGGCTTCTAGCCATTTGCTTATTGCTGCTGCTTTTGCCATTGCTTTTGCTATTGCCTTTTGAGACTGATGTGCTTTGTAATAAATAACCTTTTTAACTATTAGCTGCTTTGCTTATTTAAGATTACCTGACAAGTAGGAGCCTATAGAGCTCTGGAGTTTGGTGGGGGTCAGAAAGAACCTGCACAGGCCAAGGCCAGGAGGTGACCCCAGCCCTGCTGTGTGTGTCCCCAGCCCTGCACGTGGCCAGCGCTGGGCAGCACGTGGTGGCCACTCAGATCCTGCTCCAGGCTGGGCTCCAGGACACTCCAGATGCCACAGGAATGCTGGCACAGCAGCTGGCCAGGAGGCCAGAACTCATCCAGCTCTTCCAGGGAGCACAAGGCAGCACGTGAAGAAGAGGAATTTATTTCCACATGGTACGTTGGGTATCTCTTGCCTGATTGAAATGTTGGGATTTTTATCTAAAATTGAGCAGAGGAGCCAAGCTTGGCACTTGGGAAGTAGATTTAAGAGAAATGTTTGAAGTAGGATTATCTCAAATTATGACGGAAATGATGGGTCTGGGCCCTGGGGAGGCCCTGGCACAGGTTTCCCAAAAAATTGTGGCTGCCCCATCCTTGTGAGTGTCCAAGACCAAGTTGGAGCAGTCTGGGCTAGTGAAAGGTGTCTAATTTGGAATTAGATAATCTTTAGGTCCTTTCCCACCCAAATCATTCCATGTTTTTGTCACATTTCTCTTCTGATCCATTTTTAAATTTATTTTCTTCTTTCACTTCCAAATTCCAGACCTGAGCTTCCCCTCTTGCTGTGCAGCTCCCTGAAGCAGAACCATCCAAGGGAAGTTCCACTTCTAGGAGTTCCATGCACTGAACATCCCAGTGGAGAAGATCCACTTGGATCATTGCTTTTCCAGCTCTTCATAGACCTGCTCTCCACTAATCCCTTCAATTGCTTTCATTTCCAACTTCTTGGAAAGGCTCTTGAAGCTGCATCAACCTTTTAAATCCTTTTTGTGGCCTCAGCTGATCCCAAAACTTACAGGAATCCAGAGTGGGACCTCAACTTTGTGAGGACATCAGGAGTCTTTGGATCAGACTAAAATAAGGAAGTGTTTTATTCCATTTATTCCATTTTATTCCACATTGGAATGCTGGGCAGTTCCCAGCACTGCTGAACTTTAAATCCCAGTAATCTGCTCTTGGAAGCCTGGAATACACAGCAAGGTAAGAGCAGCTGCAGCTGTTGGATTTGTGCAGCTGGAATTATAAATTCCATAGAAAAAAATGATGTGTCCTTGTCTATTCCTAATGCCAAGACTTAAAAATGGGTGGAATTCTGCTTTTTTGGGGGGATGGCAGATGTTAAAAATCAGAATGGGATTGCTGGAGTTTGAGTGGGAAATTCCCACCTTGCTATTCCTGGAGCAGGAATTTTGGTTAGAGCTGGATCAGGCCCTGGGTGGGTAAGGAAATGGTTTTATTCCTCTAAAAATCCTGGATCCTTCCATAAATCCAGCTCTGGCCTCCCTACAGCAGGAAATGCAAGGAGCTGCTTCATTCTCATTTTTTTATAATTTTAATAAACCATGGAATAGCTGGAATAATAAACTGGAATTTTTTGAGGAGCTGGAATTGCTGATGAGCCTGAGAGAAAGCAGCATTTGGGGAATGTTCCCAAATATCCACAGAAAAAGGGAAACTCCTTAAAAACATGGAAACACCTTCAAAACACAAAGTGCATTATTTTGAGGGTCAGAAAATGAACATGGATTCAGCTTTATTCACCCAGGACAGGGGTTTTTTTCCAAAATAGGGTTTTGGGAAGTAGGAACACAGCTTAATTATGGGATTTTAGCAAAATTTCCCATCAGAATTGGTTCATGGGGGGCCTGGGATGGGCTGGAACAGCACTAGATGTGGAGGGATTTGGGGTCCAATTAAATCCCCCCTAAATGAGGAACCCCTAATTTAAGAACTTCACTAAACTGAACCCCCCCAATTTAAAGGCCTAAATTGAGGATGCTCCCAGAGCACACCCTAAATTGAGGGCCTCCCCAATATTAAGAACATCCCCAAACTGAGGACCCCCCTTTAAATTAAGGATCCCCCAAATAGGGGACATCCCCCAGAGAACCCCCTTAAATTGTAGCCCCCACTAACAAGAGGACCCCAATATTAAGACCCCCCCATTAGAGGATCCTCCCTAAACTGAAAATAAAAACCCCAATTTGAGGGCCCCCTAAATGGAGGAAACCCTCCCCTAAGATGGAAAACTCCCCAAACTGATGAACACCCTAAATAGAGGAACCCCCCAGGTTAAGGAGCCCCCAAACCGAGATCTGTCCCCAAATAAAGAACCCCCTATGAACAGAGGGCCCCACTCCAAGTGAAGGAAATTCCCTAAACTGAAGCAACCCCTAAATTGGGGATCCATGAAAATTACGGACCACCCCCTAAACTGAGACCACCCCAGTAAGAACTCCCCCAAAATAAAGGACCTCCCCAAATTGAGGGCTCCCTAAACTGAAGTGTCTCCCCAAGTAAATAAAGGATCGCCCCCCAGACTGATGAACCCCCAAAAATTTAGGAGGACCCCCCCCCCATATAAAGGATCCCCCCCGCGCAGTCCGAGCCCGTAGGGGCGGCCATTGAGCTGCGCATGCGCGCCGCGCCCCCACCACGGTGGCAGCGCCGCTCTCGCGCGCAGCTCTCCCGCCCCTTGATTGACGGCGCCGCCAGCCAATGGCCTGGCGGATCACGCTGTGATTGACAGGCGCGTGGGCGGGGCGCGGGCAGCCCGGCCCCGCCCCTCCCGGCGCGGTCCCCTCACGGCGGCGGCTCCATTTTCTCGCGCTCCCGCGGCCCCCGCGTAGCGCCTGCTTCGCTTCAGCCCCGGCCGAGAGACCCCCGAGCCACCGCGCGCCGCCATGAATGAGGAGTACGACGTGATCGTGCTGGGCACCGGCCTCACGGTGAGGAGCTGCCCCCGTCCACTCGCCTCTCGGGCCTGCTGCGGGCGGCCGCCGCCCTGCCCCGCCCTGCCGCCCCCCCGCCGCCATCCCCCGGTTCCTGCGGCTAACCCCTTCCCCATCTCTCACCCACCCCGGCGCCGCTGGCCTTTTGCTGGTTTAGCACCTGATCCTCTTTCCCCCCCCAGCCTGGTTTGAGACCCCCCGCCTAGGGCCTCAAGTCTTTATCCCCTCCCCCAGGGTGTGCGGTCCCCTCTCCAATCTCTCACCTGATTATCACCCCATTCTCCCCATTCAGGTCGTTTTCTTCAGCTGTCACCTGGCCATCGTAGCCCCCCCACCTCTGTCTGGGTGCTTCCCCCCATCCCCGTCCCCAGTATGATGTGTATGTGACCCCCTTGGGGACCGCTGTGTCTTTCCCCTGTCATTAATTTTCACAGCACCCCCGGCTTCAGTCCCACCCCCACCCTGGATCCTTTCCCATTCATCTCCAGCCCAGCCTGGGATCCTCCCCCTCCTCCCCTCAGCACTACCCGGGGGGTCTGGTGTGTGTGACCCCCCTGGGTCATTTCCCCATCATTAATTCTTAATTCTCCAATCCCATCCCCACCCTGCATCCTTCTCCCCATCCCGACCTGCACCCCCGGGTGGGGTTTTGATATGATTTATATATATATTTTACAATAGCTCCTCGTGTTTGGATATGCCCCCGTCCCCGATCCCCGCCGTTCTCAGCGGGCCCCAGGAAATGCGGTTGTTTTGCGGATGGAGGGCGTGGGGAGACTCGGACAATAAAACGCCCACGGGGCATTTATTGCCTTTTATTTATTTTTTACATTATTATCTCATTTTTTCCCCTTCACACATCTCTTCCCCCACCCCCGTAGCACAAACCTGAGGTGGCTGCAGGTCCGTGCAGGGTGGAGGCAGCCGTGCTTATCCCCCCCCTCTCCATCCCCATTCCCGCTCCGCCTTTGCAGCCTTCGGCTCCATCCAGCCCTGACTGCAGCAGGAGGGGGATGGGAGGCTGGCGAGCCTGTCAAATTTCCCTTATGCCCCCCTCCAAAAAAAATTTAAAAAAAAAAACCTTTCCTGCCATGTCGCTGCATCCCGGTGATCCCTAAGGAGAGCTGACAGCTGATGGGGGTGCGGCGCAGGGCGGGGAATGAGGGCTTTGTCCTATTGTGGAGGATGCAGCCCGCGCCGCAGGGGAAAAAAAACATGGCAGTGCCGCTGCCCGCCGGGTTTGAGGGAGCATTTCTGCCGGTTCCTGCATCCCTGAGGCCGGGAGATGCCGCGGGAGGGCGGATTGCAGCTTCCAAACGCGAGGCGTTGCGTGAAAGGGGGAAGAAAATCCAAAATGGTGAAGAAATTTTCCTCCTTGTACATCAGGCCTTTCCTGCTTTTGTTCCCTCCTGTTGGTGGGGAAAGGTGGCTGGACAAAGGGATCTCTGGGGTTCCCCCATTTCCCCTGGGGATGGGGATTGAATTGAAATGCACGCGTTTCCTCCTGTGGTTTGGGCGCTGTGATTGATGGGTGGCTGCTGACACAGGACCTCACCGAAGGCAGAGCTGCATTATCATCCCCCTCTTTTGGGTCTGGGAAGAAGGGGAACAAACCTGGAAGGTGGCACAAAGGAAATGGGTAACGTGTGGGAGTGTCTGCTGTAGGGGACACCCAACTTTCCCAGTGGCTTTCATTCCTTTCAAAGCTCTTCCTTTGAGGTGGAGGAAAAAGCTTCTTCCCTTTGATAGGAGTCTGTCCTAAAGCCTGGCCCTGGCTCAGCAAAGCAGGGAAAGGGACTTTTGGGGAGGTGAAATATAATGAGCTTGTAGTGAAGGGGCCTCCAATAGATCCGAGCTCCATTAAAATGTTAATTTATGCTTTAGTGTGAGCGGGGTATCAAGTTGGTGAACACAGGGCTTAATCTTAAATTGACAAATGCCAGTGTAAATTTGACAAAAGGCCTCTTGTGAAATCACTTTTAAGACAAGCTCCTGCTAATGAGCAGCAGTTGAGTTAAAAGGAATAAATTAGGGCCATATTTAAGGTGTGCTGACCAAACTCTAGAGCCTGGGAATATCCAGAATTTTGCTTCTGGTGTGCTGGCTTTCCCTCTGAAATACCAATTAGGGTGGACTTCATCTAGTCTTGAGCAGCTCATGTGGAAAAGAGTGGAAAGCAGAGGTTGTGGTGCAGCCATCCTGGAATTCCTGGTGTTGGCTCAACCATTGTTGGATGTCAGAGGCTGAAGGATGAGCACTGTGGGCACTCAGATGAGGCTGGATCTGAGTTGGTACCAATTCCAGCTTTGGTACCAGTGTTGGCACAGTCAGGCTTCCTGAGGAAAAGGGACTGGAAACAAATCCAGTTGTTTCTTCCCTTCTCCAAAGGAGCTGTTATGGAAGTTCTGATGATGTTTGCAACCTTTTCCTTCAGGCTGGTCCTGGTTTCTGCTGCTGGAGCCCCATCAGGCCCCTGTTGTAGCTCTGAGGTTGTGTCTCTGCTGCTGATCTGAGGTTTTAAAGGGAAAGTTGAGTTGGTTTAAAGAGGAAGAATGAGTCGTTGGAGGCTTTGTGAAAGAGCACAAATACATCCATTGTAGTGGTCATTCTGGTTGGGTCTGTGGGGCCAGTGAGTGCATGTGTAAATTCCACCGGGATGGATCTGGAAGTGCAACATGAATATTTCAGGTGTTAATCTCTTCCTCAACCAGTAATGAAGGACTAAAGGCAGCTTTAGGTCTGGGATTTCTGGCACTCAAACTATTTCAGCTTTTCCCTTGTGTGTGTTAATCAGAGACCCCATTGCAGTGGCAGCTCATAGAGATGGGGAGAGAAACAATCCTGAATTACTGCTGATAGAATCCCTCAGATTTGCACCAGCTGAATGAACTCCTCCTGCACGGAGCAGTGTGAGGTGCCAGGCCCTGTTTGCAAGGCCCTGGCGGTGTGAGAGCTGCTGCATCTTCCAGCTGCCTCTTTCCTGGTGGGAATGGCTTCTCCAGGTTATTAAAGATGGAGCTTTAATAGCTTTAAGGTCCTTGTCTTAGGCTTTCCGTGTGTGTCGTGTGTGGCAGATTAGGGATCATCTTCCTGCAGACCTAGTGCACAAACTCGTTTTTAATCTGGTGCAGTGCTCAGAGACTGGAGAGCTCCTCATGGCTGTGTTTCCATAGCTCTCTTTTCAGTTCACTGTAATTCCCCAGGTCACTGTAATTTCCACCTTTCTGTGGAATTGGCTCGGTACTTCCTCACTGGGTTATTTCAGAGTGACAGGCTCTGTTATCTGCCCTCTGTGCTTCTACAGAGTTACTTCCCATGGATTTTGGGGGTAATTAAACCCTCCAGTTCAGCCTCAGTAGGTGAATGCTGTGTTCCTGCTGAGGTTTCACTCTTTGCAGACTGAACTAAGCTTCTTACCTGCCAGCTGCCTCCCCATGTTAAAGCTATTCCAATCCATCACAAAGATACAGATTCACTTTCTGTGGGAGCAGAGGAGCCAAACTCAGTGGTTCAGGATATATTTATTCATACAGACCCAGAGGAGCCTCAGAGTGGCTGTGGGGACCGTGTGGAGTGTCAGTGTGTCAGCACCATGTGGAGTGTCATCCCCTGGCAGCCGTGGGGATTGTTGCAGTGCAGTGAGGAGTTGTTTTGGTGGGATGAGTGTTGGCTCAGGCGGTGACAGGTGCAATTGCCTGCTCCAGGTGAGCCTGCCTGGGTTGGCCCAAGCATCTCCAGAGGTCCCTTCCAAGCCCAGTGTGTGGCTCTGTGGGCACAGCCTTTCGAAGAACGAGCCTGGCAGTGCCAGAGTTTGCTGCTGCAGGGATTTTGCTCGGTGCTCAGTGCCCAATCCTCCCCTCGGCGCTGGCTCCATTTCCATCGGGCTGTCTGAGCCTTTCTGAGCTGCCGCCCTACTTGGAGGAAATCCACGGGAACCTCCCTGCTTCCCTCCATTCCTCAAGGCTCTGCGTGCCCCAGGTCTGCTCAGGAGCAGCTCCTGCACTCCAGGGAGGAGCTGAGGGTCTAAAGCAAGCATGGAAACACCCATACCTCCAAGTCACTCCTTTTCTATTTCCACGGATCCCCACTGGATGTGCTGTCTCCACATTCCCAGAGCTGCTTTCTCCCTGGTTCCCCGGCCATTTGCAGAGACATCGATGGCTCTCAGACTTCATTCAGCAGCACAATGAGCTCCTGGGAGCCTCGTAACCTGAGCTGGCTGAGGCAGTGCATTGTAGTAGCAGCGTGACTGCAATTTGCATGAGATTCCCCTGGATCTGGCTACCCGGAGCTCTCCCTGCTGTGTCCTGCTGCTGCTGTCAGCAGCTGCTCCCTGTTCCTGTTTGCTGCTGGCCACGTTTAGAAAACAGCAAAAAACGCACAGATTTGGACTCTAAACGCTTCCCCTTTTTGTTTGCACTCTGAGCTCCTCTCAGCCCTCCCCTTATCAGCACAGGCTGTTTGTTTTCCTCATCCCTGACCCAAATGACAGCGTCACACATCAAGCGATTCCAGCATCCAAAGGAATTGCTGAGCTGAGGATAAATGCATTGTGCAGCCCCTGTGCTTTCTGGCCATCATGGCTGCAGAGGGAAGTGCTGGGCAGGATTTCAGTGCCTGGCTGGTGGAAGGGATGTTCAGCAGAGTAATAGCTCCACCTCAGCCCCACAGCGGTGTTTAATGGGTGTGAAAGAGGAGTGAAGAGCTACTTGAGGCCTCTTGGATCTTCTGCTGGTGCTCAGATTCACTCCAGGGGATGCTGGTGATTTGGACAGGTGACCTGAAGAAGGGATGCACACTCTCTTCTGGGAAGACAGAGGAAGGAATGCTTTGAGGTTAAGTGGGTGACTGAAATCAGCTGACATCCACACCAAGGGATGGAGCTTGTGCAGCTTTTACTGGAGCTCCCAGTCCTGCTTGGCTTCCCTGTGGCTCTGCATGGACACTTGCACTGCTGTGCCACCATCTGGCAGGGTTCTGGGAGATGTTCCAGGGGGATAAATCACAGGGTCCAACCACAGAGCTGTGTGAATTTAACTGGTTGGTGATGGTGTGACACTCCTGCCTTGGGTGTGGTTAATCATTAACCCTGCAGCCACTTTCACTCCTGTGGTTACTCAGCGTTGCAGGCCTTCAGTAGTGATTTCACACGGGGTTTGGTGCAGCTCTATCTGCTGGGAGGGTCTCTGTTTGCTCCAGCCTGTGGGAAAAAGCAGCAGGGACCTTGTAGGATCCTTGGAAGGAGCAGCTGATGGATCGTGGAGAGCTTTTGTGGCTCACTATCCCAGTCCACGTGGTGATCATGAAGCCTTGTGGGCACTTGCTGGAAATCTTCCATGGCTTGAGGCACTGAATTCAGAGTGTTCTTGCTGTGCATGAGGCAGCTCCAGCTTTGCTCCTCAGCTCCTTGGCTGGGTTTTGGTGACATCCTGGTGGGTGACAGACTGGCCAGCAGTGCCCTGCATTCCCAATGGAGAAGGTTTTTCCACAGCAAATCCTCAGCCAGTGATCCCTGCCAGGCATCCCTGCACCTCCAGATGTCTGCCCTTCAGAACAAACCAACCCCTGAGAGCTGCTGTGGCTGGGGAAGTTGATTTTACAGCTTCCTTTGCACCGAGGATTGACTGGAGTCAGGATTTACACAAACAGTCCCCAGTGGGAAACTCCTGGTGTTGGTGCTTTTCCTGCCTGACACCTGCACTGCTCAGTCTGGGGCTGGAAATGAACCTCCTGCACTCCAGGGGAGGGGGAAGTGACACAGCAGGAGAATCCTGGCTGAGGTGCTGGTGGAGTAAACAGGAAGGATCTCCTGGAGCCTCCAATCCTGCCTGCAGGAATCCTGTCAGATGTGCACTGCTGGCATCTCCCAGCAGCTGGCTGGGGGTTTGCAAACAATATAAAAAAAATCTTAAAAACCACCGTGCCACTGTTGGAACACCTTCCACTGGAGCCCCCTCCAACAATCCCCACCCATCACGTGAGGTGTGGCAGGGACCTACCAGTGAGATGGTGGAGCTGAGGCAGAGCAAGAGCAGTAAAAGCTCCAAGATAAGCTGTGCTAAGCACACAAACATTGAAGTTTTTGTTAAGCTATTTGGCTGGGGAATGGCAGCGCCGGTGCAAAGTCTTGTTTGAATGGGGATTTAGTTGTGCAAGGCCTGAGCTGGTTCTGCAGCCTGGCTGTGCTCAGACACAGCAGCTGAGCTCAGAGTTCTGCTGCTCCAGGGAACCTCAGTGGGGACAGAGCAAAGCAAAGCTGAGCTCATCAAGCACCCAAATTCCTTCATTTATTCTTTGTGCTTTCTTCTCTGAGTGTCCCAGTGTGGCAAATATTAATAATTGAGGTTCTGAGCAGACTGATTGAAGTCCAGGTAAGGTTTCATCAGCTCCTGCTGCCTCTCTGTGGACATCCTTAAACTGATAGCTGGTGCCTTAGAGGACAGATTTTTCTTTGGCTCAAATGCATGGAATTCCCAAAAAAAAAATCCCCTGGGAATCCCTGATAGCTGGTGGTTGTGTAGCTCTAACCCTTTGCTTGGCTTGCCCAGAGCAGAAAATAAATTTATTAAAAGGTTAATCTGCCTAAGTTCTGAAATGAGGCGACTGCTGTGCTTGTTTGGGCTGTGTAGGTAGCTGAACATGCTCTTCCTTAGGAGGAAGGGAAGGAGGAGGCTCCAGTGCAGCTGACCTGTCCCTTGCATCCTTTCCTTGCTGCAGGAATGCATCCTCTCCGGGATCATGTCAGTGAATGGCAAGAAAGTCCTTCACATGGATCGGAACTCGTACTATGGAGGGGAGAGTGCATCCATTACACCCCTGGAGGATGTAAGTGTGCAGAGACAGCCAGCCACAGAAAGGGGATTGATTCCCAGTTAGCCTTGGGGTGGTACTAATTAATGACTCTAAAGGGTTCCCTTTGAGTGGGGAAGTTTTATGGCACAGTGTGGGGTGTTTGGAGTTGGTGGATTGTGCTTATTGCCTGTAATTCCCAGTTGGGATCTGAGCAAATCCAGCACAGAGCATTCCAGAGCTGTTACAGCTGAATTGTAAATTGGACTAAGAAATGTCATGTTAAACAGTTCATCAGGTTCATAAATTCCCAAATCCTTGGATGAGCTGAATGACACTGCCTGGTTCTTACTGTAACAATTCACTGGATGTGTTTGTGTGTTCCAAACTCAGACTGGAGCTGAAACTGCAGCCAGAAGCTCTCTGAAGAGCCTGTGTTCAGCCTGGAGCTGTGGGGGTGGAAAGTGTGTGCATGTGTGGGAGAAATGACACCCAGACAGATTTCCTGGGCTATAATAAGTTCTGTATTCTCTCTCCAAAGCTCTACAAAAGGTTTAATCTCCCGGGAACTCCACCAGAATCTATGGGGCGGGGAAGAGACTGGAACGTGGACCTCATTCCAAAATTCCTTATGGCTAATGGTGAGTAAATTCCTTATGGCTAATGGTGAGTGACCCTGAGCTCCCAGATTTTCCTTGGTCAAGTGCTGGAATAGGACAGGACTGTCATTCCTTGTAGTCCTCATATTTGAATCCATGTGTGCCAGTACTGGCTTAGACTAAATCAGGGAAGGGGTTACCAGTGCAGGGCCAGCTCCTGTGCCTAAAACCAGCCCCTGGCTGCTGGAATCTCATCCTGGAGCACAGGGATGGATGGATGGATGGATGGATGGATGGATGGATGGATGGATGGATGGATGGATGGATTGTGCAGTGCCTGGCTCAGGGCTGCTGCAGTGGAAGAACTGATGGATCCCAGCCAAGCCTTGCTTACTTTAGTCCCAGCTTATCTTGGAATTGAGCACGGGGAAGGGTTTGTTGTGTGTGTCTGTGTCTGACTGTGCCAAACCCCCTGCAGGTCAGTTGGTAAAGATGCTGCTCTACACAGAAGTCACTCGTTACTTGGACTTCAAGGTGATCGAGGGCAGCTTTGTCTACAAGGGAGGGAAGATCTACAAAGTTCCTTCCACTGAGGCAGAAGCTTTGGCTTCCAGTGAGTAGCTGCACCTTATCTGTTCCCTCTGAATCCCCTAAAGAGAGGCAAACCCATCTCTTGGGGTATTTCTGGTGCTCCTCATGTGTTCAGGAGGTTCTCCTGCACCTCTTGGACTTCAGACACCCCTTGGGATTGCTGAGCCCTGTTTTACTGCAGCTGCTAAGCTGCCTGGTCAGTGAGATTCTGGTGAGAACCTGGCAGTGTTTTCCTCCCTCAAGAGATTCCATTTGGGGTTTGTGCTCCCAGCTCTGCCATAAATATTTGATGTCATGTGTCCTTGTTGGAATTGTGTGTGTGAAAAATATTGCAGGCAGATTGGAATGACTAATTCTGACGTGTGGCACCTCAGACCTTAATTGTTGCCTACTTCAATTTCACTCCTCAAATAAAACTAATAACAGTGTGGTGAAATCCATTAGGATCTAGAGGGCATTCCATGAGCTCCAGGTGTGGGATGTGTTCAGCAGCACGTCTGAAAAATCTGATAGAGACTGCTGCAGTTAAGGCCCCAGATGTGCAGGTCTGAGCCTTCCTCATGGCAGATACTCCTGAAGGAGCCAGGAATTCCTGCAGTTTGGCCTCAGTTCTCTCCAGAACACTCATCCTTGCAGGAGTGGTGCTGCCTCTGCCCTTATGTTTTCAGCAGGTCCAGTCTTGTTTCTGCAATTTGTGGAGAATTCAAGTGCAGAAATGGTGCCTTGTCCAGCCTTGTGTTTGGGGTTGAGGGGCAGGACAAAGGGGAATGGCCTTAGGCTGAAGGAGGGCAGGGTTAGATGGGATCTTGGGATGGAATTCCTAGAGAAGCTGTGGCTGCCCCTGAAACCCTGGGAGTGTCCAAGGCCAGGCTGGAGACTGGGGCTGGGAGCAACCTGGGACACTGGGAGGTGTCCCTGCCATGGCAGGGTCCCTTCCAACCCAAACCAATTCCTTGTTTGAACACTTCTTATCCATTGCTGATAATGGAAAAGCCACGAAAGTCACTGACTGTGGATCCTGGCTGTGCTGGGCTCTCACAGAGCCCTGGTTCTGCTGGGCTCTCACAGAGCCCTGGCTCTGCTGGGCTCTCACAGAGCCCTGGCTCTGCTGGGCTCTCACAGAGCCCTGGCTCTGCTGAGCTCTCACAAACCCTGGTTCTGCTGGGCACTCACAAACCCCCTGGCTCTGCTGGGCTCTCACAAACCCCTGGCTGTGCTGGGCTCTCACAAACCCGTGGCTGTGCTGGGCACTCACAGACCCCTGGTTCTGCTGGGCTCTCACAGAGCCCTGGTTCTGCTGGGCACTCACAAACCCCTGGCTCTGCTGGGCTCTCACAAACCCCTGGTTCTGCTGGGCACTCACAAACCCCGTGGCTGTGCTGGGCTCTCACAGACCCCTGGCTGTGCTGGGCTCTCACAGACCCCTGGCTGTGCTGGGCTCTCACAGACCCCTGGCTGTGCTGGGCTCTCACAGACCCCTGGCTGTGCTGGGCTCTCACAGACCCCTGGCTGTGCTGGGCTCTCACAGACCCCTGGCTGTGCTGGGCTCTCACAAACCCTGGTTCTGGGCTCTCACAGACCCCTGGTTCTGCTGGGCTCTCACAGACCCCTGGTTCTGCTGGGCTCTCACAGACCCCTGGCTCTGCTGGGCTCTCACAGAACCCTGGTTCTGATGGATTATCACAACCCCCTGGCTGTGCTGGGCTCTCACAACCCCCTGGCTGTGCTGGGCTCTCACAACCCCCTGGCTGTGCTGGGCTCTCACAAACCCCTGGCTGTGCTGGGCACTCACAGACCCCTGGTTCTGCTGGGCTCTCACAGACCCCTGGCTCTGCTGGGCTCTCACAGACCCCTGGTTCTGCTGGGCTCTCACAGACCCCTGGCTCTGCTGGGCTCTCACAGAACCCTGGTTCTGATGGATTATCACAACCCCCTGGCTCTGCTGGGCTCTCACAACCCCTGGCTCTGCTGGGCTCTCACAACCCCTGGCTCTGCTGGGCTCTCACAGACCCCTGGCTCTGCTGGGCTCTCACAGACCCCTGGCTCTGCTGGGCACTCACAAACCCCTGGTTCTGCTGGGCTCTCACAGACCCCTGGCTCTGCTGGGCTCTCACAGACCCCTGGCTCTGCTGGGCACTCACAACCCCTGGCTCTGCTGGGCTCTCACAGACCCCTGGTTCTGCTGGGCTCTCACAGACCCCTGGCTCTGCTGGGCTCTCACAGACCCCTGGCTCTGCTGGGCTCTCACAGACCCCTGGCTCTGCTGGGCACTCACAAACCCCTGGTTCTGCTGGGCTCTCACAGACCCCCTGGCTCTGCTGGGCTCTCACAGACCCCCTGGCTCTGCTGGGCTCTCACAGACCCCTGGCTCTGCTGGGCTCTCACAGAGCCCTGGTTCTGCTGGGCTCTCACAAACCCCCTGGCTCTGCTGGGCTCTCACAAACCCCCTGGCTCTGCTGGGCTCTCACAAACCCCCTGGTTCTGCTGGGCTCTCACAGACCCCTGGTTCTGCTGGGCTCTCACAGACCCCTGGCTGTGCTGGGCTCTCACAGACCCCTGGCTGTGCTGGGCTCTCACAACCCCTGGCTGTGCTGGGCTCTCACAAACCCTGGTTCTGATGGATTATCACAACCCCTGGTTTCAGGTTTGATGGGTCTGTTCGAGAAGCGCCGCTTCAGGAAGTTCCTGGTGTACGTTGCCAACTTTGACGAGAACGACTCGCGGACCTTCGAGGGCGTGGACCCCAAGAAAACCACCATGAGGGATGTCTACAAGAAGTTTGACTTGGGCCAAGATGTCATTGACTTCACAGGCCATGCCCTGGCTCTCTACAGGACTGATGAGTAAGTGAGGGGTCAGAATTTGGGATTATGATGGGATTGATTGGTTGGTTTAAACTTTGAGGGTTCCTGAGTAAAACTTGTGCCACTGAGTGCTCCTAAAAGGGAACTCCCAGGCTGGGGAAGGAAACGTCATGGGAAGTCAAGTGTTTTGCTTTCCAGAGTTTTCTGCTGGAAGTGCTGCTTAGGGAAACATCCCAAATGGTGTAACTGTCCTTCCCAGTTATCTAGATCAACCCTGCCAAGAAACAATCAACAGGATTAAGCTGTACAGCGAGTCCCTGGCTCGATATGGGAAGAGCCCCTACCTGTACCCCCTCTATGGCCTTGGAGAGCTGCCCCAGGGCTTTGCAAGGTGAGAGCTGGGCTTGGACTCCAGGGTTCCTCCACTGGGGTGGGGCCTGGGTGTGGGGAGCTGGGTGTGTGGGGCTGAGCTGGGTGTGTGGAGCTGGGTGTGTGGAGTCTGTGCTTGACCTTTTAGAATGTGGTGCTGCATAAAACACTGTGGTCCTCGATGATTTTATTCACTTAAGAGGTGGTTCTTCCACATGAGATCCTTTCTTTGTGGTTTGTTTACCTGTGGGTTTGCTCAGAGCTCTGTTGGCAGAGCATTTCCCCCCTGTGTGTAAGCAGAGGGTTGTGAGGGGTTTAAGCCTGAGGGGGAGTTTAAGCCTGAGGGGGGTTTATCCCAGTGGAGCAGAGCCTGGGGGCTGAAGGGCTGTCACATCCAGCCCTGGGGGTGCTGAGGGTGTGTTCCTGTTGCAGGCTCAGTGCAATCTATGGAGGCACCTACATGCTCAACAAGCCCATCGAGGAGATCGTCATCGAGAACGGCAAAGTGGTCGGGGTCAAGTCCGAGGGGGAGGTACAGACCCTTCCCCCCACACCTCCCCTCACAGCTCTGATCTCTTGGGCAGATAGACAGAAAACCCTTCTTAAGGGGCTGATGTCCCTGTGCCAGCTCGCTGAAAACACCATGTCCTGCTGGCCAGGCATGCTCCTGCTGCAGGAGCTGGGATGGAGTCTGATGGGCTGGCAGTGAATAAATCAGGGTGGGAGCTGCTCCTTGTGTCTGACCTTGTGACAGCTGGCACGTGGCCTTGCTGCAGCTTCTGCAGCTGGGAATGCTGCAGGGAGCTCCTGACTGGAGCAGGCACTCACAGCACACTTCACTTGGGTGTCCCTCAGGGTGGGGATGACAGGTCCTGGCCTGGAGCAGAGGTGACAATCCACGCTAGAGAGCGAAGTGTGTGCAGCCTGTAGGCTTCACATTGATGACATATTAAATTCCTTCTGGAAAATCAGAGTTGGATGTGACTGGGTGGTTTTGGTGCTCAGGTGGCTCGCTGCAAACAGCTCATCTGCGACCCCAGCTATGTGTCAGACCGTGTGACCAAGGTGGGCCAGGTGATCCGGGTCATCTGCATCCTCAGCCACCCCATCAAGAACACCAACGATGCCAACTCGTGCCAGATCATCATTCCACAGAACCAGGTCAACCGGAAGTCAGGTACAGGCTGCTGCCCCGGGCTCTCTGGGTGTGGTCACACAGGGAAATGGACACCTCGTGCCTGCTCCAGGAGCTTTGTGGGGTTTAGTTCTCAGCTCAGCTGAGCTTCAGTTCAGAGCAGTTACAGGAGGGGGGAGGAGCCTGCAGCAGGAAGTGCCCCAGACTGGGAGAGGGGGTGAGGGGTGTCCTGAAGGGGTGAGGGCTGTCCCAGGGGGTGAGGGGGACACAGCACTGGGAGCCGCTGGATTGCAGGAGCCATGGTGGGAAACGGAATGTTGGGGATCTCCATGTGCAGGAGACGAGAGCACGTGGGGCAGGGATGGGACTCACTCCAAAGGCTCTGAACAATTCAGGGGCTGCCAGGGGTCAGGGCTACAGGAAGAGGGGTGGGCAGGGATTTGGGATGAGGCTGAGGAGGTTTTGGGATGGGGCTGAGGGGGTTTTTGGGATGAGCATGGAGAAGGTTTTGGAATGAGACTGAAGAAGGTTTTTGGATGAGGCTGAAGAAGGTTTTTGGAATGGGGCTGAGGCAGTTTTTGGGCTGGGGCTGAGGAGGTTTGGGCTGGGGCTGAAGAGCTTTTGGGCTGGGGCTGAGGAGGTTTGTGCTGCAGCTGTGCCCTGTCCCCCCAGACATCTACGTGTGCATGATCTCCTCTGCTCACAACGTGGCGGCGCAGGGCAAGTACATCGCCATCGCCAGCACCACGGTGGAGACGGCCGAGCCCGAGAAGGAGATCAAACCTGCACTGGAGCTGCTGGAGCCCATCGAGCAGAAGTGAGGCCCCAGAGAGCCCCTCCCTGGGCTGGGGAGCTGCAGCCATTGGTGCCAGGAGCTGCTCAGACTCGGCTTCCCCAGCACCCTGAGCGCTGCCTCGGCTCCAGCCATTCCTGCCCTAACCCACACTGAGCTCTGTGTCCTTTTGCAGGTTCGTGAGCATCAGTGACCTGTTTGCACCGACCGACCTGGGCACCGAGAGCCAGGTGAGTGAGGGCTGAGCGGGTGGGAGGGGACAGGGACAGCTGGGAGGGGACAGGGACAGGCTGCAGCTGGGAGGGGAGAGACTTAGCTGGAAGGGGACAGGGACAGCTGGGAGGGGACAGGGACAGGCTGCAGCTGGGAGGGGACAAGCTGCAGTTGGGAGGGGAGAGGCTCAGCTGGGAGGGGACAGGACAGGACAGGCTGAGCTGGGAGGGGACAGGCTGCAGCTGGGAGGGACAGGCTCATCTGGGTGGGGACAGGGACGGCTGGGAGGGGACAGGCTCATCTGGGTGGGGACAGGCTCGGCCGGGAGGGGACAGGACAGGCTCATCTGGGTGGGGACAGGGACAGCTGGGAGGGACAGCTCCAGCTCGGGGCTCCAGCGCCGCCTCTGTTGCAGATCTTCATCTCGCGCACCTACGACGCCACCACCCACTTCGAGACGACGTGCGACGACATCAAAGATATTTATAAGAGGATGATGGGATCAGAGTTCGACTTCGAGGAGATGAAACGCAAGAAAAACGACATCTACGGGGAGGAGGAGCAGCAGTAATGAGAGGCTCTAATTAGGAGGAGTTTAAATCGGCTCATATGAATATATAAGGAACTTAATGAACACTGTACGAAATTCAATATTGTAAGGCCTGCTTTTGTAATCCCATCTCTGAGAGATTGAAGAGTACTGCACTGGTAATGTTCCCTTTTTGGATATCATGTGTTAATTATTTCATTCTAGTAGGGCTGCTGTCCAGAATCTGGCAAATTCCTGACTGATTCCTGACTAACCTCGTAAGCGAAAGGCAGACTGAACTTATTATTATTATTATTATTTTTGCAGACGTAGACGTGGGTGCAGATTTGAAATAACTCATTGACAGCTGTGTCTTACCTTGTCTTTTTAATCATTTGTAAAACATCCTTCACAACCCTGTGCTTCTGGTGAGCTCGTAGATGTGACGCTGATGTCACTCAAACCTGATATCAAGGAAAATAGAAACTGAGCACTCCATTATTGTGGACAGCATCCCTAAAAGTCTCTCCCATCAATCTTAACTCTGTGGCAAAGTTGTATCATGGACAAAGCCCACACCTATTGTAGCAGCAAATGTTGGCTTCGTTCTGGGCACAGAACTTAACCTCCACTTAAGCTTCTAAACCTGTTTACATCGGTTGGGACACAGCTGTGCCTAAGGCTCCTTTGTGTTTTAATCTTAATAAAATTGAGAGAACAAATTACAGAGCAGGCAAGATGTGGAAGTATTTTGTGTCCCCTGGTGGCTCCTCGGATGGACCAAACGGCGCTGCGGTATCGGCATGACAGAGCCTGTGCTTCTCGTGTCTCCTCAAGGCTCCACATGATTTCTGTACTGCAAAGTAAAGCCAAATTCTGGAAACCAGTCCTGCCTCTGGTCTGATTCACTGCAGCTCCGGGCTGGGATCCTGCAGGGGCTCTGGGGGAGTGTTTCCTGCAGGAAAGCCTTTCCTGCTGGCAAACATTTCCTGCTTCCGTGCTTCTCTCCAGGCAGGGCAGGTGGGGCACAGTCCCTGTTCCTGCAGCCACAGCAGTGAATAATTCCTGTTCCTGAGCTTCCTGCTGCCTCCATCCTGAGCAGGTGTTCCAGTCCAGAGTGATCCTTCCCGATTCCCTGGCTGGCACTGGGCAGAGACAGCAGTTCCAGGGCCAGGAACTGAGGGGAGCCTTGGAGCAGCTCCCAACAGGAACTGGGGTTTGATCCATCCCATCACAGCCCCAAAGCTGAGCCCAGCCTGGGGCTTCCCCTCTCCTTCCACCCAGCCAATGCTTCTGGAACATTTCCTGAGGTGTCACTTCTGGGAACAATTCCCGAGCTGCCACTTCCAGGAACATTTCCCGAGCTGCCACTTCCAGGAGCACTTCCTGAGCTGCCACTTCCAGGAACATTTCCTGAGGTTCCACTTCCAGGAGCATTTCCTGAGCTGCCACTTCCAGGAACATTTCCTGAGGTGTCACTTCCGGGAACAATTCCCAAAGTGCCACTTCCAGGAGCACTTCCTGAGCTGCCACTTCCAGGGACAATTCCTGAGGTGCCATTTCTGGGAACAATTCCCAAGGTGCCACTTCAGGAACACTCCCCCCCTCAGCTGCAGGAAGTTCCCCCCATGCAGTGCCCACCAACCAGGCCAGACCCAGTGCAAGTGGAAAATAAACCCTGAACCGATCCCATTATCCCCTGCTGTAACCTGGTTCTCTGGTTATTCCATCCTCCCTTTGATGGGATCCATCACCCAGGAACCCACTGTGGTCTTGCTCACTCCTTGCTGATTCCCACCCTCTGTCCCAGCTGGAAAATGCTGGATGCTGAAAGCAGAGATGTGCAACGTTTGTTATTTTGCAGGTTTTATTAATCAAACTCTTTACAAAGTTTGTACACAAGGGGCTGGCAGTCTCAGATTTAAAAAGGAACTCAAAGGCCACCCCTGCCCCGTGGAGCTGGGTGGAATGGGGCCTTTCCCCCATAAATAAAAGCTTATTCTGTTCCTGCATTTACAAGGATTCCACCTGCTGGAAGGTCCCAGCAGGGAAGTGGAACCAGGAGGCAGCAGGGCTGAGCTGAAATGTAGTGTGGGCCTGGACAGCAACAACCACATTGTTTATTTATTCTCATTCCTGACCTTCAAGTATATTTTGAGAAATTATTCTGCTCCATGAAAATCATAAAACCACTCCAATAATTTACTTGTACCGTTAAAAACCTCTCCTATGTGAGGCAGGATGGCAGGGAATGAACCCCTGAGGATTTGCATTTCCTACCTTTAAATAAAATTCATGTAGAGCTAAAATCGACCTTCACCCAGCCCCAGCACAGCCAAGATCCACTGGGATGGATGTGGGATCCACTGGGATCAATGGTGGGGATCCACTGGGATGGATGTGGGATCCCCTGGGATGGATCTGGGGTGTCCCCCACAGGGCTGGGATGCCCGAACTGGTGCCACAGGGCCTGGGGAGGAGCCGTGTCCTGGCTTTGTCACCTGCAACACAGAGCAGTGCCCAGTCAGTGCCCAGCTCCCTCTGGGCAGTGCCAGCCTCCTGCAGGGCTTCCCCAGAGCCAGGCCCGGAGTTTTTCCCATTTCCCAGCAGTGCTAAGTGTGGTTCTCCTGGATCCAGCTGCAGGAATCAGCCCTGAGTGCTGGCAGATCCCACATCCAGCACTCTGGGATGCTCTCTGCTCTGCTATAGGATCCCTCCACACACAACCCTCAGCTGCTCCCAGCGTTTTGGGATCAATCCCAAGCTTTCCCCCCTTACCAGTAGTTTCTTCTAAAGGGAGCAGCCACTTTCTGCATTGTCCCCACGAAGGTGTTGATGTCAGCCACAAGAATTCCTTTGTTTTCCAGGATCTCTCTGCTGCTGCCAGGATTCTCTGCAAGGGGAGGAGCAGCAGCTCTGTTAATTCAAAATTAATTCAAACAAACCTGTGGGAAATATCCCTAAATCCCACCATAGCTGCTCAGGTGCTTTGCCAACAGCCTCAGCCACCCACAAGCTCCAAAACCCACTGGAATTTATCAACCTCCAAAAATCCATTTGTTCTCACCACTTAGACCTCAAACAAGCGATTCCCACAGGAAAATAAGGATTGTTTATCCCTCCTCCATCCCCTTCCAGGGCAATTCCAGCCCTGGAGGATTTGGGATTGTGTTGGGTTGATGTGACCAGCAATGTGAATTCTGTCCCCATCTGCTGCAGCCAGGTGGGGCAGTGACCCTGATCTCCTGGCACACATTATCTGCTCATGGGCCAGCTTTAAACCAGCTGGGCAATCATCTTTATCTTTGCCACAGCCCATCCTCGCTCCAGGAGATATCTCCTGTTCATGGCCATGGAGTCCCAGGGCATGACTGATCAAATTCCATCATCCCACTGGGAGATGCTCCAGCCAGGGCAGGAGCCAAGCCTTTCCTACCCAGAGAAAAACTGAGATTTTGGACACCAAGGCACCTTCTTTCCACTGCATTCCAGAGGAAAACCAGACCCTTCCACATCATCCCTGGAGCTTCAGAGGAAACTGCACCTTCTCCAGGAGCACTGCTCCAGCTGAACCACATCTGCCACTGCAGGAGGATGCAGCCACCATTGAATGGGACTGCTGCCAACACCCTGACTGACTGACGGGTGTCAGCTTGGATTCTGACTCTGGCAGGGTTTGGGATTGTTCTTTGTAATCCTGCATTTCTATTTTAATGTTCCTAGTAAAGAACTGTTATTCCTAATTCCCATCTCTTTGCCTGAGAGCCCCTTAATTTCAAAACAACAATTATTTGGAGGGAGGGGTTTACATTCTCCATTTCAAAGAGAAGCTTCTGCCTTTATTGGCAGCCAGCTGTCCCTCTCAGCAGGACAGGGTGCCCTTACCTGTGAGGTACACACAGAACCTGCTGTGGATGTGCTGCAGCTGCAGCTCCTGCAGGCACTGCAGCCGTTGGGGCTCCGCAGCCGTGGCCGAGTCGCAGCCGTGGAACGGCAGCAGCTCCAGCAGCTCCTCGCCCTGGCACCACCTGAGCAGCAGCTGCTTCCTCTGGGCAATGGCATCAGCCCTGCTGGGACAGGGACAGGGCTCAGCAACCCTGAGAGTTTGAGATTTTCTGTGCTGACAGGCACTGACACCCAGCAGAACTCTGTGGCCGTGGAGAAAACTTCCAAAATTGAATGACAGAACTGGGATTATGGGTGTGCAGTTTGAGTAGAAGTGGTGCTGCTCCACCAATATCACAGGGTGGAAAAGGTTTTAGAATATAGTAATGTATACACAGCAAGATGGAGGTTTTAGGGCAGAGGTTTTTGTCTTTCTTTTTCACCTTCTTCAAGGTCCGGGTGGGATTTCACCCAGAACTCTGAGGCTGTGGAGAAAGCTTCCAAAATTGAATGACAGACTGGGATTATGGGTGTGCAGTTTGAACAGAAGTGTGTGATATCACAGGGTGGAAAACTCAGAATTTAAGGTTTTAGGATACAGCAATATATAGGGAGCAAGATGGAGGTTTTGTCTTTCTTTTCCACCTTCTTCTTCATGGTCCAGGTGGGATTTTGTAATTGGACAGAAAAATCCACAGGTGGTTGGTTGATTATCCCCCAGGCAGGAAGGATGTGCTGGGTGAGCACTGAGAACACCCAGTGATGTCCCAACTGGGGACAAAATCCAGCTGAAATCCATGCCCAGGTGCCTGTGGCATTGTGGCTGCTTGTTGAAAACTGAGAATTTTGGACTTTCTGTGCTGACAGGCACTGACCCCCAAGAAAACATTGCTTTTAACCTGAGGCTGGAGAAGACTTCCAAAATTAAATGACAGAACTGGGATTATGGGTGTGCAGTTTGAATAGAAGTGTGTGATATCACAGGATGGAAAACTCAGAATTTAAGGTTTTAGGATACAGTAACATATAGGGAGCAAGATGGAGGTTTTGTCTTTTTCACCACCTTCTTCATAGTCCAGGTGGGATTTTTAAACTGGACAGAAGAATCCACATTGCAGACCACAGGTGATTGGTTATTGGGTTCAAAGTAAAAATAATTTAGGTGGCATCTCATAATTAGACAATTTACCCTTAAAAGGCTTTGCAGAGAGAAAAATAAGGTTCCATTTTTTAGTTTGTTAGCTTGAAGTGCTGTAGCACTCACTGTAATAAAGATAAGAATTAATAAACATCTGAATCTGACCAAGAAATACTGTCTTGAGCATTTAATCCCAAGTCTGGAAAATAAAAAAAGCCTCAGCATTCCCTGTCCATCCCTCCCTAGGGAATGAGCAGGGAGGATGGGATCTGCCTTTCCAGCTGTTTTTTCCAGCCCCACAGGTGATTTTTGCTGCTCTGTGTGGATCAAAAGTGACAAATTCCCCTTTGCCCAGGACTGCCTGTGCTGGTTTTGGTTCATTTTCACCTCAGGGTTTTTGGGGCTTGTGCTGGGAGCTGTGGGTGAGTCAGGGCTGTTCTGCTGCTGCTGGAGCAGATTTGGAAAAGCCAAGGCTGCTCCTCACTCAGCCCAGCAGGGCCAGCACAGGGCACTGCCACTGTCCCAGGGACATTCCAGAGCTGGAATCACTCAGGATGTAAAGCTGGGAGGAGAAGGAGGGGATGGTGGGAGAGGGGCTGATGATGGAGCCTGGAGTTCCTGGGGATGGATTCCTTGGTTTTCCAGTTTTTCCTTTTCTGCCTCATCCAGGACCACATCCAGGACAACATTCCAGGCCCCAAGTCCTGCTGTTCCATCCCAAAAATCCCCAATTCCCAGGCAGAGCCCCTCACCTGAGGTCTCCTCTGAACTTCTTGCCCTCCCTGTGGTGCAGGAGCCACTTCCACCTCCCATTCCTGTTCAGCTTCTCCAGCACCTTCACCACCTCCTGCAGCTGGGCTGGGGAGACACAAGAGCCAGGGATTAGTGGGGAGGGGACATGGGGGGACAAAAGAGCCAGGGATTAATGGGGGAGGGGACACAAAGAGCCAGGGATTAATGGGAATGGGACATGGGGGGACAAAAAGAGCCAGGGATTAATGGGGAGGGGACATGGGGGGACACAAAAGCTCAGGACAGGTGGGAAGGGGGATCTGAGGGGTCCCAGCTCCAAGTGGAGCCACCTGAGGGTGCTCAGGGCTTTGTCCAGGGGAGCCTGGAGTCTCTCCAAGGATGTGAGTGTCTCTCACAGGATGGGGAGCTGGGCTCATGTCCTGGTGTGGATTTTTTCCTGTCCCTGTCACCTCAAGCTGCATCTCCCACAAGAGGGACTCAGTTTTCTCTGTCACTTCCCATTAAGGAGCTGAAGGCAGCAGCAAGTTCTCCTCCTTTTTCCCTGGATTTTGGGAAGGAATTCCTGGCTGGGCTGGAATTCCCAGAGCAGCTGTGGCTGCCCCTGGATCCCTGGAAGTATCCAAGGAAAGGTAGGAATTTTGGGTTTGGAGCAGCTTGGGATAGTGGGAGGTGTGGAACTTTCCACACCCATGGAACTGATAATCCTTAAGGTCTCTTCCCACCTGAACCATTCCATGGCTCTCCAGGCTGAACGAACATCCTGGGATGTTCTGGGGAGCCTGAGCTGGGCACCCTGCCCCAAAGGGATCCAGATGTCAGACAGAGGGCAAGAACTGCCCACTGCACACAGAACCAGGGGAGGATTTGGGGATGTGTCAGACTCACCCAGGGTGACCCTTTCCAGCAGCTCCTCGTCTGACACCACGAATCCCCCAGCCTGGAAGAGCTCGTGGAAGGTGTCCTCTGTCACATCCTGGGGATCATCCACCCCAGCAAACACCACACTGGGACACAGCTTCAGCTGCAGCAGGCATGGCACCTGCCCCAGAACAGAGCAGGGGTTGTGTGAGGATCTTTGGAAGCAATATTCTCACTAGAGCTCTGTTATGTCCAAGCACTGCCTACAGCTGTGGGCCTGGAGCCTCTACTGAAGGTATCAGTGTGTTCCCAACCCTCACTAGAACCCTCACTGTGGCATGCTACTGTGGCATTTGGGACCTTTTACTCACTAAAAACATCAGAACTCACTCTAAAATTACTGACTTGTTAACTTAAATGCCTACTTTATGTGTGAGAGGCTTAATATACTTCAACCCATCCAAAGGCTTTAATTCAATCCCTGCACTCTGATTTCTCTCTGAAGAATTCAGAGACCCCTGACTCACTGACTCCAACAGGTTGGGAACAGCTCCCAGCCCAGGGAGCCCAGCCCCACATCCCACCCCACAAATGAAATACTCCCTGGGACTCTGAGCTTTGAGCTGGGCTGCTCCAGCTCTTTTTGGAAGGCTGCTGGCTTGCAGCCCAGTGGGTGAGGAGGGGAGGCTCAGCTTACAGTGTGGATGTGGCAGGAGATGTCCTGGTTCCTGACGATCACCAGCAGCCGCCGGCCGGCGCCGCCCCGGCAGAAACTGGGGGGCTCTGTCCTCACAAAGCCCTCTGCCCTCAGCACGGCCTGCAACACACACAGGGCAGCCCTCAGGGGCTGGCAACAGGGGAGAGGCTGCCCAGGGCAACAGGGAGCCCCCAATCCTGCAGGGATTCCAGAGCCACGTGGATGTGGCACTTGGGGACACGGGCAGTGCTGAGGAGTGGCTGGACTCCAAAGTAAACATGAACTAGAGGAGTGTTAGATGGGATATTGGGATGGAATTCCAGAGAAGCTGAGGCTGCCCCTGCAGCATCCAAGGTCAGGCAGAGCAGCCTGGGATAGAGGTGTCTCTGCCCATGGGGTGGGAACTGGATGATCCTTAAGGTCCTTCCCACCCGAACCATCCCATGAATCCCCAATGACTCAATCCCAAGGCTCCTGCCCACCCTCAGTGCCTGTGATTCCAATGCCTGACTTACAGAATCCAAACGAGGTGGAACCCAAAGTAAAGCTTACAGAACCCAAACCCTCGATGCAGGGCTGCCCAAGCTCCCTGCTCCCTGCTCCCTGCTCCCATCCCATCCCAGCCCAGCCCATCCCATCTCACCCCATCCCAGCCCTACCTTGGCCCTGTCGAAGAAGGGCTCCCTGCAGGTCTCCAGCAGGTAGAACATGCCGGGCCGTGCGCCGGCCGCCACGCGGCGCAGCCGGGAGCGCAGCGCTGCCACCATCCCCTGCACTGGCACCGTCCTGCCGGGCTGGCCCGTCCCAGCCTGGCCTCTCTGGGCCTCTGCCCGTGCCAGGGGGTCCCTCCTGGCCTCAGCCCTGCCCAGTAGCACCCTCTGGAAGTGGGAGTACTCGTCCAGGATGCCGGTGACGTCCCCGCGTGGCTCGGGCGCGGCGCGCTCGTACCGCAGCTTCCCCAGGCGAAGGGGAGCCCTGGGCTGGCGGCTCCCAGCCCAGGTCCTGCCCCTCCTGCTGCCCCCAGGCTCCCCGTGGCACTGGAACCCACCTGGCCCCGTGTCTGAGGGGGGAATTGTCACCTGCAATGGGCTCCTGCTGCGTGGCGACAGCGGGGTGGGGGACAGGGATATTGGGAAGATGCTGTTGGAGGTAGAAAAGGGAGGTTTGCCCTTCCTCAGGATTTCTTTTAGCTTATAATGGAAACGCAGACACTCCATGTCCAAAGTGTTCTGGGTGATCTCCTCAGAGCCCCTCCAGGTGCCCAGCAGGGACTGAGCCAAGTGGGACCCCTGGGCACGGCGGCCGCACCTCCTGGGGAGCTGGAGATTCTCCATCCTCTCCTGGCACTGCCTGGTGACCACAAAGCTCCTGGGGTCCCTGGGCATGTCCCAGCCCCAGTCCTGGCCCTGCTCCTGTGAGTGCAGGGAGCTCCTGGAGGAGCTGTCCTGGCTAGTCCTTGCTCCTGCAGCATCCAGGGATCTCACGGTGCAGCAGCTCCTGCCTGGAAATGAGGAGCAAGAATTCCCATCAAAATATTCCTGCTCTGAGTCACCAAGGGAATTCTCCAAGGGATCTTCCAAGGCCAAGTCCTTGTGTGTGTCTTCCTTTGGGAGAATATCCTCAGCATCACTGAACTCCAGGTTTTCTCCAGAGGGATCCCTGTGCTCATCCCTTGGTGACACTGGAATTTCTGCCTCTCCCACCTCAACACAGTCGGGATCAGGGAGAGCTGGGGAGCCCTCGGGGCAGGGCTCACACCCATCCCAAGGGCTGGGCTCACACCCGTCCCGGGGGCTGGGCTCACATCCATCCCCGGGATTGGGCTCACACCTATCCCGGGGGCTGGGCTCACCTCCATCCCAGAGATTGGGCTCACACCCATCCCCGGGGCTGGGCTCACATCCATCCCCGGGATTGGGCTCACATCCATCCCTGGGATTGGGCTCACACCTATCCCGGGGGCTGGGCTCACCTCCACCCCAGGGATTGGGCTCACACCCATCCCCGGGGCTGGGCTCACACCCATCCCAGGGATTGGGCTCACACCCATCCCAGGGATTGGGCTCACATCCATCCCCGGGGCTGGGCTCACACCCATCCCAGGGATTGGGCTCACATCCATCCCCGGGGCTGGGCTCACATCCATCCCAAGGGCTCGGCTCACACCCATCCCAGGGATTGGGCTCACATCCATCCCCGGGGCTGGGCTCACATCCATCCCAAGGGCTCGGCTCACACCCATCCCAAGGGCTGGGTTCACACCCATCCCCGGGGCTGGGCTCACATTCATCCCGGGGGCAGGGCTGACATTCATCCCCGGGGCTGGGCTCACACCTATCCCGGGGGCTCGGCTCACACCCATCCCAAGGGCTGGGTTCACACCCATCCCAAGGGCTGGGCTCAGACCCATCCCCGGGGCTGGGCTCACACCCATCCCAGGGATTGGGCTCACATCCATCCCAGGGATTGGGCTCACACCTATCCCAAGGGCTAGGCTCACACCCATTCCAGGGATTGGGCTCACACCCATCCCAAGGGCTGGGCTCACACACATCCCAGGGCTCAGGGGGACATTCCTGGGCTGGGACAGGGGCAGGGCTGGGAATGCTGCCTGCTTCCAGATCCTCAGGGGGGAAGGGCTCCTGGCCACGGCTCTCTCTGGGGTCCCCTGTCTGGCTCCCAGGGCTGCCACAGCTCCTGGGGATGTCACAGCTGGGAATGTCGCAACTCCTGGGGCTTCCACAGCTTCTGGGGCTTCCACAACTCCTGGGAATGTCACAGGTCCCAGGGCTGCCACAGCTCCTGGGACTGCCACAACTCCTGGGACTTCCACAGCTCCTGGGACTGTCAGAGCTCCTCGGAATATCACAGCTCGTGGGACTGCCACAACTTCTGGGAATGTCACGGGTCTCAGGGCTTCCACAACTCCTGGGGCTTCCACAGCTCTTGGGAATATCACAACTCCTGGGGCTTCCACAGCTCTTGGGAATATCACAGCTCGTGGGGCTGCCACAGCTCCCAGAGCCCCGGGAATTGTCTGGGGTGGGAGGGAGCAGCCCAGGGAGCCCCTCAGGAAGGGGAGAGCCCGGCTCTGCAGCCTCCGGCTCGCGCCATGCATCACCCGGAGGAGGAGGAGCAGATGCTGGCTCTGCTGGCACAGACACACCCCCGGGGGAGCAGGGAGCTGGGGGTCTGATCAGCTCCTGGGAGAAGCTGGGATGGAGGGAGCCATGCAGGCTCCAGGCAGGCTGTGCAGCTCCCCCCTCCCAGCTTGGCTTCCTGAGGCAGCACAGCACTGAGCCCCGCACGCCGAGATTCTCCCCAGCCCCGGGAGAGGCAGGAGCTGAGTCCCTGGGGGGCTCCTTGAGGGCTGAGATCTCCTCCCTGCTGGAGAAGGAGGGCTCTGACTCCAGCAGCTGATGGTGGACAGGGATCTTCGTGTTCTCTGCCTCCTCCTCCCTCTGCTCAGCCCTGCAGTCACCTCCAGTGTCTGTGCACTCCAAGGGGGAGCCCCGGCCATCTCCTGCTGCCATGGGATCATCCAGCTCCTCCCTGCAGCTGGCAGAGAGGTTTCCCTGCTGTTCTTCCACCACAACCCCGTTCCCAGCTGGGTTTGGCTGCTCAGCATGCACAGAATTCTGGCTGGGATCAGCCTCAGCCCCATCCAGCTGGTGGCTCTGGGACGGTGCCTGGGTGCTGCCCTTGTGCTGGTGCTCTGCAGCATTCCAGGGATGCACGGATCCATCGGGAGAGCTGGAGTCTGGGGACACGCTCAGGGCCACGCCCTGTCCCCGAGGACACTCGGTGCTCCCAGAGGGAGCCCGATCCCGCATTTCCTGCTCTGAGCAGCTCCCTGTGTCTGCAGCAGCTGCTGGGCTGTCTGTGATGCTGTCAGGCTGTGCCCCAGGGGCAGGGCTGGGCTCGAGGGGGCACAGCAGCTCCCCACTGGCACTGTGGGGTGAGCCCAGCTCGGCTGCACTGGCTGCCCCAGCCCTGCTGGTGTCTGAATCCGGCGTGGCCGCAGCATCCCGGGGATGCGGGGGCTCGTCCTGCTTTGGAGGGGTCTCCTCAGGGTCAGGCCTGGCCCCGTGTGACAGAGCTGGGGAGGATCTGTGGGGGCAGGGGGATGCCAGAGAGGTGGGGCTGGGCATGGGGTGCTCTCCAGGAGCCCCCAGCTGTTCTGGAGACGCCGAACTCCCTGGGTTCTGCTCGCATTCCATCTCTGTATCGCTGCTCTCCGACAGCACCAAGCCCACGGCGCCCAGGAAGGGCAGCTCATCCTCCAGCTCCTCCTTCACCTCCACCTCCCTCCTCTCCTCTTTTCCTGAGTGCTCAGGGGGCTCCTGGGGCTGCTCCCCTCCCTCTGTGGCTCCCCCAGGCTCGGCACTTCCAGGATTTGCTTCCGAGGGCGCGGAATCACATGGATCAGCTCCATCCTCAGCTCCCAGGGAATTCCCAGAGTCTTCCATTCCCTCCTCATCCTCAGGAGGGCCAGGGCCACTCCCTGAGCCTCCTTCCTGCTGCTTTTCCTGCTGCTCCCCTTGTTCCTGGGGTGCACAGGGGGGCTCTGTCCATGGAGCTGTGCTGGAATTCGGGGTTGGGCTCCCGGCGTTTTCCAGGGATTTGCTGGGCTCCTCCGAAGGGCTGGGGGTGATCCTGGCATCCAGCAGCTGCTCCTTGACTGGCTCCTCCTGGAACACAATCCACATGCTCTTTTAACAGCAAAATCCTGTTTCTCTAACAGGAAAATCCTGCTATTTTAACAGCAAAATCCTGCTGCTCTAAGAGGAAAATCCTGTTCCTCTAAGAGGAAAATCCTGCTGCTCTAACAGGAAAATCCTGCTCTTTTAACAGGAAAATCTTGCTGCTCTAACAGGAAAATCCTGTTCCTGTAACAGGAAAATTCTGCTTTTAATAAGATCTTGCTGCTCTAAGAGGAAAATCCTGCCCTTTCAACAGGAAAATCCTGCTCTTTAAAGAAGAAAATCCTGCTGCTCTAAGAGGAAAATCCTTCTCTTTAAACAGGAAAATCCTGCTCTTTTAACAGGAAAATCCTGCTGCTCTAAGAGGAAAATCCTGTTCTTTAAACATGAAAACCCTCCTCCTCTATGAGGAAAATCCTTTTCTTTTAACAGGAAATTCTGCTCCTCTAAGAGGAAAATCCTGCACCTCTAACAGGAAAATCCTGCTCTTTTTAACAGCAAAATCGTGGCCCTCTAACAGGAAAATCCTGCTCTTCTAACAAGAAGATCTTTCTGCTCTAAGAGGAAAATCCTGCTCTTTTAACAGGAAAATCTTGCTCTTTAAAAAGAAAAACCCTGCTCTTTAAAGAGGGAAACCCTGCTCATTTAACAGGAGAACGTGCCCTGGAGCCCTCGACCCCGACTCACGGCGGTGCCGCTGCCGCGCGCGTGCTCCTGGGGCGGCGCCTCCTGCTCCCTGCCCTCCACATCCAGCTGCTCCCCAGAACACTCCTGCAGGGCCAGGCTCTCAGCATAGCTGGTGGAGGAAGGCTCCTGCTCCTGCTCCTCCTCCTCCCCGCAGGGCAGCTCCCCCGAGGAGGAGGAGACGGTGCTGTCCACAGCCGCGTCCGTCTGGGAATCGGCGGCGCTTCTCTCAGGCTGGGAAGGGGGGCTGGGATCCAGGGAGCTGCTGGGAGTCTGGTCAGGATCCGAGCCCGAGTCTGCAGGACATGTCTCCAGGCCAAAGCAGTCCTGGCTGTCATCACTGAGCTCCAGGAAAGCGCTGGAGCTGTTGATGGAGACGAATTTTTTGGGGTTGATGTGCTCCACCACCTTGCGGGAGCTGCTGAGGAGTTTGCTGGGTTTCCGGTAGAACAGAGCCACCCAGGTGTGCAGGATCAGCTTCATCCCCTCCACATCGTCAGGGAGGTCGGGGTCACACGGGCTGCGAGGGGAGGAGAGAGGGTGAAACATCCCCACCCTGTTCTGCTCCAGGGAATTCATCCCTGGGATTCACACAAGGGAATTCACCCCTGGAATTCATCCCTGGGATTCAGCCTAGGGAATTCACCCCTGGAATTCAGCCTAGGGAATTCACCCCTGGAATTCATCCCTGGGATTCAGCCTAGGGAATTGATCCCTGGGATTCATCTCTGGGATTCATCCCTGGGATTCACACAAGGGAATTCATCCCTGGAATTCAGCCTAGGGAATTCATACCAGGGATTCAGCCCACGGAATTCATACCATGGAATTCACCCCTGGGATTCATCCCTAGAGTTAATCCCAGGGAATTCATCCCTAGAAGTCATCCCTGGGATTCACCTCTGGGATTCAGCCCATGGAATTCATACCAGGGAATTGATCCCTGGGATTCACCCTAAGGAATTCATCCCTAGGATTCATCCCTGGGATTCACCTCAGGGATTCATACCAAGGAATTCATACCTGGGATTCATACCAGGACACTGACTTTTGGGATTCATCCCAGGGAATTCACCCCCGGGGATTCAGCCCCCGGAATTCATACCAGGGAATTCACCTCTGGATTCATCCCTGGGATTCACACAAGGGAATTCATACCAGGGGATTCACCTCTGGGATTCATCCCTGGGATTCATCCCAGGGAATTCACCTCTGGAATTCATCCCAGGGAATTAATCCCTGGGATTCATTCCAGGGAATTCACCCCTGGAATTCATCCCAGAGAATTCATCCCTAGAATTCACACCAGGGAATTCAACCCTGGAATTTATCCCTAGAGTTAATCCCAGGGAATTCACGCCTAGAATTCATTCCCAGAATTTATCCCCGGAATTCATCCCAGGGAATCCACACCAGGGAATTCATCCCTGAGATTCATCCCAGTAAATTCAACCCAGGGAGTACACCCCTTGAACTCACTCCTAGGATTCACCCTTGGAATTCATCCCAGATAATTCATCCCTAGGATTCATCCCTAGAATTCACCCCTGGAATTCCCCTCTGGAATTCACCCCTGGAATTCACTCCTGCAGGGCTCAGCCCCAAGGCAGAGGTGCACAGATCACTTGATGCAGATTTCAGTTTTTCATATGAAATAATAAAAGTACAGGAAATCCAAGCTGCAAATGAGGGATGGAGGATTTGGGGTTGTGGCTTTGGGTACCAATTCCAGCTGCAAGCCACAGGAATTGCAGAATCCTGGATGGTTTGGATGGGAAGGGATCTTAAAGATCACCCAGTGCCACCCCTGCCATGGCAGGGACACTTCCCACTGTCCCAGGGCCTTGGACATTGCAGGGATCCAGGGATTCTCTGGCAATTCCAGCCCAGCCAGGAATTCCTAATTCCCCAATCTCCCCTTTCCCATTTCCCTGTGTCCTGTCCCTCCATCCCTTGTCCCCAGTTCCTCTTCAGCTCTCCTGGAGCCCCTCCAGGCCCTGCAATGTGCTGGAAGCTCTCCCTGGATCCTTCCCCTCCCCAGGGGAGCACCCCCAGCTCTCCCAACCTGGTCTCAGCCCTGCAGCAGCTCCATGGATTTTTCTGGACTCTCTCCAGCAGCTCCAGGTGCTGCTGTATCCCCAGGGCTGGGGTCTCACCTGAGAGGGACAGAATTCCCCCTTTTCCTGCTGGGATCATCCCAGGACTGAGATGTATTTTTGGCTCCAGCTGTCCCACCACCCCTTCTTTTATTTTTTTTTTCCTCAACAAAACAGAGAACAAACCCAATAATTATAGAAAACAAAAAGATAAAATGAAACCCCAGAAATCCCAAATGCCCCCAGGGCTCACTCACCCATGCAGTGCCCGCACCACAGCTTTCTCCAGGGAATTGTTGGTGTACCTGCTGTCCAGGTGGAACAGGTATTTCCCTTTCCAACGACAGGTGACCTTGATGGAATCCCCCCAGAAATTCACCGTGTGCCTTTTGGAGAAATCCTCCTTCCTCCTGGGGGAGCCCCTGCTGCGGGCGGGCAGCGAGGAGCAGCTCTGGTGCCGGAAGGGCAGCACCTTCCCCACCAGCACATTCCTGGGGGGGGTTCTGGGAAAAGATTTGGGGTTTTCTTTGGAATCTGGGGATTTCCTGGGATCCTCGGGCATGGGGGAGGCATAGGAGTGTTCAGCTGAGATGATGGAGTGTGGGGTGAGCTCTGGGGACTCCTGGAGCGGGGCAGGGGTGGGATTCACCGAGCTGACACTGAGAATTGCAGAGGATTTCTCCAGGGGAGGAGAGGAATTGGTGCTGGGATGGGACTGGGGTTTGCTGGGGGGGGATTTCTTGTGGTATTTGTGGTCAGATTTGGGGTCAGATTTGGGATCAGATTTGGGATCAGATTTGGGATCAGATTTGGGGTCGGGTTTGGGGTCAGATTCAGGGGTGGGTTTGGGGTTGGGTTCAGGGTCAGATTTAGGGTTGGATTTGGGATCAGATTTAGGGTTGGGATTAGGGTCAGATTTGGGATCAGATTTAGGGTCAGATTTGGGATCAGATTTAGGGTCAGATATGAGGTTGGATTTGGGGTCAGATTTGGGGTTGAGTTCAGGATCAGATTTGGGGTCGGAGTTAGGGTTGGGTTTGGGATCAGGTTTGGGGTTGGGTTTAGGGTCAGATTTAGGGTGGGAGTTAGGGTCAGATTTGGGGTTTTGCTGCTGCAGAGGGGTAACCCCAGGCTTTGAGGGGATGAAGGCAGGCAGGCAGGAGCTCAGGGCCAGGTCAGCCAGCAGGTTCAGGGCGTGGGGCTCACAGCTGTCCCCCTGCAGGGGGGGGATCCTGGGGGGCTCCACCAGGCACGGGGGGTCCAGCTGGGCTGGGGGAAAAAAAAAATCAGTTTAGAAAAAGAAAAAATTAATTTAAAATTTAAATTTTTAAAATCATTTTAGAAAGGGAAAAAATCTATTTTAAATGGAAAAAAACGATTTTAAAAGGGAAAAAAATTAAAAATTAAAATTTAAATTGAACATTTAAAAGGGAAAATTGATTTAGAAGGGGGAAAAATTGATTTAGAAAGGGAAAAAAATTGATTTAGAAAGGAAAAAATAAAGGAAAAAAATTTTAAATTGAAATTTTAAAAGGGAAGAATCTATTTAGGAAGAAAAAAAATCAATTTAGAAAGGGAAAAATCAATTGAAACATTTAAATTGAGATCTTAAAAGGGAAAAATTGATTTAGAAAGGGAAAAAAATTGATTTTGAAAGGAAAAATCGTTTTAAAAAGGGAAAAAATAAATTTAAATAATTAAATTGAAACTGAAATTTTAAAAGGGAAGAATCTATTTAGGAAGAAAAAAAATCAATTTAGAAAGGATAAAAATCGATTTTGAAGGAAAAAAATCGATTTAAAAGGGGAAAAATTGATTTAAAAATTTAAATTGAAATTGAAATTTTTAAAAGGGAAAAATCGATTTAGAAGTGGAAAAAATTGATTTGGAAAGAGAAAAAAAATTAAATTTAAATTTAAATCAAAATTTGAAAAGGGAAAAAAATCAATTTTAAAACGGAAAAAAATTCAATTTGAAAAGGGAAAAAATTCAATTTAAAAAGGGAAAAAATCCATTTAAAAGGGAAAAAATCAATTTTAAAAGGAAAAAAATTCAACTTTAAAAGGGAGAAACCAATTTTAAAAGAGAAAAATCACAGGATGCTTTTTAAATTATTTTTTTCCTCTCACCATTCTGCTCCTGCTGGTTCTCTGAAGCTTTTGGAGCTTTGTTTTCCATGTTTTTCTGCATTTTATTTTTCCCTGCCCCAGGGATTTTCCTCTTTTCCAGGTTTTCCTGAGGTTTTGGCCTCTTTGCCTCCACTGCAGCAGCATCAGGAGCTGGAATTTCCTCCTCAGCAGCTTCAGGCTGGGGCTTGAGGATGATTTCTGCAGCCAGGACCTCTGCACCTGCACAGGGGAAAAATCCAAATTTTATCTGGGGGGAGAAATGAATTGGGAAAAGGGAGGGATGCAGGGAAAGGGGGTTTTAATGGTTTTACTTCTGTTTCTGCTGATTTAACTGGGGGGAAAGGAAAAAGGAAAAAAGATAAAGGGGAAAAGGATGAAGTGGGGAAAAAGGGAGCAAAGGGCGAAAAGGGGGGAAAAAGGGGGAGAAAAAGGAGGAAAAAAGGGAAAAAAGGAGAAAAAAAGAGGAAAAGGAGGAGGAAAAAAGGAGAAAAAAAAGGAGGAGAAAAGGAGGAAAAAGGAGAAAAAAAGGAGGAAGAAAAGGAGGAAAAAAGGAGGGAAAAAAAGGAGAGAAAAAGAAGGAAAAGCAGGGGGAAAAAGGAGAAAATGGAGGAAAAAGGGGAAAGAAAAAGGATAAAGAAGGAAAAGGACAAAAGAACAGGAAAATGAACAGGAACAGGAACAAGAAAAGGAAAAGGAAAAGGAAAAGGAAAAAAGGAAAAGGAAAAGGAAAAGGAAAAGGAAAAGGAAAAAGGAAAAGGAAAAAAAAAGGAAAAGGAAAAGGAAAAAAAAAAAAGGAAAAGGAAAAGGGAAAAAAAAAAGGGGGGGAAAGGAAAATGAAAATGACAGCTCAGGCCACTGCACCCAAAGTCAGGATAATTCCTGAGATTTTTTTGGATGCTCCAGGCACTTGCAAAGCTCCTGGCTGACAATCCCACCTGGATGCACATCCCAATCCCAGCTGGATACAGATCCCAAATTCCAGTTGGATGCAGATCCCAAATCCCAGCTGGCTGAACATCCCAATCCCAGCTGGATGCACACCCCAATCCCAGCTGGATGCACACCCCAATCCCAGCTGGATGCACATCCCAATCCCAGCTGGATGCACATCCCAATCCCAGCTGGATGCACATCCCAAATCCCAGCTGGATGCACATCCCAAATCCCAGCTGGATGCACATCCCCAATCCCAGCTGGATGCACATCCCAATCCCAGCTGGATGCACATCCCAAATCCCAGCTGGATGCACATCCCAATCCCAGCTGGATGCACATCCCAGTCCCAGCTGGATGCAGATCCCAAATCCCAGCTGGATGCACAACCCAAATCCCAGCTGGATGCAGATCCCAATCCCAGCTGGATGCAGATCCCAATCCCAGCTGGATGCACATCCAAATCTCAGCTGGATGCACATCCCAATCCCAGCTGGATGCACATCCCAATCCCAGCTGGATGCACATCCCAAATCCCAGCTGGATGCACATCCCAATCCCAGCTGGATGCACATCCCAATCCCAGCTGGATGCAGATCCCAATCCCAGCTGGATGCACATCCCAAATCCCAGCTGGATGCACATCCCAATCCCAGCTGGATGCACATCCCAAATCCCAGCTGGATGCAGATCCCAATCCCAGCTGGATGCACATCCAAATCCCAGCTGGATGCACATCCCAAATCCCAGCTGGATGCACATCCCAATCCCAGCTGGATGCACATCCCCAATCCCAGCTGGATGCAGATCCCAATCCCAGCTGGATGCAGATCCCAATCCCAGGTGGATGCAGATCCCAAATCCCACCTGGATGCACATCCCAATCCCAGCTGGATGCACATCCCAATCCCAGCTGGATGCACATCCCTAATCCCAGTTGGATGCACATCCCAATCCCAGCTGGATGCACATCCCAAATCCCAGCTGGATGCAGATCCTAAATCCCAGCTGGATGCAGATCCCAATCCCAGCTGGATGCAGATCCCAAATCCCAACTGGATGCACAACCCAAATCCCAGCTGGATGCACATCCCAATCCCAGCTGGATGCAGATCCCAACCCCAGCTGGATGCACATCCCAATCCCAGGTGGATGCAGATCCCCAATCCCAGCTGGATGCACATCCAAATCTCAGCTGGATGCACATCCCAATCCCAGCTGGATGCACATCCCAATCCCAGCTGGATGCACATCCCAATCCCAGCTGGATGCAAATCCCAACCCCACTTTCCCAGCTCTCACCTCGTTTCCTTCCATGGGGCAGCTGTAGGTTGGCCAGTTTCAGCATGGCCCCACTGGAACTGCCTGTGGATGTAGATTTTTTGGGAACAGCAGCAGGAACTGTGGGTTTTTTCCTGCCCCTGCTCTCCTCTTCCCCAGGACGAGTTTGTCCCTGGAAGAGTGATGGATTCTTCCCCAAATTCCTGCTGGATTTCCTCCTGCAGTCCCTTCCCCAGGGTTTGGTGGGAGAGGTGACACTTTTGGTGGCTCTGTCTGCAGCAGGGTTTAGGGATGAGGAGGATGATGAGGATGATGAGGATGAGGATGAGGAAATCCCCAAACTCCTCCCAGCACTCCCCAGACACTCCAAAGCCACCGAAACCCCCAAGGTGTAAGCGCTGGGGCTCGCTGAGGTATCGCTGCAGCTGCAGGAATTTTTGGGAAGGATGAGCTCCCTCCTCCTGGGCTGGGATGGGAATGGAATTGCCATCAAGTCTGGAATATTCCTGGAGTTTCTCCTGGATGCAGCTGCTGCCCCAGGAGGAGCTGCTTGCTTTCCTCAGGGCGTAGTGGAGTCCAGGCAGAACCGAGGTGATTTTTAAGGAGATGCCACTCCTGGTTCTGCTTTCCTTGGGGTTCTTGGGGCCTTTTCCAACTGGGAAAATAAAATTAGAATTATTTTAAATTATTTTAAATTATTTGTAATTCTTTTTAATTTTTTAAAATAATTTTTCATCCAATTAGGATTACTGAATTCCCCAAATGGCTTCCATGATGCAAAGAAAGGAAAATACTGAAGGAAAAAGCTTCAAAAATCAGCCTGCAAAAAGCTCAGTCCTGGGGGAAATGGAACAAAAGGAACTGAAGGGAATAAAGAATTACATGTGGGAATCAAAAAAAGTTAAATGAAATTAGATTTAAATTAAAATGAAATACTGGTGTTGTATCAACCAGCCCCATCCTGCAGGGAATTCCAGCTCTGAGATCCTCCACTCCAGCAATTCCCACTGGAATGGAATTTTTGGAATTTCCAAAATCCAGCATTCAGGAGATCTGGAAACAGCCAGGATTTGGAATTTTTTAATCTTTAATCCTGTTTAAATTTAAGGTGTTCAGACTGGCACCATTTACAGTTTCCTTGTGCTACGTCCCTATTTGGATCCCATCAAACATCCCAACCCCTTTAAAGTCTTTTTTTGTCACCCCCATCTCCTGAAAAATCTTTTTTTGGTCACCTCCATCCCCTGAAGTCTTTTTTTTGTTACCCCCATTCCTTGAGAAGTCACTTTTTGTCATTCCCATTCCCTGAAAATTTATTATTTGTCACTGCCATCCCCTGAAAAGTCTTTTTTTTGTCACCCCATTCCATGTTTTATCATTCCTATTCCCTGAAAATTTATTATTTGTCACTGCCATCCCCTAAAACGTCATTTTTTGTCACCCCCATGCCCTGAAAATTCATTTTCTGTCACCCCCATCACATGCAGTGACCCAGCAAAGCCTGGTTTAAATCAGCTTCAAACTCAGGAGAGCTGCAGATTTTTTTCTCTCCCATTTAACCCTTTGTCTGTGAGCAGAAAAACCAGTTTTTAAAGATTCCAGCCTAAAGCAGGAGCTGCTCCTACCTGGGGGGCACAGGACCCGTGGGGAGCTGAACAGGAACAGGGCCAGCAGGCTCACAGGCTCCTTGGGCTCCAGCCCTAAAAAAAAACCAGATTTGGGTTAAAAAAATGAGATTTGTGTTAAAAAAAACAGGATTTGGTTGATAAAGCTAGTTTAGTTTAAGGTTCAGTTTGAGAAACCAGGCTTAGGCTGAGAAACAGAACTTTGGTTAAGAAACCAGGATTTGGGTTAAGAAACCAGGATTTGGTTCAGAAACCAGGTTCAGTTTAAGGAGCAAGTTTTAGGTTAAGAAATCAGGTTTAGTTGAAGAAATCAGGGTTTTGGTTAAGAAACCAAGTTAAGTCTAAGAAACCAGGTTTGGGTGAAGAAACAAGGTTCAGTTCAGGAAACCAGGTTGGTTTCAGAAACCAAGTTTAGGTTAAGAAACCAGGCTTAGGTTGAGAAATCAAGTTTTGGTTCAGAAACCAGATCTGGGTTGAGAAATCAGGGTTTTGGTTCAGAAACCAAGTGCAGTTTAAAAAACCAGGTTTAGTTTAAGAAACCAGGTTCAGTTTAAGAAACCAGGTTTAGTTTAGGAAACCAGGTTCAGATTAAGAAACCAGGTTTAGTTTGAGAAACCAGGTTCAGTTTGAAAATCAGGATTTGGTTTAGGTTGAGAAACCAGGTTTGTGTTAAGAAGTGAGGTTTTAGTTAAGAAACGTGGTTTGGGTCAAGAAATCAGGTTTAGTTTGAGAAAATAGGTTTAGTTTAGGAAACCAGGTTCAGTTTAAGAGACCAGGCTCAGTTCAATGAACCAGGTTCAGTTTAAGGAACAAGTTTTAGGTTAAGAAACCAGGTTCAGTTTGAGAAACCAGGTGTGTTTAAAAAAAACAAGTTTTAGTTCAAGAAAGGTTCAATTTAAGAAATTAGGTTTGGTTTAAGAAACCAGTTTTAGTTTGAGAAACCAGGTTCAGATTAAGAAACCAGGTTTAGTTTAAGAAACCAGGTTCAGTTTGAAAATCAGGATTTGGTTTAGGTTGAGAAACCAGGTTTGAGTTAAAAAGTGAGGTTTTAGTCAAGAAACTTGGTTTGGGTCAAGAAAGCAGGTTTAGTTTGAGAAAACAGGTTTAGTTTAGGAAACCAGACTCAGTTTTGAGAAATCAAGTCTAGCTTAGGAAACCAGGTTCAGTTTAAGGAACAAGTTTTAGGTTAAGAAACCAGGCTCAGTTTGAGAAACCAGGTTTGGGTTAAGAAGTGAGGTTTTGGTTCAGAAACCAGGTTTAGTTTGAGAAACCAGGTTTAGTTTAAGAAACCAGGGTTTTGGTTAAGAAACCAGTTTCAGTTTTAGTTTGAGAAACCAGGTCTGGGTTAAGGAACCAGGCTCAGTTTAAGAAACCAGGCTCAGTTTAAGAAACCAGGTTTAGTTTAGGAAACCAGATTTAGTTTGAGAAGTCAGGTTTAGTTTGAGACGTCAGGTTTAGTTTGAGAAACCAGGCTTAGGTTCAGAAACCAGGTTCAGTTTAAAGAACAAGTTTTAGGTTAAGAAACCAGGCTTAGTTTGAGAAACCAGGTTTGGGTTAAGAAAGCAAGATTTGGGTTAAGAAACCAGGCTCAGTTTAAGGAACCAGGCTCAGTTTAAGAAACCAGGCTCAGTTTAAGGAACCAGGCTCAGTTTAAGAAACCAGGCTCAGTTTAAGGAAGCAGACCCAGTTTAAGAAAACCAGGCTCAGTTTAAGGAAGCAAACCCAGTTTAAGGAACCAGACCCAGTTTAAGGAACCAGGCTCAGTTTAAGGAACCAGACCCAGTTTGAGGAACCAGACCCAGTTTAAGGAAGCAGGCTCAGTTTAAGGAAGCAAACCCAGTTTAAGGAACCAGACCCAGTTTAAGAAAACCAGGCTCAGTTTGAGGAAGCAGACCCAGTTTAAGGAAGCAGACCCAGTTTAAGGAAGCAGACCCAGTTTAAGGAACCAGGCTCAGTTTAAGAAACCAGACCCAGTTTAAGAAAACCAGACCCACTTTAAGAAACCAGACCCAGTTTAAGAAAAGCAGGCTCAGTTTAGGTTCCTGAAGCTCCAAAGCCAGCAGGAGTTAAGCCCAGCCCAAGCCCAGCCCAAGCCCAGCCCAAGCCCAGCTTTACCATCCTCCCGTGCCAGGGCTGAGGATGTGAGCAGGATCAGAAATCCCTGGTCCTGTAAATATTTGATGATGGCCTGGAAAAAAAAGAGAAAAATAAAATCAAATCAAACTCTGCTCCTTCCCTTGTGCCACCTGGGATCAAAATTCCTGAAAATCTGGGAATATTCCTGCCAAGATGTGATTAATGAAGATTTATTAATGATGGTTAATTAATGAAGATTAATAATCCATCCCTGCCAGAATTGCAACACAAAGGGGAAGACGCTGGGAAAACACAAAATTACAAAATTGAAGGAAAATATAAAATTCCACAATTCCAGGAAAACAGAAAATTCCAGAATTTCAGGAAAACACAATATTCCAGTATCCTAGGAAAACAGAAAATTCCAGAATTCTGGGAAAACAGAAAATTCCAGAATTTCATGAAAACTCAAAATTCCAGAAACTGAGGAAAACACAGAATTCCAGGAAAACACAAAATCCCAGAATTTCAGGAAAACACAACATTCCAGAATTTCAGGAAAGTACAAAATTCCAGAATTTTAGGAAAACACAATATTCCAGCAACCTAGGAAAACACAAAATTCCAGAATTCTGGGAAAACACAAAATTCCAGAATTCCAGGAAAACACAAAATTCCAGAATTCCAGGAAAACACAAAATTCCAGAATTTCACAAAAACACAAAATTCCAGGAAAACACAAATACTGCTCTTTGAGAGCAATAAAACAGGAAAACATAATTAAAAACAGAGAAATTAATTCCATTTTGCATTAATTGTGGGTGATGACACAAAAAAAAATTCATTTAAAAATAAAAATAATCCCTTTTCTCCCAAAAAACCACTCACCAAATCCTTTTCCTTCAGCTTTTCCAGCAGCTGATCCATTTTGGATTGATCCTTCTTGGATATTTCCACCTCATAGAGACTGGAATAAACACCCTGAAAGCAAACTGAGGGGAAAAAAATAAAATTTGGTGATGGAATTGTGTTTTTTTCATGAATTTTATCCCAGAAATTCCTGGAAATTGGGATATTTCACCCCACCTTCGTTGCCAGTGTAATTTTTTTTCCCAAATGCAGCTGCTGGCAGTTTTTTCCTCAAGTCAGACAATCCCATGACATGTTTGATGTCCAGGTTGGGAGGGCTGTGGGGAGAAAAAAAACAAAAATTCTGATTAAGGAGAGCTGGCAGTTCTGGGGAACCACAAAAAAAAAAAAAATCTGGAAAAGGTGGGAAGCTTGGGAGTTTGGAAATCCTGGAAATCCTCAAATTCCAGATCCTGGGAATGATTAAATCCAGGTTTAGAGCAGAAAATTCTCAAATCCCAACTTTTAGGAATATTTAAAACCAGGTTTGGAGCAGAAAATCCTGAAATCCCAGATTTGGAAATATTTAAAAGCAGATTTGGAGCAGAAAATCCTCAAATCCCAACTTTTGGGAATTTTTAAAGCCAGCTTTGGAGTAGAAATTCCTCAAATACCAGTTTTTGTGAATGTTTAAAGACAGATTTGGAGAAGAAATTACTCAAATCCCAACTTTTGGGGATGTTTAAAGCCAGGTTTGGAGCAGAAAATCCTGAAATCCCAGCTTTTAATAATATTTAAAGCCAAGTTTGGAACAGAAAATCCTCAAATCTCAGCTTTTGGTAAAGTTTGAAGCCAGGTTTAGAGCAGAAAATCTTCAAATCTCAGCTTTGGGGAATGTTTAAAACCAGGTTTGGAGCAGAAAAATCCTGAAATCACAGATTCTGGGAATGGTTTAAGCCAGGTTTGGAGCAGAAAAATCTCAAATTCCAACTCTTGGGAATATTTAAAACCAGGTGTGGAGTACAAAATCTTCAAATCCCAGCTTTTAGGAATATTTAAACCAGGTTTGGAGCAGAAAATCCTCAAATCCCAGATTTTGGGAATATTTAAAATCAGGTTTGAAGAAGAAATTTCTCAAATTCCAGCTTTGGGAGTGTTTAAAACTGGGTTTGGAGCAGAAAATCCTGAAATCCCAGCTTTTGGGAATTTTTAAAGCCAGGTTTGCAGCAGAAACTGCTCAAATCCCATCTTTTAGGAATACTTAAAGCCAGGTTTGAAGTAGAAATTCTTCAAATCCCAGCTTCTGGAATATTTAAATCCAGGTTTAGAGCAGAAAATCCTCAAATCCCAACTTTTAGGAATATTTAGATCCTGAAATCCCAACTTTTAGGAATATTTAAATTCTCAAATCCCAACTTTTAGGAATATTTAAATCCTGAAATCCCAACTTTTAGGAATATTTAAAGTCAGGTTTGGAGCAATCTGATTTAGCACAAGGTGTCACCATGAATTCTTTCCAAGGAGCAGGATTTTCTCTCCTCACCCAGCTGAGCCCCAACACTCCAGCAGCTCAGAAGAGAGGCAGGAAAAGCCAGAATTGCCCCAAAAAGGGCCCGGGGGGGAGGGGTGACTCACAGCTGGGCTGGGACGGTGCAGCTGAAGCGGCTCCGCAGGGAAATGCTGCACAGCAAGTGCCCCCCGATGGAGAGCTGGCCCTGCCATGGCACAAAGGGGGCTGGGGGAAAGGGGGATAAAAGGGGGGAAAAAAGGGGGAAAAAAAAGGGAAAAAAAAGGGGAAAAGGGAAATAGGTGAAAAGGAGGAAAGGAGAAAAAAGTGAAAAGGGGGAAAAGGGAGGAAAAGGGAGGAAAGAGGAGAAAAATAGGAAAGAGGAGGAAGAAAAGAGGGGAAAAAGGGGGGAAAGGGAAAAAGGGAAAAAAGGAAAAAAGGAAAAAAAGGAAAAAGGGAAGAAAAGGGGAAAAAAGGGAAAAAAGGAAAAAAGGGAAAAAAGGGACAAAAGGGGGAGAAAAGGGGGGAAAGGGGAGGAAAGACAGAAAGGGATAAAAGGAAAAAGTGATTAAAGGGAATAAAGGGAATAAAGGAGGAGAGGAGAGAAAAGAGGGAAAAGTGAATGGATGAACCCAAGGCCAAACCCAAAATGCACAACCCAAAGCAAAAATCACAACCCCAAACCCAAAAACTACAAACCAACCTCAAAAACCAGAACTCCAAACCCCAAAAACCAAAACTCCAAACCCAAAAACTACAAACCAACCCCCCAAACCAAAACTCCAAACCCCAAAAACCAAAACTCCAAACACCAAAACTCCAAACCCAAACCCAAAACTCCAAACCCCAAAAACCCAAAAACTCCAAACCCCAAAAACCCAAAAACTCCAAACCCCAAAAACCCAAAACTCCAAACCCAAAATCCACAATCCCCAAAATCCCAACCCCAAAAATCCAACCCCAAAACCACAACTCCAAATCCAACAGAAACCAGAACTCAAAAACCAGAACTCCAACCCCAAAATTAAAAACCCCAAAACCTCAAACCCCAAACATCTCAAAAACCAGAACCTCAACCCCAAAACCCCAACCCCAAATCCAAACCCCAAACCCCAAACCCAGCATTCTCACCTTGATGGTTCTGCTCTGCTCTGCAGAAAAGAGACACAAAAATAAAGAAATAAATTTTATATTAAAAATATTAAATAAATATTAAGTATAAAGCATAGAATAAATAATTAAATAAATTAATAAAATAAATTAATAAAACATCCAGGGATGGGAACAGCAATAAAAGGAACATTCCCAGATGGGAAAAAAGGGGAAAAATTGGGATTAGCAGTAAAAAGGAAAAGAAAAAAGGGGGGAAATAGGGAAATTTGGGATTAGCAATAAAATGAACATTCCCATATAAGAAAAAAGAGAAAATTTGGGATTAGCAATAAAAAGGAACATTACCATATAGGAAAAGGGGGAAAAATTTGGGATTAAAAATAAAAAGAAACATTCCCATATAGGAAAAAAGGGGAAATTTGGGATTAGCAATAAAAGGAACATTTCCATATAAGAAAAAAGAGAAAATTTGGGATTAGCAATAAAAAGGGAAGGAAAAAAAGGGGAAATGTTGGGATTAGTAATAAAAGGAACATTCCCATATAAGAAAAAAGAGAAAATTTGGGATTGGCAATAAAAAGGAACATTCCCATGCAGGAAAAAGGAGGAAAAATTTGGATTAGCAGTAAAAAGGAAAGGAAAAAAACGGGAAATATTGTGATTAGCAATAAAAAGGAACATTCCCACATAGGAAAAAAGGGGAAAAAATGGGAAATATTGTGATTAGCAATAAAAAGAAACATTCCCACATAAGAAAAATGGGGAAATATTGTGATTAGCAATAAAAAGGAACATTCCCACATAGGCAAAGGGGAAAAGCTGTGGTTAGCAATAAAAGGAACATTCCCACATAGAAAAAAAAGGGGAAATGTTGTGATTAGCAATAAAAAGGAACATTCCCATATAAGAAAAAGGGGGAAATTTGGGATTAGCAATAAAAAGGAACATTCCCACATAGGAAAAAGGGCAAATATTGTGATTAGCAATACAAGGAACATTGCCACACAGGAAAAAGGGGAAAGCTGTGGTTAGCAATAAGGGAACACTCCCATATAAGAAAAAGGGGAAAGTTGTGGTTTGCAATACAAGGAACATTCCCACATAGGAAAAAAGGGGAAAAGCTGTGGTTAGCAATAAGGGAACACTCCCATATAAAAAAAAGGGGAAAAGCTGTGGTTAGCAATAAGGTAACACTCCCATACAGGAAAAGGGGAAAAGCTGTGGTTAGCAATAAAAAGGAATATTTCCATACAGGAAAAGGGGGGAAAATTTGGATTAGCAGTAAAAAGGAAAGGAAAAAAAGGGGAAAGCTGTGGTTAGCAATAAAAGGAACACTCCCATATAAGAAAAAGGGGAAAAGCTGTGGTTAGCAATAAAGGAACATTCCCACATAGGAAAAAAGGGGAAAAGGTGTGGTTAGCAATAAAAGGAACATTCCCATATAGGAAAAAAGGGGAAATGCTGTGGTTAGCAGTAAAGGGAACACTCCCACATAGGAAAAAAGGGGAAAGCTGTGGTTAGCAATACAAGAAACATTCCCACATAGAAAAAGGGGAAAGCTGTGGTTAGCAATAAGGGAACATTCCCATATAAGAAAAAGGGGAAAAGTTGTGGTTTGCAATAAGGGAACATTCCCATATAGGAAAAGGGGAAAGTTGTGGTTTGCAATAAGGGAACATTCCCATATAGGAAAAAAGGGGAAAAGCTGTGGTTAGCAATAAGGGAACACTCCCATATAAGAAAAAGGGGAAAAGCTGTGGTTAGCAATAAAAGGAACATTCCCACATAGGAAGAAAGGGGAAAAGCTGTGGTTAGCAATAAAAGGAACATTCCCATATAGGAAAAAAGGGGAAATGCTGTGGTTAGCAATAAAAAGGAACATTCCCACATAGGAAAAAAATGGAAATATTGTGGTTTGCAATACAAGGAACATTCCCACACAGGAAAAAAGGGGAAAGCTGTGGTTAGCAATAGGGAACACTCCCATAAGAAAAAGGGGAAAGTTGTGGTTTGCAATACAAGGAACATTCCCACATAGGAAAAAAGGGGAAAAAGGGGAAATACTGTGATTAGCAATACAAGGAACATTCCCACATAGGAAAAAAGGGGAAAAGCTGTGGTTAGCAATAAGGGAACACTCCCATATAGGAAAAAAGGGGAAATGCTGTGGTTAGCAATAAAAAGGAACATTCCCACATAGGAAAAAAACGGAAATATTGTGGTTTGCAATACAAGGAACATTCCCACATAGGAAAAAGGGGAAAAGCTGTGTTTATCGATAAAGGGAACACTCCCGCAGGGGCAGAGGCAGCAGGTGATGAGACACTGGCAGCTCCTTACGGGGCGCTCATGGGCGGCTCGGTGCGCTGCCGGTGCAGGACGATGTACGGACACACCTGGCGGGGGCGCTCGGCAGCGCCGTCCCCGCTCACCTCGTACACGTAGTACTGCGGAGAGAGGGGTGGGACACGTGGGCAGGCTGGGAGTGGCCAAAACACAGCACAGCCCTAAACACAGCCCCAATAACATAGTACAGACCCAAAAACACAGCCCCAAAAACATTGCACAGCCCAAAACACAGCGCCAAAAACACAGCACAGACCCAAAAACACAGCCCTAAAAACACAGCGCCAAAAGCACAGCCCCAAAAACACAGCACAGACCCAAAACACAGCCCTAAAAACACAGCCCCAAAACATAGCATAGACCCAAAACACAGCCCCAAAAACATAGCACAGCCCAAAAACAAAACACAGCCCCAAAAACACAGCCCCAAAAACACAGTGCCAAAAGCACAGCCCCAAAAATACAGCACAGCCCCAAAAACACAGCCCTAAAAACACAGCGCCAAAAGCACAGCACAGACCCAAAACCCCAGCCCTAAAAACACAGCCCCAAAAACATAGCATAGACCCAAAACACAGCCCCAAAAACACAGCGCCAAAAGCACAGCCCCAAAAACACAGCACAAACCCAAAAACACAGCACAGCCCCAAAAACATAGCACAGCCCAAAACACAGCCCCAAAACATAGCACAGCCCAAAAACATAGCCCCAAAAACACAGCACAGCCCCAAAAACAAAGCAGAGCCCAAAAACACAGCCCCAAAAACACAGCGCCAAAAGCACAGCCCAAAAACACAGCACAGCCCCAAAAACACAGCACAGCCCCAAAAACACAGCCCCAAAACATAGCACAGCCCCAAAAACACAGCCCCAAAAACACAGCCCCAAAAATATAGCACAGACCCAAAAACATAGCCCCAAAAACATAGCACAGCCCAAAACACAGCCCCAAAAACACAGCCCTAAAAACACAGACCTAAAAACACAGACCTAAAACACAACACAGCCCAAAACACAGACCCAAAAACACAGCACAGCCCCAAAAACACAGCCCTAAAAACACAGCCCCAAAAACACAGCACAGCCCAAAACACAGCCCCAAAAACACAGCACAGACCCCAAACCACAGCACAGCCCCGAAAACACAGCCCCAAAAAACACAGCCCCAAACCCAGCACAACCCCAACCCCAAAAACACAGCCCCAAAACACACAGCCCAAACTCAGCACAAAGCACAACCCCAAAAACACAGCCCCAAACCCATCACAAACAACCCCAACCCCAAAAAAAACCCACAAAAAGCACAGCCCCAAAAAGCACAAACACAAAATGCACAACCCCAAACCCAAAAACTCCGACCTCAAAGAGCACGACTACAACCCCAACAAGCAAAACCTCAACCCCAAAAACTACAAACCAGCCCAAAAACCAGAAACCCAAACACCAGAACCCCAGACCCCAAAAACCACAACTGCAAATCCCAAATCCCCAAACACTGCAACCATAAAAATCCCAACCCCAAAAATCACAACCCCAAAAAGCACAACCCAAACACAAAAAGCACCTCAACCCCAAAATCCCCAAACACCAAAACGCCAAAAATCCCAACCCCAAAAATCCCAAATCCAAAACCTACAACCCCAAACCCAACAAAAGCACAGCCCCAACCCCAAACACCACAACCCCAACCCCAAAAACTACAAACCAAAAAAACCAGAACTCCAAACCCCAAAAACTCTGACCCCAAAAACTGCAACCCCAGCAAAAAACCACAACCCAAACACAAAAAGCACAACCCCAAAAACCCCAAACCCCAAACACAACCCCAAAATCCCCAACTTTAAAAGCCTGAACCCCCAAAACCCCAACCCCCAAAAGCCCCAACCCTAAAAATCCCAACCCCAAAAACTACAAACCAACTCAAAAACCCCAAAAACCACAACCCAAACACAAAAAACACAATCCCAATCCCAAATTTTTGGAGTTCCACCATCCCAGGTACAAGTTGAAAATTCCCACTTTTGAAAAGTTGAAAATTCCCATTTTTTAGAGTTCCCATCCCAGTACAAGTAGAAAATTCCCAGTTTGGGGTAGTTGAAAATTCCCAGTTTTAGAAAAGTTACAAATTCCTAATTTTGGAAAGTTGAAAATTCAGTTTTTAGGTTTTCACTCCCAGTACAAGTTGAAAATTCCCAGTTTTCAGGGTTCCACCATAAAATTCCCAGGTTTTCAGTTTTCACTCCCAGTAGAAACTGAGCATTCCCAGTTTTTAGGGTTCCCATCCCAGTACAGCTCTAGAATTCCCAGTTTTTAGAGTTCCCATCCCAGTACAAGTTGGGAATTCCCAATTTTTTTGGTTTTCACTCCCAGTAGAAGTTAAGCATTCCCATTTTTCCAGGTTCCCATCCCAGTCCAAGCCCAGAATTCCCTTTTTTTTTTGGGTTCCCATCCCAGTACAGCTCTAGAATTCCCATTTTTCCAGGTTCCCATCCCAGTCCAGGCCCAGAATTCGCAGTTTTTAGGTTTCCCATCCCAGTACAGCTCTAGAATTCCCAGTTTTTAGGTTCCCATCCCAGTACAAGTAGAAAATTCCCAGTTTTTTGGTTTTCAATCCCAGTACAAGCTGAGCATTCCCATTTTTTCAGGTTCCCATCCCAGAACAAGTTGAAAATTCCCAGTTTTGGAAAAGTTGAAAATTCCCAGTTTTCAGGTTTTCAATCCCAGTACAAGTTGAAAATCCCAAGTTTTTTGGTTTTCACTCCCAGTAGAAGTTAAGCAATCCCAGTTTTTAGGGTTCCCATCCCAGTACAAGTTTAGAATTCCCAGTTTTTCAGTTTTCACTCCCTGTACAAGTTGAGCATTCCCATTTTTCCAGGTTCCCATCCCAGTCCCAGCCCAGAATTCCCAGTTTCCCAGTCCCATACCTGGCTGCTGCAGGAGCTCTGGCTGGACACGTGGCAGTCGTAGCCCGGGGAGGGACAGGCACAGGAGGAGCTCTCAGAGATGGCTCTGACCTTCCCCTGCACCAAAACCACCCCAAAAAATAAAATTCCCAACTAAAATTCCCAGCAATTGGGAATTGAAAAGCTGAATTCCTTTTTTTCCCTCCCAAGTTTGGGGTTGGGCACAGGGAGGGAGGTGTTGGAAAAGTTTATTGGGGTTTGGGGTTGGAATCAAGAGTCAGGGGGAAAAAGGATGGGGAAATCCTCAAATCCCAAAATTCCTGAGAATTCAAGGAGAAATTAGGGAGGAAAATCCTCAAATCCCAAAATTCCTGAGAATTCAAGGAGAAATTAGGGGGAAAAACCCTCAAATCCCAAAATTCCTGAGAATTCAAGGAGAAATTAGGGGGGAAAATCCTCAAATACCAAAATTCCTGAGAATTCAAGGAGAAATTAGGGGGAAAAATCCTCAAATCCCAAAATTCCTGAGAATTCAAGGAGAAATTAGTGGGGAAAAATCCTCAAATCCCAAAATTTCTGAAAATCCAAGGAAAAATTGAAGTGCCCAGCAGAATTATGGGCAGCAAAATCTCCCTCAGAGAGAAATTTCAAATTTCAGGAGTTTGGGGCTGGAATCAGCTCCAGAGGGAAGGAGGAAAAAAAAAATCCTCAAATCTCCCAAAATTCCTGAAAATCCAAGGAAAAATTAGAGAGAAAAAATCCTCAAACCTCCCAAAATTTCTGAAAATCCAAGAAAAAATTAGGTGGAAAAAAATCCTTAAACCTCCCAAATTTCCTAAAAATTCAAGGAAAAACTGGGGAAAAAAAATTCTCAAATCTCCCAAAATTCCTGAAAATCCAAGGAAAAATTTGGATTTTGATTTTACATCCCATCATAATTATGGGCAGCAAAAAGTTCAGAGAGAAATTCCCAATTTCAGGAATTTGGGGTTGGAATCAGCTCCAGAGGGAAGGAGGAAAAAAAAAATCCTCAAATCTCCCAAAATTCCTGAAAATCCAACAAAAATTAGGGAAAAAAATCCTCAAATCTCCCAAAATTCCTGAAAATCCAAGGAAAAATTAGGGAAAAAAAATCTCAAACCTCTCAAAATTCCTGAGAATTCAAGGAAAAATTGGGCGGAAAAAATACTCAAACCTCCCAAAATTCCTGAAAATCCAAGGAAAAATTTGGATTTTGATTTTACATCCCAGCAGAATTATGGGCAACAAAAAGTCCAGATATAAATTCCCAATTTCAGGAATTTGGGGTTGGAATCAGCTCCACAGTGAAGGAGGAAAAAAAATCCTCAAACCTCCCAAAATTCCTGAAAATTCAAGGAAAAATTGGGGGGGAAAATTCTCAAACCTCCCAAAATTCCTGAGAATTCAAGGAAAAATTGGGGAAAAAAACCCTCAAATCTCCCAAAATTCCTGAAATCCAAGAAAAAATTAGGAAAAAAAATTCTCAAAAATTCTCAAATCTCCAAAAATTCCTGAGAATTCAAGAAAAAATTTGGATTTTGATTTTACATCTCAGCAGAATTATTTGCAATAAAAAAAAAAATTGGGTTTTACCTTGATGAGTTTACAAATGACAATATATCCTGATTTTTTGTGGTGCCAAGGTCTGGGCTGCAGGCAGTCAGAATATTTGGAAATGTAAACCCCTGGGAAAACAAAGAGAATGGAAATTATTTGGGATCAGGAAAGTTATTCCCAAAGAATTCTGAAAAATGGAGATTTTCCTTGTGGAAATGGGAGTAGAGGCAGCAAGAGAAAATGAGAAATATTCACAGAAAATGGGAAATATTCTCAGAAAATGGGAAATATTCCCAAAAATGAGACATATTCTCAGAAAATGGGAAATATTCCCAGAAAATCAGCTGTTGGGTCATAAAGGTTGTTAATATTATCAAAAAATAAGAAATAATCCCAGAAAATAATCCCCAAAAATAAGAAATAATCCCAAAAAATGAGAAATATTCCCTGAAAGTGAGAAATAGCCCACACAAAATGAGAAAAAATCACAGAAAATTAAAAATATCCCCAGGAAATGGGAAATATTCCCCTCAAAATTAGAAATGTTCCCAAAAAATGAGAGATATTTCCAGGAAAGGAGAAATATTCACTGAAAATTTTGGGGGAATTTTTTTCTTTTTTGAGGGGATTTTTTTTCATTTTTTGGGGATTTTTTCTTTTTTTTGGGATAATTCTCATTTTTTGTGCTGACAAATGTTGTTAACTCCCAGAAAAGGAGGAATATTCCCAAAAAATGAGACATAGCCCTAAAAAATGAGAAATATGGCCAGAAAATAAGAAATATTCCTGGAAAATGGGAAATATTCCCAGAAAATGAGAAATACTGCCCAAAAATGAGGAATATTCCCCCCAAAATTAGAAATATTCCCCCAAAAATGAGAAATGTGCCCAGAAAATGAGAAATATTCTCAGGAAATGAGAATTATCCCCAAAAAAATGAAAAAAAATCCCCAAAAATGAAAAAAATTCCCCCAAAAATAAGGAATATTCCCAATAATGAGGAATAATCACAAAAAATTAATTTTTGTAGTGACATAAATTGTTAATAACCTCAGAAAATGAAAAATATTCCCAAAAAATGAGAAACATTCCCAAAAAATGATAAATATTCCCTCCAAAATGAGAAATATTCCCAGAAAACGACAAAAAATTCCCAGAAAATCAGTTTTTGTGCTGACAAATGTTGCAATATTCCCCCAAAAAATAAGAAATATTCCCAGAAAATGAAAAATATTCCCCAAAAAATAGAAATATTCCCAGAATATCACTTTTTGTAGTGACAGAAGTTGTTACTAACCCCAGAAAATGAGAAATATTTCTAAAAAAAAAAAAAATTCCCAGAAAATTACAAAAAATTCACATAAAAATCAGTTTTTGTGCTGACAAATGTTGCAATATTCCCCAAAACATGAGAAATATTCCCCAAAAATGAGAAATATTCCCCCAAAAAAATCAGTTATTACCAAGAATTGTGACATCCCCATCCTCATGTGGCTGAAGGAGCAGAAAAAATTGGAATTTTCCATGGGATTTTTGCAGAAAAAACAAGATTTTGGCTTTTTTTGGAAGCAGTTGGTGATGCCAGAATGGGAATTGGATTGAATTCTGAATTTTTAATTTTTTAAATTTTTTAATTTTTAAATTTTTTTAATTTTTAATTTTTTTTTTTGCAAAAAAAACAGGAGTTTTGGCTTTTTTTGGAAGGAGTTGGTGATTCCAGAATGGGAATTGGATTGGATTTTTAATTTTTAATTTTTAATTTTTAATTTTTAATTTTTGATTTTACCTTTGGCTGGATCCCCCAGAGTGGAAATGGAGCTGCTGTTCACACGGAGCCCACTCTGGCAAACTTCCTTTGCCTACAAGAAAAAAAAAATTATTTTTCTTAATTTTTTTCAGGATTAAGGAAAAAAAAAAACTGGCTGGAAAAAAAATTTGATTGTGGTGGAAGTGAATTATTGAGCATTAAAATGCCAAAAAATTGAGGTATAAAGGAAATTAAATAAAAGATCCACAGGGAAAATCAGAATTAAAATTGATTTTCACTAAATCAAACTAATAAATGAGCATTAAAAGGGAATTTCCAGTGGATTCCCAGATTTTCCCAAATTCCAAAGAATGAATAAATTATAATTAAAATGAATTTCCAGTGGATTCCCTCATTTTCCCATATCACAACAATAAATCATTATTAAAAGGGGATTTTCAGTGAATTCCCAAATTTCCCCCAAATTCAAAGAATAAACCTGAATTAAAATTGAATTTCCAGTGGAATTTCCTTGATTTTCCCAAAAATTCCAGAAGAAATCACCACTAAATGAGAATTTCCAGTGGATTCCCACACTTTAAAAAAATCCCAAGAATTATCATTAAAAATTAATTTCTAATTGCATTCCTGATTTTCCCAAAATCCAATAAATAAATCAGCATTAAAAGGAAATTTCCAGTGGATTCCCTGATTTTTCCAAAATGAATAAATAAATCATCATTAAAATTGAATTTCCAGTGGATTTCCTGATTGTCACTAAATCCAAACAATAAACCATCATTAAAAGGGAATTTCCAGTGGATTCCTTGATTTTTAATAAATCCTGAGAATAAATAATTAAAATTAATCTCCAATAGATTTCGTGATTTTCACTAAAACAAATGAATAAATAAATTATTATAAAAAGGGAATTTCCAGTGAATTCCCAGATTTTCCCTAAATCCAATGAATAAAATAATTATTATTAAAAGGGAATTTCCAGTGGATTCCCTGATTCTCCCTAAATCTAAAGAATAAATAAATAATCATTAAAAGGGAATTTCAAGTGGATTTCTTGATTTTCAGTAAATCCTAAGAATAAATAATTAAAATGAATTTCCAGTGGATTCCCTGATTTTCCCCAAAATCTCAAGAATAAATCAGCATTAAAAGGGAATTTCCAGTGGATTCTCAGATTTTTCCAAATTCCAAGGAATAAATAAATTATAATTAAAATGAATTTCAAGTGGATCCCTTCATTTTTCCCAAAATCCAAAGAATAAAACAGCATAAAATGAGAATTTCCACTGGATTCCCTGATTTTCACTAAATCCAAGGAATAAATAAATTATCATCAAAATTAATTTCCAGTGGATTCCCTGATTCTCCCAAAATAAATTATCATTAAAAGGGAATTTCCAGTGGATTCCCAAATTTCCCCCAAACCCAATAAATAAATCTTAATTAAAATTGAATTTCTAGCAGAAATTCCCTGATTTTCACCCACCAGGAGCTGTTTCCAGCTGAAATTTTTTGGGAATTCAACCATGCAATCTCCTGGGTTTTGATGGGATAAAAAGCAGGGATTTGATGCTAAATTTGGATAAAAAAAGCAGTTTTTGGTTACCTCCTCCTCCTTCTCAAAGAGCAGAAATGCAAAAGTTTCCTGCAGCTCCTCCTGGCTGTATCCAGCAGCTTCCTTGGCTTGGGCAAAAGCTCGAAGCTGCAAAAAAAAAAAAAAATCTGGAATTTTGGGCTCATCATCACAGAAAAAAAAAATTTCCCACTTTTTTTCCAAGATCAGGAGAAAAAAAATAAAATCTGAAAAAAAAATTTAAAAAAACTGAATGTGGTTTAATTATTGATCCTTAAAATCACCAAAATTGAGGTATAAGGAAAATGAAACACAAAATTTGTGAAAATTGTGGAAAATTTTGTTGTGAATTGTGAAAATTCCTCAGGAGAGGAAGCAGAGCTGGAGCTGATTGCACAAATTTCATGGATTCTTCAAAAAAATTGGAGGATGGGATTTTGAAGAATTTATTTTTGCTTGTTTTGGTTTTAGAACTCACAGGCAAATGAAGAAATTATTCCTGATTTCTCCTTTTTTTTTTTTTTTTTTTCAATAAATCCAGTTCCCAGAGGGATTATCCAAGATTTAGGCAGGATTTTCAACCCTTTTCCAGGTTGGGAATTGGATTTTTTTAAAGATTTTTTCCAACCTAAATCATTTTGTGATTCAAAAATTTTTAAATTCTTTTTAATCCCTGACAACCAGAGTAGAGATTTTTATTCCAAGAGAGCACAGCCTGCTTTGCATGGCAAGGAAAATGGGAATGGGAGATTTTGGGATTCCAAAAGTGGGAATGTGGGGGTTTGGAAACTGGGAATGAAGGGATTTAAAAATTGGGAATGTGGTGATGAAGGAATTTTGAAAGTGGGGGTGAAGGGATTTGAAAAATGGGAATAAAGGGATTTAAAAATTGGGAATGTGAGGATAAAGGGATTTGAAAAGTGGGAATGTAGGGTTTAAAAACCGGGAATGTGAGGATGAAGGGATTTAATAAGTGGGAATGTGAGGATGAAGGGATTTGAAAAGTGGGGATTTGGAAAGTGGGGAAGAAGGGATTTGAAAAGTGGGAATAAAGGGATTTAAAAATTGGGAATGTGAGGATGAAGGGATTTGAAAAGTGGGAATGTGGGGTTTAAAAAGTGGGAATGAAGGAATTTTGAAAATGGGATGTGGGGATTTGAAAAGTGGGAATGTGAGAATGAAGGGATCTTAAAAGTGCAAATAAAAGGATTCTAAAAGTGGGAATGAAGGAATTTAAAAACTGGGAATGTAGGGATGAAGGGATTTTAGAAGTGGGAATGAAGGAATTTTGAAAGTGGGAATGTAAGGATGAAGGGATTTTAGAAATGGGAATTAAAGTGGAAAAAAAGGAATTTGAAAAGTGGGAATGTGGGAATGAAGAGATGTGAAAAGTGGGGCTGAAAGGATTTTGGAAGTAGGAATGTGAGGATTTGAAAAGTGGGAATGTGGGGATTTGGAAAGTGGGAATGAAGGGATTTTGAAAGTGGAAATGTGGGAATGATGGGATTTGAAAATGGGAATGAGGAGATGAAGGGATTTTGAAAATGGGAATGAGAAGATGAAGGGATTTTGAAAATGGGAATGAGAAGATGAAGGGATTTTGAAAATGGGTATGAGAAGATGAAGGGATTTTGAAAATGGGTATGAGAAGATGAAGGGATTTTGAAAATGGGTATGTGGGAATGAAGGGACTTGAAAAGCAGGAATGAAGGAATTTTGAAAATGGGATGTGGGGATTTGAAAAGTGGGAATGTGAGGATGAAGGGATCTTAAAAGTGCAAATGAAAGGATTCTCAAAGTGGGAATGAAGGAATTTAAAAAATGGGAATGTGAGAATGAAGGGATTTAAAAAGTGGGAATGTGGGGATGAAGGTATTTTGGAAGTGGGAATATGGGGATGAAGGGATTTTGAAAGTGGGAATGTGAGGATGAAGAGATTTTAGAAGTGAAAGGATTCTAGAAGTAGGAATGAAGGAATTTGAAAAGTGGGAATGAAGGCATTTTGGAAGTGGGAATGAAGGGATTTAAAAAGTGGGAATGAAGGAATTGGAAAAGTGGGAATGTGGGGATGAAGGGATTTGAAAATGGGAATGTGGGGTTTTGAAAAATGGGAATGTGGGGAAGAAGAGATTTTGAAAGTGGAAATGAAAGGATTCTAAAAGTGGGAATGAATGAATTCAAAACGTGCAGATGAAAGGATTTTGAAAGTGAGAATGTGGGGGTGATGGGATTCTAAAAGTGGGAATGTGGGGATTTGAAAAGTGAGAATGAAGGGATTTTTAGAAAGGGAATGTGGGGATGAAGGGAATTTGAAAGTGGAAATGAAGGAATTTGAAAAGCGGGAATATGGGGATGAAGGGATTTGAAAATAGGAATGTGGGGATCTGAAAAATGGGAATGAATGAATTTGAAAAGTGGGGAGTAAGGGATTTGAAAATGGGAATGTGGGGATTTTGAAAGTGGGAATGAAGGAATTTGAAAAGTGGGTATGTGGGGATGAAGGGATTTGAAAAGTGGGAATGTGAGGATGAAGGGATTTTAGAAGTGGGAATGAAAGGATTCTAAATGTAGAAATGAAGGAATTTGAAAAGTGGGTATGTGGGGATGAAGGGATTTGAAAAGTGGGAATGTGAGGATTAAGGGATTTTGGAAGTGGGAATGTGAGTATATTTAAAGTGGTCCAGGCAGCTGGGAAAAAAGGGTTAAAACCAAAAAAAAGGTTGAAGGCAGAGAAATCCCAAAACTCTTCCTTGAGCTCACTCAGCGGAAATGCAACCCATGGGAGAGGATTCCCCCAACTCCAAAGGAATTCTGGAATTCCCAAAGCTCTTTTTGCCTGCATGGATTTTTTTATTCCTGACTGGGAAGGAAGTGCAAGGAAGGGAAAAAAAAATCAGGAATTGCAAGAGGGACTTTATGAAGAAGAGCTGAAAATCAGATTTTCTAGAAATCTGCCTAAAAAATCATTTTTCTTAAAAATTCCAGGCTTACCTCACTCAGGAAAAGATCATTTTCCACCAGGATTGCTTTGCTGTACTGGAATCCTTGCTGGGAGGTGGAGTCCAGGTAGGAGCTCTGCAGCAGAGCCACAGCTCTCTGCAAAAGGGAATTTGGCTCCTCTGACTCCACAGCAAAACCTGCAGGAAAAATTGGGAAAAAATGAATATTCCATTTGGGAATTCCTCCAAATCTGAAATTCTGGGAGTTAAAATGTCCTTTGGGAAGAAGGATCCAAGCTATTGGTTTATCTCAGGGTTTTCCAACAAAAATGAAAATAAAAATCTAGAGTAGGTGGCAAAAGTCAAATAATTGATCAATAATTATTTAATAAATGTGCTTTATTCTCTGCAAAAGGGAATTTGGCTCCTCTGATTCCAAAGCAAAACTTCCAGGGAAAAACAGGGAAAAAAATGAATATTCCATTTAGGAATTCCTCCAAATCTGAAATTTAGAGAGTTAAAATGTCCTTTGGGAAGGGGGGTCCAAGCTATTGGTTTATCTCAGGGTTTTCCAACAAAAATGAAAATAAAAATCTGGAGTAGGTGGCAGAAGTAAAATAATTGATCAATAATTATTTAATAAATTTGCTTTATTCTCTGCAAAAGGGAATTTGGCTCCTCTGATTCCACAGCAAAACCTCCAGGGAAAAAAATGAATATTCCATTTGGGAATTCTTCTAAATCTGAAATTTAGAGAGTTAAAATGTCCTTTGGGAAGGGGGGTCCAAGCTACTTGTTCATGTCAGGGTTTTCCAACAAAAAGGAAAATAAAAATCTGGAGTAGGTGGCAAAAGTAAAATAATTGATCAATTTATAATTAATAAATTGGTTTTATTCATCAGATTTTCCAAATCCCAAACTGAGGGGGTTGATATTTATTTTTGAGGGTAAATTTGAATTATTTAAGTGTTTTCCTCCCCTTAATTAAAAAGAAGGAAAAATCAAATCATTCCTCTCAAATTCTTCCAGGAGATAAAAATTATTCCCAAACTGAGGGTTTGATCATTATTTTTAAAGGTAAATTCAAACAATTTTGGTGGTTTCCTCTCCTTAATTAAAAAAAAAAAAAATCAAATAGTTTCTTTTATTCTTCTCAAATTCTTCCAGAAGAAAAAAATAATTTCCAAGGTGAGAGTTTGATCCTGGTTTTAAAGGTAAATTTGAATATTTTTGGTCATTTCCTCCAAAAATTCAACTAAAAAAGAACGAAAAATCAAATTATTCCTTGTGTCAATTTTTATTCCTCTCAAATTATTCCAAGAGAAAAAAAATATTTCCGAACACAAAGTTTGATCCTGTTTTTGAAGGTAAATTTGAGTAATTTTGGTGTTTTCCTCCCCTTAATTAAAAAAAAAAATCAAATTATTCCTTGTGTTAATTTTTATTCCTCTCCAATTATTCCAGGAGAAAAAAACCCCAAACATTAATTTAAGGAACAGGGAGAATAACATAAATTGTTAAAATAATAAATAAATAAATAAATAAATAAAATTGTTAATAATAATTGTTGAAAATAAAAAAAAATAAATTAGGTGGTTTTTTTTTAAGTCTGTAGTTAGAGATTGAACAGGGAAAAAAATCAAGATGAGGAAAAAAATGTGGAGGGATCTAAAAATGATCCAAGAATTTCAAAATGATTCAAAAATCCCAAAATGATCCAAGAAAAACAGAGCTGGTCAGGATGGAAATTTGGAGCACACAAAGGAAAGTCTTGAAAGAATATTTTTCTGCTTTAAACATTTTTTTGGGTTTTTTGTGCCTGTTTAAACTCATTTTCTACACTTTCTGCTTTTAGGAATCCTAATTTTTTTTTTTAAATCCTAAATTAAAATTAATCTTAAATTAATTTCCCTTGGAATTAGGGTGAAAAAAGCAGATTAAGAGCAGAAAAATGGGAAATAAAGGAAACTAAAAAAGGAAATAAATTGATTTTTCAGCTCTTTTTCAGCATCATGTCTAATGAGGAGAGGAAAAGGTCATTTTGCTCATTTTTCTTGCATTTTTCTTCCTGTGTTTCCTGCATCCAGAGCTCAGACTTTTCCATGGAAATTCTAAATCCCATGGAAATTCTAAATTTTCAGGGAATTCTAAATCCCAGCTCAGCTCAAAGGATCAAACACAACCTCCACCTTTTTTTAAAGCTGGAGGACCACAACTTTTTCTGGAAAATATCAGAAAATTTCAGGGATAAAAGTTTAAAAAAATGGAAAACTTTTGGTAATCCAACAGAAAATCCAAGAATTTTGCAGGTGATCACTTTAATATTTTTTCCTCCATGCAGCTTCAAAATAAAAATCAAAAAAATAAGGGGAAAAATAATTTTAAAATAATTTAAAAATCAAGAAATTAAAGAGAGGAAACTGAGCCCAAGTGGCTGCACCCCCTCAGTTCCCCCCTGGATTAAGGGACGTGTCCAGATCATAAGGAAAAAGAATTCCCAGAAAAAAAAAATCCCAAATCTGGCAGGAGCAAAAGGTGAAAGTGAAAGTGGCCAAGGCAGAAGGAAAAGTGAAAGTGAGAAACATGGGAATGGCAATGGAACCATGGGAAAAACTCAGGGAATGAGAAACTTGGGAATGACACACAGGAAAATTAAAAAATTTAGGAATGGCACTGGATCCATGGGGAAAAGTCAGGGGAAACTTGGGAATGGTGCTGGATCTGTGAGGAAAAATTTGGGAATGAGAAACTTGGGAAACTCAGGAAAATGAGAAACTTGGGAAATTGCAATGAATCCATGGGGAAAAACTTGGGAATGAGAAATTTGGGAATGACACCTGATCCATGGGGAAAAACTTGGGAATGACACACAGGAAAATTAAAAAACTTGGGAATGGCAATGGATCCATGGGGAAACTCAAGGAATAAAAAACTTGGGAATGGCACCTGATCCATGGGGAAAAACTTGGGAATGAGAAACTTGGGAATGAGAAACTTGGGAAAGAGAAACTTGGGAATGGCACTGGATCCATGGGGAAACTCAGGGAATGAGAAATTTGGGAATGGCACCAAATCCATGGCACAAAACTTGAGATTGGCACTGGACCCACTGGGAAACTCAGGGAACAAGAAACTTGGGAATGGCACCAGATCTGTAAGTGAAAGTGAGGGAGAAACTTGGGAATAGCACTGGATCCATGGGGAAACTCAGGGAAAGAGAAATTTGGGAAATTGCACCAAATACACAGGGAAAAATCAGGGAATGAGAAACTTGGGAGTGGCACTGGATCCATGGAGAAAAAATTGGGAATGGCAATGGATCTGTGAGGAAACTCAGAGAAACTTGGGAATGGCACCTGATCCATGGGGAACAGTCACAGGAGGAGAAACCTGGAATGGCTCTGATCTGTGGGACAAAACCTGGGAATGAGAAACTTGGGAATGGCACTGGATCCACTGGGAAACTCGGGGAATGAGAAACTTGGGAATGGCACTGGATCCACTGGGAAACTCGGGGAATGAGAAACTTGGGAATGGCAGTAGAGAGGTGGGACAAAAACTGGGAATGGCACTGAATCCATTAGGAAACTCAGAGAAACTTGGGAATGGCACTGGATCCATGGGCAACAGTCAGGGGAGGAGAAACTTGGGAATGACACCTAATCCATGGGGAAACTCAGGGAAGGAAAAACTTGGGAATGGCATTCAGTGAAACTGAGAAACTTGGGAATGACACTGGATCCATGGGGGAAAACCTGGGAATGAGAAACTTGGGAATGAGAAACTTGGGAATGGCACTGGATCCATGGGGAAAACTCAGGGAATGAGAAACTTGGGAATGGCACTGGATCCATGGGAGAAAACTCAGGGAATGAGAAACTTGGGAATGGCACTGGATCCATGGGAGAAAACTCAGGGAATGAGAAACTTGGGGAAGGAAAACCTTGGGAATGGCACTGGATCTGTGGGACAAAACCTGGGAATGAGAAACTTGGGAATGACACTGGATCCATGGGGAAAACTCAGGGAATGAGAAACTTGGGAATGGCACTGGATAGGTGAGACAAAAATTTGGAATGGCACTGGATCCATGGGGAAAAGTCAGGGAAGGTGAAACTTGGGAATGGCACTCAGGGAAAAAGAAACTTGGGAATGGCACTGGATCCACTGGCAAACTCAGGGAATGGGATCAGACAGCATGGATGGCACAGGACTGGAAAATCCAGAGGGGATCATCCCTGCCCTGAAATCTTTGGGAATTCCCAGTTTGTCCTGATGAATTCCCATCCTTTTAGCATGGAATTCATCCAGGCACTTCTGCAGCCATGGACTCCCAAAATTTAAGATTTTCCTTTGGCTCATCCCTTTTTTCTGGGATTTCTAGATGGTCTCAGCACTCAGCAACTTCCAAGGAAGTTTTCCCCAGCCCAGGAGGAAAACTCCAGGTTTTGGAAGTGTAGAATTTGCTTTTTTTTTTACTTTTTAACTTTATATTTGAGCAGAGTTCCCTGCAGATATTTGGATGTTGGCAAATCCTCAAAATTCCACCATCCAGCTATTTTCCTGGCTTGATCCCAAAGTTGGAATATTGGGAATCACCAGCAGGATCAGCTCTGGCACCACCACAAACCACATCCCACTGTGCATTTACACCAAATATTTGGGATAAATCCAGGAACTTTTTATTCTGACTTGAGTATCCCAAAAAAAAAAAAAGTGTTCTTTCCTTAGGATCATTTTTCCCGAATTCTTTTGGAGTCCAATTTCTCCCATCCCAATTTCCTCCTTTCCCAGAAAAACCAAATTCTCCCCCTGGATGATCCCAAGATTTTTCCCTTTCCACTTGATCCCAATCCTGTTTGCTGAGTGTCCTACTGGGAACATCTCCCACAGAAATTTTGGGAAAAATGGATATTTTTAGGGGAAAAAAGGGATCAGAATGGATCCAGCAGGAGTGGGATTTTCCCATGTTTTTCCAGGCAGATGTTGGGATTGGGATCAGAACAAAACCTCTGGAATAAACTGGGCTGATGGAACCACTCATGTTTATCCTGGAAGTTCTGCCCCAGGAATAAAAATTAAACCACAAATGCCAAGTTTCCACCTTTTCCTCTGGAAATTATATCCTGGCTTGGGGAGGGATAATTTCTTTTGCTGTTCTTAATTCAAGGTGGCTGGTTTGGATTTTCAATTCCCTTTGGGATTTAAAAAACCTGGGAATGAGGGTGTGGAGGCTGCAGGATGCTTTTTAAGGGCATAACAGGATTTATTTGGATGGTTTGGGTTTGGAAATCTGGATTTTTAGGTGCTGCAGGGAATTTCTGGCATCTCTTCAGCTCAGATTTGATCTCACAGCAAAATCCAAATCCTTTTGGATGGGAATTTTAGGGAATTTTATTAATTTCCTCACAGGAAGGGAAGGTGATGGTCCTTAATAATGTTTAAAAAAAAATCACAACCAAGTTCTTTGTGTCAGCAGAAATTGCAACAACTCTGGGTGTTTCCAAATTCTCACTTAGACACGGCTCCAACAAAAAATTCCTACAAAAAGAAATGTTTCACCCAGGAGGGAAAATCCAGAAATTATGGAGCCTCTCTTGCTGCAACAGCAAATGGAAAAATTAAGGGAAAAAAAACTTGGGAGGATAAGAAGTTAGAGGAAAAATTAAAGGAAAAAGAAAAACTTGGGAGGTTCAGGCAGGATGAGAAGTTGGAAGAAAAATTAAGGGGAAAAAAAACCTTAGGAGGATGAGAAGTTGGAATTTTCCCTCTGGAAATTTTTGTCTCTCCCTGGCTGGACAAAGCCACATCTGCCCCACTCTGATGAAAAAATCTCCACCTAAAATCCTTCCAAGTGCCATTTTTTTTTATTTTACCACCTCTCTCCTGCTCTCCTCAGCTGCTCACAAATTTAAAAATCTGATTTTTTTCCATGTTGCACACATTAATTCATCAAAGTCATCTCTTGATGCGTTTTATTTCAGGAATTTTTATGCCAAAACCTCAATTTTCACCTCACCCAGGGCTGTGGTTTTACTGAGGTGACACCTGACTCTTCCCAAGTCACCAGCACAGGAATTTTGGCACTTGGACAACAAAAAAAAGCAACATTTTGTTTGCAAAATCAGTGATTTTCCATGGAGCTGCAGTGTTAGGAACAACATCCCTGAGGCAAAGAAATTCCCTTTGGGAAAAGAGCAAAAAATCAAAACAAATCCTTCCAAACAAATTCCCTGTGGATCCTCTGCCTGGGGAAATCACACCCTGAAAATTCCCAATAAAAACAAGCAAAGCACTCAAATCCAAAGATTCCTTTACAATTATTGGGGTCTCATCACCAAAAAAAATCCAGATTGGGTAAAAAATAGAATTTATCCCCCATCAAAAAAAAAAAAAAAAAAAAAATCAAAATTTCACTTTCTGATCTCAAAGGGATTTTAAGCAAGAACAAGGAATTGGTCATTTGGGAAGTGCCAGCTCCAAGGTGGGATTTTAGGAAATTTGAAATCAAAAATATTGAAGAGAGGATCTGGGAATAGGGAATATTCAAGCTGGCTGTGCTATTGCCAAAAAGGCAATTTGCAGGTTTACAGAGGAACACTAAAAATAAATAAAGCAAATTATACATAAAACAAATTTCACAGCCACCTAACAGCCTCTGGTTCAAAGCAATTAATTGTAACTAATCACAATTCTTATCAGAGGAGATAAGAATTTCTAAAAGGTTCTGATAACGATTTTTTTTTGCTGGAAAACAAGTTCTGTGAAATCAGACATACAACAGAAGTTATAGAAAAAATTCCTTCTAGAGCAGAGTAGTGATTTCCAGAGTCGACCACAGCAAAGGCCCCTGTTCATCATCTTTTATAAAAAACAAAATTAGTTTGGAGCTGCACTAAGAAATACTCATTTTTATCAAAGACTTTGAGTATTTTTTTTGTTAAAATTTATTTGTTCAGAATTTCATTGATTATGACTTGAGTAGCCCAAAAAAGCAGAGCACTTCCTGCATCATTCTGGATCATCACAGAATGAATACTTTTAATTAAAAAAAAAAAACTTGGTTTCCATGGAGCAAGGCCTATGATTTACAATTACTTTTGCACCATCCAACCCTCAGCTTGTTTCATCTATCCCAGCTTATCCTAATTATTATTAGGAGTGCAAACCTCGAGCTGGGCAAGCTCTGCTCCAATCCAAACCTCCGTGGGATAATTTGAGGACAATCTGGGATTAGAATTGTGCAAGAGCAGAGCACGAATGGATTTTTCTCGCCTTATAAAGCCAAATTTCAGCCCCGCAGCTGCTCCAAAGGGGCACCAAGAGGCTCAGGGAGGGATCAGCACCATTTTTATTCCCAAATCCCACTCTTGAAGGGCACCTCCAAAAAAGCACCGCGACTTTCCCAGCTGTTCAGGCCTTGGGATCTGCCGCTAGGAAAAGCCAAGGAGGCAGAAAATTTGAAAAGCAGCTGGTTCCGACGTGTCCTAGTGCTTCCAGGAGCTCGGGGCCGAGGTCTCCTGGCACAGCAGAGGGGCAAAGGCGGCGTGGCCTCTCTCGGTGTCCCCAGGGAAGGGTGGCACGGAGCCAGGAATTCTCTTTTTATTCAGGAATTTTACTCGCAGCATGGAGCCGGCGAATGCTCTGCTCCCCACAGAAGGGCAGCATGAAGCCGGTAAATCGTCTTTTGCCACAGGGGAAAGCGGGATGGAGCAATAACCCTTTGCTTCCCAGAGAAGGGCGGCGTGGAGCCTGAATTCACCCCGCTTCTCCTGAAGGAAGGGCGGGATGGAGCCGGGAACCCTCTTCTAAAGGAAGGGAGCCAGGAATTCTCTTGTCGTTAAAGAAAGGCGGGATGGAGACGGGAATCCTTCTCTCCTCATTGAAAAAGGGGATGAAGCCAGCCGCCTTCCTCTCTCCTTATGGAAAAGCGGCATGGAGCCAGAAATCCCTCCCTCGCAGGGAAGAGCGGCATGGAGCCGGTCGCCTTTCCCTCCCTCAAGAGAGGCATGGAGCCGGTCGCCTTTTTTGCCCTCAGGGAAGAACGGCATGGAGCCGGTCGCCTTTCCCTCCCTCAAGAGAGGCATGGAGCCGGTCGCCTTTTTTTCCCCTCAGAGAAGAGCAGCATGGAGCTGGTCGCCTTTTTTCCCCTCAGAGAAGAGCGGCATGGAGCCGGTCGCCTTTTTTCCCCTCAGGGAAGAGCGGCATGGAGCTGGTCGCCTTTTTTCCCCTCAGAGAAAAAAAGCGGCATGGAGCCGGTCGCCTTTTTTCCCCTCAGGGAATAGCGGCATGGAGCCGGTCGCCTTTCCCTCCCTCAAGAAGCGCGGCATGGAGCCGGTAACCACCGCCCAACTCGCAGGGAAAGGCGCGATGGAGCCTCGCCCGCCCTCACCCCCCGGCCCCGCTCACCCGTGCCCGGCTCGCCGCTCTCCCCACGCCGCCTCTCGCCCATGGCTGGGGCTCGCTCGGGCCGTCCCTCAGGCTGCCCTCATGGCCGCCCCGCCCGGCCCCCGGCGCAGCCCCGCTAAGCGGGCCAGCGGCATGAGGCTGTGCGGGGCGGCCGCCGCCATCCGCCGGCCCCAGGAAGTGGAAGGACGGGGCGGGCAGGAGAGGAGAGGGAAAGGGAGGGAAGGAAGGAAGGAAGGAAGGTGGGAACGAGGGGCGGGAGCGGCGGGGAAAAAAACAGAAAGTGAAAACTGAACCGGAAAGACAGCGAGGGGCCGCCCGCGGGTTTTCCTCTTCCCGCGGTCACCGCGCTTTGGCTGCTCGGCTTTTCCTCTTCCGTGCCGTCCCTCGGCGCTGATCCCTCATTGTGAGGGAGGAACTGGCTCCGCCATCGATGTTTGCCCTTGGTGGGGATCTTGCCACACCGGCGCTGCTCCCTCATTGTAAAGGAGGAACTGGCTCGGCCATCAGTGTTTGCCCTTGGTGGGGATCTTGCCCAGTCTTGCCCTGACCTTGATCACCTCAGCTCCTCCATGCCTGACTTCAGCTCTTCCCGCTGCCCTTTTGCTTATCCCTTCCCATCATGGGGAGAGATCCCTTTCTCTCCTCAGTCCTTCCCCCTCAGCGTTTTCCCTCTTTTGGGTCTCCCCCAATTCCCTCCCTGAGCTCTTCCCACTGCCCCTTCCCTCATTCTTTTCCATCTCAGTGCCTTCCCCAGAGCCATGTTTTGGATCTTCCCTCAGTCCCCAAACTCCTTCCCTTAGTCCCCAAACTCCTTCCCTTGTTCCCTCACATCATGGTCAGAGCTCCTTTTCTCACCTCAGTCTTTCCCCCTCAGGGTTTTCCCTTAAGGTAGTTCCTTGGTTTGGATCTTTCCTCAATCCCATAACCCCATTTCCTCACTCCTCAGATCATTCCTTGAGCCCCTTTCCTCACTTTGGACCTTTCCCCTCAGTGTTTTCCCTCAGGTCCTTGTTTTGGGCCTTTCCTCAGTCCCAAAATTCCTTCCCTTATCCCCTCACATTCCACATCATGGCCAGGGCCCCTTCCCTCAGTCCTTCTCCCTCAGTATTTTATCTCAGCCCTCTCCTGATCCCCTCAGCCCTTCCACACTTGACTCCACCTCTTCCCAGAACTACTCAAGGACAAGCTCTCTCCTTGCCAGGCAGATCTGGGCAGGTGGTGCAGAAAAACTGGACTATTTATCTTATTTTTGTCTTTAAACATCCATTTCCATGTGTGTGTGGGACGTTGGGAGTATCCTGATCCACAGAGGACAACGGGGCGTCAGGGATGGGGCTGAGGATCAAACGGAAGCACTGAGGTGAGGGAAACAAAAGTGGGGTGAGAAAATGAGAGAAAGGAACAAAATGGATAAAGAAATATGGGGGAAAGGTCTTGAGGAAAGGGCCTGAGGGGATCAGGGAAAGGATTTTGGGGGGATTGAGGGAAGGACTGAGGTGAGGAAGGGACTGAGGGAATAATGTGAGGGGTGAGGGAAAGAAGGAATGAGGGAAAGGAGTCTGAGAGAGATACAAAATAAGAAACTGAGGAAAAACTGGGCCAGAACAGATAAAAAATGATGGGGAAATGCCCTGAGGGAAGAGCCACAGGAAGGGCCTGAGTGGATCAGGGAAGGGATTTTGAGGGGATTGAGAGAAGGACTGAGGTGAGGGAAGGGATTTCAGAAATGATGTGAGGGATGAGGGAAAGAAGGAATGAAAAGGGGACTGAGGGAAGATCCAAAATGAGAAACTGAGGAAAAACTGGGCCAGAACAGATAAAAAATGGTGGGGAAAGGCCCTGAGGAAAAGGAGCTGAGAGAAGGGCCAAAATGAGGGACTGAGGAAAAACACTGAGGGACAAGGACTGAGGTGAGGGAAGGGGTTTAAGAAATGACCTGAGGGAATGAGGAAAGATCTAAAATCTGTGGGGAAGGCATGGAGGTGAGGGAAGAAGACTGAGGGAATGAGGGTGAGTGACACAAAAATGAGGTGAAGGGATGAGGGAAGGGGATGGAATGGATGAAGGAATGTGGGAGAAAGACCCTGAGGGAAGGAGCTGAGGGGATCAGGGGAGGGATTTTGGGGGAATTGGGGCAAGGACTGAGGTGAGGGAAGGGACTCAGGGAATGACGTGAGGGAATGAGGAAAAGAAGGAATGAGAAAGGGACTGAGGGAAGATCCAAAATGAGAAACTGAGGAAAAACTGGGCCAGAAAAGCTAAAAAATGATGGGGAAAGGGGCTGAGAGGAACAGGGGAGGGAATTGGGGGAAGGACTGAGTTGAGGAAGGGACTCAGGGAATGATGTGAGGGGTGAGGGAAAGAAGGAATGAGGAGAAGGGGCCTGAGGGAAGATCCAAAATGAGAAACTGAGGAAAAACTGGGCCAGAACAGATAAAAAATGATGGGGAAATGCCCTGAGGGAAGAGCCACAGGAAGGGCCTGAGTGGATCAGGGAAGGGATTTTGAGGGGATTGAGAGAAGGACTGAGGTGAGGGAAGGGATTTCAGAAGTGATGTGAGGGATGAGGGAAAGAAGGAATGAAAAGGGGACTGAGGGAAGATCCAAAATGAGAAACTGAGGAAAAACTGGGCCAGAAAAGCTAAAAAATGGTGGGGAAAGGCCCTGAGGGAAAGGAGCTGAGAGAAGGGCCAAAATGAGAGATTGAGGAAAAACACTGAGCCAGAACAGAAAAAAAATTATGGGGAAGGATCTGAGGGAAGGGCAAAAATAAAGGGCCGAGGAAAAAACACTGAGGGAAAGGACTGAGGTGAAAGAAAAGGTTTAAGAAATAGCATGAGAGGAAGAAGGAATGAGAAGGGGACTGAGGAAAGACCCAAAATGAAAAACTGAGGAAAAACTGAGCCAGAAAAGCTAAAAATTATGGGGAAAGGCTCTGATGGGATCGAGGAAGGGGCTCATTAAAGCCCCTATTGATGGTTCTGAGTTGCCTCACCCCAGTATTGAACCCTACATGGAACAGAAGTAGCAGATGATCGTTTTTAGGGTTCAACAGGCTCAGCAGAAACAAAACCACCTCAAATGGCAAATGTTGCAATCGCCTTTGGAGCAGGGAACAGGGAGATCTGGGCTTGCCCAGCCTCTTGCACAAGAGGTTGTAGGAACACCCCGTCCTGAGCTTTGGGGCAGAGGTCGTGTTTGGCTGGGCAGTGAGGCTTAGAGGGGATTCCACTTGGAATTCCAGGTGCTTTTGGCAAGGGTCACCTCATCAGAGCTTGTTTTCATTTTCTTCTGTCTTCACTCAGGGTTAAAAACAAAAAGGAGACAAAATTCTTGTGTTTGGGCTTGATTGTTGATTAAGTCTTATCTAAAGTACAGAGTTCTGCAACACTTCTAGCTACCAGTTAAAAGTGAAGAAGATGGAGCTGAATTTAGCTAATTACAAAGTCTTTTAAAGCTGAACAGTCCAATACAGAATTACCACCTATATTATTTATATTTTTGACCCAATAACCAAACTCCTGTGACTTGCAGTGCAGCTCTATCCAACCAAAAACCACTGTCTGAAATCACGAAGAAAAAAAAAGAGACAACACCCCAAATCCTCCATCTTGTCCCGTGCTATTGCTATATTCTAAAACCTTAAAATTTAAAACCCTTCACCATGTGACACCACACACTTTTGTTTTAACTGCACACCCATCACTCCAATTTTGGAAGCTTTCTCCAAGGCCTCAAGTAAAAAGCAGTGTTCTCCTGAGGGTCAGTGTCAGAAAAGCACAGAAAGTTCAAAACTCCCAGGCTGAATTCAGGGTTCCAACATCAATCCATAATAAACTTAGGGAGAGGCTGATTCCTGATCCTTGCTGTGGTGTCCCCATGCTCAGCACCAAGGCTCTGCTTTAGATCTTTGCAGGAAAGATTGGCAAACAAATTCCAAAAAAAAGAAAGAACAACAATGGGACAACTCATTTATGAGTCACTTGTTACCCAAATAGGTCAGGATTGTGCCCTTATGGATATTTCACCCATCCTAAGAATTTGCTACAGCAGCAAAGTGCCTAGTGAAAAAAAATGCAGTCAGGCAGAAAGAAAGTGATTTTTTTGGGGCAGGGCACAGTTTATAGCAAATTTGCCAGGTCCATGGGTTTTATGAGCTCCTGCTGGCAGGTAAAAACCTGAAATTCTTGCTGAGACTGAAATATGTTCCTGATTGCTCTCGGAGAGGGAAAAATCAACAGCCCTGTGCCTTGACCTAAAAGATGTGAGGAAATTCTGGAGCATCTCAGATCTGCAGTCAGAACATCCAAGTTTCCACCTCCAGTAGGATCATTCACTGTCTCAATGAAATCCAAATATTTTAATATTGGGAACTGTGAGGAAATGTAAAATTTCACCTGACAGCTCCTTTTTCAAAGCTTCAAAAAGCAAAGAATTCAAAGGGATTTTGCCATCAGCTCTTCCGATGGTTTGGCCTGGATCATCCTAAAAATCTTTGCCAAATTTAATTATTTTGTTAATTTTGCTGAGGAAAGGAACTGGAGCCTCTGGAGCTCAGAACCCATTTTTAACTGGAGTTTTTCTGTCCCTTTTTGGTGCCTCATGGCTTTTTTGGGGTGGTGACAAGCCAAGCCCATGATGTCACCATGGCAAGACACTGTTTTCTTGGAAACCTTGACTCATAAAGTTCTGGCTTACTTAAATCTGAATTTTAAGAAGTCATTTGGAGTTTTATTTCCCTCTTTTATTCAGGAAAAAAAAATTGACTGATCCTTGCTGATTCTGTTGGTTACTCTGTGGAGGAATGAGTCAAGTGGGAGCTCCTGATGACATCAGGGTAAAGCAAATAATTCAATTTATTAATTATTGACTGTGTGGGTCAGTGCCAGGGGTCCAGGGTGAAAACACAACCAGAGAGGATTTATTTCTGAGTTAATCCCAGAAATTCATGGAAATTCTGGATTTCTCTGGTTATATCTTATCTATTATTGTGGAGTTTTCTCTTATTTCCTTATGGAATGTTTTGGAAAACCTTAAACATTTCCTAATTCCACATTCCAGGAATTCTTCCACATCTAAGTCCACATTCCAGGAATTTTTCCATGGTCAAGGACACCCTCCACTATCCCAGGTTTTTCAAAGCTGACCTTGAACTCTTCCAGGGATGATGAGGCAACCACAACTTCTCTGGGAATTCCATCCCAAGGCCTCACCCATCATTTGTGACATCAGAAATTGGCTTGGTTTTCTTTGAATTCCTAAAATTTGTGATGATTTCTGTCTCTTCCATGAATTTTTGAAGCCAATTTTGACAACCAGGCAGTGATTTTTTTGGGAAAATTCTCCAATTTCCTCCAAAATCTGTGGTTTTCTGATCATGAGCTCAAGTGGATGGAAATTTGCTGCCCCCATTTCTTCTTTATTTTCTCTAAAAGGGAGAAAATTTCTCAATTAAAATAAACCAACACCAAAAAACCACAAAATGCAAAATCTGGACCTTTCAACCCAAATTTTTTACTTTATTCCTCACCATGGCTGAGGTGGGTGTCACCCCCTTGTCCTGTTCTTCACTCAACTCAAGAAAAAATCCTTTCATTTTTAAGATGTCAGAACAAATTTTGCTCAATTTTATTTTATTTCCTCTTTAATTTTGTCACATCTGCCAAAAAAAATTTGTGAAAATCATCAAAAATATCCCATTAAAAAAAATTGGTGCTTTTTCATGGTGTGTTCATGCACAACCTAGTTAAGATTTTTGGTTTGATTTATTTTTGGTTTTGGTTTTCTTTTTTTTTTTAGCAATTTTAGCATCCTGCAACTTTCTGTAAAAACCAAGGTGCTGCTCCAGTGGTAACATTTAAAATAATTTTCTGGTGGTTTTTTAAGTCAGACCTAAAGTTAAACCAGCCCTGACTAAAGGCATGAACTAAACCAAATTTATTTAAATTTAGTGGTGGTTTCACAACTGTAAAATCACACAGGAAATGACTCAAAGATGACAAGAAATGGAGAAAATTCTTATTTCTTTTAAGTCTCTGCCATTTCCCCCCTATTTTTCACAAAATTTAAATAATTTAAAAAATAATTCCTGGTGCTGCTTAGCTGATAATTTTGTAATATAAACCTGCTGATTTTGAAAAATTGAGTTTAAATATTAATTATTGATATTAATTATTGCTTTTTACCAGGTACAGCTGGAGCCAGAAGACATGAGATCTTTCCAAAAGGTTTGATCCTGGCAAAAAATCTTGGAATAATGAAATATTTTGGGTGGGAAGGGACCTAAAATTCATCCAATTCCAAATTTCTCCAAGCCCCACCCAAAAATTCCAAGGATGGAGCAGCCACAGTTTCTTTGGAAAATCTCATTTTTTTGAGACAAGCCATTTTCAAAAATGAAAAATCTTCCAATTCTCACTTGGCAGGATGGAACAATTTTAGTTTTTCTGGAATTATTGAATTTCCAGCTCCACCCTTGTGCTGAGCAGAAGTTTCCCACAGGATTTATGGAATTTCATTCTCCTGCAGTGGGGAAAATTTGGTTTCTCCAAAATTGGTGTTTTCTCCAAAATGATTTTCTTCCAAATTGGGATTTTCAGGAGAAAAACTTGGATTTTTCCATCCCAGCAGGGAACAAGGACAGGGTGGATTTTCATGTTAAGAAGTGAAGTCACTGCAGAAGTGATAGAGTTGGGGTTTTTTTTTTGCTAAAAAATGAATTTTTTCTAAAAAATTAATTTTTTTCCCAAAGAAATGTAGAAATGAAGGAATTCTGCAGGATCTCTGCTGGGAGGAACAGCTCTCCCTGAAAAGAGAATAACTCCTGCACCCCACTCCAGTGCTCCCAATAACCCCAGTACCCCATCCCCGTGCTCCCAGTAACCTCTGTACCCCATCCCAGTGCTCCCAGTAACCCCTGCACTGCACACCAGTGCTCCCAGTAACTCCTGTGGACACACACCAGTGTCCCCAATAAGCCCTGCAGTCCATCCCAGTGCTCCCAGTAACCCCTGCACCCCACACCAATGCTCCCAGTAATTCCTGTGGACACACACCAGTGTCCCAAATAACACCTGCCCCCCATCCCAGTGCTCCCAGTAACCCCTGCACTCCTCACCATTACCACCATTAGCCCTGTTCCCCATACCAGTAACCTCTGTCCTCCATCCCACTACCCCTGTCCTCTCATCCCAGTACCCCCAGTATCCTGTCCCCCTGTCCCCCCATCCCAGTAATCCTGTCCTCTCATCCCAGAACCCCCAGTATCCCTGTCCCCTCATCTCTCTACCCCTGCACCCCAGCCCAGTCCTCCCAGTCCCCCCATCCCAGTATCTCCAGTAACCCCATCCCAGTATCCCCAGTCCCTGTCCCCCCATCCCAGTACCCCTGTCCCCTTATCCCAGTACCCCTGCACCCCATCCCAGTCCCCCCAGTACTCTATCCCAGTCTCCCCATCCCAATGTCCTCAGTGTCCCCAGTGTTCCCAGTAACCCCATCCAGTATCCCCGGTCTCCCTGTCCCCTCATCCCAGTACCCCTGCCCCCACCCCATCCCCAGTCCCCCCATCCCAATATCCCCAGTGTTCCCAGTATCCCCAATGTCCCCAGTGTCCCCAATGTCTCCAGTGTCACACAGTATCCTCAGTATCTCCAATATCCCCAATGTCCCCAGTGTTCCCAGTGTCCTCAGTGTCCCCAATGTCCCCAGTGTCACACAGTATCTCCAATGTCCCCAGTGTTCCCAGTATCCCCAATGTCCTCAGTGTCCCCAGTGTCCCCAATGTCCCCAGTATCCCCAATGTCACACAGTATCCCCAATGTCTCCAGTGTTCCCAGTGTCCCCAGTGTCCCCAGTGTCACACAGTATCCCCAATGTCCCCAATGTCCCCAGTATCCCCAGTGTCACACAGTATACCCAGTGTCCCCAGTGTCCCCAATGTCCCCAGTGTCCCCAGTGTCCCCAGTGTTCCCAGTATCCCCAATGTCACACAGTATCCCCAATGTCTCCAGTGTTCCCAGTGTCCCCAGTGTCCCCAGTGTCACACAGTATCCCCAATGTCCCCAATGTCCCCAGTATCCCCAGTGTCACACAGTATACCCAGTGTCCCCAGTGTCCCCAATGTCCCCAGTGTCCCCAGTGTCCCCAGTGTTCCCAGTATCCCCAATGTCCCCAGTGTCACACAGTATCTCCAATGTCCCCAGTGTCCCCAATGTCACACAGTATCCCCAATGTCTCCAGTGTTCCCAGTGTCCCCAGTGTCCCCAGTGTCACACAGTATCCCCAATGTCCCCAATGTCCCCAGTATCCCCAGTGTCACACAGTATACCCAGTGTCCCCAGTGTCCCCAATGTCCCCAGTGTCCCCAGTGTCCCCAGTGTTCCCAGTATCCCCAATGTCACACAGTATCCCCAATGTCTCCAGTGTTCCCAGTGTCCCCAGTGTCCCCAGTGTCACACAGTATCCCCAATGTCCCCAATGTCCCCAGTATCCCCAGTGTCACACAGTATACCCAGTGTCCCCAGTGTCCCCAATGTCCCCAGTGTCCCCAGTGTTCCCAGTATCCCCAATGTCCCCAGTGTCACACAGTATCTCCAATGTCCCCAGTGTCCCCAATGTCCCCAGTATCCCCAGTGTCACACAGTATCCCCAATGTCCCCAGTGTTCCCAGTGTCCCCAGTGTCCCCAGTGTCACACAGTATCCCAAATGTCCCCAATGTCCCCAATGTCCCCGGTGTCCCCGGTGTCCCCAGTGTCCCCAGTATCCCCAGTGTCCCCGGTGTCCCCAATGTCCCCAGTATCCCCAGTGTCCCCAATGTCCCCAGCGCCTCCCGCTCCGGACTACAACTCCCGGCGTGCCCCGCGCGGGCCGGGCCTGCAGCGGGAGGCCCCGGGAGCGGGACAGGCCGCGGCGGCGGCTCCGTGGGCCGGGCCATGGAGAGCAGCGGCTCCGTCCGGGGCGACATCAGTGCGTGGGGACACGGCCGGGGCTGGGGACACCGCCGGGGCTGGGGACACCGGGGGAAACCGGGCACAGGAGCCGCGCCGCCAACACACCGCGGCTGCTCGGGGTTGGGGGTGCGGGATGGGTTTGGGGGTTTGCGAGGTGATTTGGGGTGTGCACAGGGGGTTTGGGGCTTGCAGGATGGTTTTGGTGTTAAATGTGGGGTTGGGGGTTAAAGTGTGATTTTTGGGGTTAAGGGTGGGGTTTGGAGGTGGAAGGATGGTTTTGGGGGTTAAAGTGTGATTTTTGGGGTTAAAACGTGATTTGGGGGTTAGAGGATGGGGTTTGGGGTGGCAGAATGGTTTATGGGGGTCAAGGTGTGATTTTTGGGGTTAAAGAGTGATTTTTGGTGTTAAAGTGGGATTTTTGGGGTTAAGGATGAGATTTGGGGTTAAAGGATGGAGTTTGGGGGTGGCAGGATGGTTTTTGGGGGTTAAAGTATGTTTTTTGGGGTTAAAGTGTGATTTTTGGGGTTAAGGATGAGATTTGGGGGTTAAAGGATGGAGTTTGGGGGTGGCAGGATGGTTTTGGGGGGTTAAAGTGTGATTTTTGGGGTTAAGGATGGAGTTTGGGGGTTAAAGAGTGGTTTGGGATTTAAAGGATGGTTTTTGGGGCTAAAGCATGATTTTTGGGATTAAGGATGGAGTTTGGGGGTGGCAGGATGGTTTTTGGGGGTTGAAGTGTGATTTTTGTGGTTAAGGAGTGGTATGGGGGTTAAAGGATGGGGTGTGGGAGTGGCAGGAGGATTTAGGGAGCGAGTGGCCTCTGGCAAGAAAAGGGATAAGTGGATGCTCTCGAGACAGCGTCAGAACAAGGGAGAGATCCTTGTTCCTCCCTAATTCCCGGGGAACGATCCTTATTCCTCCCTAAATCCCAGGATAAAATCCTGGAGAACGATCCTTGTTCCTCCCTAATTCCCGAGGATTGATCCTTATCCCTCCATAAATTCCTGGAGAACGATCCTTGTCCCTCCTTAATTCCCGGTGAACGATCCTTATCCTTGCTTAACCATCAAGGCTCTCCCTTCCCTTTTCCTCTCTTTTCCATCCCCACTGGCCATCAAAATCCCTCTGGATGGATTCTGAGTGTCCTGAATCCCAGAATCCTGGGCTGCCCTGGCTGGGAAGGGAGCTCAGAGCTCATGGCAGGGACACCTCCCACATCCCAGGCTGCTCCAATCCTTCCTGGGACATTCCAAAGATTCTCTGGCAGTTCCAGCCCAGCCAGGAATTCCTAATTCCCCAGTCTCCCCTTTCCCCATTCCCTGTGTCCTGTCCCTCCATCCCTTGTCCCCAGTCCCTCTCCAGCTCTCCTGGAGCCCCTTTAGGTCCTGGAAGGGCTCTGAGTTCTCCATCCTCATTTAAATTTGATTCTCTTGACATAAAAACCCCAAGACAAGGAAAACCCTCCTCCCCAGGGATATTGGATCTCACAGGGATAATGAGGATCTCACAAGCCAAAGGAAAAAAAAAATCCTGTGAAAAAGGGACTCAGAATTCCCTGCATTAACACACAGAGCTGTTTTTGCTCCTTGTCACCTCCACAGCGAAGGCCACCTGAGAGGAGGTGACAGTGTCACCTCACGGTGGCAGTTGAGCCAGAATTCCTCGTGCTGGATGCTGAGCAAAGGTGTTGGAGGTGGAAACTTCTTTTTCTAAACTCCATGAACTTTCTGGGAAGGGATTTTGGAGTTGGGCTGACTTTCTCCTTGATCCCAGCTCATTTTCGATGATCCACCATGAATCCAGAGTTTAAGAAGGGATTTTTTTGAGTTTGGCTGAGCTGTTCCTTGATCCCAGCTCTCTTTCCATGTGCCTCTAAGAATCCAGAGTTTAGAAATGGATTTTTTGAGTTGGGTTGAGTTCCTTTAATCCCAGCTCTTTTTCCATGGTCCTCTAAGAATCCAGAGATTAGGAAGGGATTTTTTGAGTTGGCTCAGTTGCTCCTTTAATCCCAGTTTTTTTTCAATGCTCCCCCATCAATCCAGAGTTTGGGAAGGGATTTTTGAGTTGGCTCAGTTGCTCCTTTAATCTCAGCTCTTTTTCCATGCTCCTCCATGAATCCAGAGTTTAGAAATGGATTTTTTGAGTTGGGTTGAGTTCCTTTAATGCCAGCTCGTTTTCCATGCTCCTCTAAGAATCCAGAGATTAGGAAGGGATTTTTTGAGTTGGCTCAGTAGGTCCTTTAATCGCAGTTTTTTTTCAATGCTCCCCCATGAATCCAGTGTTTGGGAAGGGATTTTTGAGTTGAGCTGAGTTGCTTCTTTAATCCCAGCTCTTTTTCCATGTGCCTCTAAGAATCCCGAGTTTAGAAATGGATTTTTTGAGTTGGGTTGAGTTCCTTTAATCCCAGCTCTTTTTCCATGCTCCTCCATGAATCCAGAGATTAGAAAGGGACTTTTTGAGTTGGCTCAGTAGCTCCTTTAATCCCAGTTTTTTTTCAATGCTCCCCCATTAATCCAGAGTTTGGGAAGGGATTTTTGAGTTGAGCTGAGTTGCTTCTTTAATCCCAGCACTTTTTCCATGTTCCTCTAAGAATCCAGAGTTTAGAAATGGATTTTTTGAGTTGGGTTGAGTTCCTTTAATGCCAGCTCTTTTTCCATTCCCTCCATGAATCCAGAGATTAGGAAGGGATTTTTGAGTTGAGCTGAGTTGCTCCTTTAATCCCAGTTTTTTTTCAGTGCTCCCCCATGAATCCAGAGTTTGGGAAGGGATTTTTGAGTTGAGCTGAGTTGCCTCTTTAATCCCAGCTCTTTTGCCATGCTCCTCCATGAATCCAGAGATTAGGAAGGGATTTTTGAGTTGTTTTTTTTTCCTTGATCCCAGCTCTTTTTCCCTGCTCCTCTAAGAATCCAGAGTTTGGGAAGGGATTTTTGAGTTGAGCTGAGTTGCTCCTTTAGTCCCTGCTTCTCTAAGAATCCAGAGATTGGGAAAGGATTTTTGAGTTTGGCTGAGCTGTTCCTTGTTCCCAGCACTTTTTCCCTGCCCCTCTAATAATCCAGAACTCCATGAAACAACTTGAGCTGCAAACCCATCTTGTCCCAACACCTTCCACTCCCCCAGGCTGCTCCAAACCTGACTCGGGACAACGCCAATGATGACAAAACCACTTTTTCTCTGGGAATCCCACTCCAGCTCCTCCAGCTGGAAACTCCATCCCATTCCCCATCCCTATCGCTTCATGGATGACCCCCTGATGTTTTTCCCCTTTTTGCCAGGTTTCTGGGCTGACAGGACACCCGTGCACGAGGCTGCCCGGAGCGGGGAGATCGTGCAGCTGCAGCAGCTGATCGAGAGCGGCGCCTGCGTCAACGCCGTCACCTACGACTCCATCACCCCCCTGCACGAGGCCAGCCTCAGGGGGCAGGCCCAGTGTGTCAAACTCCTGCTGGATGCAGGGGCCCAGGTGTGCAGCCAGCTGGGAATTCACCTGCATTGCTCTTGGAGATGGTTGTGTGGGGTGTGGTAGAGACAAAATGGGATTTAAGCTCTGGATGGATTTGCCTCAGTGCAAGAAAGATCTGGAGGGGCTGGAGCAAGTCCAGGGAAGGGTCTGGAGAACCAGGAAAAGCTGAGGGAGCTGGGGAAGGGGCTCAGCCTGCAGAAAAGGGGGATCAGAGGGGACATTGTGGCTCTGCACAAGTCCCTGAATTCTTGGAGGGATTTGGGCTCTGCTGCCAGGGACAGGAGGAGAGGGAACGGCCTCAGGCTGGGCCAGGGCAGGTTTGGGTTGGATTTTAGGGAAATTCCATCCTGGAAAGGGCTGTGAAACACTGGAATGGGCCCAGGGCAGTGGTGGAGTCCCTATCCCTGCAGGGATTTCAAGCTCTGTGGATGTGGCACTTGGGGACGTGAGAATGGTTGGATTCCATCGTAGAAAATCTTTTCCACCAAAGTTTTTCCCTGGCTCCAATAATCCCATCCAAGCAAGGAGGGGAGTGGGAGAAACCCATTCCCAGTGGGATTTGTGTGGAGGGCTCATCCAACTTTGTGCCCAGGGAAAATTCCAGTTTTGGAGCATCTCAGCATTCCCTGATCCCATTTCTGATCCCATTTCTGATCCCATTTTTACCCTCAAGCTGTGCTAGGGCAGATTTGATTGTATTTTAGGGAAAATCTCTCCATGGAGAAGGTTGTCAGACATTGGAACTGTGCAGGGATCTCCATCCCTGCAGGGATTTCAAGCCCTTTGGATGTGGCACTTGGGGACATGGGTGGCCTTGCAGTGCTGGGAATGGTTGGATTCCATGTCTTGGAAGCTTTCCCAACCTAAATAATTCCATGATTCCAGGATCTTGTGTCCAAACAGAATAAGGAAAAGAAACATGAAGTACCTATTGGTTTTTGTGCCTATTTTTACAGCCCTCTCTGTTTTTGGGGCTCTAAAAATAGGTACAAAAAGTGATTTTTCCCATTGACATGATTTTTCTCTTTAAAATAACTTCCCCCTCCTCATTCTCCTGCACACTTTTTCCACCCCTAAGGATTCTCCCAGCCCCAGGTCGGGCTCTGCTCCAGGGAACAGGGACAGGAGGAGAGGGAACAGCCTCAGGCTGGGCCAGGGGAGGTTTAGAGTGGATTTTAAGTAAAATTCCTCAATGGAAAAGGTTGTGGGACATTGGAACAGTTGCCCAGGGCACTGGTGGAGCCCCATCCCTGCAGGGATTTCAAACCCACTTGGGGACATGGGTGGCCTTGGCAGTGCTGGGAATGGCTGGATTCAATCCTAGAAAGTCTTTTCCAACCAAAATGATTCCCTGGCTCAAATAATCCCATCCAAGTGAGTAAGGGATTCCCAGTGGGATTTGGGTGGAAAGCTCATCCCACCCTTGTGCCCAGGGGAAATTCCAGCTCTGGGGCAGCTCAGCATTCCCTGATCCCATTTCTGATCCCATTTTTACCCTCAAGCTGTGCTAGGAGAAGTTTAGATTGGATTGTAGGGAAAATATTTTCCTCCCAAAATGATTCTCTGGCTGCAATAATCCCATCCAAGTGAGTAAGGGAGCTGGGATTAACCTATTCCCAGTGGGATTTGTGTGGAAGGCTCATCCCACCCATGGCTGTGAGAGAGGGGCAATTGCAGCTCTGGGGCAGCTCAGCATTCCCTGATCCCATTTTTGATCCCATTTTTACCCTCAAGCTGTACTAGGGGAGGTTTCTAAGGGATTTTAGGGAAAATCTCTCCATGGAAAAAATTGTCAGGCACTGAAACTACCCAGGAATCCCAATTCCTGAAGCGATTTACACCCTGTGGATGTGGCACTTGGGGACATGGGTGGCCCTGGCAGTGCTGGGAATGATTGGACTCAATCCTAGAAAATCTTTTCCAACCAAAATGATTCCCTGGCTCCAATAACCCATCCAAGTGAGTAAGGGAGTGGGATAAACCCATTCCCAGTGGGATTTGTGTGGAAGGCTCATCCCATCTGTGGCCGAGCCAGAGAAGATTCGTGTCCGGGGGAAATTCCAGCTCTGGAGCAGCTCAGCATTCCCTGATCCCATTTTTTATCCCATTTTTACCCTCAATCTATGCTAGGAGAGGTTTATATGGGATTTTAGGGAAAAATCTCTCCATGGAAAAAATTGTAACTACCCAGGAATCCCAATTCCTAGAGGAATTTCAAACCCTGCGCATGCAACACTTGAGGACACAAATCACCATTTCTACTCCACCTCCCAAACCACTCCCACCAACCCAACGTCACGATCCCACACTTTTTTTTTTTTTCCTTTCCTTTTCCCTGCTGCTTTGCCCGTTCCTGCCGGCAGGTGGACGCCAGGAACATCGACGGCAGCACTCCTCTGTGCGACGCCTGCGCCTCGGGCAGCATCGAGTGCGTCAAGGTGCTGCTGTCCCACGGAGCCAAGGTCAACCCGCCGCTGTACACCGCCTCCCCCCTGCACGAGGCCTGCATGAATGGTAATTCCCGGGCGTTTTTCCTTGAAGATTTGCAGCTTGGAATGAAAAAAAAAGGCACCAGGGTCTCTTAATTTGGTCAGCAGTTGGTCAAGGTCTGCTGGAGTTCAGGGGAAGGAGGAGAGACCCCTGTAGGGACCCCATTTCTGATCCTGTTTTTCCCATTTTCAATCCCATTGTTTCCTGCAGAGACCCCTCTCATCCTATTTATGATCCCATTTTTATCCCATTTTTCCCTGCAGAGACCCCTCTCATCCTATTTATGATCCCATTTTTATCCCATTTTTATCCCATTTTTATCCCATTTTTATCCTATTTTTATCCCATTTTTCCTGCACAAATCTCTCTGATCTCATTTGTATTTCTCTTTTCCCTGCAGAGACCACTCAGATCCCATTTCTGATCCTGTTTTTCCCATTTCTGATCCAGTTTTTCCCTGGAGAGACCCTTTGGATCCCATTTCTGATCCCATTTCTGATCTCATTTTTCCTGCAGAGACCTCTCTGATCCCATTTCTGAACCTGTTTTGATCCTTTTTTTCCCATTTTTTCCTGCAGAAACCTTTCTGATCCCATTTTTATCCAATTTTTCCTGTAGAGACCCCTCTGGTCTTGTTTCTGATCCCATTTTTCCCTGTAGAAACCCCTCTGATCCCATTTCTACTCAGAGCCTCCATTCCTTAAAATTCCTGATTTCCACCACTCAATTTTCCCATAAATTCCTCATTTCCACCACCTCAATTCTCATCTCAGAGCCTCCATCCCATAGAATTCCTCACTTCCACCACCTCAATTCCTTAGAATTCCTCCCTCCCACCACCTCAGTCCCAACTCAGAGCCTCCATTCCATAAAATTCCTCATTTTCACCACCTCAAATTCTCAGAATTCCTCACTTCCATTACCTCAATTCCTTAAAATTCCTCACTTCCATCACCACAATTCCTTAAAATTCCTCATTTCCACCACCTCCATTCCCAGCTCAGATCTCCATTCCTTAGAATTCCTCATTCCCACCCCCTCAGCCATTCTCAGGCTGTTCCCAGCCTCCCTCCAGAGCAGGAATTCCCACTTTTCACTGGGATTTTCCCCTTTTTCCTGTCCCAAGGCAGCTCAGAGTGTGTGCAGCTCCTCATTGACGTGGGTGCCAACCTGGAGGCTCATGATTGTCACTTTGGGACCCCCCTGCACGTGGCCTGTGCCAGGGAGCACCTGGATTGTGCCAAGCTGCTCCTCCAGGCAGGTATGGCATTCCCACTGGGAAAAACCCAGGAAGAACTCTGGGAATAACTCTGGGAAGTGATTTCCTGCAGACACCCCCCTGATCCTGGCTTTAAACCCTGCTTGGGTCCCAATTTTCCCTGCACAGACCCCTCTGATCCCATTTTGATCCAGTTTTTTCCCTGGATAAATTTCTTTTTCCCTGCCTGAATTTCCATTTCCTTGGCCAGATTTCCTTTTCCTGGCTGGATTTCCTTTTCCCTGGATAAATTTCATTTTTCCTGGGTACATTTCCTTTTTCCTACCTGGATTTCCATTTCCCTTCCTAAATTCCCATTTTCCTGAATAAATTTCCATTTCCTTGGATTCCCTTTTCCCTGCCTGGATTTCCTTTCTCCTGGATAAATCCCCATTCCCCTGGCCATATCCACATTCCCCTGGATAAATCCCATTTCCCCTGGATAAATCCCATTTCCCCTGGCCATATTCCTATTTCCCTGTATAATCCCCATTTGCCTGGATAAATCCCCTTTCCCCTGGCCACATTCCCATTTCCCTGGCTAAATCCCATTTCCCTGTATAAATCCCCTTTCCCCTGGCCACATTCCTATTTCCCTGGCTAAATCCCCTTCCCCCTGCATAAATCCCATTTCCCCATGCCACATTCCCATTTCCCTGGCTAAATCCCATTTCCTTGGATAAATCCCATTTCCCCTGTACAAATCCCCTTTCCCCTGTATGAATCCCCATTCCCCTGTATAAATCCCCATTCCCCTGTATAAATTCCCATTCCCCTGTACAAATCCCCATTCCCCTGTCCAAACCCCATTCCCCTTTACAAATCCCCATTCCCTTGTCCAAACCCCATTCCCCTATACAATTCCCATTCCACTATACAACCCCCATTCCCTATCCAAACCCCATTCCCCTGTCCAACCCCATTCCCCTGAACAAATCCCATTCCCTATGCCTTATCCCCATTCCCCTGTATAAATTCTCATTTCCCTGTATAAATCCCCATTCCCCTGTACAACCCCCATTGCCCTTTACAAATCCCCATTCCTTGTCCAACCCCCATTCCCCTGTCCAATCCCCATTCCCCATGCCTGATCCCCATTCCCCTATATAAATCCCCATTTCCCTATACAACCCCCATTCGCCTTTATAATCCCCATTCCCTGTCCAACCCCATTCTCTGTCCAGCCCCATTCCCCTATACAATTCCCATTCCACTATACAACCCCATCCCCTGTCCAACTCCCATTCCCTGTCCAACCCTATTCCCTGTCCAACCCCCATTCCCTGTATAAATTCCCATTCCCTATCCAACTCCCATTCCCCTGTATAAATCCCCATTCCCTGTCCAACCCCATTTCGTGCATAAGTCCCCCATTCCCTGTCCAACCCCATTCTCTGTCCAACTCCCATCCCCTGTCCAACCCCCATTCCCTATACAACCCCCATCCCCTGTTCCACCCCATTCCCTGTATAAATTCCCATTTCCCTGTCCAACCCCATTCCCTGTCCAACCCCCATTCCTGTATAAATTCCCATTTCCTGTCCAACCCCCATTCCCTGTCCAACTCCCATCCCCTGCCCAACCCCATTCCCTGTCCAACCCCATTCCCTGTATAAATTCCCATTTCCTGTCCAACCCCATTCCCTGTCCAACCCCATTCTCTGTCCAACCCCATTCTCTGTCCAACCCCATCCCCTGTCCAACTCCCATCCCCTGTCCAACCCCATTCCCTGTCCAACCCCCATTCCCTGTATAAATTCCCATTCCCTATCCAACTCCCATTCCCTGTATAAATTCTAATTTCCCTGTATAAATCCCCTTCCCCTGGCTAAATCCCCATTCCCTGTCCAACCCCATTCCCTGTCCAACCCCATTTCGTGTATAAATCCCCCATCCCCTGTCCAACCCCATTCCCTGTCCAACCCCATTTCATGTATAAATCCCCCATTCCCTGTCCAACCCCCATTCCCTGTCCAACCCCCATCCCCTGTCCAACTCCCATTCCCTGTCCAACCCCCATTCCCTGTCCAACCCCATTCCCTGTCCAACCCCATTCCCTGTATAAATTCCCATTTCCCTGTCCAACCCCATTCCCTGTCCAACCCCATTCCCTGTATAAATTCCCATTTCCTGTCCAACCCCATTCCCTGTCCAACCCCATTCCCTGTCCAACCCCGCTGCCTGTCCCCCCCTGCCGTCCCCAGGAGCCAACGTGAACGCGGCCAAGCTGCACGAGACGGCGCTGCACCACGCGGCCAAGGTGCGCAACGCGGCGCTGGTGGAGCTGCTGGTGCAGTTCGGGGGCAACATCTACGCGCGGGACAACCGCGGCAAGAAACCCTCGGACTACAGCTGGAGCAGCAGCGCCAGCGCGCGCTGCCTCGAGTACTACGAGAGTGAGTGGGGGCTTGGGCCTGCTTCTGGCCCCTTTTAATTCTGCTTTTAGCCCCTTTTAATCCCCTTTTTATCCCATTTTTAGCCCCTTTTTATCCCCTTTTTGTTCTGGTTTTATCCCATTTTCATCCCGTTTTTATTCTGTTTTCGTCCCATTTTTATCCCATTTTTGTTCTGGTTTTATCCGATTTTTATCCCATTTTTATTCTGTTTTCGTCCCATTTTTATCCCATTTTTATCCCATTTTTATCCCATTTTTATCCCATTTTTATCCCATTTTTTTCCCTTTTTATCCTGTTTTTTTCCTGTTTTATCCAATTTTTATCCCGTTTTTTATTCTGTTTTTTTCCTGTTTTATCCAATTTTTATCCCGTTTTATCCCCTTTTTATCCTGTTTTCGTCCCGTTTTTATCCCATTTTTATCCCATTTTTTTCCCTTTTTATCCTGTTTTTTTCCTGTTTTATCCAATTTTTATCCCATTTTTTTCCGTTTTTATCTTGGTTTTGTCCTGTTTTATCCAATTTTTATCCCATTTTTTTTCCTTTTTATTCCATTTTTATCCTGTTTTCGTTCCGTTTTTATCCCATTTTTATCCCTTTTCCCATTTCCCCATCCCTGATTCCATTTCCCCATCCCTGACCCCATTTCCCCATCTCTGACCCCATTTCCCCATCTCTGACCCCATTTCCCTATTCCCAATCCCATTTCCCCATTCCCGATCCCATTTCCCCATTTCTGATCCCATTCCTGACCCCATTCCTGTTTCCCATTTCCCCATTCCTTTTCCCATTTCTCTATTCCTGACCCCATTTCCCCATTCCTGTTTCCCATTTCCCCATTCCTTTTCCCATTTTCCCACTCCTGACCCCATTCCTTTTCCCATTTCCCCATTCCTTTTCCCATTTCCCCATTCCTGACCCCATTCTTTTCCCATTTCCCCATCCCTGCCCCCCATTTCCCCATTCCTGACCCCATTCCTGACCCCATTTCCCTATCCCTGACCCCATGTCCCCATTCCTGTTTCCCATTTCCCATTCCTTTTCCCATTTCCCCATTCCTGTTTCCCATTTCCCCATTCCTTTTCCCATTTTCCCTCTGACCCCCTTTTCCCATTTCCCCATCCCTGCCCCCATTTCCCCATTCCTGACCCCATTCCTGACCCCATGTCCCCATTCCTTTTCCCATTTCCCCATGCCTTTTCCCATTTTCCCATTCCTTTTCCCATTTTCCCACTCCTGACCCCATTCCTGTTTCCCATTTCCCCATTCCTTTTCCCATTTCCCCATTCCTTTTCCCATTTTCCCACTCCTGACCCCATTCCTGTTTCCCATTTCGCCATTCCTTTTCCCATTTCCCCATTCCTTTTCCCATTTTCCCACTCCTGACCCCATTCCTGTTTCCCATTTCCCCATTCCTTTTCCCATTTCCCCAATCCTGACCCCATCCCTGCCCCCATTTCCCCATCCCTGCCCCCATTTCCCCATCCCTGCCCCCATTCCCCTGGCTGACCCCGTGTCCCTCTCCCTGCAGAGACCCCGCTGAGCCTGGCGCAGCTGTGCCGCCTCTCCGTGCGCCGAGCCGCCGGCCACCGCGGGCTGGACAAGATCTCCCGGCTGCAGATCCCCCCCCGACTCATCCAGTACCTGTCCTACAACTGAGGCAGCCAGGAAACACCTAGCATTCCCAGGAAACCCCTGGCATTCCCAGGAAAACCCCAGAATTCTCAGGAAAACCCCAGAATTCCCAGGAAAAAAAACCCGGAATTCTTGGGAAAATCCTTGGAATTCCCAGGGGAAAATTCCCAGGAAAAAAACCTGGAATTCTTGGGAAAATCCTTGGAATTCCCAGTGAAAAATTCCCAGGAAAAAACCTGGTATTCTTGGGAAAATCCTTGGAATTCCCAGGGGACAATTCCCAGGAAACACCCTGGGATTCCCAGGAAAAAAACCCTGGGATTCCCAGGAAAAAAATCCCAGGAAAACTCCTGGAATTCCTGGGAAAAACTCCTGGAATTCCTGGGAAAAACTCCTGAAATTTCCAGGAAAAACCCTTGGAATTCACAGGAAAACCCTGGAATTCTCAGGAAAAACCCTGGAATTCCCAGGGAAGGACCCCTGGAATTCCCAGGTAAAAAACCCCCTGGAATTCCTGGGGAAAAATTCCTAGGAAACAACCTGGGAGTCCCAGGAAAAAATTCCCAGGAAAAAACTCCTGGAATTCCTGGGAAAAACTCCTGAAATTTCCAGGAAAAACCCCTGGAATTCACAGGAAAACCCTGGAATTCTCAGGAAAAACCCTGGAATTCCCAGGGAAGAACCCCTGGAATTCCCAGGAAAAAAAACCCCTGGAATTCCTGGGGAAAAATTCCTAGGAAACAACCTGGGAGTCCCAGGAAAAAAACCCAGAATTCCCAGGGAAAAATTCCAAGGAAAAAACCCTGCAATTCTTGGGAAAATCCTTGGAATTCCTGGGGGAAAATTCCCAGGAAACACCCTGGGATTCCCAGGAAAAAACCCTGGGATTCCCAGGAAAAAATTCCCAGGAAAACTCCTGGAATTCCTGGGAAAAACTCCTGGAATTCCTGGGAAAAACTCCTGAGATTTCCAGGAAAAACCCCTGGAATTCCCAGGAAAACCCCTGGAATTCTCAGGAAAAACCCCTGGAATTCCCAGGAAAAACCCTGGAATTCCCAGGGGGAAAACCCTGGAATTCCTGGGGAAAAATTCCCAGGAAACACCCTGGAATTTCCAGGAAAAATCCTGTGTTTCCCAGGAAAACTCCTGGAATTCCTGGGAAACCCTGGCATTCCCAGGAAAAACCCTGTGATTCTCAGGAAAACTCCTGGAATTCCTGGGGGAAAACTCCCAGGAAAAACTCCTGGAATTCCCAGGTAAAACCTGTGGAATTTTCAGGAAAATCCTTGGAATTCCCAGGAAAATCCCTGGAATTCCCAGGGAAAAATTCCCAGGAAAATCCCTCCAATTCCCAGGGAAAACCCCTGGAATTTCTGGGAAAAACTCCTGGAATTCCCAGGGAAAATTTCCCAGGAAAATCCCTGGAATTCCCAGGAAAACCTGTGGAATTTTCAGGAAAATCCGTGGAATTCCCAGGAAAATCCCTGGAATTCCCAAGGAAAAATTCCCAGGAAAAACCCTGGAATTTCTGGGAAAAACTCCTGGAATTCCTGGGGAAAAATTCCCAGGAAAAACCCTGGAATTTCTGGGAAAAATCCTTGGAATTCCAGGAAAACCCTGGAGGATTTCTCCTTCTCTTCTACCTCCCCCCACTGCTCCATTTTAATTTAATTTAATTTAATTTAATTCAAGTGGCTGCTGTAAATAGGATTTGTCAGGAATTCCTCTTTTCTGTGGAGTTGTTGTTTTTTGGGATTTCTGGAGTTTTGCTTGGAATTCCCCTGTGGGGGGAATTTTGGGCTTTTCCAGGTGGGATTTGCCTTCCTGGGGAGGGAAATGGGGAAATTGGGGAGTGGGAATTATTCCAGCTGGGAATTCCGTGCTCTGGATGCCTTTTTATCCCATTTAAATTTTATTTTTATCCCATTTTATCCCATTTAAATTTCATTTTAATCCCATTTTCATCCCATTTTATCACATTTTATCCCATTTTCATTATCCCATTTTAATCCCATTTTATCCCATTTTCATCCCATTTTATCCAGTTTTATCCCATTTAAATCCCATTTTATCCCATTTTCATTATCTCATTTAAATCCCAATTTATCCCATTTTCATCCCATTTTTTATCACATTTTATCCCATTTAAATCCCATTTTATCCCATTTAAATTTCTTTTTCATTCCATTTTCATTATCTCATTTTAATCCCAATTTATCCCATTTTCATCCCATTTTATCCCATTTAAATCCCATTTAAATCCCATTTAAATCCCATTTAAATCCCATTTTATCCCATTTAAATTTCATTTAATCCTATTTTTATCCCATTTTCACCCCATTTTAATCCCATTTTTTGGGATTCCAGCCTGGAATTCCTTGGGCTCCACTGGAGCTTTGAATTCTCCTCCCAATTCCAGATTTTCCCCATTTTCCCCAATAATCTGGAAAATCCTGGAGCTTCTGACAAGAACAAATCCCTCCAAAATCCTGGAATTCAGGATTCCCAAAATCCTTGGGATGCAGGCTGGCAATGCTGAGCTGGAGCTGCATGCACTTCATGGGTTTTTATTTTTCTTTTTCATTTGATTTATTCCTCCCCCTTTTCTCCTGGAAATCCCAAATCTCTTCTGAGGGATCCCAGATTTCCTTTTTAGGTTCCCAAATCCCTTTTGAAGGTTCCCAAATCCCTTTTTAGGATCCTAAATTCCTTTTTAGCATCCCAAATCTATTCTGAGGGATCCCAGATTTCCTTTTTAGGTTCCCAAATCCCTTTTTGGGGTTTCCAAATCCCATTTTAGAATCCCAAATCCCTTTTTAGGATCCCAAATTTCCTTCTGAGGGATCCCAAATTTCCTTCATAGGATCTGAAATCCATTTTTAGCGTTCACAAATCCCATTTTAGGATCCTATATCCCTTTTGAAGGTTCCCAAATCACTTTATAGGATCCCAAATCCCTTCTTAGGGTTCCCAAATCCCATTTTAGGATCCCAGATTTCCTTTTTAGGGATCCCAGATTTCCTTTTTAGGTTCCCAAATCCCTTTTGAAGGTTCCCAAATCCCCTTTTAGGGCTGCCAAATACTTTTAAAGGATCCCAAATTTCCTTTTTAGGATTCCAAATCCCATTTGAGCATCTCACATCCCTTTTTGAGGGATCCCAGATTTCCTTTTGAAGGTTCCCAAATCCCTTTTTAGGGTTCCTAAATTTCCTTTAGAGGATCCCAAATCCCTTTTTAGGATCCCAAATCCCTTCTGAGGGATCCCAGATTTCCTTTTTGGGTTCCCAAATCCCTTTTTGGGGTTCCCAAATCCCATTTTAGAATCCCAAATCCCTTTTTAGGGTTCCCAAATCCCATTTTAGGATCCCAGATTTCCTTTTTAGGGATCCCAGATTTCCTTTTTGGGTTCCTAATTTTCCTTTAGAGGATCTCAAATCCCTTTTTAGCATCCCAAATCCCTTTTTAGAATCCCAAATTTCCTTCTGAGGGATGCCAAATTTCCTTTATAGGATCTGAAATCCCATTTGAGCATCCCACATCCCTTTTGAGGGATCCCAGATTTCCTTTTGAAGGTTCCCAAATCCCTTTTTAGGGTTCTTAAATTTCCTTTAGAGGGTCTCAAATCCCTTTTTAGCATCCCAAATCCCTTCTGAGGGATCCCAGATTTCCTTTTTAGGATTCCAAATCCCATTTGAGCATCCCACATCCCTTTTGAGGGATCCCAAATTTCCTTTTTAGGTTCCCAAATCCCTTTTTGGGGTTCCCAAATCCCTTTTTAGGGCTCCCAAATACCTTTAAAGGATCCCAAATTTCCTTTTTAGGATTCCAAATCTGATTCTAGCATCCCACATCCCTTTTGAGGGATCCCAAATCCGATTTTAGAATCCCAAATCCCTTCTGAGGGATCCCAAATCCCTTCTGAGGGATCCCAAATTTCCTTTTTAGGATCCGAAATCCATTATAAATCCATTTAAAAAAAAATCCAAAAGTCCTGGGAGGAAAATATTCATCCCATTTTCATCCCATTTTCATCCCATTTTCATCCCATTTTTATCTAAGGAATTAAAAGAAATTCCAAAGGATCTGGGAGGAAAATATTTGGGAAAATCATGATAATCCCATTTTTAATCCCTTTTAAATCCCATTTTAAATCCCATTTTCATCCCATCAAAAAAAAAAGGAATGGGGAAATGGGAAACAGGAATGGGGTCAGGAGTGGGAAAATGGGAAAAGGAATGGGGAAATGGGAAAAGGAATGGGGAAATGGGAAAAGGAATGGGAAAATGGGAAAAGGCATGGGGAAATGGGAAAAGGAATGGGGACATGGGGTCAGGAATGGGGTCAGGAATGGGGAAATGGGGGCAGGGATGGGGAAATGGGAAAAGAATGGTGTCCTGGGTTGATGATTTGACTGACTCCTCACCCTGCCCCCCTTGGCCATGAAGCTGTCTGCTCCCGGGGGAGGGGCTGCCTGGGCTCTGCTCTGCGGAATGGCCTTGGTTTGCCGCGGGCTTGGCTTGGGGGGTGGCTCGCGCAGCTGCGCGCTTGGCTCTGGCTACTGCTGCGGGTGGCTATCGCTGCTGTGGTGGTGGCTCGTGGCCTGGTTTGTGAGTTAGCTGGTTTTTTGCTTGATTTTTTTTTACTTTATATTGCTTGAATTATTCGGTTTAGCTCGCTGCTGTTTAAGGCTTGCTGGCTATTCCGGCTGTTTTTTTCTTTCTCTCTCTCCCCCTCTCCCTTCTCCCCCTCACCCCCGAGGATTCAGCACCAGCTCCGGAGGAACCCTGCGGCCTGCCGCTGGACACCGGCCAGAGAAGCGTTTCGCCCTTCTAGTGAAGATCAAAGCGTCCAAGTTTCTCTCTCTCGGTGAAAACTTTTTTGTCACCTGGGTCTGTGCTGGGAAGTGTTTCTCTTGTATGTGTTAATAAATAGGTTTTTTCCACTTTTCCCCCTGAGTGAATTTTTTTTTTTTCTTATTTCCTGGGAAGCTCTTCTGGGGGTTTTTTCCCTAAGTTTGTCCAAACTTGGACATTCCTTATTTGGTGGCCCGTACGGGGAAGGAGAAAGTGGAAAAAACTTTAATAACATCTTGTTTTTAATTGGCCTGTATTGATATCAGTATGTTTTTTGAAGCCGTGATGTCTGTTGGATTGGAAGCCTGCCTGTATGTTTGCTCTTTAGAGTTTTTTAAGATCTTAATACCCCTGTGGTCTCTGGGCCTGTTCTCTTACTCAGAGATAGCCCCAGTGTTGTCTCTAGCACGTAGTTTTTTCATGAAAGGGGTATTAACCAAAATACTCATTGGGCTAGGCTTGGTTGTAATGATCTGCCAGAAGTTTATGAAGGTGTTAGAATCCACTTCAGGGATGTACAAGTCGTGGTTTGTGTTGTGCACTCAATTCATTAGAGGAGAAGCAAGCAAAGAGGATTTTTTGCCTTTATTTTCCTTCTTCTCCCCTGAATTATTTACATCTCTGTTAGGAAATGTTCAGCTCTCCCTGAGTGTAAAGGAAACCATCTTTCTGGTATTTAATTTAGTAAGTTTTTTCTATACTGTCTGCAGTTTATACAGAATGAAAGCAGAGATTTCTAGGGATGCAGGTGTTACAACCCCTGATTCGGTAGCAAAGCAGAGTGTGAAGAATTCTGAGTGGTGTGGCAAATGGGAGGAACTGGGCCAAATTCTAAAAGAGTTTTCTGAACCTATAATCTGGGATTTTTCATCTGAACAAATTCAAGACCCAGTCAAGACTGCAAAGTACTTAAAAGAAAAGTGTCAGGACAATTCTAAGGAAAAGAGAATCACTGCAGTGAGCTGGGCTCTGGCATACGCTTATCGAACCCTGTTAGATAGTGTAGGACAACAAACAAAGGAGAGGGAACAGGGAGATAACGTAGCTACTATTCCAGTTACTCAGACAGCAGTTAACACCTCAGGCTCCAGGACAGGGGCAAAATTAGACAGCAAGCTTCAACCTATGGCTGTGGCTACCAGTACCAGGAGTAGAAAGTGCACAAAGAAAACAGATCGGCCGGTGGAGGATGATGATGATGAAGATGCAGGAGAAGGACCTTCAACTCCCCCTGATATAAAATCCGGAGTTAAAGTGACTGATGAGAGATCGGAAACTAATAATGAGTCCTTTTCCCTGAAAGATCTTCGTGGTCTAAAAAAAGATTATAAAAGGCGACCTGATGAATCCATAATTAGTTGGCTGGTCCGGCTTTGGGATGCGGCAGGTGAGGCAACCACCCTGGATGGCACGGAAGCGAGACATTTGAGATCCCTGTCTCATAATCCAGTCATCGATCAAGGTATGATGAGGGAAGCTAATCCTCAGAGCCTCTGGTCACGTGTATTGAACAGTGTGGCACAAAGATATCTCTGCGCTGATGACCTGTACATGCAGCAGACCAGATGGAAAACCATCGAGCAGGGAATCCAACGTTTGAGAGAGATGGCGGTGGCAGAAATTATTTTCTCAGATGACGTAACAACTAGAAATCCAGATCTGGTACCATGCACACCGATTATGTGGAGGAAGCTTGTGAGGCTTGGACCATCTGAATATGCCTCAGCTCTTGCAATCATAAAACCAGAAAACACATATGAGACAGTGCTTGATATGGCAAAGAAGCTTTGGGCGTACGCTGATGCTGTGCATGGCCCAATGCATGCCAGGATTGCAGCCGTGGAAACACGTTTACAGAACTTGGAGGATAAGTTGGAGGAAAACCATAAGAAGCTGAGAAGGGAAATCAAGGAGGATCTCCTCCAAATCTCAGCTGTGCAAATCAGACGTCCTGGCAGTCAACGCAGACGCTCCTCTGCTGAGGAGAGAAGGTACACCCCACGCGCGGAGTTGTGGTTTTTCTTGCGTGACTGCGGAAAAAACATGAAGAGGTGGGATGGAAAGCCCACAGCTGTTCTGGCACGACGAGTGCGTGATTTGAAGGAAGACAAGGCTCAACAAGAAGGTTCCACCAGAAAAAGAGCAGCTCCAGTCGCCCGGAACCACAGTGCCACATATGAGGAGGATGATGACAACATGTCCGATTCACTTGAAGGAACTTCTAAGACCTATGCCCCCGTCAAAAAGGACAAACAAGCTTAGAGAAGCCCTGCCTCTAGCCAGGGTGAGGCCAGGGAAAACCGAGTGTTTTGGACCGTGTGGATTCGGTGGCCTGGCACATCGAAACCACAGAAGTATAAAGCTTTAGTGGATACAGAAGTACAGTGTACTATATTTCCATCAGAATGTGTCGAAAAAGAGACCGTTTCTATTGCTAGTGTAACAGGTGGATCACAGGACTTTACCATAGTGGAAGCGGAAATGAGTCTAACCGAAAGAGAGTGGAAGAGATACCCGATTGTGACTGGCCCAGAGGCCCCGTGTATTTTGGGAATATATTTCCTTCGAAGCGGGTATTTTAAGGACCCAAAAGGCTTCAAGTGGGCATTTGAAATAGCGGCTGTGATGGCGGAGAGAATCCGGCAATTGAACACCCTGCCCGGACTATGTGAGAATCCAATTGCCGTGGGACTCCTGAGAGTAGAGGAGCAAAGGGTACCGATTGCCACTTCGATAGTACATCGTCGGCAATATAGAACAACTCGGGATGCTGTGATCCCGATCCATAAGATGATCCGGGAGCTGGAGCGCCAAGGGGTGGTAAGCAAAACCCACTCACCCTTCAACAGTCCCATCTGGCCTGTGCGCAAGTCTGACGGAAAATGAAGATTGACAGTGGACTACCGCGCATTAAATGAAGTCACCCCACCGCTGAGCGCTGCAGTGCCGGACATGCTGGAGCTCCAGTACGAGCTGGAGTCCAAGGCAGCAAGGTGGTATGCCACCATTGACATTGCCAATGCGTTTTTCTCCATTCCTTTGGCAGCAGAATGCAGGCCACAGTTTGCTTTCTCCTTGGAGGGGCGTGCAGTACACCTGGAACCGACTGCCCCAGGGGTGGAAGCACAGCCCCACCATCTGCCATGGGCTGATCCAAGCTGCACTGGAAAAAGGTGAGGCTCCAGAACATTTGCAGTACATGGATGACATCATTGTGTGGGGAAACACAGCAGAAGAAGTGTTTGAGAAAGGAGAGGAAATTATCCGAATTCTCCTTGAAGCTGGTTTTGCCATCAAGAAGAATAAAGTTAAGGGACCTGCTCGTGAGATCCAGTTCCTAGGAGTGAAGTGGCAAGATGGAAGACGTCAGATTCCTACTGATGTTATTAATAAAATCACAGCTATGTCTCCACCTACTAACAAGAAGGAGACACAAGCTTTCTTGGGTGCTATAGGCTTTTGGAGAATGCACATCCCCGAGTACAGTCAGATTGTGAGCCCTCTTTACCAGGTCACTCGGAAGAAGAATGATTTCCATTGGGGCCCAGAACAACAACAAGCCTTCATCCAGATTAAACAAGAGATCGCCCATGCAGTAGCTCTTGGCCGGTCAGGATGGGGCCAGATGTGAAGAATGTGCTCTACTCTGCAGCTGGAAACCACGGTTTATCTTGGAGTCTGTGGCAGAAGGTGCCTGGTGAGACCCGAGGCCGACCCCTGGGATTCTGGAGCAGAAGTTACAGAGGGTCTGAAGGCAATTATACCCCGAGAGAAAAGGAAATCTTGGCTGCTTATGAGGGAGTCCAAGCTGCTTCAGAGGTGATTGGCACAGAAGCACAACTCTTTCTGGCACCCCGGTTGCCAGTGCTGGGGTGGATGTTCAGTGGGAAGGTTCCTTCCACCCACCATGCCACCAGTGCCACATGGAGCAAGTGGATAGCCCTCATTACGCAGCGCGCCCGGATCTGGAAATTAAATCGCCCAGGGATCTTAGAAATAATTACCAACTGGCCAGAGGGAGAAAGTTTTGGTGTGACAGATGAGGAACAAGAACCGGTGACCCGGGCTGAAGAAGCACCACCTTACAACCAGCTATCGGCAGAGGAAATTCGCTATGACCTGTTCACCGACGGTTCCTGTCGCATTGTAGGGACAAATCGGAAATGGAAAGCAGCTGTATGGAGCCCTACACGACGGGTTGCAGAAGCTACTGAAGGAGAAGGAGGGTCTAGTCAATTCGCTGAACTCAAAGCTGTCCAACTGGCTTTGAATATTGCCGAAAGAGAGAGGTGGCCAAAGCTCTATCTTTACACTGATTCCTGGATGGTAGCCAACGCTTTGTGGGGACGGCTGCAGAGATGGAAAGAGACGAACTGGCAGCGCAGAGGAAGACCAATCTGGGCTGCTGAAGAGTGGAAAGACATAGCTACTCGGTTAGACAAGCTACCCGTGAAGGTTCGCCATGTGGACGCCCATGTCCCCAGAAGTAGAGCTAATGAAGAACAGCGAAATAACCATCAAGTAGATCAAGCAGCAAAAATAGGGGGGTTGGAAATAGATTTAGATTGGAAACATAAGGGAGAGTTGTTCCTGGCTCGATGGGCCCATGATGCCTCAGGCCATCAGGGGAGGGATGCCACCTATAAGTGGGCACGAGACCGAGGGGTGGATCTTACCATGGACAGCATTACTCAAGTTATTCATGATTGTGACACTTGCGCTGCCATCAAGCAGGCCAAGCGGGTGAAGCCCCTCTGGTATGGAGGACGGTGGTCCAAGTACAGGTATGGGGAGGTTTGGCAGATTGATTACATCGCACTGCCTCAGACCCGCCAGGGCAAACGTTATGTGCTGACCATGGTGGAAGCCACCACCGGATGGTTGGAGACCTACCCTGTATCTCACGCTACTGCCCGCAACACCATCCTGGGCCTGGAAAAACAGGTCCTTTGGAGGCATGGTACCCCTGAGAGGATCGAGTCAGACAATGGGACTCATTTTAAGAATAACCTTGTCAACACCTGGGCTAGGGAACACGGTATTGAGTGGGTGTACCACATCCCTTACCATGCACCAGCTGCAGGTAAAGTGGAGAGGTACAATGGATTGTTAAAGACCACCTTAAAGGCATTGGGTGGGGGATCCTTTAAGAATTGGGAGCAGCATTTGGCAAAGGCCACTTGGTTAGTCAACACTCGAGGTTCCACCAACCGAGCAGGTCCTGCCCAATCTGAGTGCCTTAATACAGTAGATGGAGACAAAGTCCCAGCGGCCCATGTCAGAGGATTGCTAGGGAAGACAGTATGGATTAATCCTGCCTCGAGTACAGGCAAACCCATTCGGGGGATTGCCTTTGCTCAAGGACCTGGATGTACTTGGTGGATAATGCAGAAAGATGGAACAACCCACTGTGTACCTCACGGAGATCTGACTGTGGGATGAGACAGAAGGAATATGTAAATGTTGAAGGTTTGAGCAAGTCAGAAGAAGTGTTCATATTGTGTTTAATGAGTGTATATCCCAATCGTGTGTCAATGATCACGATATGGGATAAGGGGTGGAATGTCCTGGGTTGATGATTTGACTGACTCCTCACCCTGCCCCCCTTGGCTATGAAGCTGTCTGCTCCCGGGGGAGGGGCCGCCTGGGCTCTGCTCTGCGGAATGGCCTTGGTTTGCCGCAGGCTTGGCTTGGGGGGGGTGCTCGCACGGCTGCGCGCTTGGCTCTGGCTGCTGCTGCGGGTGGCTATCGCTGCTGTGGTGGTGGCTCGTGGCCTGGTTTGTGAGTTAGCTGGTTTTTTTTGCTTGATTTTTTTTTTGACTTTATTTGAATTATTTTGTTTAGCTCGCTGCTGTTTAAGGCTTGCTGGCTATTCCGGCTGTTTTTTTTCTTTCTCTCTCTCCCCCTCTCCCTTCTCCCCCTCACCCCCGAGGATTCAGCACCAGCTCCGGAGGAACCCTGCGGCCTGCCGCTGGACACCGGCCAGAGAAGCGTTTCGCCCTTCTAGTGAAGATCAAAGCGTCCAAGTTTCTCTCTCTCGGTGAAAACTTTATTGTCACCTGGGTCTGTGCTGGGAAGTGTTTCTCTTGTATGTGTTAATAAATAGGTTTTTTCCACTTTTCCCCCTGAGTGAATTTTTTTTTTTTTTCTTATTTCCTGGGAAGCTCTTCTGGGGGTTTTTTCCCTAAGTTTGTCCAAACTTGGACAATGGGGAGCAGTGAAAAAGAGCTGGGATCAAGGGAAAAAACCCAACTCAAAAATCCCTTCCTAATCTCTGGATTCATGGAGGAGCATAGAAAAAGAGCTGGGATTAAAGGAGCAACTCAGCTCAACTCAAAAATCCCTTCCCAAACTCTGGATTCATGGGGGAGCATTGAAAAAAAACTGGGATTAAAGGAGCAACTGAGCCAACTCAAAAATCCCTTCCCAAACTCTGGATTCATGGGGGAGCATTGAAAAAAAACTGGGATTAAAGGAGCAACACAGGTCAACACAAAAAAATCCCTTCCCAAACTCTGGATTCATGGGGGAGCATTGAAAAAAAAATGGGATTAAAGGAGCTACTGAGCAAACTCAAAAAATCCCTTCCTAATCTCTGGATTCTTAGAGGAGCATGGAAAAAGAGCTGGGATTAAAGGAGCAACTCAGCTCAACTCAAAAATCCCTTCCCAAACTCTGGATTCATGGGGGAGCATTGAAAAAAAACCTGGGATTAAAGGAGCTACTGAGCCAACTCAAAAAAATCCCTTCCTAATCTCTGAATTCTTAGAGGAGCATGGAAAAAGAGCTGGGATTAAAGGAACTCAACCCAACTCAAAAAATCCATTTCTAAACTCTGGATTCTTAGAGGAACATGGAAAGAGAGCTGGGATCAAGGAACAGCTCAGCCAAACTCAAAAATACATTCCCAAACTCTGGATTCATGGAGAAGCAGGGACTAAAGGAGCAACTCAGCCCAATTCAAAAATCCCTTCCCAAACTCTGGATTCTTAGAGGAGCACGGAAAAAGAGCTGGGATCAAGCAGCAACTCAGCCCAGCTCAAAAACCCCTTCCTAATCTCTGGATTCATGGGGAGCAGTGAAAAAAAACTGAAATTAAAGGAGCAACTCAGCTCAACTCAAAAATCCCTTCCCAAACTCTGGATTCATGGGGGAGCATTGAAAAAAACTGGGGATTAAAGGAGCAACTGAGCCAACTCAAAAATCCCTTCCTAATCTCTGAATTCTTAGAGGAGCATGGAAAAAGATCTGGGATTAAAGAAGCAACTCAGCTCAACTCAAAAATCCATTTTAATGTCTGGATTAATGGGGGAGCATTGAAAAAAAAAACTGGGATTAAAGGAGCTACTGAGCCAACACAAAAATCCCTTCCCAAACTCTGGATTCATGGGGGAGCATTGAAAAAAAACTGGGATTAAAGGAGCAACTCAGCTCAACTCAAAAATCCCTTCCCAAACTCTGGATTCATGGGGGAGCATTGAAAAAGAGCTGGCATTAAAGGAACTCAACCCAACTCAAAAAATCCATTTCTAAACTCGGGATTCATGGGGGAGCAGTGAAAAAAAGCTGGGATCAAGTAAAAAAACACAATTCAAAAATCCGTTCCTAATCTCTGGATTAATGGGGGAGCATTGAAAAAAAACTGGGATTAAAGGAGCAACTCAGCTCAGCTCAAAAATCCCTTCCTAATCTCTGGATTAATGGGGGAGCATTGAAAAAAACTGGGATTAAAGGAGCAACTGAGCCAACTCAAAAAATCCCTTCCTAATCTCTCTGGATTCTTAGAGGAGCATGGAAAAAGAGCTGGGATTAAAGGAACTCAACCCAACTCAAAAAATCCATTTCTAAACTCGGGATTCTTAGAGGATCATGGAAAGAGAGCTGGGATCAAGAAACAGCTCAGCCAAACTCAAAAATACTTTCCCAATCTCTGGATTCTTAGAGAAGCACGGACTCAAGGAGCAACTCAGCCCAGCTCAAAAACCCCTTCCCAAACTCTGGATTCTTAGAGCAGCAGGGAAAAAGAGCTGGGATCAACCAGCAATTCAGCCCAGCTCAAAACCCCTTCCTAAACTCTGGATTCATGGGGGAGCAGTGAAAAAGAGCTGGGATCAAGTAAAAAAACACAATTCAAAAATCCCTTCCTAATCTCTGGATTCATGGAGGAGCATGGAAAAAGAGCTGGGATTAAAGAGGAAACTCAGCTCAACTCAAAAATCCCTTCCCAAACTCTGGATTCATGGGGGAGCATTGAAAAAAAAGCTGGGATTAAAGGAGCAACTGAGCCAACTCAAAAAATCCCTTCCTAATCTCTGGATTCATGGGGGAGCATTGAAAAAAAACTGGGATTAAAGGAGCAACTGAGCCAACTCAAAAAATCCCTTCATAATCTCTGGATTCTTAGAGGAGCATGGAAAAAGAGCTGGCATTAAAGGAACTCAAACCAACCCAAAGAATCCACTTCTAAACTCTGGATTTATGGGGGAGCAGTGAAAAAGAGCTGGGATCAAGGAATAGCTCAGCCAAACTCAAAAATACTTTCCCAATCTCTGGATTCTTAGAGAAGCAGGGACTAAAGGAGCAACTCAGCCCAAATCAAAAATCCCTTCCCAAACTCTGGATTCTTAGAGGAGCACGGAAAAAGAGCTGGGATCAAGCAGCAATTCAGCCCAGCTCAAAAACCCCTTCCTAATCTCTGGATTCATGGGGGAGCAGTGAAAAAGAGCTGGGATCAAGTAAAAAAACACAATTCAAAAATCCCTTCCTAATCTCTGGATTCATGGAGGAGCATGGAAAAGAAACTGGAATTAAAGAGGCAACTCAGCTCAACTCAAAAATCCCTTGCCAAACTCTGGATTCATGGGGGAGCATTGAAAAAAAACCTGGGATTAAAGGAACTACTGAGCCAACTCAAAAATCCCTTCCGAATCTCTGGATTCTTAGAGGAGCATGGAAAAAGAGCTGGGATTAAAGGAACTCAACCCAACTCAAAAATCCATTTCTAAACTCGGGATTCTTAGAGGAACATGGAAAGAGAGCTGGGATGAAGGAACAGCTCAGCCAAACTCAAAATACATTCCCAAACTCTGGATTCATGGAGAAGCAGGGACTAAGGGAGCAACTCAGCCCAACTCAAAAATCCCTTACCAAACTCTGGATTCTTAGAGCAGCAGGGAAAAAGAGCTGGGATCAACCAGCAATTCAGCCCAGCTCAAAACCCCTTCCTAAACTCTGGATTCATGGGGGAGCAGTGAAAAAGAGCTGGGATCAAGTAAAAAAACACAATTCAAAAATCCCTTCCTAATCTCTGGATTCATGGAGGAGCATGGAAAAAGAGCTGGGATTAAAGAGGAAACTCAGCTCAACTCAAAAATCCCTTCCCAAACTCTGGATTCATGGGGGAGCATTGAAAAAAAAGCTGGGATTAAAGGAGCAACTGAGCCAACTCAAAAAATCCCTTCCTAATCTCTGGATTCATGGGGGAGCATTGAAAAAAAACTGGGATTAAAGGAGCAACTGAGCCAACTCAAAAAATCCCTTCATAATCTCTGGATTCTTAGAGGAGCATGGAAAAAGAGCTGGCATTAAAGGAACTCAAACCAACCCAAAGAATCCACTTCTAAACTCTGGATTTATGGGGGAGCAGTGAAAAAGAGCTGGGATCAAGGAATAGCTCAGCCAAACTCAAAAATACTTTCCCAATCTCTGGATTCTTAGAGAAGCAGGGACTAAAGGAGCAACTCAGCCCAAATCAAAAATCCCTTCCCAAACTCTGGATTCTTAGAGGAGCACGGAAAAAGAGCTGGGATCAAGCAGCAATTCAGCCCAGCTCAAAAACCCCTTCCTAATCTCTGGATTCATGGGGGAGCAGTGAAAAAGAGCTGGGATCAAGTAAAAAAACACAATTCAAAAATCCCTTCCTAATCTCTGGATTCATGGAGGAGCATGGAAAAGAAACTGGAATTAAAGAGGCAACTCAGCTCAACTCAAAAATCCCTTGCCAAACTCTGGATTCATGGGGGAGCATTGAAAAAAAACCTGGGATTAAAGGAACTACTGAGCCAACTCAAAAAAATCCCTTCCGAATCTCTGGATTCTTAGAGGAGCATGGAAAAAGAGCTGGGATTAAAGGAACTCAACCCAACTCAAAAAATCCATTTCTAAACTCGGGATTCTTAGAGGAACATGGAAAGAGAGCTGGGATGAAGGAACAGCTCAGCCAAACTCAAAAATACATTCCCAAACTCTGGATTCATGGAGAAGCAGGGACTAAGGGAGCAACTCAGCCCAACTCAAAAATCCCTTACCAAACTCTGGATTCTTAGAGGAGCACGGAAAAAAAGCTGGGATCAAGCAGCAACTCAGCCCAGCTCAAAAACCCCTTCCTAATCTCTGGATTCATGGGGAGCAGTGAAAAAAACCTGAAATTAAAGGAGCAACTCAGCTGAACTCAAAAATCCCTTCCCAAACTCTGGATTCATGGGGGAGCATTGAAAAAAAAACTGGGATTAAAGGAGCAACTGAGCCAACTCAAAAAATCCCTTCCTAATCTCTGAATTCTTAGAGGAGCATGGAAAAAGATCTGGGATTAAAGAAGCAACTCAGCTCAACTCAAAAATCCATTTTAATGTCTGGATTAATGGGGGAGCATGGAAAAAGAGCTGGGATTAAAGAGGCAACTCAGCTCAACTCAAAAATCCCTTCCCAAACTCTGGATTCATGGGGGTGCATTGAAAAAAACCTAGGATTAAAGGAGCAACTGAGCCAACTCAAAAAATCCCTTCCTAATCTCTGGATTCTTAGAGGAGCATGGAAAAAGAGCTGGGATTAAAGGAACTCAACCCAACTCAAAAAATCCATTTCTAAACTCTGGATTCTTAGAGGAACATGGAAAGAGAGCTGGGATTAAAGAAGCAACTCAGCTCAACTCAAAAATCCCTTCCCAAACTCTGGATTAATGGGGGAGCATTGATAAAAAACCAGGGATTAAAGGAGCAACTCAGCCAACTCAAAAAATCCCTTCCTAATCTCTGGATTCGTGGGGGAGCATTGAAAAGAAACTGGGATTAAAGGAGCAACTCAGCTCAACTCAAAAATCCCTTCCCAAATTGTGGATTAATGGGGAGCATTGAAAAAAAGCTGGGATTAAAGGAGCAACTGAGCCAACTCAAAAATCCCTTCCTAATCTCTGGATTCTTAGAGGAGCATGGAAAAGATCTGGGATTAAAGGAACAACTCAGTTCAACTCAAAAATCCCTTCTCAAACTCTGGATTAATGGGGGAGCATTGAAAAAAAAACTGGGATTAAAGGAGCTACTGAGCCAACTCAAAAATCCCTTCCCAAACTCTGGATTCATGGGGGAGCATGGAGAAAAACCTGGGATTAAAGGAGCAACTCAGCTCAACTCAAAAATCCCTTCTAAAACTCTGGATTCATGGAGGAGCATGGAAAAAGAGCTGGCATTAAAGGAACGCAACCCCACTCAAAAATCCATTTCTAAACTCTGGATTCATGGAGAGGCATGGAAAAAGAGCTGGGATTAACAAAGCAACTCAGCTCAACTCAAAAATCTCTTCCCAAATTCTGGATTCATGGGGAGCATTCAAAAAAAACTGGGATTAAAGGAGCAACTGAGCCAACTCAAAAAATCCCTTCCTAATCTCTGGATTCTTAGAGGAGCATGGAAAAAGAGCTGGGATTAAAGGAACTCAACCCAACTAAAAAAATCCATTTCTAAACTCTGGATTAATGGGGGAGCAGTGAAAAAGAGCTGGGATCAAGGAAAGAAACACAATTCAAAAATCCCTTCCTAATCTCTGGAGTCATGGGGGAGCATGGAAAAAACTGGGATTAAAGGAGCAACTCAGCTCAGATCAAAAATCCCTTCCTAATCTCTGGATTAATGGGGAGCATTGAAAAAACTGGGATTAAAGGAGCAACTGAGCCAACTCAAAAATCCCTTCCTAATCTCTGGATTCATGGAGGAGCACGGAAAACGTGCTGGCATTAAAGGAACTCAACCCAACTCAAAAAATCCATTTCTAAGCTCTGGATTAATGGGGAACATTGAAAAAAACTGGGAATAAAGGTGCAACTGAGCCAACTCAAAAAATCCCTTCCTAATCTCTGGATTCATGGAGGAGCATGGAAAAAGAGCTGGGATTAAAGGAATGCAACCCAAATCAAAAAATCCTTGTTTAAAATCTGGATTCATGGAGAAGAAGGAAAAACAGCTGGGATTTAAGGAGCTACTGAGCCAACACAAAAATCCCTTCCCTAAGTCTGGATTAATGGGGGAGCATTGAAAAAAAACTGGGATTAAAGGAGCAACTGAGCCAACTCAAAAATCCCTTCCTAATCTCTGGATTCTTAGAGGAGCATGGAAAAAGAGCCGGCATTAAAGGAACTCAACCCAACTAAAAAAATCCATTTGTAAACTCTGGATTCTTAGAGGAACATGAAAAGAGAGCTTGGATTAAAGAAGCAAATCAGCTCAACTCATAAATCCCTTCCCAAACTCTGGATTAATAAGGGAGCATTGAAAAAAACCAGGGATTAAAAGAGCTACTGGGCCAACTCAAAAATCCCTTCCTAATATCTGGATTAATGGGGGAGCATTGAAAAAAAACTGGGATTAACGGAGCAACTGAGCCAACTCTTAAAATCCCTTCCTAATCCCGGCATTAATGGGGGAGCATTGAAAAAAACTGGCATTAAAGAAGCAACTGAGCCAACTCAAAAAATCCCTTCCTAATCTCTGGATTCTTAGAGGAGGATGGAAAACGTGCTGGCATTAAAGGAACTCAAACCAACTCAAAAAATCCCTTCCTAATCTCTGGATTCTTAGAGGAACATGGAAAGAGAGCTGGGATTAAAGAAGTAACTCAGCTCAACTCAAAAATCCCTTCCCAAACTCTGGATTCATGGGGAGCATTGAAAAAAACAGGGATTAAAGGAGCAACTGAGCCAACTCAAAAAATCCTTTCCTAACATCTGGATTCTTAGAGGAGCATGGAAAACGAGCTGGCATTAAAGAAACTTAACCCAACTCAAAAAATCCATTTCTAAACTCTGGATTCATGGGGGAGCAGTGAAAAAGAGCTGGGAATAAAGGAGCAACTGAGCCAACTCACAAAATCCCTTCCTAATCTCTGGATTCTTAGAGGAGCATGGAAAAAGAGCTGGGATTAAAGGAACGCAACCCAAATCAAAACATCCTTGTTTAAAATCTGGATTCAAGGAGAAGTAGGAAAAGGAGCTGGGATTAAAGAAGCAACTCAGCTCAACTCAAAAATCCCTTCCCAAACTCTGGATTAATGGGGGCGCATTTAAAAAAAACTGGGATTAAAGGAGCAACTGACCCAACTCAAAAATCCCTTCCGAATCTCTGGATTCTTAGAGGAGCATGGAAAAAGAGCTGGGATTAAAGGAGCAACTCAGCTCAACTCAAAAATCGCCTCGCAAAATCTGGATTAATGGGGGAGCATTGAAAAAAAAACTGGGATTAAAGGAGCAACTGAGCCAACTCAAAAAATCCCTTCCTAATCTCTGGATTAATGGGGGAGCATTGAAAAAAAACTGGGATTAAAGGACCAACTGAGCCAACTCAAAAAATCCCTTCCTAATCTCTGGATTCTTAGAGGAGGATGGAAAACGTGCTGGCATTAAAGGAACTCAAACCAACTCAAAAAATCCCTTCCTAATCTCTGGATTCTTAGAGGAACATGGAAAGAGAGCTGCGATTAAAGAAGTAACTCAGCTCAACTCAAAAATCCCTTCCCAAACTCTGGATTTATAAGGGAGCATTGAAAAAGCCTGGGATTAAAGGAGCAACTGAGCCAACTCAAAAATCCATTCCTAACCTCTGTATTCTTAGAGGAGCATGGAAAACGAGCTGGCCTTAAAGAAACTCATCCCAACTCAAAAAATCTCTTCCTAACCTCTGGATTCTTAGAGGAGCATGGAAAAATAGCTGGGATTAAAGAAGCAACTCAGCTCAAATCAAAAATCCCTTCCCAAACTCTGGATTAATGGGGGAGCATTGAAAAAAAACTGGGATTAAAGGAGCAACTGAGCCAACTCAAAAAATCCCTTCCTAATCTCTCGATTCGTGGAGGAGCATGGAAAAAGAGCTGCAATAAAAGAAGTAACACAGCTCAACTCAAAAATCCCTTCCCAAACTCTGGATTCATGGGGGAGCATTGAAAAAAACCTGGGATTAAAGGAGCAACTGAGCCAACTCAAAAAATCCCTTCCGAACCTCTGGATTCTTAGAGGAGCATGGAAAACGAGCTGGTATTAAAGAAACTCAACCCAACTCAGAAAATGCCTTCCTAACCTCTGGATTCTTAGAGGAGCATGGAGAAAGAGCTGGGATTAAAGAAGCAACTCAGCTCAACTCAAAAATCGCCTCGCAAAATCTGGATTAATGGGGGAGCATTGAAAAAAAAACTGGGATTAAAGGAGCAACTGAGACAACTCTAAAAATCCCTTCCTAATCTCTGGATTCTTAGAGGAACATGGAAAGAGAGCTGTGATTAAAGAAGTAACTCAGCTCAACTCAAAAATCCCTTCCCAAACTCTGGATTTATAAGGGAGCATTGAAAAAAACCTGGGATTAAAGGAGCAACTGAGCCAACTCAAAAATCCCTTCCTAACCTCTGGATTCTTAGAGGAGGATGGAAAACGTGCTGGCCTTAAAGAAACTCAACCCAACTCAAAAAATCCCTTCCTAACCTCTGGATTCTTAGAGGAGGATGGAAAAAGAGCTGGGATTAAAGGAACTCAACCCAACTCAAAAAATCCATTTCTAAACTCTGGATTCATGGGGGAGCAGTGAAAAAGAGCTGGGATTAAAGGAGCAACTGAGCCAACTCAGAAAATCCCTTCCTAATCTCTGGATTCATGGAGGAGCATGGAAAAAAAGCTGGGATTTAACGAACGCAACCCAACTCAAAAAATCCATTTCTAAACTCTGGATTCATGGAGAAGCAGGAAAAAGAGCTGGGATTAAAGAAGCAACTCAGCTCAACTCAAAAATCCCTTCCCAAACTCTGGAGTAATGGGGGAGCATTGAAAAAAACTGGGATTAAAGAAGCAACTGAGCCAACTCAAAAAATCCCTTCCTAATCTCTGGATTCTTAGAGGAGCATGGAAAACGTGCTGGCATTAAAGGAACTCAAACCAACTCAAAAAATCCCTTCCTAATCTCTGGATTCTTAGAGGAACATGGAAAGAGAGCTGGGATTAAAGAAGTAACTCAGCTCAACTCAAAAATCCCTTCCCAAACTCTGGATTCTCAGGGGAGCATTGAAAAAAAACAGGGATTAAAGGAGCAACTGAGCCAACTCAAAAAATCCTTTCCTAACATCTGGATTCTTAGAGGAGCATGGAAAACGAGCTGGCATTAAAGAAACTTAACCCAACTCAAAAAATCCATTTCTAAACTCTGGATTCATGGGGGAGCAGTGAAAAAGAGCTGGGAATAAAGGAGCAACTGAGCCAACTCACAAAATCCCTTCCTAATCTCTGGATTCTTAGAGGAGCATGGAAAAAGAGCTGGGATTAAAGGAACGCAACCCAAATCAAAACATCCTTGTTTAAAATCTGGATTCAAGGAGAAGTAGGAAAAGGAGCTGGGATTAAAGAAGCAACTCAGCTCAACTCAAAAATCCCTTCCCAAACTCTGGATTAATGGGGGCGCATTTAAAAAAAACTGGGATTAAAGGAGCAACTGACCCAACTCAAAAATCCCTTCCGAATCTCTGGATTCTTAGAGGAGCATGGAAAAGAGCTGGGATTAAAGGAGCAACTCAGCTCAACTCAAAAATCGCCTCGCAAAATCTGGATTAATGGGGAGCATTGAAAAAAAAACTGGGATTAAAGGAGCAACTGAGCCAACTCAAAAAATCCCTTCCTAATCTCTGGATTAATGGGGGAGCATTGAAAAAAAACTGGGATTAAAGGACCAACTGAGCCAACTCAAAAAATCCCTTCCTAATCTCTGGATTCTTAGAGGAGGATGGAAAACGTGCTGGCATTAAAGGAACTCAAACCAACTCAAAAAATCCCTTCCTAATCTCTGGATTCTTAGAGGAACATGGAAAGAGAGCTGCGATTAAAGAAGTAACTCAGCTCAACTCAAAAATCCCTTCCCAAACTCTGGATTTATAAGGGAGCATTGAAAAAGCCTGGGATTAAAGGAGCAACTGAGCCAACTCAAAAATCCATTCCTAACCTCTGTATTCTTAGAGGAGCATGGAAAACGAGCTGGCCTTAAAGAAACTCATCCCAACTCAAAAAATCTCTTCTTAACCTCTGGATTCTTAGAGGAGCATGGAAAAATAGCTGGGATTAAAGAAGCAACTCAGCTCAAATCAAAAATCCCTTCCCAAACTCTGGATTAATGGGGAGCATTGAAAAAAACTGGGATTAAAGGAGCAACTGAGCCAACTCAAAAATCCCTTCCTAATCTCTCGATTCGTGGAGGAGCATGGAAAAAGAGCTGCAATAAAAGAAGTAACACAGCTCAACTCAAAAATCCCTTCCCAAACTCTGGATTCATGGGGGAGCATTGAAAAAAACCTGGGATTAAAGGAGCAACTGAGCCAACTCAAAAAATCCCTTCCGAACCTCTGGATTCTTAGAGGAGCATGGAAAACGAGCTGGTATTAAAGAAACTCAACCCAACTCAGAAAATGCCTTCCTAACCTCTGGATTCTTAGAGGAGCATGGAGAAAGAGCTGGGATTAAAGAAGCAACTCAGCTCAACTCAAAAATCGCCTCGCAAAATCTGGATTAATGGGGAGCATTGAAAAAAAACTGGGATTAAAGGAGCAACTGAGACAACTCTAAAAATCCCTTCCTAATCTCTGGATTCTTAGAGGAACATGGAAAGAGAGCTGTGATTAAAGAAGTAACTCAGCTCAACTCAAAAATCCCTTCCCAAACTCTGGATTTATAAGGGAGCATTGAAAAAAACCTGGGATTAAAGGAGCAACTGAGCCAACTCAAAAATCCCTTCCTAACCTCTGGATTCTTAGAGGAGGATGGAAAACGTGCTGGCCTTAAAGAAACTCAACCCAACTCAAAAAATCCCTTCCTAACCTCTGGATTCTTAGAGGAGGATGGAAAAAGAGCTGGGATTAAAGGAACTCAACCCAACTCAAAAAATCCATTTCTAAACTCTGGATTCATGGGGGAGCAGTGAAAAAGAGCTGGGATTAAAGGAGCAACTGAGCCAACTCAGAAAATCCCTTCCTAATCTCTGGATTCATGGAGGAGCATGGAAAAAAAGCTGGGATTTAACGAACGCAACCCAACTCAAAAAATCCATTTCTAAACTCTGGATTCATGGAGAAGCAGGAAAAAGAGCTGGGATTAAAGAAGCAACTCAGCTCAACTCAAAAATCCCTTCCCAAACTCTGGAGTAATGGGGGAGCATTGAAAAAAAACAGGGATTAAAGGAGCAACTGAGCCAACTCAAAAAATCCCTTCCTAACCTCTGGATTCTTAGAGGATCATGGAAAACGAGCTGGCATTAAAGAAACTCAACCCAACTCAGAAAATGCCTTCCCTAATCCCTGGATTCTTAGAGGAGCATGGAAAACGAGCTGGCATTAAAGGAACTCAACCCAACTCAAAAAATCCATTTCTAAACTTTGGATTCATGGGGAGCAGTGAAAAAGAGCTGGGATTAAAGGAGCAACTGAGCCAACTCACAAAATCCCTTCCTAATCTCTGGATTCATGGAGGAGCATGGAAAAAGAGCTGGGATTAAACAAAGCGCAACTTAACTCAGAAAATCCATTTCTAAACTCTGGATTCATGGAGAAGCAGGAAAAAGAGCTGGGATTAAAGAAGCAACTCAGCTCAACTCAAAAATCCCTTCCCAATCTCTGGATTAATAAGGGAGCATTGAATAAAACCAGGGATTTAAGGAGCTACTGAGCCAACTCAAAAATCCCTTCCTAATCTCTCGATTCATGGAGGAGCATGGAAAAGAGCTGCAATAAAAGAAGTAACACAGCTCAACTCAAAAATCCCTTCCCAAACTCTGGATTCATGGGGGAGCATTGGAAAAAAACTGGGATTAAAGGACCAACTGAGCCAACTCACAAAATCCCTTCCTAACCTCTGGATTCTTAGAGGAGCATGGAAAACGAGCTGGCATTAAAGAAACTCAACCCAACTCAAAAAATGCCTTCCTAATCTCTGGATTCTTAGAGGAGCATGGAAAACGAGCTGGCATTAAAGGAACTCAACCCAACTCAAAAAATCCATTTCTAAACTCTGGATTCTTAGAGGAACATGGAAAGAGAGCTGGGATGAAGGAACAGCTCAGCCAAACTCAAAAATACATTCCCAAACTCTGGATTCATGGAGAAGCAGGGACTAAGGGAGCAACTCAGCCCAACTCAAAAATCCCTTACCAAACTCTGGATTCTTAGAGGAGCACGGAAAAAAGCTGGGATCAAGCAGCAACTCAGCCCAGCTCAAAAACCCCTTCCTAATCTCTGGATTCATGGGGAGCAGTGAAAAAACCTGAAATTAAAGGAGCAACTCAGCTGAACTCAAAAATCCCTTCCCAAACTCTGGATTCATGGGGAGCATTGAAAAAAAAACTGGGATTAAAGGAGCAACTGAGCCAACTCAAAAAATCCCTTCCTAATCTCTGAATTCTTAGAGGAGCATGGAAAAAGATCTGGGATTAAAGAAGCAACTCAGCTCAACTCAAAAATCCATTTTACTGTCTGGATTAATGGGGGAGCATGGAAAAACAGCTGGGATTAAAGAGACAACTCAGCTCAACTCAAAAATCCCTTCCCAAACTCTGGATTCATGGGGGTGCATTGAAAAAAACCTAGGATTAAAGGAGCAACTGAGCCAACTCAAAAAATCCCTTCGTAATCTCTGGATTCTTAGAGGAGCATGGAAAAAGAGCTGGGATTAAAGGAACTCAACCCAACTCAAAAAATCCATTTCTAAACTCTGGATTCTTAGAGGAACATGGAAAGAGAGCTGGGATTAAAGAAGCAACTCAGCTCAACTCAAAAATCCCTTCCCAAACTCTGGATTAATGGGGGAGCATTGATAAAAAACCAGGGATTAAAGGAGCAACTCAGCCAACTCAAAAAATCCCTTCCTAATCTCTGGATTCGTGGGGGAGCATTGAAAAGAAACTGGGATTAAAGGAGCAACTCAGCTCAACTCAAAAATCCCTTCCCAAATTGTGGATTAATGGGGGAGCATTGAAAAAAAAGCTGGGATTAAAGGAGCAACTGAGCCAACTCAAAAAATCCCTTCCTAATCTCTGGATTCTTAGAGGAGCATGGAAAAAGATCTGGGATTAAAGGAACAACTCAGTTCAACTCAAAAATCCCTTCTCAAACTCTGGATTAATGGGGGAGCATTGAAAAAAAAACTGGGATTAAAGGAGCTACTGAGCCAACTCAAAAATCCCTTCCCAAACTCTGGATTCATGGGGGAGCATGGAGAAAAACCTGGGATTAAAGGAGCAACTCAGCTCAACTCAAAAATCCCTTCTAAAACTCTGGATTCATGGAGGAGCATGGAAAAAGAGCTGGCATTAAAGGAACGCAACCCCACTCAAAAAATCCATTTCTAAACTCTGGATTCATGGAGAGGCATGGAAAAAGAGCTGGGATTAACAAAGCAACTCAGCTCAACTCAAAAATCTCTTCCCAAATTCTGGATTCATGGGGGAGCATTCAAAAAAAAAACTGGGATTAAAGGAGCAACTGAGCCAACTCAAAAAATCCCTTCCTAATCTCTGGATTCTTAGAGGAGCATGGAAAAAGAGCTGGGATTAAAGGAACTCAACCCAACTAAAAAAATCCATTTCTAAACTCTGGATTAATGGGGGAGCAGTGAAAAAGAGCTGGGATCAAGGAAAGAAACACAATTCAAAAATCCCTTCCTAATCTCTGGAGTCATGGGGGAGCATGGAAAAAAACTGGGATTAAAGGAGCAACTCAGCTCAGATCAAAAATCCCTTCCTAATCTCTGGATTAATGGGGGAGCATTGAAAAAAACTGGGATTAAAGGAGCAACTGAGCCAACTCAAAAAATCCCTTCCTAATCTCTGGATTCATGGAGGAGCACGGAAAACGTGCTGGCATTAAAGGAACTCAACCCAACTCAAAAAATCCATTTCTAAGCTCTGGATTAATGGGGGAACATTGAAAAAAAACTGGGAATAAAGGTGCAACTGAGCCAACTCAAAAAATCCCTTCCTAATCTCTGGATTCATGGAGGAGCATGGAAAAAGAGCTGGGATTAAAGGAATGCAACCCAAATCAAAAAATCCTTGTTTAAAATCTGGATTCATGGAGAAGAAGGAAAAACAGCTGGGATTTAAGGAGCTACTGAGCCAACACAAAAATCCCTTCCCTAAGTCTGGATTAATGGGGGAGCATTGAAAAAAAACTGGGATTAAAGGAGCAACTGAGCCAACTCAAAAATCCCTTCCTAATCTCTGGATTCTTAGAGGAGCATGGAAAAAGAGCTGGGATTAAAGGAACGCAACCCAAATCAAAACATCCTTGTTTAAAATCTGGATTCAAGGAGAAGTAGGAAAAGGAGCTGGGATTAAAGAAGCAACTCAGCTCAACTCAAAAATCCCTTCCCAAACTCTGGATTAATGGGGGCGCATTTAAAAAAAACTGGGATTAAAGGAGCAACTGACCCAACTCAAAAATCCCTTCCGAATCTCTGGATTCTTAGAGGAGCATGGAAAAAGAGCTGGGATTAAAGGAGCAACTCAGCTCAACTCAAAAATCGCCTCGCAAAATCTGGATTAATGGGGGAGCATTGAAAAAAAAACTGGGATTAAAGGAGCAACTGAGCCAACTCAAAAAATCCCTTCCTAATCTCTGGATTAATGGGGGAGCATTGAAAAAAAACTGGGATTAAAGGACCAACTGAGCCAACTCAAAAAATCCCTTCCTAATCTCTGGATTCTTAGAGGAGGATGGAAAACGTGCTGGCATTAAAGGAACTCAAACCAACTCAAAAATCCCTTCCTAATCTCTGGATTCTTAGAGGAACATGGAAGAGAGCTGCGATTAAAGAAGTAACTCAGCTCAACTCAAAAATCCCTTCCCAAACTCTGGATTTATAAGGGAGCATTGAAAAAGCCTGGGATTAAAGGAGCAACTGAGCCAACTCAAAAATCCATTCCTAACCTCTGTATTCTTAGAGGAGCATGGAAAACGAGCTGGCCTTAAAGAAACTCATCCCAACTCAAAAAATCTCTTCCTAACCTCTGGATTCTTAGAGGAGCATGGAAAAATAGCTGGGATTAAAGAAGCAACTCAGCTCAAATCAAAAATCCCTTCCCAAACTCTGGATTAATGGGGGAGCATTGAAAAAAAACTGGGATTAAAGGAGCAACTGAGCCAACTCAAAAAATCCCTTCCTAATCTCTCGATTCGTGGAGGAGCATGGAAAAAGAGCTGCAATAAAAGAAGTAACACAGCTCAACTCAAAAATCCCTTCCCAAACTCTGGATTCATGGGGGAGCATTGAAAAAAACCTGGGATTAAAGGAGCAACTGAGCCAACTCAAAAAATCCCTTCCGAACCTCTGGATTCTTAGAGGAGCATGGAAAACGAGCTGGTATTAAAGAAACTCAACCCAACTCAGAAAATGCCTTCCTAACCTCTGGATTCTTAGAGGAGCATGGAGAAAGAGCTGGGATTAAAGAAGCAACTCAGCTCAACTCAAAAATCGCCTCGCAAAATCTGGATTAATGGGGGAGCATTGAAAAAAAAACTGGGATTAAAGGAGCAACTGAGACAACTCTAAAAATCCCTTCCTAATCTCTGGATTCTTAGAGGAACATGGAAAGAGAGCTGTGATTAAAGAAGTAACTCAGCTCAACTCAAAAATCCCTTCCCAAACTCTGGATTTATAAGGGAGCATTGAAAAAAACCTGGGATTAAAGGAGCAACTGAGCCAACTCAAAAATCCCTTCCTAACCTCTGGATTCTTAGAGGAGGATGGAAAACGTGCTGGCCTTAAAGAAACTCAACCCAACTCAAAAAATCCCTTCCTAACCTCTGGATTCTTAGAGGAGGATGGAAAAAGAGCTGGGATTAAAGGAACTCAACCCAACTCAAAAAATCCATTTCTAAACTCTGGATTCATGGGGGAGCAGTGAAAAAGAGCTGGGATTAAAGGAGCAACTGAGCCAACTCAGAAAATCCCTTCCTAATCTCTGGATTCATGGAGGAGCATGGAAAAAAAGCTGGGATTTAACGAACGCAACCCAACTCAAAAAATCCATTTCTAAACTCTGGATTCATGGAGAAGCAGGAAAAAGAGCTGGGATTAAAGAAGCAACTCAGCTCAACTCAAAAATCCCTTCCCAAACTCTGGAGTAATGGGGGAGCATTGAAAAAAAACAGGGATTAAAGGAGCAACTGAGCCAACTCAAAAAATCCCTTCCTAACCTCTGGATTCTTAGAGGATCATGGAAAACGAGCTGGCATTAAAGAAACTCAACCCAACTCAGAAAATGCCTTCCTAATCTCTGGATTCTTAGAGGAGCATGGAAAACGAGCTGGCATTAAAGGAACTCAACCCAACTCAAAAAATCCATTTCTAAACTTTGGATTCATGGGGGAGCAGTGAAAAAGAGCTGGGATTAAAGGAGCAACTGAGCCAACTCACAAAATCCCTTCCTAATCTCTGGATTCATGGAGGAGCATGGAAAAAGAGCTGGGATTAAACAAACGCAACTTAACTCAAAAAATCCATTTCTAAACTCTGGATTCATGGAGAAGCAGGAAAAAGAGCTGGGATTAAAGAAGCAACTCAGCTCAACTCAAAAATCCCTTCCCAATCTCTGGATTAATAAGGGAGCATTGAATAAAACCAGGGATTTAAGGAGCTACTGAGCCAACTCAAAAATCCCTTCCTAATCTCTCGATTCATGGAGGAGCATGGAAAAAGAGCTGCAATAAAAGAAGTAACACAGCTCAACTCAAAAATCCCTTCCCAAACTCTGGATTCATGGGGGAGCATTGAAAAAAAACTGGGATTAAAGGACCAACTGAGCCAACTCACAAAATCCCTTCCTAACCTCTGGATTCTTAGAGGAGCATGGAAAACGAGCTGGCATTAAAGAAACTGAACCCAACTCAGAAAATGCCTTCCTAATCTCTGGATTCTTAGAGGAGCATGGAAAACGAGCTGGCATTAAAGGAACTCAACCCAACTCAAAAAATCCATTTCTAAACTCTGGATTCTTAGAGGAACATGGAAAGAGAGCTGGGATGAAGGAACAGCTCAGCCAAACTCAAAAATACATTCCCAAACTCTGGATTCATGGAGAAGCAGGGACTAAGGGAGCAACTCAGCCCAACTCAAAAATCCCTTACCAAACTCTGGATTCTTAGAGGAGCACGGAAAAAAAGCTGGGATCAAGCAGCAACTCAGCCCAGCTCAAAAACCCCTTCCTAATCTCTGGATTCATGGGGAGCAGTGAAAAAAACCTGAAATTAAAGGAGCAACTCAGCTGAACTCAAAAATCCCTTCCCAAACTCTGGATTCATGGGGGAGCATTGAAAAAAAAACTGGGATTAAAGGAGCAACTGAGCCAACTCAAAAAATCCCTTCCTAATCTCTGAATTCTTAGAGGAGCATGGAAAAAGATCTGGGATTAAAGAAGCAACTCAGCTCAACTCAAAAATCCATTTTAATGTCTGGATTAATGGGGAGCATGGAAAAAGAGCTGGGATTAAAGAGGCAACTCAGCTCAACTCAAAAATCCCTTCCCAAACTCTGGATTCATGGGGGTGCATTGAAAAAACCTAGGATTAAAGGAGCAACTGAGCCAACTCAAAAAATCCCTTCCTAATCTCTGGATTCTTAGAGGAGCATGGAAAAGAGCTGGGATTAAAGGAACTCAACCCAACTCAAAAAATCCATTTCTAAACTCTGGATTCTTAGAGGAACATGGAAAGAGAGCTGGGATTAAAGAAGCAACTCAGCTCAACTCAAAAATCCCTTCCCAAACTCTGGATTAATGGGGGAGCATTGATAAAAACCAGGGATTAAAGGAGCAACTCAGCCAACTCAAAAAATCCCTTCCTAATCTCTGGATTCGTGGGGGAGCATTGAAAAGAAACTGGGATTAAAGGAGCAACTCAGCTCAACTCAAAAATCCCTTCCCAAATTGTGGATTAATGGGGAGCATTGAAAAAAAGCTGGGATTAAAGGAGCAACTGAGCCAACTCAAAAATCCCTTCCTAATCTCTGGATTCTTAGAGGAGCATGGAAAAAGATCTGGGATTAAAGGAACAACTCAGTTCAACTCAAAAATCCCTTCTCAAACTCTGGATTAATGGGGAGCATTGAAAAAAAACTGGGATTAAAGGAGCTACTGAGCCAACTCAAAAATCCCTTCCCAAACTCTGGATTCATGGGGGAGCATGGAGAAAAACCTGGGATTAAAGGAGCAACTCAGCTCAACTCAAAAATCCCTTCTAAAACTCTGGATTCATGGAGGAGCATGGAAAAGAGCTGGCATTAAAGGAACGCAACCCCACTCAAAAAATCCATTTCTAAACTCTGGATTCATGGAGAGGCATGGAAAAGAGCTGGGATTAACGAAGCAACTCAGCTCAACTCAAAAATCTCTTCCCAAATTCTGGATTCATGGGGAGCATTCAAAAAAAACTGGGATTAAAGGAGCAACTGAGCCAACTCAAAAAATCCCTTCCTAATCTCTGGATTCTTAGAGGAGCATGGAAAAAGAGCTGGGATTAAAGGAACTCAACCCAACTAAAAAAATCCATTTCTAAACTCTGGATTAATGGGGGAGCAGTGAAAAAGAGCTGGGATCAAGGAAAGAAACACAATTCAAAAATCCCTTCCTAATCTCTGGAGTCATGGGGGAGCATGGAAAAAAACTGGGATTAAAGGAGCAACTCAGCTCAGATCAAAAATCCCTTCCTAATCTCTGGATTAATGGGGGAGCATTGAAAAAAACTGGGATTAAAGGAGCAACTGAGCCAACTCAAAAAATCCCTTCCTAATCTCTGGATTCATGGAGGAGCACGGAAAACGTGCTGGCATTAAAGGAACTCAACCCAACTCAAAAAATCCATTTCTAAGCTCTGGATTAATGGGGGAACATTGAAAAAAAACTGGGAATAAAGGTGCAACTGAGCCAACTCAAAAAATCCTTTCCTAACATCTGGATTCTTAGAGGAGCATGGAAAACGAGCTGGCATTAAAGAAACTTAACCCAACTCAAAAAATCCATTTCTAAACTCTGGATTCATGGGGGAGCAGTGAAAAAGAGCTGGGAATAAAGGAGCAACTGAGCCAACTCACAAAATCCCTTCACTAAGTCTGGATTAATGGGGGAGCATTGAAAAAAAACTGGGATTAAAGGAGCAACTGAGCCAACTCAAAAATCCCTTCCTAATCTCTGGATTCTTAGAGGAGCATGGAAAAAGAGCCGGCATTAAAGGAACTCAACCCAACTAAAAAAATCCATTTGTAAACTCTGGATTCTTAGAGGAACATGAAAAGAGAGCTTGGATTAAAGAAGCAAATCAGCTCAACTCATAAATCCCTTCCCAAACTCTGGATTAATAAGTGAGCATTGAAAAAAACCAGGGATTAAAAGAGCTACTGGGCCAACTCAAAAATCCCTTCCTAATATCTGGATTAATGGGGGAGCATTGAAAAAAAACTGGGATTAACGGAGCAACTGAGCCAACTCTTAAAATCCCTTCCTAATCCCGGCATTAATGGGGGAGCATTGAAAAAAACTGGGATTAAAGGAGCAACTGAGCCAACTCAAAAAATCCCTTCCTAATCTCTGGATTCTTAGAGGAGCATGGAAAACGTGCTGGCATTAAAGGAACTCAAACCAACTCAAAAAATCCCTTCCTAATCTCTGGATTCTTAGAGGAACATGGAAAGAGAGCTGGGATTAAAGAAGTAACTCAGCTCAACTCAAAAATCCCTTCCCAAACTCTGGATTCTTAGGGGAGCATTGAAAAAAAACAGGGATTAAAGGAGCAACTGAGCCAACTCAAAAAATCCTTTCCTAACATCTGGATTCTTAGAGGAGCATGGAAAACGAGCTGGCATTAAAGAAACTTAACCCAACTCAAAAAATCCATTTCTAAACTCTGGATTCATGGGGGAGCAGTGAAAAAGAGCTGGGAATAAAGGAGCAACTGAGCCAACTCACAAAATCCCTTCCTAATCTCTGGATTCTTAGAGGAGCATGGAAAAAGAGCTGGGATTAAAGGAACGCAACCCAAATCAAAACATCCTTGTTTAAAATCTGGATTCAAGGAGAAGTAGGAAAAGGAGCTGGGATTAAAGAAGCAACTCAGCTCAACTCAAAAATCCCTTCCCAAACTCCTGGATTAATGGGGGCGATTTAAAAAAAACTGGGATTAAAGGAGCAACTGACCCAACTCAAAAATCCCTTCCGAATCTCTGGATTCTTAGAGGAGCATGGAAAAAGAGCTGGGATTAAAGGAGCAACTCAGCTCAACTCAAAAATCGCCTCGCAAAATCTGGATTAATGGGGGAGCATTGAAAAAAAAACTGGGATTAAAGGAGCAACTGAGCCAACTCAAAAAATCCCTTCCTAATCTCTGGATTAATGGGGGAGCATTGAAAAAAACTGGGATTAAAGGACCAACTGAGCCAACTCAAAAATCCCTTCCTAATCTCTGGATTCTTAGAGGAGGATGGAAAACGTGCTGGCATTAAAGGAACTCAAACCAACTCAAAAAATCCCTTCCTAATCTCTGGATTCTTAGAGGAACATGGAAAGAGAGCTGGGATTAAAGAAGTAACTCAGCTCAACTCAAAAATCCCTTCCCAAACTCTGGATTCTCAGGGGAGCATTGAAAAAAAACAGGGATTAAAGGAGCAACTGAGCCAACTCAAAAAATCCTTTCCTAACATCTGGATTCTTAGAGGAGCATGGAAAACGAGCTGGCATTAAAGAAACTTAACCCAACTCAAAAAATCCATTTCTAAACTCTGGATTCATGGGGGAGCAGTGAAAAAGAGCTGGGAATAAAGGAGCAACTGAGCCAACTCACAAAATCCCTTCCTAATCTCTGGATTCTTAGAGGAGCATGGAAAAAGAGCTGGGATTAAAGGAGCAACTCAGCTCAACTCAAAAATCGCCTCGCAAAATCTGGATTAATGGGGGAGCATTGAAAAAAAAACTGGGATTAAAGGAGCAACTGAGACAACTCTAAAAATCCCTTCCTAATCTCTGGATTCTTAGAGGAACATGGAAAGAGAGCTGTGATTAAAGAAGTAACTCAGCTCAACTCAAAAATCCCTTCCCAAACTCTGGATTTATAAGGGAGCATTGAAAAAAACCTGGGATTAAAGGAGCAACTGAGCCAACTCAAAAATCCCTTCCTAACCTCTGGATTCTTAGAGGAGGATGGAAAACGTGCTGGCCTTAAAGAAACTCAACCCAACTCAAAAAATCCCTTCCTAACCTCTGGATTCTTAGAGGAGGATGGAAAAAGAGCTGGGATTAAAGGAACTCAACCCAACTCAAAAATCCATTTCTAAACTCTGGATTCATGGGGAGCAGTGAAAAGAGCTGGGATTAAAGGAGCAACTGAGCCAACTCAGAAAATCCCTTCCTAATCTCTGGATTCATGGAGGAGGATGGAAAAAGAGCTGGGATTAAAGGAACGCAACCCAACTCAAAAAATCCATTTCTAAACTCTGGATTCATGGAGAAGCAGGAAAAAGAGCTGGGATTAAAGAAGCAACTCAGCTCAACTCAAAAATCCCTTCCCAAACTCTGGAGTAATGGGGGAGCATTGAAAAAAAACAGGGATTAAAGGAGCAACTGAGCCAACTCAAAAAATCCCTTCCTAACCTCTGGATTCTTAGAGGATCATGGAAAACGAGCTGGCATTAAAGAAACTCAACCCAACTCAGAAAATGCCTTCCTAATCTCTGGATTCTTAGAGGAGCATGGAAAACGAGCTGGCATTAAAGGAACTCAACCCAACTCAAAAAATCCATTTCTAAACTTTGGATTCATGGGGGAGCAGTGAAAAAGAGCTGGGATTAAAGGAGCAACTGAGCCAACTCACAAAATCCCTTCCTAATCTCTGGATTCATGGAGGAGCATGGAAAAAGAGCTGGGATTAAACAAACGCAACTTAACTCAAAAAATCCATTTCTAAACTCTGGATTCATGGAGAAGCAGGAAAAAGAGCTGGGATTAAAGAAGCAACTCAGCTCAACTCAAAAATCCCTTCCCAATCTCTGGATTAATAAGGGAGCATTGAATAAAACCAGGGATTTAAGGAGCTACTGAGCCAACTCAAAAATCCCTTCCTAATCTCTCGATTCATGGAGGAGCATGGAAAAAGAGCTGCAATAAAAGAAGTAACACAGCTCAACTCAAAAATCCCTTCCCAAACTCTGGATTCATGGGGGAGCATTGAAAAAAAACTGGGATTAAAGGACCAACTGAGCCAACTCACAAAATCCCTTCCTAACCTCTGGATTCTTAGAGGAGCATGGAAAACGAGCTGGCATTAAAGAAACTGAACCCAACTCAGAAAATGCCTTCCTAATCTCTGGATTCTTAGAGGAGCATGGAAAACGAGCTGGCATTAAAGGAACTCAACCCAACTCAAAAAATCCATTTCTAAACTCTGGATTCTTAGAGGAACATGGAAAGAGAGCTGGGATGAAGGAACAGCTCAGCCAAACTCAAAAATACATTCCCAAACTCTGGATTCATGGAGAAGCAGGGACTAAGGGAGCAACTCAGCCCAACTCAAAAATCCCTTACCAAACTCTGGATTCTTAGAGGAGCACGGAAAAAAAGCTGGGATCAAGCAGCAACTCAGCCCAGCTCAAAAACCCCTTCCTAATCTCTGGATTCATGGGGAGCAGTGAAAAAACCTGAAAATAAAGGAGCAACTCAGCTGAACTCAAAAATCCCTTCCCAAACTCTGGATTCATGGGGAGCATTGAAAAAAAACTGGGATTAAAGGAGCAACTGAGCCAACTCAAAAAATCCCTTCCTAATCTCTGGATTCTTAGAGGAGCATGGAAAAGATCTGGGATTAAAGAAGCAACTCAGCTCAACTCAAAAATCCATTTTAATGTCTGGATTAATGGGGGAGCATGGAAAAAGAGCTGGGATTAAAGAGGCAACTCAGCTCAACTCAAAAATCCCTTCCCAAACTCTGGATTCATGGGGGTGCATTGAAAAAAACCTAGGATTAAAGGAGCAACTGAGCCAACTCAAAAAATCCCTTCCTAATCTCTGGATTCTTAGAGGAGCATGGAAAAAGAGCTGGGATTAAAGGAACTCAACCCAACTCAAAAAATCCATTTCTAAACTCTGGATTCTTAGAGGAACATGGAAAGAGAGCTGGGATTAAAGAAGCAACTCAGCTCAACTCAAAAATCCCTTCCCAAACTCTGGATTAATGGGGGAGCATTGATAAAAAACCAGGGATTAAAGGAGCAACTCAGCCAACTCAAAAAATCCCTTCCTAATCTCTGGATTCGTGGGGGAGCATTGAAAAGAAACTGGGATTAAAGGAGCAACTCAGCTCAACTCAAAAATCCCTTCCCAAATTGTGGATTAATGGGGGAGCATTGAAAAAAAAGCTGGGATTAAAGGAGCAACTGAGCCAACTCAAAAAATCCCTTCCTAATCTCTGGATTCTTAGAGGAGCATGGAAAAAGATCTGGGATTAAAGGAACAACTCAGTTCAACTCAAAAATCCCTTCTCAAACTCTGGATTAATGGGGAGCATTGAAAAAAAACTGGGATTAAAGGAGCTACTGAGCCAACTCAAAAATCCCTTCCCAAACTCTGGATTCATGGGGAGCATGGAGAAAAACCTGGGATTAAAGGAGCAACTCAGCTCAACTCAAAAATCCCTTCTAAAACTCTGGATTCATGGAGGAGCATGGAAAAAGAGCTGGCATTAAAGGAACGCAACCCCACTCAAAAAATCCATTTCTAAACTCTGGATTCATGGAGAGGCATGGAAAAAGAGCTGGGATTAACGAAGCAACTCAGCTCAACTCAAAAATCTCTTCCCAAATTCTGGATTCATGGGGGAGCATTCAAAAAAAAAACTGGGATTAAAGGAGCAACTGAGCCAACTCAAAAAATCCCTTCCTAATCTCTGGATTCTTAGAGGAGCATGGAAAAAGAGCTGGGATTAAAGGAACTCAACCCAACTAAAAAATCCATTTCTAAACTCTGGATTAATGGGGAGCAGTGAAAAAGAGCTGGGAAATAAGGAAAGAAACACAATTCAAAAATCCCTTCCTAATCTCTGGAGTCATGGGGAGCATGGAAAAAACTGGGATTAAAGGAGCAACTCAGCTCAGATCAAAAATCCCTTCCTAATCTCTGGATTAATGGGGAGCATTGAAAAAAACTGGGATTAAAGGAGCAACTGAGCCAACTCAAAAAATCCCTTCCTAATCTCTGGATTCATGGAGGAGCACGGAAAACGTGCTGGCATTAAAGGAACTCAACCCAACTCAAAAAATCCATTTCTAAGCTCTGGATTAATGGGGGAACATTGAAAAAAAACTGGGAATAAAGGTGCAACTGAGCCAACTCAAAAAATCCCTTCCTAATCTCTGGATTCATGGGGGAGCATGGAAAAAGAGCTGGGATTAAAGGAATGCAACCCAAATCAAAAAATCCTTGTTTAAAATCTGGATTCATGGAGAAGAAGGAAAAACAGCTGGGATTTAAGGAGCTACTGAGCCAACACAAAAATCCCTTCCCCTAAGTCTGGATTAATGGGGGAGCATTGAAAAAAACTGGGATTAAAGGAGCAACTGAGCCAACTCAAAAATCCCTTCCGAATCTCTGGATTCTTAGAGGAGCATGGAAAAAGAGCTGGGATTAAAGGAGCAACTCAGCTCAACTCAAAAATCGCCTCGCAAAATCTGGATTAATGGGGGAGCATTGAAAAAAAAACTGGGATTAAAGGAGCAACTGAGCCAACTCAAAAAATCCCTTCCTAATCTCTGGGTTAATGGGGGAGCATTGAAAAAAAACTGGGATTAAAGGACCAACTGAGCCAACTCAAAAAATCCCTTCCTAATCTCTGGATTCTTAGAGGAGGATGGAAAACGTGCTGGCATTAAAGGAACTCAAACCAACTCAAAAAATCCCTTCCTAATCTCTGGATTCTTAGAGGAACATGGAAAGAGAGCTGGGATTAAAGAAGTAACTCAGCTCAACTCAAAAATCCCTTCCCAAACTCTGGATTTATAAGGGAGCATTGAAAAAGCCTGGGATTAAAGGAGCAACTGAGCCAACTCAAAAATCCATTCCTAACCTCTGTATTCTTAGAGGAGCATGGAAAACGAGCTGGCCTTAAAGAAACTCATCCCAACTCAAAAATCTCTTCCTAACCTCTGGATTCTTAGAGGAGCATGGAAAAATAGCTGGGATTAAAGAAGCAACTCAGCTCAAATCAAAAATCCCTTCCCAAACTCTGGATTAATGGGGAGCATTGAAAAAAACTGGGATTAAAGGAGCAACTGAGCCAACTCAGAAAATCCCTTCCTAATCTCTCGATTCGTGGAGGAGCATGGAAAAAGAGCTGCAATAAAAGAAGTAACACAGCTCAACTCAAAAATCCCTTCCCAAACTCTGGATTCATGGGGAGCATTGAAAAAACCTGGGATTAAAGGAGCAACTGAGCCAACTCAAAAATCCCTTCCGAACCTCTGGATTCTTAGAGGAGCATGGAAAACGAGCTGGTATTAAAGAAACTCAACCCAACTCAGAAAATGCCTTCCTAACCTCTGGATTCTTAGAGGAGCATGGAGAAAGAGCTGGGATTAAAGAAGCAACTCAGCTCAACTCAAAAATCGCCTCGCAAAATCTGGATTAATGGGGAGCATTGAAAAAAAACTGGGATTAAAGGAGCAACTGAGACAACTCTAAAAATCCCTTCCTAATCTCTGGATTCTTAGAGGAACATGGAAAGAGAGCTGTGATTAAAGAAGTAACTCAGCTCAACTCAAAAATCCCTTCCCAAACTCTGGATTTATAAGGGAGCATTGAAAAAACCTGGGATTAAAGGAGCAACTGAGCCAACTCAAAAATCCCTTCCTAACCTCTGGATTCTTAGAGGAGGATGGAAAACGTGCTGGCCTTAAAGAAACTCAACCCAACTCAAAAATCCCTTCCTAACCTCTGGATTCTTAGAGGAGGATGGAAAAAGAGCTGGGATTAAAGGAACTCAACCCAACTCAAAAAATCCATTTCTAAACTCTGGATTCATGGGGAGCAGTGAAAAAGAGCTGGGATTAAAGGAGCAACTGAGCCAACTCAGAAAATCCCTTCCTAATCTCTGGATTCATGGAGGAGCATGGAAAAAAGCTGGGATTTAACGAGCGCAACCCAACTCAAAAATCCATTTCTAAACTCTGGATTCATGGAGAAGCAGGAAAAAGAGCTGGGATTAAAGAAGCAACTCAGCTCAACTCAAAAATCCCTTCCCAAACTCTGGAGTAATGGGGAGCATTGAAAAAAACAGGGATTAAAGGAGCAACTGAGCCAACTCAAAAAATCCCTTCCTAACCTCTGGATTCTTAGAGGATCATGGAAAACGAGCTGGCATTAAAGAAACTCAACCCAACTCAGAAAATGCCTTCCTAATCTCTGGATTCTTAGAGGGGCATGGAAAACGAGCTGGCATTAAAGGAACTCAACCCAACTCAAAAATCCATTTCTAAACTTTGGATTCATGGGGAGCAGTGAAAAGAGCTGGGATTAAAGGAGCAACTGAGCCAACTCACAAAATCCCTTCCTAATCTCTGGATTCTTAGAGGAGCATGGAAAAAGAGCTGGGATTAAACAAACGCAACTTAACTCAAAAAATCCATTTCTAAACTCTGGATTCATGGAGAAGCAGGAAAAAGAGCTGGGATTAAAGAAGCAACTCAGCTCAACTCAAAAATCCCTTCCCAATCTCTGGATTAATAAGGGAGCATTGAATAAAACCAGGGATTTAAGGAGCTACTGAGCCAACTCAAAAATCCCTTCCTAATCTCTCGATTCATGGAGGAGCATGGAAAAGAGCTGCAATAAAGAAGTAACACAGCTCAACTCAAAAATCCCTTCCCAAACTCTGGATTCATGGGGAGCATTGAAAAAAACTGGGATTAAAGACCAACTGAGCCAACTCACAAAATCCCTTCCTAACCTCTGGATTCTTAGAGGAGCATGGAAAACGAGCTGGCATTAAAGAAACTCAACCCAACTCAGAAAATGCCTTCCTAATCTCTGGATTCTTAGAGGAGCATGGAAAACGAGCTGGCATTAAAGGAACTCAACCCAACTCAAAAATCCATTTCTAAACTCTGGATTCTTAGAGGAACATGGAAAGAGAGCTGGGATTAAAGAAACAACTCAGCTAAACTCAAAAATCCCTTCCCAAACTCTGGATTAATGGGGGAGCATTGAATAAAAACCTGGGATTAAAGGAGCAATTGAGCCAACTCAAAAATCCCTTCCTAATCTCTGGATTCATGGGGGAGCATTGAAGAAAAAACTGGGATTAAAGGACCTACTGAGCCAACTCAAAAAATCCCTTCCCTAATCTCTGGATTCTTAGAGGAGCATGGAAAACGAGCTGGCATTAAAGGAACTCAACCCAACTCAAAAAATCCATTTCTAAACTCTGGATTCTTAGAGGAACATGGAAAGAGAGCTGGGATTAAAGAAGCAACTCAGCTAAACTCAAAAATCCCTTCCCAAACTCTGGATTAATGGGGGAGCATTGAATAAAAACCTGGGATTAAAGGAGCAAATGAGCCAACTCAAAAAATCCCTTCCTAATCTCTGGATTCATGGGGGAGCATTGAAGAAAAACTGGGATTAAAGGACCTACTGAGCCAACTCAAAAAATCCCTTCCCTAACCTCTGGATTCTTAGGGAGCATGGAAAACGAGCTGGCATTAAAGGAGCAACTCAACCCAACTCAAAAAATCCCTTCCTAACCTCTGGATTCTTAGAGAAGGATGGAAAAAGAGCTGGGATTAAAGGAACTCAACCCAACTCAAAAAATCCATTTCTAAACTCTGGATTCATGGGGGAGCAGTGAAAAAGAGCTGGGATTAAAGGAGCAACTGAGCCAACTCAGAAAATCCCTTCCTAATCTCTGGATTCATGGAGGAGCATGGAAAAAGAGCTGGGAAAAAGGAACGCAACCCAACTCAAAAAATCCATTTCTAAACTCTGGATTCTTAGAGGAACATGGAAAAGAGCTGGGTTTAAAGAAGCAACTCAGCTCAACTCAAAAAACCCTTCCCAAACTCTGGATTAATGGGGGTGCATTGAAAAAAAACCTGGGATTAAAGGAGCAACTGAGCCAACTCAAAAATCCCTTCCTAATCTCTGGATTCTTAGAGGAGCATGGAAAACGAGCTGGCATTAAAGGAACTCAACCCAACTCAAAAAATCCATTTCTAAACTCTGGATTCTTAGAGGAACATGGAAAGAGAGCTGGGATTAAAGAAGCAACTCAGCTCAACTCAAAAATCCCTTCCAAAATACTCTGGATTAATGGGGAGCATTGAAAAAAACTGGGATTAAAGGAGCAACTGAGCCAACTCAAAAAATCCCTTCCTAATCTCTGGATTCATGGAGGAGCATGGAAAAAGAGCTTTGGGATTAAAGGAACTCAACCCAACTCAAAAAATCCATTTCTAAACTCTGGATTAATGGGGAACATTGAAGAAAAACCAGGGATTAAAGGAGCAACTGAGCCAACTCAAAAATCCCTTCCTAATCTCTGGATTCTTGGAGGAGCATGGAAAAAGAGCTGGGATTAAAGGAACTCAACCCAAATCAAAAATCCACTTCTAAAGTCTCTGGATTCATGGAGAAGCAGGAAAAAGAGCTGGGATTAAAGAAGCAACTCAGCTCAACTCAAAAATCCCTTCCCAAACTCTGGATTAATGAGGGAGCATTGAAAAAAACTGGGATTAAAGGAGCAACTGAGCCAACTCAAAAAATCCCTTCCTAATCTCTGGATTCATGGAGGAGCATTGAAAAAAAAACTGGGATTAAAGGAACTCAACCCAACTCAAAAAATCCATTTCTAAACTCTGGATTAATGGGGGAACATTGAAAAAACCTGGGATTAAAGGAGCAACTGAGCCAACTCAAAAAATCCCTTCCTAATCTCTGGATTCATGGAGGAGCATGGAAAAGAGCTGGGGATTAAAGGAAGCGCAACCCAAATCAAAAAATCCTTTTAAAATCTGGATTCATGGAGAAGCAGGAAAAAGAGCTGGGATTAAAGAAGCAACTAAGCTCAACTCAAAAATCCCTTCCCAAACTCTGGATTCATGGGGAGCATTGAAAAAAACTGGGATTAAAGGCGCAACTGAGCCAACTCAAAAAATCCTTTCCTAACCTCTGGATTCTTAGAGGAGCATGGAAAACGAGCTGGCATTAAAGAGCAACTCAACCCAACTCAAAAATCCATTTCTAAACTCTGGATTCATGGGGGAGCAGTGAAAAAGATCTGGGAATAAAGGAGCAACTGAGCCAACTCACAAAATCCCTTCCTAATCTCTGGATTCTTACAGGAGCATGGAAAAAGAGCTGGGATTAAAGGAACGCAACCCAAATCAAAACATCCTTGTTTAAAATCTGGATTCAAGGAGAAGCAGGAAAAAGAGCTGGGATTAAAGAAGCAACTCAGCTCAACTCAAAAATCCCTTCCCAAACTCTGCGATTAATGGGGAGCATTTAAAAAAACCTGGGATTAAAGGAGCAACTGAGCCAACTCAAAAATCCCTTCCTAATCTCTGGATTCTTAGAGGAGCATGGAAAAAGAGCTGGGATTAAAGGAGCAACTCAGCTCAACTCAAAAATCCCTTCAAAATCTGGATTAATGGGGAGCATTGAAAAAAAACTGGGATTAAAGGAGCAACTGAGCCAACTCAAAAATCCCTTCCTAATCTCTGGATTCTTAGAGGAGGATGGAAAACGATGCTGGCCTTAAAGAAACTCAACCCAACTCAAAAAATCCCTTCCTATACCTCTGGATTCTTAGAGGGAGGATGGAAAAAGAGCTGGGATTAAAGGCACTCAGCACCAACTCAAAAATCCATTTCTAAACTCTGGATTCATGGGGAGCAGTGAAAAAGAGCTGGGATTAAAGGAGCAACTGAGCCAACTCAAAAATCCCTTCCTAATCTCTGGATTCATGGAGGAGCATGGAAAAAGAGCTGAGATTAAAGAAACGCAACTCAACTCAAAAATCCATTTCTAAACTCTGGATTCATGGAGGAGCAGGAAAAAGAGCTGGGATTAAAGAAGCAACTCAGCTCAACTCAAAAATCCCTTCCCAATCTCTGGATTAATAAGAGAGCATTGAAAAAAACCAGGGATTAAAGGAGCTACTGAGCCAACTCAAAAATCCCTTCCCAATCTCTGGATTAATAAGAGAGCATTGAAAAAAACCAGGGATTAAAGGAGCTACTGAGCCAACTCAAAAATCCCTTCCTAATCTCTCGATTCATGGAGGAGCATGGAAAAAGAGCTGCAATAAAACAAGTAACACAGCTCAACTCAAAAATCCCTTCCCAAACTCTGGATTCATGGGGGAGCATTGGAAAAAAACTGGGATTAAAGGACCAACAGAGCCAACTCAAAAAATCCCTTCCTAACCTCTGGATTCTTAGAGGAGCATGGAAAACGAGCTGGCATTAAAGAAACTCAACCCAACTCAAAAAATGCCTTCCTAATCTCTGGATTCTTAGAGGAGCATGGAAAACGAGCTGGCATTAAAGGAACTCAACCCAACTCAAAAAATCCATTTCTAAACTCTGGATTCTTAGAGGAACATGGAAAGAGAGCTGGGATTAAAGAAGCAACTCAGCTAAACTCAAAAATCCCTTCCCAAACTCTCGATTAATGGGGGAGCATTGAATAAAAACCTGGGATTAAAGGAGCAATTGAGCCAACTCAAAAAATCCCTTCCTAATCTCTGGATTCATGGGGGAGCATTGAAGAAAAACTGGGATTAAAGGACCTACTGAGCCAACTCAAAAAATCCCTTCCTAATCTCTGGATTCTTAGAGGAGCATGGAAAACGAGCTGGCATTAAAGAAACTCAACCCAACACAAAAAATCCCTTCCTAACCTCTGGATTCTTAGAGCAGCATGGAAAAAGAGCTGGGATTAAAGGAGCAACTGAGCCAACTCAGAAAATCCCTTCCTAATCTCTGGATTCATGGAGAAGCATGGAAAAAGAGCTGGGAAAAAAGAACGCAACCCAACTCAAAAAATCCATTTCTAAACTCTGGATTCTTAGAGGAACATGGAAAGAGAGCTGGGTTTAAAGAAGCAACTCAGCTAAACTCAAAAATCCCTTCCCAAACTCTGGATTCATGGGGGAGCATTGAAAAAAACCCTGGGATTAAAGGAGCAACTGAGCCAACTCAAAAATCCCTTCCTAATCTCTGGATTCTTAGAGGAGCATGGAAAAAGAGCTGGGATTAAAGGAACTCAACCCAACTCAAAAAATCCATTTCTAAACTCTGGATTCTTAGAGGAACATGGAAAGAGAGCTGGGATTAAAGAAGCAACTCAGCTCAACTCAAAAATCCCTTCCCATACTCTGGATTAATGGGGGAGCATTGAAAAAAAACTGGGATTAAAGAAGCAACTGAGCCAACTCAAAAAATCCCTTCCTAATTTCTGGATTCCTGGAGGAGCATGGAAAAAGAGCTGGGATTAAAGGAACTCCACCCAACTCAAAAAATCCATTTCTAAACTCTGGATTAATGGGGGAACATTGAAGAAAACCTGGGATTAAAGGAGCAACTGAGCCAACTCAAAAAATCCCTTCCTAATCTCTGGATTCTTAGAGGAGCATGGAAAAAGAGATGGGATTAAAGGAACGCAACCCAAATCAAAAAATCCACTTCTAAAGTCTGGATTCATGGAGAAGCAGGAAAGAGAGCTGGGATTAAAGAAGCAACTCAGCTCAACTCAAAAATCCCTTCCCAAACTCTGGATTAATAAGGGAGCATTGAAAAAAACTGGGATTAAAGGAGCTACTGAGCCAACACAAAAAATCCCTTCCTAATCTCTGGATTCATGGAGGAGCATGGAAAAAGAGCTGGGATTAAAGAAGCAACTCAGCTCAACTCAAAAATTCCCTCGCAAACTCTGGATTCTTAGGGGAGCATTGAAAAAAAACTGTGATTAAAGGATCAACTGAGCCAACTCAAAAAACCCTTCCTAATCTCTGGATTCATGGGGAGCATTGAAAAAAAACTGGGATTAAAGGAGCAACTGAGCCAACTCAAAAAATCCCTTCCTAATCTCTGGATTCTTAGAGGAGCATGGAAAAAAGCTAGGATTAAAGGAACGCAACCCAAATCAAAAAATCCTTTTTTAAAATCTGGATTCATGGAGAAGCAGGAAAAGAGCTGGGATTAAAGAAGCAACTCAGCTCAACTCAGAAATCCCTTCCCAAACTCTGGATTCATGGGGGAGCATTGAAAAAAACTGGGATTAAAGGAGCAACTGAGCCAACTCAAAAATCCCTTCCTAATCTCTGGATTTTTAGAGGAGCATGGAAAAAGTGCTGGGAATAAAGGAGCAACTCAGCTCAAATCAAAAAATCCCCTTCCTTAAACTCTGGATTAATGGGGAGCATTGACAAAAACCTGGGATTAAAGGGAGAATCTGAGCCAACTCAAAAAATCCCTTCCTAATCTCTGGATTCTTAGAGGAGCATGGAAAACGTGCTGGCATTAAAGGAACTCAAGCCAACTCAAAAATCCCTTCCTAATCTCTGGATTCTTAGAGGAACATGGAAAGAGAGCTGCGATTAAAGAAGTAACTCAACTCAACTCAAAAATCCTTCCCAAACTCTGGATTTATAAGGGAGCATTGAAAAAAACCTGGGATTAAAGGGGCAACTGAGCCAACTCAAAAAATCCCTTCCTAACCTCTGGATTCTTAGAGGAGCATGGAAAACGAGCTGGCATTAAGAAACTCAACCCAACTCAGAAAATGCCTTCCTAATCTCTGGATTCTTAGAGGAGCATGGTAAACGAGCTGGCATTAAAGGAACTCAACCCAACTCAAAAAATCCATTTCTAAACTCTGGAATCTTAGAGGAACATGGAAAGAGAGCTGGGATTAAAGAAGCAACTCAGCTCAACTCAAAAATCCCTTCCCATACTCTGGATTAATGGGGGAGCATTGAAAAAAAACTGGGATTAAAGAAGCAACTGAGCCAACTCAAAAAATCCCTTCCTAATCTCTGGATTCATGGAGGAGCATGGAAAAAGAGCTGGGATTAAAGGAACTCAACCCAACTCAAAAAATCCATTTCTAAACTCTGGATTAATGGGGGAACATTGAAGAAAACCTGGGATTAAAGGAGCAACTGAGCCAACTCAAAAAATCCCTTCCTAATCTCTGGCTTCTTAGAGGAGCATGGAAAAAGAGCTGGGATTAAAGGAACGCAACCCAAATCAAAAAACCCACTTCTAAAGTCTGGATTCATGGAGAAGCAGGAAAAAGAGCTGGGATTAAAGAAGCAACTCAGCTCAACTCAAAAATCCCTTCCCATACTCTGGATTAATGGGGGAGCATTGAAAAAAACTGGGATTAAAGGAGCTACTGAGCCAACACAAAAAATCCCTTCCTAATCTCTGGATTCATGGAGGAGCATGGAAAAAGAGCTGGGATTAAAGAAGCAACTCAGCTCAATTCAAAAATCCCCTCGCAAACTCTGGATTCTTAGGGGAGCATTGAAAAAAAACTGGGATTAAAGGAGCAACTGAGCCAACTCAAAAAAACCCTTCCTAATCTCTGGATTCATGGAGGAGCATTGAAAAAAAAACTGGGATTAAAGGAGCAACTGAGCCAACTCAAAAAATCCCTTCCTAATCTCTGGATTCTTAGAGGAGCATGGAAAAAGAGCTGGGATTAAAGGAACTCAACCCAACTCAAAAAATCCATTTCTAAACTCTGGATTAATGGGGGAACATTGAAAAAAACCTGGGATTAAAGGAGCAACTGAGCCAACTGAAAAAATCCCTTCCTAATCTCTGGATTCTTAGAGGAGCATGGAAAAAAGCTAGGATTAAAGGAACGCAACCCAAATCAAAAAATCCTTTTTTAAAATCTGGATTCATGGAGAAGCAGGAAAAGAGCTGGGATTAAAGAAGCAACTCAGCTCAACTCAGAAATCCCTTCCCAAACTCTGGATTCATGGGGGAGCATTGAAAAAAAACTGGGATTAAAGGAGCAACTGAGCCAAATCAAAAATCCCTTCCTAATCTCTGGATTCTTAGAGGAGCATGGAAAAAGTGCTGGGAATAAAGGAGCAACTCAGCTCAAATCAAAAATCCCCTCACAAACCCTGGATTAATGGGGGAGCATTGAAAAAAAACCTGGGATTAAAGGAGAATCTGAGCCAACTCAAAAAATCCCTTCCTAATCTCTGGATTCTTAGAGGAGCATGGAAAACGTGCAGGCATTAAAGGAACTCAACCCAACTCAAAAAATCCCTTCCTAATCTCTGGATTCTTAGAGGAGCATGGAAAGAGAGCTGCGATTAAAGAAGTAACTCAGCTCAACTCAACAATCCCTTCCCAAACTCTGGATTCATGGGGGAGCATTGAAAAAAACTGGGATTAAAGGAGCAACTGAGCCAACTCAAAAATCCCTTCCTAACCTCTGGATTCTTAGAGGAGCATGGAAAACGAGCTGGCATTAAAGAAACTCAACCCAACTCAAAAAATCCATTTCTAAACTCTGGATTCATGGGGGAGCAGTGAAAAAGAGCTGGGATTAAAGGAGCAACTGAGCCAACTCAGAAAATCCCTTCCTAATCTCTGGATTCATGGAGAAGCATGGAAAAAGAGCTGGGAAAAAAGAACGCAACCCAACTCAAAAAATCCATTTCTAACCTCTGGATTCTTAGAGGAACATGGAAAGAGAGCTGGGTTTAAAGAAGCAACTCAGCTAAACTCAAAAATCCCCTCGCAAACTCTGGATTAATGGGGGAGCATTGAAAAAAAACCTGGGATTAAAGGAGCAACTGAGCCAACTCAAAAATCCCTTCCTAATCTCTGGATTCTTAGAGGAGCATGGAAAACGAGCTGGCATTAAAGGAACTCAACCCAACTCAAAAAATCCATTTCTAAACTCTGGATTCTTAGAGGAACATGGAAAGAGAGCTGGGATTAAAGAAGCAACTCAGCTCAACTCAAAAATCCCTTCCCATACTCTGGATTAATGGGGGAGCATTGAAAAAAACTGGGATTAAAGAAGCAACTGAGCCAACTCAAAAAATCCCTTCCTAATCTCTGGATTCATGGAGGAGCATGGAAAAAGAGCTGGGATTAAAGGAACACAACCCAAATCAAAAAATCCACTTCTAAAGTCTGGATTCATGGAGCAGCATGGAAAAAGAGCTGGGATTAAAGAAGCAACTCAGCTCAACTCAAAAATCCCCTCGCAAACTCTGGATTCTTAGGGGAGCATTGAAAGAAAACTGGGAATAAAGGAGCAACTGAGCCAACTCAAAAAAACCCTTCCTAATCTCTGGATTCATGGAGGAGCATTGAAAAAAAAACTGGGATTAAAGGAGCAACTGAGCCAACTCAAAAAATCCCTTCCTAATCTCTGGATTCTTAGAGGAGCATGGAAAAAGAGCTGGGATTAAAGGAACTCAACCCAACTCAAAAAATCCATTTCTAAACTCTGGATTAATGGGGGAACATTGGAAAAAACCTGGGATTAAAGGAGCAACTGAGCCAACTGAAAAAATCCCTTCCTAATCTCTGGATTCTTAGAGGAGCATGGAAAAAAGCTAGGATTAAAGGAACGCAACCCAAATCAAAAAATCCTTTTTTAAAATCTGGATTCATGGAGAAGCAGGAAAAAGAGCTGGGATTAAAGAAGCAACTCAGCTCAACTCAGAAATCCCTTCCCAAACTCTGGATTCATGGGGGAGCATTGAAAAAAAACTGGGATTAAAGGAGCAACTGAGCCAACTCAAAAATCCCTTCCTAATCTCTGGATTCCTGGAGGAGCATGGAAAAAGTGCTGGGAATAAAGGAGCAACTCAGCTCAAATCAAAAATCCCCTCGCAAACTCTGGATTCATGGGGGAGCATTGAATAAAACACCTGGGATTAAAGGAGAATCTGAGCCAACTCAAAAAATCCCTTCCTAATCTCTGGATTCTTAGAGGAGCATGGAAAACATGCTGGCATTAAAGGAACTCAACCCAACTCAAAAAATCCCTTCCTAATCTCTGGATTCTTAGAGGAACATGGAAAGAGAGCTGCGATTAGAGAAGTAACTCAGCTCAACTCAAAAATCCCTTCCCAAACTCTGGATTCATGGGGGAGCATTAAAAAAAAACTGGGATTAAAGGAGCAACTGAGCCAACTCAAAAATCCCTTCCTAATCTCTGGATTCTTAGAGGAGCATGGAAAACGAGCTGGGATTAAAGGAGCAACTCAGCTCAACTCAAAAATCGCCTCGCAAAATCTGGATTAATGGGGGAGCATTGAAAAAAAAACTGGGATTAAAGGAGCAACAGAGCCAACTCAAAAAATCCCTTCCTAATCTCTGGATTCATGGGGGAGCATTGAAAAAAAACTGGGATTAAAGGACCTACTGAGCCAACTCAAAAAATCCCTTCCTAATCTCTGGATTCTTAGAGGAGGATGGAAAACGTGCTGGCATTAAAGGAACTCAAACCAACTCAAAAAATCCCTTCCTAATCTCTGGATTCTTAGAGGAGGATGGAAAACGTGCTGGCATTAAAGGAACTCAAACCAACTCAAAAAATCCCTTCCTAATCTCTGGATTCTTAGAGGAACATGGAAAGAGAGCTACGATTAAAGAAGTAATTTAACCCAACTCAAAAAATCCTTTCCTAACCTCTGGATTCTTAGAGGAGCATGGAAAAAGAGCTGGGATTAAAGGAACTCAACCCAACTCAAAAAATCCATTTCTAAACTCTGGATTCATGGGGGAGCAGTGAAAAAGAGCTGGGATTAAAGAAGCAACTCAGCTCAACTCAAAAATCCCTTCCCAATCTCTGGATTAATAAGGGAGCATTGAAAAAAACCAGGGATTAAAGGAGCTACTGAGCCAACTCAAAAATCCCATCCTAATCTCTCGATTCATGGAGGAGCATGGAAAGAGAGCTGGGATTAAAGAAGCAACTCAGCTAAACTCAAAAATCCCTTCCCAAACTCTGGATTAATAGGGGAGCATTGAATAAAAACCTGGGATTAAAGAAGCAACTGAGCCAACTCAAAAAATCCCTTCCTAATCTCTGGATTCTTAGAGGAGCATGGAAAATGTGCTGGCATTAAAGGAACTCAAGCCAACTCAAAAAATCCCTTCCTAATCTCTGGATTCTTAGAGGAGCATGGAAAGAGAGCTGCGATTAAAGAAGTAACTCAGCTCAACTCAAAAATCCCTTCCCAAACTCTGGATTCATGGGGAGCATTGAAAAAAAACTGGGAATAAAGGAGCTACTGAGCCAACTCAAAAAATCCCTTCCTAATCTCTGGATTCATGGGGGAGCATTGAAAAAAAACTGGGATTAAAGGACCTACTGAGCCAACTCAAAAAATCCCATCCTAATCTCTCGATTAATGGAGGAGCATTGAAATAAAACTGGGATTAAAGGAGCAACTGAACCAACTCAAAAATCCCTTCCTAACCTCTGGATTCTTAGAGGAGCATGGAAAACGAGCTGGCATTAAAGAATCTCAACCCAACTCAAAAAATCCCTTCCTAACCTCTGGATTCTTAGAGGAGCATGGAAAAGAGCTGGGATTAAAGGAACTCAACCCAACTCAAAAATCCATTTCTAAACTCTGGATTCATGGGGAGCAGTGAAAAAGAGCTGGGATTAAAGGAGCAACTGAGCCAACTCAGAAAATCCCTTCCTAATCTCTGGATTCATGGAGAAGCATGGAAAAAGAGCTGGGAAAAAAGAACGCAACCCAACTCAAAAAATCCATTTCTAACCTCTGGATTCTTAGAGGAACATGGAAAGAGAGCTGGGTTTAAAGAAGCAACTCAGCTAAACTCAAAAATCCCCTCGCAAACTCTGGATTAATGGGGGAGCATTGAAAAAGACCTGGGATTAAAGGACCTACTGAGCCAACTCAAAAAATCCCTTCCTAATCTCTGGATTCTTAGAGGAGCATGGAAAAAAGCTAGGATTAAAGGAGCATAACCCAAATCAAAAAATCCTTTTTAAAATCTGGATTCATGGAGAAGCAGGAAAAAGAGCTGGGATTAAAGAAGCAACTCAGCTCAACTCAGAAATCCTTCCCAAACTCTGGATTCATGGGGAGCATTGAAAAAAACTGGGATTAAAGGAGCAACTGAGCCAACTCAAAAATCCCTTCCTAATCTCTGGATTCCTGGAGGAGCATGGAAAAGTGCTGGGAATAAAGGAGCAACTCAGCTCAAATCAAAAATCCCCTCGCAAACTCTGGATTCATGGGGAGCATTGAATAAAAACCTGGGATTAAAGGAGAATCCTGAGCCAACTCAAAAAATCCCTTCCTAATCTCTGGATTCTTAGAGGAGCATGGAAAACATGCTGGCATTAAAGGAACTCAACCCAACTCAAAAAATCCCTTCCTAATCTCTGGATTCTTAGAGGAACATGGAAAGAGAGCTGCGATTAGAGAAGTAACTCAGCTCAACTCAAAAATCCCTTCCCAAACTCTGGATTCATGGGGAGCATTGAAAAAAACTGGGATTAAAGGAGCAACTGAGCCAACTCAAAAATCCTTTCCTAACCTCTGGATTCTTAGAGGAGCATGGAAAAGAGCTGGGATTAAAGGAACTCAACCCAACTCAAAAAATCCTTTCTAAAACTCTGGATTCATGGAGAAGCATGGAAAAAGAGCTGGGATTAAAGAAGCAACTCAGCTCAACTCAAAAATCCCTTCCCAAACTCTGCATTAATGGGGAGCATTAAAAAAAACTGGGATTAAAGGAGCAACTGAGCCAACTCAAAAATCCCTTCCTAATCTCTGGATTCTTAGAGGAGCATGGAAAACGAGCTGGGATTAAAGGAGCAACTCAGCTCAACTCAAAAATCGCCTTCCTAAAACTCTGGATTAATGGAGGAGCATTGAAAAAAGAACTGGGATTAAAGGAGCAACAGAGCCAACTCAAAAAATCCCTTCCTAATCTCTGGATTCATGGGGAGCATTGAAAAAAACTGGGATTAAAGGACCTACTGAGCCAACTCAAAAATCCCTTCCTAATCTCTGGATTCTTAGAGGAGGATGGAAAACGTGCTGGCATTAAAGGAACTCAAGCCAACTCAAAAATCCCTTCCTAATCTCTGGATTCTTAGAGGAGGATGGAGAACGTGCTGGCATTAAAGGAACTCAAACCAACTTAAAAAATCCCTTCCTAATCTCTGGATTCTTAGAGGAACATGGAAAGAGAGCTGCGATTAAAGAAGTAACTTAGCTCAACTCAAAAATCCCTTCCTAACCTCTGGATTCTTAGAGGAGCATGGAAAAAGAGCTGGGATTAAAGGAACTCAACCCAACTCAAAAATCCATTTCTAAACTCTGGATTCATGGGGGAGCAGTGAAAAAGAGCTGGGATTAAAGGAGCAACTGAGCCAACTCACAAAATCCCTTCCTAATCTCTGGATTCATGGAGGAGCATGGAAAAAGAGCTGGGATTAAACGAACGCAACCCAACTCAAAAAATCCATTTCTAAACTCTGGATTCATGGAGAAGCATGGAAAAAGAGCTGGGATTAAAGAAGCAACTCAGCTCAACTCAAAAATCCCTTCCCAATCTCTGGATTAATAGGGAGCATTGAAAAAACCAGGGATTAAAGGAGCTACTGAGCCAACTCAAAAATCCCTTCCTAATCTCTGGATTCATGGAGGAGCATGGAAAGAGCTGGGATTAAAGAAGTAACTCAGCTAAACTCAAAAATCCCTTCCCAAACTCTGGATTAATGGGGAGCATTGAATAAAAAACCTGGGACTAAAGAAGCAACTGAGCCAACTCAAAAATTCCTTCCTAATCTCTGGATTCTTAGAGGAGCATGGAAAACGTGCTGGCATTAAAGGAACTCAACCCAACTCAAAAAATCCCTTCCTAATCTCTGGATTCTTAGAGGAACATGGAAAGAGAGCTGCGATTAAAGAAGTAACTCAGCTCAACTCAAAAATCCCTTCCCAAACTCTGGATTCATGGGGGAGCATTGAAAAAAACTGGGATTAAAGGAGCAACTGAGCCAACTCAAAAATCCCTTCCTAACCTCTGGATTCTTAGAGGAGCATGGAAAACGAGCTGGCATTAAAGAAACTCAACCCAACTCAAAAAATCCCTTCCTAACCTCTGGATTCTTAGAGGAGCATGGAAAAAGAGCTGGGATTAAAGGAACTCAACCCAACTCAAAAAATCCATTTCTAAACTCTGGATTCATGGGGGAGCAGTGAAAAAGAGCTGGGATTAAAGGAGCAACTGAGCCAACTCACAAAATCCCTTCCTAATCTCTGGATTCATGGAGGAGCATGGAAAAAGAGCTGGGATTAAAGGAACTCAACCAAACTCAAAAATCCATTTCTAAACTCTGGAGTCATGGGGAGCATTGAAAAAAACTGGGATTAAAGGAGCAACTGAGCCAACTCAAAAATCCCTTCCTAATCTCTGGATTCTTAGAGGAGCATGGAAAAAGAGCTGGGATTAAAGGAACTCAACCCAACTCAAAAAATCCATTTCTAAACTCTGGATTCATGGGAGCATTGAAAAAACCTGGGATTAAAGGAGCAACTGAGCCAACTGAAAAATCCCTTCCTAATCTCTGGCTTCTTAGAGGAGCATGGAAATGAGCGGGCATTAAAGGAACGCAACCCAAATCAAAAATCCTTTTTAAAATCTGGATTCATGGAGAAGCAGGAAAAAGAGCTGGGATTAAAGAAGCAACTCAGCTCAACTCAAAAATCCCTTCCCAAACTCTGGATTCATGGGGGAGCATTGAAAAAAACCTGGGATTAAAGGAGCAACTGAGCCAACTCAAAAATCCCTTCCTAATCTCTGGATTCTTAGAGGAGCATGGAAAAAGAACTGGGATTAAAGGAGCAACTCAGCTCAACTCAAAAATCCCTTCCTAATCTCTGGATTCATGGGGGAGCATTGAAAAAAAACTGGGATTAAAGGAGCAACTGAGCCAACTCAAAAAATCCCTTCCTAATCTCTGGATTCTTAGAGGAGCATGGAAAACGTGCTGGCATTAAAGGAACTCAACCCAACTCAAAAAATCCCTTCCTAATCTCTGGATTCTTAGAGGAACATGGAAAGAGAGCTGCGATTAAAGAAGTAACTCAGCTCAACTCAAAAATCCCTTCCCAAACTCTGGATTCATGGGGGAGCATTGAAAAAAACCTGGGATTAAAGGAGCAACTGAGCCAACTCAAAAATCCCTTCCTAACCTCTGGATTCTTAGAGGAGCATGGAAAACGAGCTGGCATTAAAGAAACTCAACCCAACTCAAAAAATCCCTTCCTAACCTCTGGATTCTTAGAGGAGCATGGAAAAAGAGCTGGGATTAAAGGAACTCAACCCAACTCAAAAAATCCATTTCTAAACTCTGGATTCATGGGGGAGCAGTGAAAAGAGCTGGGATTAAAGGAGCAACTGAGCCAACTCACAAAATCCCTTCCTAATCTCTGGATTCATGGAGGAGCATGGAAAAGAGCTGGGATTAAAGGAACTCAAGCCCAACTCAAAAAATCCATTTCTAAACTTGGAATCATGGAGGAGCATTGAAAAAAAACTGGGATTAAAGGAGCAACTGAGCCAACTCAAAAATCCCTTCCTAATCTCTGGATTCTTAGAGGAGCATGGAAAAAGAGCTGGGATTAAAGGAACTCAACCCAACTCAAAAAATCCATTTCTAAACTCTGGATTAATGGGGAACATTGGAAAAAACCTGGGATTAAAGGAGCAACTGAGCCAACTCAAAAAATCCTTCCTAATCTCTGGCTTCATGGAGGAGCATGGAAATAGAGCTGGCATTAAAGGAGCATAACCCAAATCAAAAAATCCTTTTTAAAATCTGGATTCATGGAGAAGCAGGAAAAAGAGCTGGGATTAAAGAAGCAACTCAGCTCAACTCAAAAATCCCTTCCCAAACTCTGGATTAATGGGAGAGCATTGAAAAAAACCAGGGATTAAAAGGAGCTACTGAGCCAACTCAAAAATCCCTTCCTAATCTCTGGATTCTTGGAGGACCAGGGAAAAAGAGTTGGGATTAAAGAGCAACTCATCTCAACTCAAAAACCCCTTCCCAAACTCTGGATTAATGGGGAGCATTGAAAAAAACCTGGGATTAAAGGAGCAACTGAGCCAACTCAAAAAATCCCTTCCTAATCTCTGGATTCTTAGAGGAGCATGGAAAACGTGCTGGCATTAAAGGAACTCAACCCAACTCAAAAAATCCCTTCCTAATCTCTGGATTCTTAGAGGAACATGGAAAGAGAGCTGCGATTAAAGAAGTAACTCAGCTCAACTCAAAAATCCCTTCCCAAACTCTGGATTCATGGGGGAGCATTGAAAAAAAACTGGGATTAAAGGAGCAACTGAGCCAACTCAAAAATCCCTTCCTAACCTCTGGATTCTTAGAGGAACATGGAAAACGAGCTGGCATTAAAGAAACTCAACCCAACTCAAAAAATCCCTTCCTAACCTCTGGATTCTTAGAGGAGCATGGAAAAAGAGCTGGGATTAAAGGAACTCAACCCAACTCAAAAAATCCATTTCTAAACTCTGGATTCATGGGGGAGCAGTGAAAAAGAGCTGGGATTAAAGGAGCAACTGAGCCAACTCACAAAATCCCTTCCTAATCTCTGGATTCATGGAGGAGCATGGAAAAAGAGCTGGGATTAAAGGAACTCAACCAAACTCAAAAAATCCATTTCTAAACGCTGGAATCATGGAGGAGCATTGAAAAAAAAACTGGGATTAAAGGAGCAACTGAGCCAACTCAAAAAATCCCTTCCTAATCTCTGGATTCTTAGAGGAGCATGGAAAAAGAGCTGGGATTAAAGGAACTCAACCCAACTCAAAAAATCCATTTCTAAACTCTGGATTCATGGGGGAACATTGGAAAAAACCTGGGATTAAAGGAGCAACTGAGCCAACTGAAAAAATCCCTTCCTAATCTCTGGCTTCTTAGAGGAGCATGGAAATAGAGCAGGCATTAAAGGAACGCAACCCAAATCAAAAAATCCTTTTTTAAAATCTGGATTCATGGAGAAGCAGGAAAAAGAGCTGGGATTAAAGAAGCAACTCAGCTCAACTCAGAAATCCCTTCCCAAACTCTGGATTCATGGGGGAGCATTGAAAAAAAACTGGGATTAAAGGAGCAACTGAGCCAACTCAAAAATCTCTTCCTAATCTCTGGATTCTTAGAGGAGCATGGAAAAAGTGCTGGGAATAAAGGAGCAACTCAGCTCAAATCAAAAATCCCTTCGCAAACTCTGGATTAATGGGGAGCATTGAAAAAAACCTGGGATTAAAGGAGAATCTGAGCCAACTCAAAAATCCCTTCCTAATCTCTGGATTCTTAGAGGAGCATGGAAAACGTGCTGGCATTAAAGGAACTCAACCCAACTCAAAAAATCCCTTCCTAATCTCTGGATTCTTAGAGGAACATGGAAAGAGAGCTGCGATTAAAGAAGTAACTCAGCTCAACTCAAAAATCCCTTCCCAAACTCTGGATTCATGGGGGAGCATTGAAAAAAAACTGGGATTAAAGGAGCAACTGAGCCAACTCAAAAATCCCTTCCTAACCTCTGGATTCTTAGAGGAACATGGAAAACGAGCTGGCATTAAAGAAACTCAACCCAACTCAAAAAATCCCTTCCTAACCTCTGGATTCTTAGAGGAGCATGGAAAAAGAGCTGGGATTAAAGGAACTCAACCCAACTCAAAAAATCCATTTCTAAACTCTGGATTCATGGGGGAGCAGTGAAAAAGAGCTGGGATTAAAGGAGCAACTGAGCCAACTCACAAAATCCCTTCCTAATCTCTGGATTCATGGAGGAGCATGGAAAAAGAGCTGGGATTAAAGGAACTCAACCAAACTCAAAAAATCCATTTCTAAACGCTGGAATCATGGAGGAGCATTGAAAAAAAAACTGGGATTAAAGGAGCAACTGAGCCAACTCAAAAAATCCCTTCCTAATCTCTGGATTCTTAGAGGAGCATGGAAAAAGAGCTGGGATTAAAGGAACTCAACCCAACTCAAAAAATCCATTTCTAAACTCTGGATTAATGGGGGAACATTGGAAAAAACCTGGGATTAAAGGAGCTACTGAGCCAACTGAAAAAATCCCTTCCTAATCTCTGGCTTCTTGGAGGAGCATGGAAATAGAGCAGGCATTAAAGGAACGCAACCCAAATCAAAAAATCCTTTTTTAAAATCTGGATTCATGGAGAAGCAGGAAAAAGAGCTGGGATTAAAGAAGCAACTCAGCTCAACTCAGAAATCCCTTCCCAAACTCTGGATTCATGGGGGAGCATTGAAAAAAACCTGGGATTAAAGGAGCAACTGAGCCAACTCAAAAATCTCTTCCTAATCTCTGGATTCTTAGAGGAGCATGGAAAAAGTGCTGGGAATAAAGGAGCAACTCAGCTCAAATCAAAAATCCCCTCGCAAACTCTGGATTAATGGGGGAGCATTGAAAAAAAACCTGGGATTAAAGGAGAATCTGAGCCAACTCAAAAAATCCCTTCCTAATCTCTGGATTCTTAGAGGAGCATGGAAAACGTGCTGGCATTAAAGGAACTCAACCCAACTCAAAAAATCCCTTCCTAATCTCTGGATTCTTAGAGGATCATGGAAAGAGAGCTGCGATTAAAGAAGTAACTCAGCTCAACTCAAAAATCCCTTCCCAAACTCTGGATTCATGGGGGAGCATTGAAAAAAAACTGGGATTAAAGGAGCAACTGAGCCAACTCACAAAATCCTTTCCTAACATCTGTATTCTTAGAGGAGAATGGAAAACGAGCTGGCATTAAAGAAAATCAACCCAACTCAAAAAATGCCTTCCTAATCTCTGGATTCTTAGAGGAGCATGGAAAAAGAGCTGGGATTAAAGGAACACAACCCAACTCAAAAAATCCATTTCTAAACTCTGGATTCATGGGGGAGCAGTGAAAAAGAGCTGGGATTAAAGGAGCAACTGAGCCAACTCACAAAATCCCTTCCTAATCTCTGGATTCTTAGAGGAGCATGGAAAACGTGCTGGCATTAAAGGAACTCAGCCCAACTCAAAAAATCCATTTCTAAACTCTGGATTCTTAGAGGAACATGGAAAGAGAGCTGGGATTAAGGATGCAACTCAGATAAACTCAAAAATCCCTTCCCAAACTCTGGATTCTCAGGGGAGCATTGAAAAAAAGCCTGGGATTAAAGGAGCAACGGAGCCAACTCAAAAAATCCCTTCCCAATCTCTGGATTAATGGGGGAGCATTGAAAAAAACTGGGATTAAAGGACGTACTGAGCCAACTCAAAAATCCCTTCCTAATCTCTGGATTCATGGGGGAGCATTGAAAAAAACTGGGATTAAAGGAGCAACTGAGCCAACTCAAAAAATCCCTTCCTAATCTCTGGATTCTTAGAGGAGCATGGAAAAAGAGCTGGGATTAAAGGAACGCAACCCAAATAAAAAAATCCACCTCTAAAGTCTGGATTCATGGAGAAGCAGGAAAAAGAGCTGGGATTAAAGAAGCAACTCAGCTCAACTCAAAAATCCCTTCCCAAACTCTGGATTAATAAGGGAGAATTGAAAAAAAAATGGGATTAAAGGAGCTACTGAGCCAACACAAAAAATCCTTTCCTAATCTCTGGATTCATGGGGGAGCATGGAAAAAGAGCTGGGATTAAAGAAGCAACTCAGCTCAACTCAAAAATCCCTTCCCAAACTCTGGATTCATGGGGAGCATTGAAAAAAACTGGGATTAAAGGAGCAACTGAGCCAACTCAAAAAACCCTTCCTAATCTCTGGATTCATGGAGGAGCATTGAAAAAAAACTGGGATTAAAGGAGCAACTGAGCCAACTCAAAAAATCCCTTCCTAATCTCTGGATTCTTAGAGGAGCATGGAAAACGAGCTGGCATTAAAGGAACTCAACCCAACTCAAAAAATCCATTTCTAAACTCTGGATTCATGGGGGAGTAGTGAAACAAACCTGGGATTAAAGGAGCTACTGAGCCAACTCACAAAATCCCTTCCTAATCTCTGGATTCATGGGGGAGTATGGAAAAAGAGCTGGGATTAAAGGAACGCAACCCAACTCAAAAAATCCATTTCTAAACTCTGGATTCATGGAGAAGCAGGAAAAAGAGCTGGGATTAAAGAAGCAACTCAGCTCAACTCAAAAATCCTTTCCCAAACTCTGGATTAATAAGGGAACATTGAGAAAAAACTGGGATTAAAGGACATACTGAGCCAACTTAAAAAATCCATTTCTAAACTCTGGATTCATGGGGGAGCAGTGAAAAAGAGCTGGGATTAAAGGAGCAACTGAGCCAACTCACAAAATCCTTTCCTAATCTCTGGATTCTTAGAGGAGCATGGAAATAGAGCAGGCATTAAAGGAACGCAACCCAAATCAAAAAATCCTTTTTTAAAATCTGGATTCATGGAGAAGCAGGAAAAAGACCTGGGATTAAAGAAGCAACTCAGCTCAACTCAGAAATCCCTTCCCAAACTCTGGATTCATGGGGGAGCATTGAAAAAAAACTGGGATTAAAGGAGCAACTGAGCCAACTCAAAAATCCCTTCCTAATCTCTGGATTCTTAGAGGAGCTTGGAAAAAGTGCTGGGAATAAAGGAGCAACTCAGCTCAAATCAAAAATCCCCTCGCAAACTCTGGATTAATGGGGGAGCATTGAAAAAAAACCTGGGATTAAAGGAGCAACTGAGCCAACTCAAAAAATCCCTTCCTAATCTCTGGATTCTTGGAGGAGCATGGAAAACGTGCTGGCATTAAAGGAACTCAACCCAACTCAAAAAATCCCTTCCTAATCTCTGGATTCTTAGAGGAACATGGAAAGAGAGCTGCGATTAAAGAAGTAACTCAGCTCAACCCAAAAATCCCTTCCCAAACTCTGGATTCATGGGGGAGCATTGAAAAAAAACTGGGATTAAAGGAGCAACTGAGCCAACTCAAAAAATCCTTTCCTAACCTCTGGATTCTTAGAGGAGCATGGAAAACGAGCTGGCATTAAAGAAACTTAACCCAACTCAAAAAATCCATTTCTAAACTCTGGATTCATGGGGGAGCAGTGAAAAAGATCTGGGAATAAAGGAGCAACTGAGCCAACTCAAAAAATCCCTTCCTAATCACTGGATTCTTAGAGGAGCATGGAAAAAGAGCTGGGATTAAAGGAACGCAACCCAAATCAGAAAATCCTTGTTTAAAATCTGGATTCAAGGAGAGGCAGGAAAAAGAGCTAGGATTAAAGAAGCAACTCAGCTCAACTCAAAAATCCCTTCCCAAACTCTGGATTAATGGGGGAGCATTTAAAAAAAACTGGGATTAAAGGAGCAACTGAGCCAACTCAAAAATCCCTTCCTAATCTCTGGATTCTTAGAGGAGCATGGAAAAAGAGCTGGGATTAAAGGAGCAACTCAGCTCAACTCAAAATTGGCCTCGCAAAATCTGGATTAATGGGGGAGCATTGAAAAAAAAACTGGGATTAAAGGAGCAACTGAGCCAACTCAAAAAATCCCTTCCTAATCTCTGGATTAATGGGGGAGCATTGAAAAAAACCTGGGATTAAAGGAGCAACTGAGCCAACTCAAAAAATCCCTTCCTAATCTCTGGATTCTTAGAGGAGGATGGAAAACGTGCTGGCATTAAAGGAACTCAAACCAACTCAAAAAATCCCTTCCTAATCTCTGGATTCTTAGAGGAGCATGGAAAAAGAGCTGGGATTAAAGGAACTCAACCCAACTCAAAAAATCCATTTCTAAACTCTGGATTCATGGGGGAGCAGTGAAAAAGAGCTGGGATTAAAGGAGCAACTGAGCCAACTCACAAAATCCCTTCCTAATCTCTGGATTCCTGGAGGAGCATGGAAAAAGGGCTGGGATTAAACGAACGCAACCCAACTCAAAAAATCCATTTCTAAACTCTGGATTCATGGAGAAGCAGGAAAAAGAGCTGGGATTAAAGAAGCAACTCAGCTCAACTCAAAAATCCCTTCCCAATCTCTGGATTAATAAGGGAGCATTGAAAAAAACCTGGGATTAAAGGAGCAACTGAGCCAACTCAAAAAATCCCTTCCTAACCTCTGGATTCTTAGAGGAGCATGGAAAACGAGCTGGCATTAAAGGAACTCAACCCAACTCAAAAAATCCATTTCTAAACTCTGGATTCTTAGAGGAACATGGAAAGAGAGCTGGGATTAAAGGAGCAACTCAGCTCAACTCAAAAATCCCTTCCCAATCTCTGGATTCATGGAGGAGCATTGAAAAAACCTGGGAATAAAGGAGCAACTGAGCCAACTAAAAAAATCCTTTCCTAATCTCTGGATTCTTATAGGGGCATGGAAAACGAGCTGGGATTAAAGGAACTCAACCCAACTCAAAAAATCCATTTCTAAACTCTGGATTCATGGGGGAGTAGTGAAACAAACCTGGGATTAAAGGAGCTACTGAGCCAACTCACAAAATCCCTTCCTAATCTCTGGATTCATAGGGGGGTATGGAAAAAGAGCTGGGATTAAAGGAACGCAACCCAAATCAAAAAATCCATTTCTAAACTCTGGATTCATGGAGAAGCAGGAGAAAGAGCTGGGATTAAAGAAGCAACTCAGCTCAACTCAAAAATCCCTTCCTAAACTCTGGATTAATAAGGGAACATTGAGAAAAAACTGGGATTAAAGGACCTACTGAGCCAACTTAAAAAATCCCTTCCTAATCTCTGGATTCATGGGGGAGCATTGAAAAAAACTGGGATTAAAGGAGCAACAGAGCCAACTCAAAAAAATCCCTTCCTAATCTCTGGATTCATGGGGGAGCATTGAAAAAAACTGGGATTAAAGGAGCAACTGAGCCAACTCAAAAAATCCTTTCCTAACCTCTGGATTCTTAGAGGAGCATGGAAAAAGAGCTGGGATTAAAGGAACGCAACCCAAATCAAAACATCCTTGTTTAAAATCTGGATTCAAGGAGAAGCAGGAAAAAGAGCTGGGATTAAAGAAGTAACTCAGCTCAACTCAAAAATCCCTTCCCAAACTCTGCATTAATGGGGGAGCATTAAAAAAAAACTGGGATTAAAGGAGCAACTGAGCCAACTCAAAAATCCCTTCCTAATCTCTGGATTCTTAGAGGAGCATGGAAAACGAGCTGGGATTAAAGGAGCAACTCAGCTCAACTCAAAAATCGCCTCGCAAAATCTGGATTAATGGGGGAGCATTGAAAAAAAAAACTGGGATTAAAGGAGCAACAGAGCCAACTCAAAAATCCCTTTGCAAACTCTGGATTCATGGGGGAACATTTAAAAAAACCTGGGACTAAAGGAGCAACTGAGCCAACTCAAAAAATCCCTTCCTAATCTCTGGATTCTTAGAGGAGGATGGAAAACGTGCTGGCATTAAAGGAACTCAAACCAACTCAAAAAATCCCTTCCTAATCTCTGGATTTTTAGAGGAACATGGAAAGAGAGCTGCGATTAAAGAAGTAATTCAACCCAACTCAAAAAATCCCTTCCTAACCTCTGGATTCTTAGAGGAGCATGGAAAAAGAGCTGGGATTAAAGGAACTCAACCCAACTCAAAAAATCCATTTCTAAACTCTGGATTCATGGGGGAGCAGTGAAAAAGAGCTGGGATTAAAGGAGCAACTGAGCCAACTCACGAAAATCCCTTCCTAATCTCTGGATTCATGGAGGAGCATGGAAAAAGAGCTGGGATTAAACGAACGCAACCCAACTCAAAAAATCCATTTCTAAACTCTGGATTCATGGAGAAGCAGGAAAAAGAGCTGGGATTAAAGAAGCAACTCAGCTCAACTCAAAAATCCCTTCCCAATCTCTGGATTAATAAGGGAGCATTGAAAAAAACCAGGGATTAAAGGAGCTACTGAGCCAACTCAAAAATCCCTTCCTAATCTCTCGATTCATGGAGGAGCATGGAAAAAGAGCTGCAATAAAAGAAGTAACACAGCTCAACTCAAAAATCCCTTCCCAAACTCTGGATTCATGGGGAGCATTGAAAAAACCTGGGATTAAAGGACCAACTGAGCCAACTCAAAAAATCCCTTCCTAACCTCTGGATTCTTAGAGGAGCATGGAAAACGAGCTGGCATTAAAGGAACTCAACCCAACTCAAAAAATCCATTTCTAAACTCTGGATTCTTAGAGGAACATGGAAAGAGAGCTGGGATTAAAGAAGCAACTCAGCTAAACTCAAAAATCCCTTCCCAAACTCTGGATTAATGGGGGAGCATTGAATAAAAACCTGGGATTAAAGAAGCAACTGAGCCAACTCAAAAAATCCCTTCCTAATCTCTGGATTCTTAGAGGAGCATGGAAAACGTGCTGGCATTAAAGGAACTCAACCCAACTCAAAAAATCCCTTCCTAATCTCTGGATTCTTAGAGGAACATGGAAAGAGAGCTGCGATTAAAGAAGTAACTCAGCTCAACTCAAAAATCCCTTCCCAAACTCTGGATTCATGGGGGAGCATTGAAAAAAAACTGGGATTAAAGGAGCAACTGAGCCAACTCAAAAATCCCTTCCTAACCTCTGGATTCTTAGAGGAACATGGAAAACGAGCTGGCATTAAAGGAACTCAGCCCAACTCAAAAATCCACTTCTAAACTCTGGATTCATGGGGAGCAGTGAAAAAGAGCTGGGATTAAAGAAGCAACTGAGCCAACTCAGAAAATCCCTTCCTAATCTCTGGATTCTTGGAGGAGCATGGAAAAAGAGCGGGTATTAAAGGAACTCAACCAAACTCAAAAAATCCATTTCTAAACTCTGGAATCATGGAGGAGCATTGAAAAAAAAACTGGGATTAAAGGAGCAACTGAGCCAACTCAAAAAATCCCTTCCTAATCTCTGGATTCTTAGAGGAGCATGGAAAAAGAGCTGGGATTAAAGGAACTCAGCCCAACTCAAAAATCCATTTCTAAACTCTGGATTAATGGGGAGCATTGAAAAAAACCTGGGATTAAAGGAGCAACTGAGCCAACTGAAAAAATCCCTTCCTAATCTCTGGATTCTTAGAGGAGCATGGAAATAGAGCTGGGCATTAAAGAACGCAACCCAAATCAAAAATCCTTTTTAAAATCTGGATTCATGGAGAAGCAGGAAAAAGAGCTGGGATTAAAGAAGCAACTCAGCTCAACTCAAAAATCCCTTCCCAAACTCTGGATTCATGGGGAGCATTGAAAAAACTGGGATTAAAGGAGCAACTGAGCCAACTCAAAAATCTCTTCCTAATCTCTGGATTCTTAGAGGAGCATGGAAAAAGATGCTGGGATTAAAGGAGCAACTCAGCTCAACTCAAAAATCCCTCGCAAACTCTGGATTAATGGGGAGCATTGAAAAAAACCTGGGATTAAAGGAGAATCTGAGCCAACTCAAAAAATCCCTTCCTAATCTCTGGATTCTTAGAGGAGCATGGAAAACGTGCTGGCATTAAAGGAACTCAACCCAACTCAAAAAATCCCTTCCTAATCTCTGGATTCTTAGAGGAACATGGAAAGAGAGCTGCGATTAAAGAAGTAACTCAGCTCAACTCAAAAATCCCTTCCCAAACTCTGGATTCATGGGGAGCATTGAAAAAAACTGGGATTAAAGGAGCAACTGAGCCAACTCACAAAATCCTTTCCTAATCATCTGTATTCTTAGAGGAGAATGGAAAACGAGCTGGCATTAAAGAAAATCAACCCAACTCAAAAATGCCTTCCTAATCTCTGGATTCTTAGAGGAGCATGGAAAAAGAGCTGGGATTAAAGGAACACAACCCAACTCAAAAAATCCATTTCTAAACTCTGGATTCATGGGGGAGCAGTGAAAAAGAGCTGGGATTAAAGGAGCAACTGAGCCAACTCACAAAATCCCTTCCTAATCTCTGGATTCTTAGAGGAGCATGGAAAACGTGCTGGGATTAAAGGAACTCAGCCCAACTCAAAAAATCCATTTCTAAACTCTGGATTCTTAGAGGAACATGGAAAGAGAGCTGGGATTAAGGATGCAACTCAGATAAACTCAAAAATCCCTTCCCAAACTCTGGATTAATGGGGGAGCATTGAAAAAAAGCCTGGGATTAAAGGAGCAACTGAGCCAACTCAAAAAATCCCTTCCCAATCTCTGGATTAATGGGGGAGCATTGAAAAAAACTGGGATTAAAGGACGTACTGAGCCAACTCAAAAAATCCCTTCCTAATCTCTGGATTAATGGGGGAGCATTGAAAAAAACTGGGATTAAAGGAGCAACTGAGCCAACTCAAAAAATCCCTTCCTAATCTCTGGATTCTTAGAGGAGCATGGAAAAAGAGCTGGGATTAAAGGAACGCAACCCAAATAAAAAAATCCACCTCTAAAGTCTGGATTCATGGAGAAGCAGGAAAAAGAGCTGGGATTAAAGAAGCAACTCAGCTCAACTCAAAAATCCCTTCCCAAACTCTGGATTAATAAGGGAGAATTGAAAAAAAAATGGGATTAAAGGAGCTACTGAGCCAACACAAAAAATCCTTTCCTAATCTCTGGATTCATGGGGGAGCATGGAAAAAGAGCTGGGATTAAAGAAGCAACTCAGCTCAACTCAAAAATCCCTTCCCAAACTCTGGATTCATGGGGGAGCATTGAAAAAAAACTGGGATTAAAGGAGCAACTGAGCCAACTCAAAAAAAACCCTTCCTAATCTCTGGATTCATGGAGGAGCATTGAAAAAAAACTGGGATTAAAGGAGCAACTGAGCCAACTCAAAAAATCCCTTCCTAATGTCTGGATTCTTAGAGGAACATGGAAAACGAGCTGGCATTAAAGGAACTCAACCCAACTCAAAAAATCCATTTCTAAACTCTGGATTCATGGGGGAGTAGTGAAACAAACCTGGGATTAAAGGAGCTACTGAGCCAACTCACAAAATCCCTTCCTAATCTCTGGATTCATGGGGGAGTATGGAAAAAGAGCTGGGATTAAAGGAACGCAACCCAACTCAAAAAATCCATTTCTAAACTCTGGATTCATGGAGAAGCAGGAAAAAGAGCTGGGATTAAAGAAGCAACTCAGCTCAACTCAAAAATCCCTTCCCAAACTCTGGATTAATAAGGGAACATTGAGAAAAAACTGGGATTAAAGGACATACTGAGCCAACTTAAAAAATCCCTTCCTAATCTCTGGATTCATGGGGGAGCATTGAAAAAAACTGGGATTAAAGGAGCAACAGAGCCAACTCAAAAAAATCCCTTCCTAATCTCTGGATTCATGGAGGAGCATTGAAAAAAAATGGGATTAAAGGAGCAACTGAGCCAACTCAAAAAATCCCTTCCTAATCTCTGAATTCTTAGAGGAGCATGGAAACAGAGCTGGGATTAAAGGAACTCAACCCAACTCAAAAAATCCATTTCTAAACTCTGGATTAATGGGGGAACATTGAAAAAAACCTAGGATTAAAGGAGAGTCTGAGCCAACTCAAAAAATCCCTTCCTAATCTCTGCATTCTTAGAGGAACATGGAAAGAGAGTTGCACTTAAAAAAGTACCTCAGCTCAAATCAAAAATCCCTTCCCAAACCCTGGATTCATGGGGGAGCATTGAAAAAAAAACTGGGATTAAAGGAGCAACTGAGCCAACTCAAAAAATCCCTTCCTAATCTCTGGATTCTTAGAGGAGCATGGAAAAGGAGCTGGCATTAAAGAAACTCAACCCAACTCAAAAAATGCCTTCCTAATCTCTGGATTCTTAGAGGAGCATGGAAAAGAACTGGGATTAAAGGAACACAACACAACTCAAAAATCCATTTCTAAACTCT